>VMOF01000111.1:41103418-41340918 GCA_011764245.1 Trialeurodes vaporariorum | reverse complement strand
TTCAAAGGCGCGCGGTCTTGCCAGATCGAACGTGGATAAGCACTGGTTTCACTGAAATCCGCTAATGTCGACTCTCATGGACCTAGCATGCGCCATGAGAAGTTGGATATGATTTTTTTTATTTTGATGAAGGTCTTCAAGTGCGCTGAGGAGTTTCGGGCCGAGAAGGTCCATCCCAGAGGGGCCTCGGCCCCAAATCCAGCGTGAGTCTCACAATTAATGTCTAACTGCGGCCGTGAGAGGTCCCATAAGATCCGTTTAAAAACTCAAATGGATCTGAATTTTTTTTCTCAGAAAGTAACTGAAAGCTAAAGCTACCACCCAGTTTAAACCGCAGTGCAATCCATCGGTTCGTTCTCGAGACATCGATTTTTCAAAGGGGCGCGGTCTTGTCAGATCGAACATTGAAAAATGTGGGTACCCTCTATCCGCGAAATTTCGTCTCTCATGGACCGATTCACCTCCTTAAAAAATCGAATAAGCTTTTTTCAAGTTCATATTATCTTTGACAAGTACCTTGATAAGTGACGGACCGATAAAATAAAGCCCACGGGGGGGGGGGGGCCTCCCCACCGTTGCAGCGGAACTCTCACGAAAAATGTCTATCTGCCGCCGCGAGAGGACCCGGAAGGTCATTAAATTAACTCGGATGGATCTCATTTTTTCAGGGTTGTCAGTCACAAGCACTAGCTTCCGACCAGTGCAAACCGAATCGCAATACATCGAATCATTATCGAGATGTAGATTTTTCAAAGACGCGCGGTCTTGTCAGATCGACCCTAGAAATGCGCTGGAGAGTGGTAATGCCACGATTATCGTACCTAACGGACCAGTGAGCTTAAAAAAATATGGGAGCTCAACACTGAAAAAACAAAGTTTAAGTAGAACCGAAGCAGCTTTTTAAATAGCTTCCAGAGCAAAAGTCCTAGCTCGAAGAGGCTATTATTCTACACGAGTAGTGATTTGGTACCTACACCCACTACTTTCTCCGGAACAGCTTGAACTTTTAATCTGCGAAGCTCCTTTAAAAGGCTGCTTTGGCTGTACATAAACTTTGTTTTTTCAGTGAAGAAAGAAGATGGAGTTGCGGTGGGTTGTGTCAAAATATCATCCGCGCTTTTCACAAAGGTACCTACTAATGCCTTTTTACTTACTGGAGCGGTCAATATAGGTGTCTTTCAAATACATTGCAGTGATGGCTCAACTTCATCATTATTAGAGGCTTGTCCCTAGTAGAAATAAACCTCAAGGCCCTCAAGAGAAAAGCCCTCAATGAGGTTAATTGGAACAGAGGGCTTTGAGGGTGCCCTCAACGAATCTTGAGGGTGCCCTCAAAAAATCTTGATGGTTTTTCTCGGATACGTTCGGGGATGAGATAGGGCGTTAATGGGGAGGGGGTGGTGGGGAGGGGATAATATTGGGGAAATATGTAGTCGACAAAAAGTAGACACGTGTGTACATATCTAAACTTCATTGGTCACATATTTTTCGTACATCGTACCGACCTGACCGGGATTCGAACCCGTAACCTTCCGATCCCTAGTCCTACACCCTAACCGATACTCTGTTCCGACAGTTGGCGGTTGGAGACGAAATTCGGGTATATAAGGTTGCGCGGACGTCTGAAAAGAAAATACGATTTGTTTTTGTCCGATTGGCGTGAAACTTAGTGTCCTCGTGTATTTTTGGTCGAGGAATCCGAATCTGCTATCAGATTTTTAGAATTTAATAAACAAAATACGAAAACTTTACTTTTACTTTGTATCGTGGTGCTAGCTTCATCGGTCATGGTGCCGATCACAACATCGGTCATGGTGCTGTGTTGCTAAAATGTTTACCAGGGAAACTGGATAAACGAAACAGTGTTTGATGGTGGAGTCACACTGATTTTAATTTTGAACCGGAACCCTGGAAAATATGTAATGCATTCTTGAGCTTATTTAGCGCCTGGAGGTTATGTAACGGTCTCCTTTACACTTCACCAGCCCTGGAAGTTATGTAATGGATTCTTGAGCTTTTGTGGCGCCTGGAGGTTATGTATATTGATTTTATTACACTTCTCCAGCCCCTGAAAGTTATGTAATGGATTTTTGAGCTTTAGTGGCATTTGGATGCTCGGTAATTGATTCTATTACATTTCTCTCGCCCCTGGAAGTTATGTAATGGATTATTGAGCATTTGGGGCGCCTGGAAGTTAGGCAATTGATTCTATTACATTTCTCTCGCCCCTGGAAGTCATGTAATGGATTCTTGGGCTCATTTAGCGCCTGGAGGTTACATAATAGTCTCCTTCACACTTATCCAGCCCCTGGAAGTTATGTAATGGCGTCTTGAACTTTTGTGGCGCCTGGATGTTATGTAGTTGATTCTATTACACTTCTCCAGCCCATGGAAGTTATGTAATGGATTCTTGAGCTTTTGTGGCACTTGGATGCTCGGTAATTGATTTTTTTACACTTCTCCAGCCCCTGGAAGTTATGTAATAGATTCTTGAACTTTAGTGGCGCCTGGAGGTTATGTAATTGATTCTGTTACACTTCTTCAGCATCTGGAATGGTGCTAGCACCATCAGTCAGAGTGCCAGCAAAGTAGCACCACCAGCACCATGGGCCCTTCCTTTTCCAATGAAAAGGAAGCAGTGGTGGATCTAGAAAGTTTTTCTTTAGGGGGGAGGGGCCTTAAACATTTGAAGCTTCACAGAAAGCAATTTTGGGCTAGTTTGTATTGAAACTAGGCAAAATTACTGCTTCAATGGGGAGAAGGAAATCATTAAATCCATTGGATGGAAAGAATTACTATTTTTATAAAACTTTCATAATTTACCTACAGGAGGCAAAAAAATTAAAATTCAAAAATCGTTCACTTGTTTCACGGAAAAAATAACACACTCACCCTGGATTGGGATCCAAGAATCGTAAGATCGCTCATTTTATGCTTCCTTGTCATCATATCGCTTGATAATGATGCCCACAAGATTCTGAGGACATTATATCAGCTGTCATCCTCAACAATTGTTGATGGTCCTCAAGCTTGGGAGAACGTTCAACCGTTGCATCATCATTTTGAGGGCGTCATCAAACAGTTTTTATTGGTTTTCAAGACCTTGAGGGCGTAATCGTGATTTTTGAGGTCATCCTCAAAAGATTTTGATGGCGCCCTCAACAATGTTTGAGGGCCCTCAAGAATCTTGGTGGTGTCTTCATTGCCCTCAAAAGATTTTGAGGGCACCCTCAACAATATTTTGGGCCCTCAAGAATCTTGAGGGTGTCCTCATGATTTTTGAGGGCACCCTCAAAGGGTTTTGATGGCGCCCTAAAAATCGTTGAGGGTTCTTGAGAATCCTTGAGGTTTATTTCTACTGGGGGTGTGAAGCACATGTTTGCATTTTAAAATGACTGGATTCTCAAAGAATTATTTTAACAATTCAGTACTTAATTAAATACATACAGGGTCATTCTGGGCAGAATATAGCATCTGTTACAGTTTAAAATTGTAATTTTGACTTTTAAACTTGAAACTTTATCCTTTCTTAATAACCTACCTACAATTCACCTTGTGAGCAACAAGTGACCTCCAAGACCTTGAACATTGCAAAATAATTCAAAGTCATAAGTTTCAAAGTAAAAGGGACAGTTTTGAAATCTAACAAATGCTGACTTCCACTCGGCAGTGGCGTAGACAGGCATTTTTCTAGGGGGGGGGGGGAGTAGTCCGAGGTCCTAAAATTGTCAGGGGGGGTCCAAAGATACTAATTTGGTCAAGAAATACAATAAAATATATTTTTGGTTCATAATGAGTTGAGTCTATATAAAATTACATAGAGGTGAATTCAGAAGTATAAGCACACCCAGCCCTATGATCTTTGGAATTTTTCAACATTATTTCGCTTGTTACAAAATAAATATTCATGAAAATTAAAAATTTAATCGTCGGCATTTCATTTAGGAACATTGAAAAATTAAAAATCAAAAGTTGGAGGCAAGTTTTGTTTAGATTTGAAGGAATACAAATTTGAAAATTCGCCAAAGATTACGGTCTAGGTGCGCCTACACTTCTGAAACGGGCTCCGCGCTCAAGCCAGGGAAAGTTTAACAAGAAATGTCAAACAGCAGCCGCGAGAGGTCCCAAAAGATCCGCCAATAATCTCAGATTGATGTGAAATTTTCTCAGAGGAAACCAAGAAGCAAAAGCTATCGCCCAGTCAAAACCGGAGTGCAATTGATCGATTCGTTTCCGAGCTATCGATTTTGATTTTTCAAAGGGGCGCGGTCTTGTCAGATCGAACATTGAAGTAAAATGCGGATGCTCTGTATCCGCGAATTTCATCCCTTATGGACCGATTAAGCTCCTTAAAAAATCGAATGAGCTTTTTTTAGTTCATATTATCTGTAACAAGGACCTTGATGAGTGACGGACCGATAGTAGAAATCCGGAGGGGGGGGGAGGCTCCCCACCGTTTCAGCGTAATTGTGACAAAAAATGTCTTATTCCAGCCGCGAGAGGACGCGGAAGGTAATTAAATAAACTCCGACGGATCTGAATTTTTCAGGGTTGTTAGTCACAAGCACTAGCTTCAAACGAGTCCAAACCGAATTGTAATACATTGATTCATGTTCGAGATATCGAATTTACTAAGGCGCGCGGTCTTGTCAGATGGACCGTAAATGGGCGACGGAACGTCAAAATAGAGCGATTATTGTCCCTCAGGGACCAGTCTTGTACCGTATTATATACGTTGTGCTTTTTCCCGGTCCCAATGATGTCTCGAAAGGGCCCAATGCAAGGACGATCCAAAAAATTTCATCTTAGGGGGGAAACGACCCCCCGGGTCAACGGAAATTTCACAAAAAATGTCTAACTGCCGCCGCGAGAGGACCCGTAAGGTCATTAAATAAACTCGGATGGATCTGAATTTTTCAGAGTTGTTAGTCACAAGCATTAGCTGCAAACGAGTTGAATCGAATTGCAATACATCGATTCATGTTCGAGATATCGAATTTACGAAGCCGCGCGATCAAGTCAGATCGACCTTAAAAATGTTCTGGAGAGTGGAAAATTCACTAATTTTGTCCCTCAGGGACCAGTCATATGCTTTGTTGTATCAAATTGAGCATTTTTCCGGGTCCTAATATCGTCCCAAAAGGGCCTAATGCAGTTTCGACCTAAAAAATGTCATCTTAGTGGTGGAACGACCCCCCCATTGCTGCAATTCTCTGACAAAAAATGTCTATCTGTCGCCGCGAGAGGTCCCATAAGATCCGTTCAAAAACTCGGATGTCTCTGATTTTTTTAGGGCTGTCAGTCACTGAGTCACAAGCAGGAGCTATTGACCAGTGCAAACCGAATTGCAATACATTGATTCGTTCTCGAGATATCGATTTTTCAAAGGCGCGCGGTCTTGTCAGATCGACCCTAGAACTGCGCTGGAGAGTGGTAATACCACGAATATCGTCCCTAACGGATGATTGAAGTGTAGTAGTATACCGAATGAGCATTTTTCCGGGTCCCACTGATATCTCGAGATGTCCCAATTTCGTTTCGACCCATAAAATATCATCTTAAGGGGGGAGCGACCCCCGTTCCAGCGTTACTCTGTCAAAAATGTCCAACTACGGCCGCGAGAGGTCCCGTAAGTTCATTAAATAAACTCGGATGGATCTGAAATTTGCAGTGTTGTCAGTCATAAGACAGAGCTTTTCCTCAGTCCAAACAGAATTGCAATACATCGATTCGTTCGCGAGATATAGATTTTTCGAAGGCGCGCGGTCTTGTCAGATCGAACGAAAATAACCACTGAATTCACTGAAATCCCCGATTTTCAACTCTCACAGACCATTGAATCTTTCATACAACCAAATGAGCTTTTTTAAGTTCGAATGATGTTACTAAAAGGCCCTGAGGAGTGTCGGGCAGATAAAGTCCATCCCAGGAGGGCCGTGGACCCCATTCCAGAGTAAGTCTCACTTAAAATGTCTAACTGCGGCCGCGAGAGGTCCCATAAGATCCGTTTAAAAACTCGGAAAGATCTGAAATGTATTCAGAAAGTATATGATAGATGAAGCTACCTTTCAGTTCAAACCGCAGTGCAATCCATCGATTCGTTCTCGATATATCGATTTTTCAAAGGCGCGCGGTCTTGTCACATCGAACATAAATTATCGCTGCAATAACTGAAATCCGCGACTTTCGACTCCCACGGACCTATAGCATGCGCCATGAGAAGTCAGATATGATCTTATTCATTTTGATGAAGGTCTTCAAGTGCCCTGAGGAATCTCGGACCGAGAAGGTCCATCCCAGGTGGGCCTTGGCCCCAAATCCAGCGTAAGTCTCACGATTAATGTCTAACTGCGGACGCGAGAGGTCCCATAAGATCCGTTAGAAAACACAAATGGATCTGAATTTTTTTCAGAAAGTAACTGAAAGCTAAAGCTACCAACCACTTCCAACCGCAGTGCATCCATCGATTCGTTCTCGAGATATCGATTTTTCAAACGCGCGATCAAGTCAGATCTACCATAGAAGCGCACTGGAGAGTGAGAGTACCGCGAAGTTCGTCCCTCAGGGACCAGTCGTGTGCCGTATTATATCGACTGCGCTTTTTTCCGGTCCTAATGATGTCCCAAAAGAGCCCAATGCGTTTTTGACCAATAAAATATCATCTTAGAGCCCCCCCCCCCCCGTTTCAGTGGAACTCTGACAAAAATCGTCTAACTGTGGCCGCGAGGGGTCCCATAAGGTCATTAAATAAACTCGGATGGATCTGAAATTTTCGCAGCTGTCACTTTGAAGGAATAGTTCCAGACTAGTCTCAACCAAATTTCAATTGATCGATTCATACTAGAATTATCGATTTTTCATTAAGTAACGACTCACGAAATACAAGCTTGTCCGATGACGCGTTTTCTCTGGCGGATCGAGTTCTGCACCGATCGCTTTAAAAATCACGGAAAAGACACATCTTGATATGCGCTATCAATTGAGAAAAACCGCAGGTCCATTGGACGCTTCATTTTCGATACATCGATTTTTCGTTCAGTAGCAATTCACGAAATGCAAGCTTGTTCGATGACGCGTTTTCTCTGGCGGACCGAGTTCTGCACCGATCGGCCTCAAAATCACAGGAAAGACACATCTTGATATGCGCTATCGATTGAGAAAAACCGCAGGTCCATTGGACGCTTCATTTTCGATACATCGATTTTTCGTTCAGTAGCGATTCACGAAACGCAAGCTTGTTCGATGACGCGTTTTCTCTGGCGGATCGAGTTCTGCACCGATCGGCCTCAAAATCACAGGAAAGACACACCCTTATATGCACCATCGATTAAAAAAAAAAAAAAAAAAAACCGCAGATCTATTGGACGCGTCATTTTCGATACATCGATTTTTCGTTCAGTAGCGACTCACGAAATACAAGCTTGTCCGATGACGCGTTTTCTCTGGCGGACAAAATCAATGGATAGACCCCCCCCCCCCCCCCACCCGGCTCAACCACTCAGATTTATCGGGGTTGCTGGGGGATAACGTAACCTAACCCTACCCAACCTGACCTAACCTAACCTAACCTAACCTATAATAACCTAATCTAACCTAACCATTTCAGGCCCCTTCGGAACTAGTAGATGACTCGAAATAGGGACTGGATTGTGGATTATATTTGGTCCCTTAGGGACAATAATCGCTGCATTTTCACTCTTCATCGCCCTTCTATAGGGTCGATCTGACAAGACCGGCAAGACCGTGCGCCTTTGAAAAATCGATATCTCGATACTGAATCGATGTATTGCAGTTCGGTTTGCAGTGGTCGGAAGCTTATGCTTGTGACTGACAACCCTGAAAAAATCAGATCCATCTGATATTAAACAATGCCCTTACGGGACCTATCGCGGCTGTGGTTGGACATTTTTGTTAGAGCTACGCTGAAACGGGGGGACGTTCCCCCCCTAAGAAGATATTTTATGGGTCGAAACTAAATCGGGACCTCTCCAGACATCATTGGGACCCGGAAAAATGCTCATTCGGTAATAATCGGTATACTACTACACTTCACTGGTCCGTTAGGGACGATATTCGTGGGATTACCACTCTCCAGAGCAGTTCTAGGGTCGATCTGACAAGACCGCGCGCCTTTGAAAAATCGATATCTCGAGAACGAATCGATGTATTGCAATTCGGTTTGCACTGGTCAAAAGCTAGTGCTTGTGACCGACAACCCTGAAAATCAGATCCATCCGAGTTTATTTAATGGCCTTACGGGTCCTCTCGCGGCGGCCGTTAGACATTTTTTTGTGAGATTTCCGCTGCAAAGGGGGGTCGTGCCCCCCCTAAGCTTACATTTTTTGGGTCAAAACTTCATTGGGCCCTCTCTGGACATCATTGGGACCGGAAAAAAAGCACAATCTATATAATACGGCACACGAATGGTCCCCGAGGGACAAGAATCGCTGTTTCCACGCTCCATCGCCATTCTACGGTCGATCTGATAAGACCGTGCGCCTTTGAAATATTGATACCTCGAGAACGAATTGATGTATTGCAATTCGAGTTGCACTGGTCAATAGCTAGTGCTTGTGACTGACAACCCTGAAAAAATCAGATCCATCCGAGTTTATTTAATTACCTTACGGGTACTCTCGCGGTGGTACTTAGACATTATTTGTGGGAGTTCCGCTGTAACGGGGGGTCGTGCCCATGGGCGGCGCGTGGGGTCAAAAAGGGGGGGGGGGCTAAAATTCAACAGCTTTTTTTTTTTTTTTTCCTTCTTCTTCACCTTTTTCACAATAAACGTTTGACGCTGGCGGGGGAGGGGGGGACAAATAACCTTTTTCTTTCTTTTTCTCTTTTTCTTTCTTTTTCCTTTTCCCTTTTTCCCTTTTTTTCTCGTTCAAAAAAATTTTTAGCCCCTCGTTCCCAAAAACGTGGGGGGGGGGGCTGTAGCCCCAATAGCCCCTTATACGCGCCGCCTATGGTCGTGCCCCCCCTTAGATGACATTTTTTAGGTCGAAACTGCATTGGGCCATTTCGGGACGATGTTAGGACCCGGAAAAACGCTCATTCGATACAACAAAGCATATGACTTGTCCCTGAGGGACGAAATTAGTGAATTTTCCACTCCCCAGCACCCTTCTAAGGTCGATCTGACTTGATCGCGCTGCTTTGTAAAATCGATATCTCGATAATGAATCGATGTATTGCTATTCGGTTTGCAGTGGTCGAAAGCTCCTGCTTGTGACTGAGAACCGTAAAAACCCCTTGGGGGGAGGGGGGTTAGACCGCCCAAAGAAAATCATCTAAAACGATGAATGATGGTCTAAATCGCAACTTTTTATCTCAACTCATTCAAAAGTTAGACAGGGGATGGGGGAAACATCTATGTTACACCCTCTATGTTGTCCCCAAATAATTTTTTACTATAACCCATAAAAAATAGTCAGTGGCACCGTTTGGGGGAGGGCAGGGGGACAATTCCCCCCAAGGATTTTCAATTTGGCCGAAAAATCAAGTTAGAGAGATTTTTTCGAAGATGCACGACCAAAAAAAAAGAAAAAAAAGGTCATCCAAATTTTTGGAGGGCCTAGCCTCCCCCCCCCCCCAATCAAGTCAGAAAGACAGAGAGATTTTTTTAAGACGCACGGCAAAAAAAAAAAGTCGTCAAAATTTGTGGAGGGCCTGGCCCCCCTCCAGGAAAGTCTGAAATGGCGCCCCTGGAAATAGTAAGATGAACTTCGAAGGATTAGTAAAATCAAACAAATGCAAGAGTTGAATGGAGTATGAAAATGATCAACACAACTTTTCCAATTAGTAACTTCTAGCATTTGAGTAGTTGGATTTCATAAAACTATAATAAATAGGAAATATTTGTCGTGACTTTTCGCGAGCAATCCTAGCTCAATGGATAGGACACGTGTCTGTCACCGATACGGCCCGGGTTCAAACCTCACCACCTTCAGGTAAAATTTGTAACTGCAATTAATATATGTCTATATGTCTGTGAATGTAAATTCAATGTGTATCCTCTGTATGTCGATGAATTGTGTAGTCACATGTCCAACAACTGTTCCACAGCAACAACAACAACAAGTGAGATTAGTACACAATTTCACAACCAGAGTGCGCTATTCATTACGTTTTTTTGTGAATTAGTAAAATCAAGCATTTCAAAAGGTTCTTTTAAGTAGACCAATGAGTAAAATCAACCGCGAGACATTGGTTTTTTCAACTAATTACAAATAGTAAATACTACACTTTACAATTAGTCATTTCAAATGCTTCATGTGTTGATTGAACTATTGAATTAGTAAAATATTATTGGGGGATAATTTTTGTCAATTAGTAAGTTCAAGTAATTATTTTGCAGATTCAAGAAATGAGAAGGTCAGTTGAACTATTCGCAATTAGTAAATCTAAGCAAAGTTAAAATAGTGGAAATGTTGTTTCCATACATTTATCTAATTGAATTATTTGAATTGACTCTGAGCGGGTTTAAATCTAGCAGTTAGGAGTTCTCGGAGGCCCACGTAAGGCAGACTAGGGTTAAGTCAAAGCGTTATTTTTTTCTGAAAAGTCCTTGTTGTTTAAAGTATTTTAGACCCCTTGTTTTTTGAATTACGACTTTTCAAAAAGGAGTAATGATATTTTGAAAATGGATTCAAATTGAACTTTGTTTTTTGATTGATCGAAAACTTAAAAGGATATCGACATTTGGTTTACGCCAAACTCCTCAGTGACGAAAACTGATATGAGTTCTGTGCGTGGGAAAAAGTTGAGAAGAAGAATAGTCTCCAAAAATGGCGGCAGAAAATGACCGTGAGTGGAGGGAATATGGACGCTCAATTCTCATATTGCAAACTTTTTTCAACCACCGTGAGCTGTGATATCCAACTTACCGTTCAAATTTCGAGGTACAAAGTGATCAAGTGGGGTGTGAATCTGCCCAGATGAACGAAATTTGATTTCAGGTAGGCTCAAAAACAGCCCCTCTTAAATCCTCGGTTTATGTCCTTTCTAATGATGATTCATAAGATAGGGGTTAATAATTGAAAATTTTCAATTCCCCCCCCCCTCCGCCCTTGGAAGGGGATGTCCCCGAAATTTTGACCCTCTCAAAAAATAGTTTCTATTGAGTAAAAAATATTTTCCAAGCTTTGTTATTTATATCTCCACGCGTTCAAAAGTTATTTAGAAGTCGCCGGACTTTTGGATCATACCCTGTATACATATGTATAAATTTACACTAATCAGTACGGTTACTCTCCCCGTGAAACGGTTTCTTTTTTTTCCACCCCGAGGGGAATTTAGTTCTGATTACCGGATTAAGAAATAGTTGTTGTAAACCATTGGATTATTCTACATTCAAAAAATCTAAAAATTCATCTTATTCTATTGTTATGTGCTGGGAGTAGGAAGAAAGGATGGTAGAAATGGAGGAAATTGTTGGTGCCAAATGACAATTGTTGCCCCGATAGGAACGACAGCGGTTACGAAGACTTAGATGAGTTCTGTCCGCATGTTAGTGCTCCTACGTGGGAAAAAGTTGAGAAGAAGAATACCGTCTCCGAAGACGGCGGTAGAAAATGGCCGTGAGTGGGGGGGAATACAGACGCGCAACTCTCATATTGCAACCTATTTTCAACCACCGTGAGCCGTGATATCCGACTTACTGTTCAAAGTTCGAGGTACAAAGTGGTCAAGTGTGGTGTGTGTAGCAGCTGTAGAATCTACCCAGCTGAACGGAATTTGATTTCAGGTAGGCTCAAAAACAGCCCCCGTTTTTTTCCAAATAAAATCATTGTTCGAGTGATTGCACATCGTAAGAAACCTGGTTTTTTATGATTACTACTAGTGCTTCTATGAAACTTGGAGCGCATACACTTTTCTACGTCTTTTGCCGCCAGTTATTTCCTTTTTTTCAGATACGTAATGTTATTAGGGCGAATGATTTGAAATAAATATCCGATTTATGAATCGCGGTTTAAGTGAATTAATCTCATGTGCTTTTAAAATAAATCGCGGCAGAAAACGGAAGTGATTTTTTCATACTGTGTTCAGAGAACGTCTCTTGAACTGTTCTAGTATTCTTTACTAATTTAAGAAGCCTCAACTTGAAGTGGTTAAACTTAGAAACGGTTCGAATTTACGGTGAAAATACAAATATTCATAGTTTGTGATTCCGAATTATTTTGAAGTGTTTTTGATTAAAGCATTTGCTCAGTTTGTTTCATATTTTTTTTCGGTTTTCAACCCTTTCTCCAAAAAAATTTGTTGGTTAGTGGGATTGTTTTGTTCACGATATCGCCTAATGATAGTTCTAAGTCTTTCTTAAAATTAATTATTCCTTAAATTTACAAATAAGTGGTAAATGTGAATTGCAACAAATTATTCAAAGTGACCGTGATTCCTGATTATCATTGTCACATTAATTTTTAATTGCTTTCATCAATCAAGAAACTATAAAAGCTTTCTTTTGAAATTCAGCTTTGGTTGTGTAGTCCGAGACCCATTCGTAGGTCAAAAATAAAAAAATAATGGAAAAATATGTGTAAGCGATTGTCTATTAGTCTGCGATCGAGCGTCAATGGACGGAAAGGGAAGACCATTCACAATAATTATAAATAGTAAAAAAAAATATACCAACTGGTCAACAATTGATCATCTACGGTGATTTTTGTGTAATCAATCGGCTAATGTGCCTTTTATGATATTAGTTTTTGCAGCGTGATATTTTTCGGTTTATTTTGAGAGATTTTGTAAATCATAACTTTTTCCTCCCCCCTAAAAATGCACTCGAATCTTTCCATTCCCCCGCTGAAAATAATGCGCACTTCTTTAGTTGTTTTTTTTTTTCTCCTCACTCTCTCATACCGTAATAACTAACTTAAAGTATTCTAAGAATACCTTCCTTCAGTCACACATTTGTTTGAGGTATTTACCATGCTTATTTCTTACTCCTAGTCATTATAAAAAGAACGTATATGATAGTAAAAATATTCTTTCATACGTCATTACCATGCGCGTAGCTAGACAATTTCTCTGGAGGGGGCTAAGTTTGGAACCCCACTTGGCGGTTTCAGGGAGGAGGAAGGGGGGGGGGCTCCCGGACAATTTTGCCAATTTAACCACTTTCAGATATGATTTCAGCCTATCGTCACCTTGCGTAATTTAATGTTGAAAACAAACAAAATAACCAAACAAAAAAAAAAAACAATCAAATCAGAAAACCAATTTTTAAATTTTAGTCTTTGCTTCTTGTACATTCAAACAATAATACGTCATAGAATATAAAATGATGTCTTAACGGGTTTTTTTTCTTTCGTTACTTGTTTTACATTTTTTATTATGTTTTTAAAAATATTAATTTTCTTTTTTTTTTTTTCTTAACATTGGATTTTCTGGGGTTGGCCAGCAGAGTTTAGCAAATGGGAGGGTAATAATTACACGTATTTTGGGTAATTGATAGGTATACCTCAAACTTTTGTATGGTAATTAAAAGTATTTTCGAGAAATAGTACATTTTAAGGTCTTTACGATTAGATCTAATTCTTCTGCAACTAATGTGATGGGTGGTTTGTAATTACCGAAAATCTTCCTCCAAAAAAACGACGATTACGATTACTCGGTAATTGTACAATCGATTGCCACCTCTATTTTCCAAGCTCTGATGGCCACCCCCCCCCGGCCCCGTTTTCGCTACGCCCATGATGATTAATTGAGTCAGGAGCTTACTTTGTAATAATTGAAAGAGGTGTCCTGCACTAAACAGTCAGTTCGAGCTCGCTTGGACGAAGAGAAAGTATTCTGCAAAACTTGCAGATCAGTTGAGCAAGAATGACTTATTTTATTTAAATTACGACCCAAAAGATATACTGTCATGCGAGACCGTTTGAATAATTTATGTATTAATTTCTCTCATGTAGATAACTGAGAAAGTTTCAGCTGTAAGAGCTGGACAAACACATCGAAGAATTTAAGATCGACCTTTGCTTACGATTAGAACATTTTGAAGCTCAAATCAGCATTGTTGCTTACGATCTAAGTTCAATTCACAATTGTATGACGATGACAATACAAAATCATCTCACCAAATAGCACATTTTCTGTTTGAAAAAAAAAATTATAAAACAAAATGAAAAGCTATTTGTATTTTTTAAAAAAAAAGTCCGATTTGCCCCTCCTTGCCCGCTGCAAAATTTGTTAAATTTTATTGATGAGGTTTGAGATTAAATAAGAAAAGAGCTGATCTTTATGCACAAATTTCAAAGATCGTTATAAAAAAAAATAAAAAAAATTAACTTTTAATACTTAGAAATTTACCATGGTGTAGTACGCGAATCAGATTGATTCCAAAACTTTTGTTCCAGTCTTTTTCGTCCATTGGTCTTTTCGTCCGGAGACATTTGGTCCTCAAAATTTCCCTAAGTCCATTATCGCCATCATAGAAAATTGCAGTAGAAATTGGGTTGAGCTACCTTTATGGGACCGACCAAAATAGGTCGTTACAGGTAGCCGATATCGATATGCATTGTGAGTGATAGATGTATTTATCTCCTTTGAATTTTATAGTTATTTGTGTCCTATTTTATTTCAAATTTAGCCTAATTATTCATTTTTATAGTATTTTACACAGTAACTCTTTTGAAAAATGAAATTAGGTTCCGGTATTGATACAGTAAAATTCGCGTCAAAATACCCATGAAAATTTGATTTTTTTCAGATTTTGCGCTATTTGTGAAAATTAGTCAATTTCAAAACCCCGAAACCGGGGGTTTTCTGACTTCTAGTTCTAGGCACTATTGAACATAATTTCACTCAAAAAAAGGCATGGGATTATATGAAGGCAACTTTTCGAGATATTTCCCCCTTAATACGTCCTCAAAAACTAATCCTAATATTTTGGAGCCGATGCAAGTAACAGTCTAAAAGGCTGTCATTGTTCTCAAATAAAGTTAATCGAACTACAATAACCCTAGGTGTGCAAGGTTTTATTTGCGGATGAAAATTAAAGGTGTTTGGGGAGGGGGTTTGGGTGTGGTAGGGAAATCAATAAAAGAGTTATTTGAATTTTTTCGCGATTATTTTTTTGTTGCAGTAGACGGTTTCGGTGGTACTTCCATATCTGTTCCTTCTCCCTTATGTTCTATTCCCTCTACCCATTCGCTCTCTTCCCCCTCGATTTCTTTCCTACGAATGTAAGATCTCATATCCTGTCCTCCAAACTTACTGTGCGTAAGAATAATATTCCTGTTAACTGTAATCCGAATTCCATTCAGGAAAGTACTAAACGAAAATTTTCTTAAAGTAACCGGAGTTCTGATTGAAATAACTATCGGGTTTTTATGAGTGACATTTTGGGTTTTTAAACTGATTACTCTAGGTTTAAGTAATTGTTCGAGAAAAATCTACCGATCAGAACAATAGTGCATTAAAAATCAGAACACCGGCGAGAATAACCTACTTTAAACGTTACAAAAACTATGCTTATTGTCGATTAAATTCATTGTAATTTGTCATTTGGAAACAGTCCAGACATAACAGTTCGTAACACAGCACAGAAAGCTTAGATTTAGGTCAAGTTCACTTTGCGACGAAATATGAACGTTCGTAGTCGCGTGGGGTCAAAAACGACCCCAAGCAACTTTAACACGACCAGGTGTCACTATTAATTATTATTGAATTACGTTTAGACTTACAAATAGGGTTGTCTGATGAGCCCTAAAAGGAAGGTAATGGGATGGAGAGAAGATAATCTGAAGGTTTTCACAGAGGAAATTGTATTTTTCTGACCCTTCGGATCGTTTCTGACTCCGCGCGAGTAGCAGCGGGTGAATCTGACTTCTAAGATGAATCGTTGTATTCAAAACTTCTTGTTTAACTTAAGGAGTATGTAAACAAACAGAGTATGATCAAAATGTTTTTTTTTTTGGGGAAACTTTGACATTTACAATATGAGTGCACACATCATATAACTTCTAATAAGGGAAAACACATTTCGTTAAATCGATGTATTCCGCTTGTGTATATCTCTGTTAGAAATGTTTAGGAATTATTGACAAAATTGGTTGACGATTTTGGAAAAAAAAACAAAAACAAAAAAAAATGGTCATACATTATTTATTTCACAGGGAAAAAGTATGTAGACATCCTTAGGTTTTAGTCATTTTTCAAGGTTGACATATTTTCGTAGACATACTTCCCTACACGAATACATTTTATCCGTATTCCATATTACTGTTGACCCATACTGACCTGAAACCCAAATTATAATGCCTTCGCAAAATAAAAAAAACCAATTAAAAAAAAAAGAAAAAAACAAGTTCACAGTTGTCCGGGAACATTGAATCGAAACCAATTAAGCAGTGATTTTGGTGATAGAACCTCAGAAAGCGTATCTGAATCACGTTTTAAGCAAATTTAGACCCCAAAAATGAAATCAGCGACCTTAAAGACCCTCGGTCATCCCAGTTCAGAAAATGTGAGCTCTCTAGAGTTTAGAATCTAGACTCTAGATGCACAAGCAAGGCCATCGAAATTGTTCAAAGTAACATTGCGTTAAATGAGGGTCCCCACGTGAGTCTCGATTTCTCCAAAAATCGCGAACCTTAAGTCACCTTTTGGACGGCTTAGGAATCGTCGTAGTGTACAAACGCAGGAGCCTGAAGTTGAACATTATCACAGTGTAAAAGCTCATGAGCATTTTTTTTTAAACTTTTGATAGTTTTTGATAAATTTTTATGTAAAAAGGATTTTGGGCTAAATTATTGGGTAGACGTAGCTATGTCGGAGCGATATCATAGGAGACTTTTTTAAAAATACATGTCATAAGGACCATTTCTGCCAAAAAACAGTTTCTGCTTATTTTTCCTCGCTATTTTTCTTGACTTTCTTGGACTGTAGGTATTTTTATTTTCCTTTTCTCGTTTTAAAGAAATGTTATCAACATATCTCTGAAAAGCCGTGAGATACTTAGAACTACTTCACCTGCCACATCATTTGATTACAATTCTCAAACATATCTTTGGTATCAGCAATGTGTAATAAAAAAGAAGAAAAAGTGTTTTTCCTTTTTAGGAATTCTTTTTTTATTTATTGCAATTTGATTGGTCAATGCTACATTGTTTGGTACTGTCTTGAATCTATTGTTGTCAGATTTCGCGTTGAAGTCGCAACTAAAAATTTTGCATATAAATTAAATGGCGGGCAGGTGAGGGTGGTCGTGCTTGCCCGCGGCAACTATGAGGCTAAATTTTGCCCATGAGCGTCCAACGAAAATAGGGTCCAGTTCTCATCAACCGTGGTTTCTAAATTTAGAGAGATGCGATCTAGCAAACGATCTCGATCTTTTGCGAAGTATGTCGCTTCGCAACTCGTCTCACACGACAAAGCACGACTCTAGGCAGCACACTCTTGTCTAGCAATCTTTGGGTCAACGAGTTACCAGAAATTACGTCCTATGCAAAAATTTCGAATTACTTTTGTCCTGTTTTTTTTTTTTTTTTTTTTTTTTTTTTCTGCCCAACATTCTATTTTGGCCAATGTAAGAATCTGTTCAAAAATTATCTGTCCAAATTTTAAAATGTTTAGAGTTTACTTTTGTCCAACAAGAAAGTTAGCCGAACAAATTTTGTCAAAAAATAAAAATATATTGTTGTAATAATAGAGGAAACGAGATCGTAGATTTGAATAGATATATTATTAATAAAACTCATATATAAAGGTGACCATGCTTACGGCTAGTCAGGCCACACACTTTATTGAAGTGAAGAACAGAAGTATGCGCAGAAAAAAAAAAAAAAAATCACTGAGAATCAATGGTTAAAATAGATATGCGCATTGCAAGATATTAAAACAGAGAGAACTCACCTTAAGGTGGATCCTCAGCGTTTAGTTCCATATTCTGCCACCAGAGAAATATACGATCTTTAAATGGAAAAAAATAATGGTAAACGCAAAAAAATGAAAAAAAAGGGCTTCGATGGAGCCTCGGAAGCAATCTAAGGAACATTTTAGTTCAAACCGTACGCTAAAATGTTACGAAGTAAGCGAGAAACTATTGAATTTCGTAAACCCCCTAATGGCGTCCAACATAGAAGTGGACGCCATTAGGGGGTTTACGAAATTCAATAGTTTCTCGCTTATTTCGTAACATTTTAGCATACGGTTTGAACTAAAATGTTCCTTACATTACTTCCGAGGCTCCATCGAAGCCCTTTTTTCATTTTTTTGCGTTTACCATTATTTTTTTCCATTTAAAGATCGTATCTTTCTCTGGTGGCAGAATACGGAACTAAACGCTGAGGATCCACCTTAACACTAACAAAGGGAAGGCAAAGGTGGGCCCGCTCCATATGGAACGGGCGCGAAAACATAGTCCTTGGGGTCCTAATGAAGAGACTTACAGCTTTTTTTGTGAATGGGCTCCTGAATTTGCAAAATTTTGATTTTAAAATGAGCCCCAGGGACGGCGGATAGTTATGTATCCGAGAATCAGACGCACCCTCTCAATCGAAATCGTGGCGCATTGACAGCGTAGTGGACTCCGGTTTGCATGGTCCCGAGTTCGATTCATGCTGGCGGCGTTAATTTTTTCACAACAGTTGCGCTCATATTTCTTCGCCATGTTTTTATATTTCTTTCTTGCTGCTTGTTTGTATTTTAGTTTTGTTTTGTTTTTTGTTTTGTTTTGTTTTGTTTTTTGTTTTGTTTTTTTTTGTTTTGTTTTTTTTTAAGACCGTTTGAATCGAATTATTCCACCTCTTTTCATCCTGCATGCACCAGGTACTACACTGTGCTTTCATATAAAAGTTAAGAAAATATTGGAAAAGAAGAACAACAGCACTTGAAAAAACAGACGAAAAAAAAAGTTTCGTTGATCAATTCCCATTCGTCTCTTTGATTTTCTACTATTTTCTTAACTTTTACATACAAGCACAGTGAAGTAGGTAACTGCGTATAAAGCACGAAAAGATGTGGATTAATTCGATTCGAACAGTATTAAAAAAAAAAACAAAAAACAAAAAAAACAAAAACAAAACAAGACCAAAACAAAACCAAAACCAAATAGCAAACAAGCAACAAGAAAGAAACATAAAAACATGGCAAAGAAAGATAAGCACAACTGTCGTGAAAAAATTAGTGCTGCCAGCATGAATCGAACCCGGGACCATGCAAACCGGAGTCCACTACGCTGTCGTTGCGCCACGATTTCGATTGAGAGGGTGCGTCTGATTCTCGGATACATAACTATCCGCCGTCCCTGGGGCTAATTTTAAAATCAAAATTTTGCAAATTCAGAAGCCCATTCACAAAAAAAGCTGTAAGTCCCTTCATTAGGACCCCAAAGACCATGTTTTCGCGCAAGTCCCGTTCCATTTGGAGCGGGTCCACCTTTGCCTTCCCCTTGTAAGTGCAGGGGTGCTGGCTTCAGATCGCCTGCATGTAAAGTTTTAAGTGATATGCTACCACTCTTACATATTTTAGCACGTTATGTTTTCTTCTTCATACTAGACATAGTTCCTTACAATCCTATTAACCCTCTCTTGTTCACGACGAACCTTTTGTTGAGCTTTTACGTCCTGATGCTCTCCATGGATATGGATTACCCAAATGAGCGTGTCACGTGCCATTATCGCCTCTTTATTTTTGAAGGCTCTCGACATAAAACGCCAGTTGTTCAGGAGATAGCTCACGACCATTTTTCAGAACTTGCTGTTCGAACCCTCAAGCTCAACAACGTATTTAGGGTGTTTTTTTATCCCCCCCCCCGGTTTTCTTTTCTTGCTAATTGATATAAAGAGTTGCGCTTTGAACTATTCTGCATTATTTTGAATGAATTTTCTTTTTTTTTTGGTCAAAACCCCCCCAGCCCCTCAAGGGGGCTGGTTACAAGACTTTTCGTCCTGTTTTTTTCGTCCACTTTTTTTTTCGTCTATTCTTTTTCGTCCACGACATTTTGTCCTTGATAATTTGTCCTTTCAATTTTCGTCCCGTAGCACAATTGGTCCACTCATTATTTTTGTCCTTGACTGTAACGTCCATGAGTTTTTAGTCCAATTATTTTTAGGTCCAGAGTATGTCTTTTGTCCTGTGATTTTAGTCCAATGTTTTTTGTCCTAAAAAAAAAAAAAAAAAAAAAAAAAAAAAAAAAAAAAAGGTTGGTTCGTCCAATACAAATTTATGTTCGTTTTCGTTGGTTTACAGGTAAAATTTGTGAGTCTTTATTTCAATACCAGAGAACGTATTCAATTGGATTCTACCATAATTATAAAATAGAGTTTACATGCGTTAAAATTTCCATGAGTTTAAATGGATTAAATGCAACCGTTGCCAGATGCCAGATGGCACGCAACGCCGTGAAAGAATGTAAATCAAGTTAACCGCGTTGGTTTACCTTAAAAGTCTATTAAACCTCTGAGAAACCTCTTCTGAAGGAAAGATTCCATCGAAAGTAGATCCTATATGTTGCTATATCGCGATGAATCTCAATCAATTTTTTTCTTTTCACTTTTTTTTCTGGGCATTGCATTTTCTCAAAAGATAAATTAATTAAACATCTAGTAATAATACAATATTAATGTGGTTTTGGTGGAATTTTACTTCTTCATTTTATTTCACCTGTAAACTAACGAAATGGAGCATTGGACGAAACCAACTTTTTTAAGGACATAAAAAATCGAACTAAAATTACAGGACAAAATACATACTTTGGACAAAAAAATAATTGGACTAAAAACTCATGGACGTTGCAGTTGAGGACAAAAATAATAAAAGGACCAATTGCTCTACAGGACGAAATTTTATTGGACGAATTATCAAGGACCAATTTTCATAGGACAAAAAAAAGTGGACAAGAAATCGAGCGGACGAAAAAAACGGGACGAAACGTCTGTTAACCAGGGGGCTCCCCAGGGGGGACTATCTCAAAACTTTCAAATAGCAACCCCTATCTTGCGATACATCGTTTGAATGGGCATACAATTTTAAGACTTTTGGCGCAAACCGGAAGTTGATATTAATTTTCTTTTTCGATATATCGAATTTCAAAGTTCAATTTGAACCCATTTATAACTAATCATTACTCCACTTTGGAAAGTCGAAATTAAACAAACTTTGTGTCCAAAATACTCTAAAAAGTAAGTGCTTTTCAGTTAACGAAATGGTTTTGGTTTAGACATAAAACTAGTCCAAAGTTGATTTTTGAGCCAACCAATTTTTTTAAAAATGTCTAGTCAATGTTTAGTCAATACCTTTGTATGCGGTCGAGATGTCGCAAGTTAAAATTTATGGTAGGCCCAAACCGGAAACTAAACTTTGACTTGTGATATCTCGACCGCATACAAAGGTATTGACTTCCGGTTTGCGTTAAAATGCTTGGTTTTCTAAGTGCTTTCAAATGATGTATCCCACGACAGGATCCATCTTTCACAGGGTTGAAAAATGGTCCAAATCGAACTTCGATTTTCGATCTATCGAAAAAGAAAAACGATGTCGAACTTTCAACTGCGCCAACATGCACAACTTTTTACACCTTTTCGAATGATGTAATGAAATATTGGAGTTGCCATTTGAAAATTTTGAGAAATGGTCGTTTTCCCGCCAAAAATATTAAGGTGTCTAAAAGTCGACTTCCGTTTTGATTCATCGTTAATTCGTATTTTTTTCTTGAAAGGACTCTTCAAGTAGAGCATTTTACATGTGCAGTTTTTTGTTTTACGACTCTTTTTGTAAAGGTTATGAATTTTCGAAAATTGGTCCAATATCGAACTTCGACCTTCGATATCTCGAACACGAAAAAAGATATCGACTTCCGGTTTAATCCCAAATGCTTAGAATTTTGCGCCCTTTTAAATGAGGTATCAAAATATGGTGATTGCTTTTGGCAATTTCGAAATAAGGGGGATGCCCCCCCTGAAAACCCCCCAAAAACCAAAGGGGTTCATTCAAAATCGGCATTTTTCGCCCACTGCTTGTTTTTGACGAAACTTTAGGGATCGATTAAGGTTGCTATTAGTAGTGAATCCTAAAATTTTCGCGACCTAAAATCAATTTTTAGAGGGGGGCGGGGGGTCAAAGTTGAAACCTTCAAACTAAAATATCTCGCTAACGAATAAAGCTTTTGAAATGTGGTTTGCGCGAAAAAACGCGAAGTAAAATTTCCTTACTTTTGACTACCCACATGTTCCACAAAATTTTAAACAAACACTTGCAATTTGCAATATTTTGATTTTCAGGCTCAACAAATTTTGAAATTCTGAAAAAACGCAATCTTCGATTTTGATCTCTATGAGATATGTTATTTTCTAAGAAAATTGCTACAATTTAGTCCAAACCGCATGTTGGGGAAACTTTTCGTTTCTGAGTTATGAATTTTTAAAGTTTCAAAAATCGCAATTTTAGCGTTCTCAGTGACAGTGACGAAACCTAAAAAAAGAATTTCTCCGCTTCTAAACAACAAAACTTGATGAAAATTGGGATTTGGGGGTTTTGAAGGTCGTAAAATTCAATTCTGCTATCAGATTTGAGGAATTTTGAAATCCAAGATGGCTACCAAGCAGATGGGTTTGCAGCCATCTTGGATTTCAAAATTCTTCAAATCTGATAGCAGAATTGAATTTTACGACCTTCAAAACCCCCAAATCCCAATTTTCATCAAGTTTTGTTGTTTAGAAGCGGAGAAATTCTTTTTTTAGGTTTCGTCACTGTCACTGAGAACGCTAAAATTGCGATTTTTGAAACTTTAAAAATTCATAACTCAGAAACGAAAAGTTTCCCCAACATGCGGTTTGGACTAAATTGTAGCAATTTTCTTAGAAAATAACATATCTCATAGAGATCAAAATCGAAGAATGCGTTTTTTCAGAATTTCAAAATTTGTAAAAAATGTTGAGCCTGAAAATCATAAAATTGCAAATTGCAAGTGTTTGTTTAAAATTTTGTGGAACATGTGGACAGCCAAAAGAAAGAAAATTTTATTTCGCGTTTTTTCGCGCAAACCACATTTCAAAAGCTTTATTCGTTAGCGAGATATTTTAGTTTGAAGGTTTCAACTTTGACCCCCCGCCCCCCTCTAAAAATTGATTTTAGGTCGCAAAAATTTCAGGATTCACTGCTAATTGCAACCTTAATCGATCCCCAAAGTTTCGTCAAAAACAAGCAGTGGGCGAAAAATGCCGATTTTGAATGAACCCCTTTTGGGTTGTGACAGTATTTTTAAATGAAACTACAGGTCCAAGTTAGTAGAAAACCGATTTTTTCGATTTTTTAATGGTCAACCGATCAAGAAAACCATAGTGAGCAGGTTACGTGAAACACCCTGTATATTTGAAATTCGATTACACTGTGCAAAGCCTGTCTGTCCCCCTGACGAAACCTATTTTTCTCGATCCCATGGATGTTAAAACGAAGGAAAATCGCCATCAGAACCCCACATCTTGCGCGGAAGGGCTAAAAACCCGCCATATTTGGGAGATGAAACAATTTAGCTCTTTTCCCCTTCAATACAGCCCTTTTCAGGGCCACCTAATCTTGAGCCTAACACAACTCCCGATTACCCAATACATGAAATGCCTTCTTTAACCTTCACATTTAAACCATTGAGATGCGGCATTTCACTGAGGAAAGCAAAACAATTCGAAGTCTAACTCTGCACAATCATTGCAAAACTTTGCTCATTAGGGCGTAGTAGGTAACACCGCAATAAAAAACGAGAGATAATAGGCGAAAATTGAAAGCTCTTTCGAAGTATGTAAAAAGACGATTTTCTCTCAAAATCTGAAGTTTTTCGGAAAGCAGAGGGCTCCGAGGTGTTCAATTATTGTTTTCCATTACCCATATTTTCAATTTTCAAAAAAAAATCGGTGCATTCTTCTCATAGGGTTGACCAGGAGTGATTTGGGTTTGAATGGTAATCTATAAGAGGAGAAAAATCGCAAAAATTGACATTTTTTGAGCACTCATTGTACGGCACCTTACGACGCCAAATAATTGAATAAACGATGATAATTGCAGTGATTTTGTAGCAAATTTATGCGCTTTAAGATTATGAAAACGGATTTGACATTGATTTCCTGAATCTGAATATATAAGGGAAAAACTGAGGAAAAGTCAATTTTTTTGGGCAATTTTTGAGGGTAATTTTTCGGAATATGCGTGATTATTCCAAAGAAAAAAATATAATAAAATGAATCTGATTACACAGATTTGTAGCAAATTTAATGCTCTTTTAGATGCATTAATTAGAATTTTTTGTTCGATTGGTTTTTGTACCGAAAGATTGGAAAAATCGATCAAAGGTATGCAAAATTGGCGAAAATTCAAATATGGCGGGTTTTTAGCCCTCCCGCCCAAGATGTGGGGTTCTGACGGCGATTTTCCTTCGTTTTAACATCCATGGGATCGAGAAAAATAGGTTTCGTTAGGGGGACAGAGCAAAACCCAAAATTTGTTGCACAGTGTTATCAAAAACGAAAATTAATACCGACTTTCGGTTTGCGCCAAAAGTCTTAAAATTGTATGCCCTTTCAAACGATGTATCTCAAGATCGGGTTACTTTTTGAAAGTGATAAGATAGCCCCATTGGAGGGCCCTCTAGGGCGGCTGAGGGAGTTTTGACCCCAAAAAAAGACAATTCATTCAAAATAATGAAGAATAGTTCAAAGCGCAGCTCTCGCAATCAGCAAGACAAAAACCAGGGGGGGGGGGATAAAAAAAAAACGCCGTGTATACGTCAATAACTTTAATTTGTCGACAGGATTGTTACATGATCCCTCCTGATTAAAAATATTAAATTGTTCATTTCATTCAATACTTAGTAATGTGTTCAGTCGAATTGTTGATTTACACAAATGTCTCGGCGGGGGGTCTGCTGGGGTGGAAGGCTCCACTCCCCCCCCCCCAGGGGTTAAGGAAATCGTGACTCCCCTCTAAAGTCAGCCCCTCTAAATGATTGAGAATAGCTTAAACCGAATTTTTTTATCTTCAATAGGAAACAAGTTGCCAGGTTCCAACACTAAGGTGTTGGAAAAGCGTGCCTTTCTTGGTATGTCCAGTAATAATTTTTTTTTTAATCTATTACATTTTATGTTATGATATGGATTGATAGAACACCTTTGATATTTTCTTCTTTGCAAGATTGATTTCTGTCTTATCAATGCTGTAAACCTCTCTGGGGAATCTCGAAAGCAACATGGGTGCAAAATTTGAATGTGTTTGGTGGTTCAAAAGTTATGTCGGTAAATGGACTGAAAAACTGGCAACTGATAGACAAAAAGACACCACAGACCTTTTTGTGCATGAAGCCCTGGCAATTTGAAAGGGTTAAAACAAATGGAAATATAATGGGAGGATGTTCTTTGTGATAGTATAAGGCATGATGATAAGCCATTTTTTCTGTAAAAATCATGATTGATTCAGTCGTAAATTCTGGCCAAGTATCAAAACAAAACACCTGAAAAATCTTTGCGTCATCGCAATACTTTCTACATTTTTTTAACTTTGTTTGAATGAGAAAGTAAAAAATGAGGTCACTAAAAGGCAAAAATTAATTCACAAAAGCTGGATCCACCAATGGCAGTGGCGTAGCCAGGAATTTTTCTAGGGGGGGGGGGGTCCAAAAATTGTCAAGGGGGGGTCCAAAGATACTAATTTGGTAAAATTTGTCTGAAAATGCAAAAAATTACCCTTTTTTTTAGGACAAATTTTGGTGTCAACGGGGGGGGGGGAGGGTCCAGGCCCCCTTGGACCCCCCCCCCCCTCCCCTTGGCTACGCCACTGACCAATGGCATCAACTGCATCCCATAAAGTAAAATCAACAATAGGATACAACTTGACAACCATCATTGCAAAGGTTACTTGGAAATGTATCTTAGCTGAACTACATGCAAAACTTTGTCTGGATAAAAATGCAGCATTTTAAGGTTTCTTTCACCTAGTATCACTGACTCAGCTTACATAAAATTGAAATGGCAGGTCTTTTCTTTTTAATCGTTTTATTCTTCATTTTTCATCTTCTTTCTTATTCATTTTATTTATTTAAAAAGACCAATTCCATTCTAGGACGTGCCAAAACACTCTGACTTTCTAAACAGGGCCCAGTTCCCACATCATGATACTAAGTATTATTCTCTGATGGCCCCAATTTGTGTAAAACTGAAAACCCACTGACAATTTTAAAATGACTAGAAAAACCGATGTGATGCTCCTACGTACAGTTCTCATTTTATCTGACCCCTCATTCTCAATATAGTACTCTCAAAGTCAGAGCATACTTGTCTCCTTCCTTTCTTCTTTATTTTTTCTTTTTCATATTTTTCCAATTTTGTCTCAGTCCATTTTACTAACTTCCTTCTCATTTCCTCGTTCCTCGTTCCTCTTTTTTTTTTTTTTTTTTTTTTTTTTTTTCTTTTGCAACATGCAGTTCTTCTTGTGGGTTCATCTCAATTGTGACCATAAATGGCTTGCGTAAAAATCGATATTTTTCACATTATTGCCGCGAGGTATCGAACGTGCATTGTCAGATTGCCGCTCAGAATGTTTGCGTTTTGATTTGCGGTAGATTCTGTCTGTTTCAAAGTATGGCGGAGTGGCAACACTCACATTTTTTTCTATCTTTTAACTCCCTCACTATACGAATCGCGCACCATTCAGAGGTTTTCGATATTCTTTATCCTTGTTTGGTCCGCCGCACTATGGTCCCAAATCAAATCCTAGGCGGTCAAAAATACATCGGTCCAAGTCGGAAAAAAACTATTCTAGCAACTATAGATTAGAGTTCCTAGACAGGGTGTTTCAGACCGCTCGTCTACCATCTTTATAGCGGAAACGGCGCAAGATAATGAAATTCTGACGAAACTTTTTCGGTGTAAATCGACACCAAAGAATTCAGGGAAAATCTTGCCGACCCCGAAAAACGGCCCCAAAAGAGGACCAACTAGCTGTTTCTCAATTTTCTCTTATGGTTAGAGTGTTTTATCATTTCAGAAATGGATTGTACACGTAACGAAAAGCATTTTTTGACGAGGGCATTTTTTTCAAAAAATGACCCTTTCTCAAGTTAGGGGACATTTTTAAAAATTAAAGGGCCAATTTGGAATCGCTTGTTGTGACCTAAAAAATTGTTGAATTTCAAAAAACTAAAAATATTCTGAAGCCAAATGAAAGAGGAAATTTCAACATGTGAACTGAACCTTCAGTATAGACACTCACAAACGACGAAATAAGATACAGTGGCGTAGAGTTTAAGATGATAGGAACCATACCACCAGGCATTTTCCTCGAGAACGGCTGTTTGAAATGTTTTGAAACAAAATAATCGGTTACGGAATCGACACCAAATTTTTCATTTTTGATATTTTCAAAAGCCCTCAACAGCTCCTCGTTCCTATAAGAAGAAGCTCAAACACATGTATCAAGTTTTTTTTTTTTTTTTTTCAAAAATGCATCTTCTAAAAGTACGAAAAAAGTTCATATCCACAAAGTAGAAGCAATCGCCAACATTTTTGCTCTCATCGACATTTACCAAAACACCCAGATTTTTTTAGTTATGGGGACTTGCAAGATTTTTGAACCAACCCTTGTGGGCACCCAGTTGTGAATTTCTCAAAAATCTTGACATATTCTGAAAAAACATTTCGAGACCTTTCGATCGATGTGCAACATGTTACCTTGAGGGCTTGAGGAGAAAAATAAGATGTATTTCATCAAATCAAAAATTGTTGGACTTCTATGGCAGAATTGGTTCGATTCCATGGTCTGAGACATTGAAGGCCCAAAATTTTGATTTAACGAAATACACCTAATTTTTAATTTTAAAGTACCCAACTAGTGGCACCAGTGGCGCACCGAAGGGGGGGGTTTAGGGTTAAAACCCCCCCAAGCCTTAAAAAAAAAAGAAAAAAAAAAAAAAAAAGGAGAGAGAGAGAGAGAGAAAGAGAGAGAGAGAGAGAGAGAGAGAGAGAGAGAGAGAGAGAGAGAGAGAGAAAGAGAGAGAGAGAGGATGCGGTTCCTTCACAAACAGAAAAAATCGTGATCAACTAGGAAAGGAGTTCACGGTGAACAAATTCCATATTATCCGCATTTGCTTAAGAGTTATTCACTATGGCGGGGGGGGGATAAAAATCTAACCCCTCGGTGAACCCCCTCCATGAATATTCCATGGCTCCATCATCCAATTTCCTTATGACTGTTGTCCCTCCAATTACCATGAGTCAAAAGCAATCGATTTCATCCAGGCAAAATCAAAAACATATTTGAACATTTCAATTTTACTGTACATGAAAGTACCGTAAAATTGAATTTGTAGGTTAGAAAAATTGAAATTTTTTCCCGGGGGAGGGCCCCCGGACCCCCCTTCTCGGTGAAACCCTCGGCAAATATTCCATGGCTCCTTCAACCACATTCCACTTCACACTTGATTCTTCTCCCTCCAATTATGAGTCGAGAGCGAAGATTTCATGCAGCAAAATTGAAAATATATTTGAGCATTTCAATTTTACTATACTTTCATGAAAGTACCGTAAAATTCAATTTGAAGGTAAGGAAAATTGAAAATTTTTTCCGGGGGAGGGCCCCCGGACCCCCCTTCTCGGTAAAACCCTCGGCAAATATTCCATGGCTCCTTCAACCACATTCCACTTCACACTTGACTCTTCTCCCTCCAATGGGTCTGTTGCACACTTCGGCCAGAGCGTTTTAAAGTATCAATTCCAATGTAAAAAACTGTAAAAATAACAATGGCAGCATCAGAAAACACCAAAATTCATTAATAAACCCACAAATTGCTAAAAACACTAGACACTATTCACCCCTGTATCTTTCCACCGCGTGCACGATATTTCGCGAAATTAGCGCGGCACATTCAAATAATCACGGGCGACTGTCATAACAGCTGACTTCATAAACAAATAAACAGTAAACACTGACGGCGTCTGTTTGAATTCTTACGTCTCAATATCCTCAATTCAACACAAAAGATTAAGAAAGGTACGGAAACCGACATTTGTGTCGAAAACTTATCAAAATGAAACAATAACACACAGGAGTTCCAAGCATGATGATCGAAGTGTGCAATAGACCCATTATGAGTCGAGAGCGAAGATTTCATGCAGCAAAATTGAAAATATATTTGAGCATTTCAATTTTACTGTACTTACATGAAAGTACCGTAAAATTCAATTTGAAGGTAAGGAAAATTGAAAATTTTTTCCGGGGGAGGGCCCCCGGACCACCCGCTTGTCCTGAGGGGTATTCCATACCCCCCAGACCCCCCGGAGTTTGAGTCGAACCAAAACCCCCCCCAAGGCAAATTTCTCGGTGCGCCACTGAGTGGCACATCAATCAAAGTGGTTCTATCCATTTGATCAGAATCTGTCATGTATTTGAAAAATGCTCAACAGGATGGCCACAAAAGCCAATTCAAAATTTTTCCAAATATCCGTCATAGCTCAAAAAATTTAGGTTTTTCGGAAAATGTCCATGGGAGTAACAATGTTGGCAATTGCCCCAACTTCAAGGATATGAGCTTTTCTCATAATCTTAAAAGAGTTTTTTTTTAAGAAAAATTTGATAAATGTGATTAAGCCCCCCTTCCCCCCAAATATGACCCAAAGGGCTATTGAAAGCTATTGATAATATCAAAAATGAAATATTTGGGGTTAAGTTCCTATCTGACTTCCATGTTACAAAACAGTTCAATCATGCAGCCATTCTTAAGAAAAATGCCTGGTACAGGTACTCTGGATCACCATGAATACAGGGTGTCAATTAAAAACAAGCAGGGGATCTCCAATACAATTTTTGTATTGGTAAAGCGTGCCATGATATGATTGTAATTTAGTTCATTGCAATCTATTTGGTACTTAGTGTTTAAGAGCAGGCGCCGTAACACCCACGTGGAACAGAAAGAAGTTGATAAAAAAAAACTTTTGGTCTAAAATGCTTTAAAAAGAAAGCACCTTTCAAAAAAAATATGTCATCTCCAAAAAGTACACTTGAAAGGGTTCTTTGGAGCCCCCAATTTTTCTTTAAAATTTCAAAATTTTCAGAGGCTGAAAGAAGAGGAACGACTTCGATATTCATGAAACGCAAAAGCACGGGGGTTCCATTAATCTCAAAGAAAATCATGTTCGAGGGGAGGGGCACTGATTTTCAGGCCTCCAATGGTAGTGGGGGTGGGTACATGACCCCTGATAATCGAAAAATTCCTCCCGGCCCCCGCTTTCGGCGCGTGTGAGAATCGGTGGCCAGGGAAAACGGTTAATGGAACCCATAGTTAAGCGTTTTCTGAATTTCGAAGTTATTCCTTTTTTGCAGCCTCTGACAATTTTGGTATTTTTTTTTTTTTTTTTTTTTTTTAAATAGGGGCTTAAAAGCTACCTTCAAGTACAATTTTTGGAGAAGACGTATTTTTTTCTCAATATTACTTGCTTTTTAAAGCATTTTAGACCCAAGATTTTTTAAAGAATCATTCAATGGAGAGTTACGAATTTTTGAAAATGGGTATAGCAAACTTTGACCTTCGATTGATCGAAAACGCAAAAAGATAAAGACTATTGGTTTTCGTCAAAAGTCTTAGAATTTTATCTTCTTTCCAATCATCTAATCACGTTCTCGGCTCCTTCAAAATAATTCCCGTTGGTATCAAACATTGTTGCCAAACGTGGACAGATACATCCACGTTTGGACAAAACCTGGCCACGATCCCCATATGCTGACAATACAACGTGGATTGTTTTCAGTGGCTCGGGCCTCGGACCCTCCGTTAACAAATATTCTGCCCATGCATGCGTGATGTGTAAACACAGTATGCTATGCTATGTAGTCATTCATACATGTTATAGTAAAAACCCGAAATCTGCAAAGACGCGTATTTACTAGTGTAAACTAGTTTTAACGAGGACCTTCGGTTAAAACCCGTAATCGCTTATTTTTTAGGGATTTTACCAGACTTTTTGCTCAAAACTAGCTTTGACGAATGTGCAGAGTAAAAAACAGAACTGGTGTATTAATTCGGGTTTTTTAATTCCGATTTCAGTTAAAACTAGTTCTTACCGAGGGTCACTGAGTAAGGACCGAACTAGTTTATCATTTCGAGTTTTCACTGATGATTTTAGATAAAAGTAGTTTTAACTGTGGGTCACTCAGTAAAAACTCAAACTAATTTATTACTTCGGATTTTCACTTCTGCAGTTGAAAGTTAAAAAAATGAGAAATTGTCGGGTGCTTTTAAAAGTAGAAAAAAGTGAGAGCGACTGGAAACTAAAGATGAATGCTGAAAATTAAATTGTGTTTATTTCGTTGCCACATAGTTAATTTAGGGCCTGATGAGGGATGGTTTCAGCAACTGACAGTAGGTATTACTTATTTTTGCACGATAGAGCACTATGGCATTTTGAATTACAGGTTAATTCTTTTTTCTAATGCGCAGACATCTGTTTTTGTATTAGTCCCTCTTAATAAGCTCACGAACTCACATCACATCAAATCTGTTTCCATGGGCACCCACGGGGGGGGGGATTGTTGACAGGGGGGCACTTGCCGTCCCCCCCCCCCCCACCCCACCACTGGAATTCAAAACAGTCAACATTTCACGAAGAAAAATGAGAAGACCAAAATAAAATGAAATGTGAATCTAGGAGCGTAATAGTTGCCGAACATTATTATTAGTTCATTTTGTAATTTTAACTCACTTTTTGCAAGCAAATGTGAATTTTTCCATATTTCTTACCATTATTATCATCTGCTGTCCCTGTTTTCATATTATCAAACACGTCAAGATTAATATTATTATTATATAATATTATTAATATTATTACGCGTAATCCGCGTAAATTCTGATTGACTCACACTGAAAACAATGGAAAATGTCTTGGTTTAGTCCAACTGTTGGCGAAATTTAATCCCATCGTGCAAGAATACGCCAAACTACAAATAGCATTGAAAAAAGATATATCAGATCATTATTAAGGAGAAATAATTCAGAATGAGTTAATTAATTTGATGGCCAAAGAAGTTTCTGCTAAAATAGTTCAATCAGTTAAAAATGCGAAATATTATTCCCTAATTTATGACTGCACCCCTGACATAAGTCACACGGAACAATTTTCAATGACTATTCGGTTTGTGAACTTCGTTGAAGATGAAGTAAAAATCCAAGAGAGATTTTTAGGATATTTTCCAATCGATAAATCAACTGGCGAGAGTCTTTGCGGTTTAATACTGGATATTTTGAAGAAACACGGTTTGAATTTAACGGACTGTAGAGGCCAAAGATAAGACAACGATGCCAACATGAAAGGCAAAATACTTGGAGTTCACAAAAGAATACTTGATATGAATTCTTTTGCTTTTTACATGCCTTGTGGTTGCCACAACTTAAATGTTGTCTTATGCAATGCTGCCAAATCATCAGTAAATTCCATCTCTTTTTTTGGCATCATTCAAAGGCTCTATACTCTTTTTTTTCAGCGTCTGTTTATAGATGGAAAATATTGCTCAGTCATTTGAAAGACTTTACGCTGAAAAAAACTGAGCGATACTCGATGGGAGGCTAAAATTGACAGTATAAAAGCAGTGAGATATCAGATCAGTGGCGTCCACACGACGCTTTACTCACGTTGGCAGAAGAAACTTTACACAGTGATCCAGATATTTCGCACGAAGCTTCAACTTTAGTTGACCAGATTATAGATTTTGAGTTCCTCGTTTCACTAATCGTATGGTATGAGGTTCTTTTCCATATTAATGTTATCAGTAAAACTCTGCATACATCGGAAGCAGACATTGTTGGGTCGACCAAGATGCTCGGAAAATGCGTGAATTATTTCATAGAATACAGAGTAAAAAGTTTTCAAGGTGCAATTGTGACAGCCAAATAGTCGGCCGAAGAATTGGAAATCGAAGCCAAGTTCAAATCAATTAAACGTCGTAGGCGAAATCTGAAACGCCAGTTTGATGAACCTCCACTTGAAGAAATTTATTCACTGCCAGAAAAGAAATGTGAAATCGATTTTTTCAATCCTCTTGTTGACACGGTTTGCAATTCTTTAGAAGAAAGATTTAGCTTAATTGATTCTTGACGCCTTCTCCTGCAAGCCGGAGTGATAGGTGTTGTCTCAGATTATGTATTTTGGGTCGCTGACTCTGAATTTACTTCCCATGTCAAAAGTCGAATGCGAAGGGTGTTCACCGAACACCCAACCTTCCGATTTATTTCATTGGTTTAAAGGGACGAACTGCGAACGTTGCCAAATCGCACGTTACGCCACTGAAATAAAGCTGCGGGCCGATCATTTACTTCATCGTCAAACCGATCGTTAAGACTGAGTATGAGTGATTCTATTGGTCAAATATTGTAAAACTTCGCCGTTGCTACGGTGACCATTGTTATAGGGTCCGTTTTTTAAAGGTTACTCATGAGTAGCCTTTATAAAATGAGACTCTTAACGATGGTTACCATAGCAACAGCCAAGTTTTGCAATTTTCGACCATTAGCATCACTCGTAGGCAGTTTTAACGATCGGTTTAACGGTAAAGTAAAAAAACCCAAAACCCTATGGGTTGAAGGAAAAACCGCCGTCAAGTCTTAACACTAATTGTTTTCACTCAAACAAAAAATAAATAAATAAATAAATAAATAAATAAATAAATAAATAAAAAAGAATAAATAAAAAGGCAATTATTCATCGCTGAAATACTTATGATATCTGTTGCGATCAAGTCTCTGGTGTATTTTGATTTTACCTCTTAAAATCGAAGCGCCCACTCAATTTCTCGCCAGAATAAGGATGATATCAACACAGCGATCAAGTCAGTTTAGGTGCGTGTTGTCTCCTAAAATTAGCCTGACACATATGCACAGCTAAAACCCCTTCAATGATATCGATGCAACTGCACCAGCTTTACTTACTTTTGATTACTTACCGCATGTATTGACTTTGCTTAGCGGCCAATTAGGCTTGCTAAAAAGAATACTGCTTCTGGCACCAGTTCACTCCGATATTTAATAGGGCAGACGAGGTTCATGGCTCCTTTGACTCCAGGTTGGCCGAGAAAATTTTCTACAAACATTTTTTAAGAAAAAAAAAAGACTTGAGCCGGAATTTTTTTACCCCCATTTTCTTGAAATCTCCGCTGGTCTGAGGTTGAAATTGACACTATATTGGGGCAATTAATTGAATGAGGATTTACAAGAGCTAATGCCTTTGGAAATGCCCACTTATTAGATGTCTCCTCTTTCTATTCACGGTGAATTTTTTATGTAAAGGGCTCAAAACTTAGTAAGGAACATATTTTGAGTCATAGATGAGCTCATCTTTAAAACTATTCACCATCAGTGGTTTTGAAAGTTAAAACTTAGGAAAAAAAGAAAAATACGTTCTTCTTTAGGAGACCGTTTATTTCTTATTCTTTTCTGATTTTTATTGGTCGGCTGGGAAATTATGTGTTTACTTTTTGAATGGAGCAGGTGAATGAAACAATCCACGAAAGAGGGTCCTTTCTACAAGGCAGCAAAAAAATGCCGGCTCAAGTCATTTTTATTTCTTAAAAAATGTTTGTAGAAAATTTTCTCGGCCAAAACACCCGGAGTCAAAGGAGCCATGAACCTCGTCTGCCCTATTAAATATCGGAGTGAACTGGTGCCAGAAGCAGTATTCTTTTTAGCAAGCCTAATTGGCCTCTAAGCAAAGTCAATGCATGCGGTAAGTAATCAAAAGTAAGTAAAGCTGGTGCAGTTGCATCGATATCATTGAAGGGGTTTTAGCTGTGCATATGTGTCAGGCTAATTTTAGGAGACAACACGCACCTAAACTGACTTGATCGCTGTGTTGATATCATCCTTATTTTGGCGAGAAATTGAATGGGCGCTTCGATTTTAAGAGGTAAAATCAAAATACACCAGAGACTTGATCGCAACAGATATCATAAGTATTTCAGCGATGAATAATTGCCTTTTTATTTATTCTTTTTTATTTATTTATTTATTTATTTATTTATTTATTTATTTTTTGTTTGAGTGAAAACAATTAGTGTTAAGACTTGACGGCGGTTTTTCCTTAAACCCATAGGGTTTTGGGTTTTTAAGGTCATATCAAACATTTTTCTATCTAATATTACGCCATGATTTTTGAAGAGGAATTAGATCCATTTGGACCTTGATGAGGCCTCGCCTCTAATTGATCGAGACACATCTAGCGGACAATGTATGGTGTATCCAGGGACCAACATTTTTGGTCTCCGTACGAAAAAGCCCAAAAATATCACGCACTGAGAATTTAAAGGGTTTTGTTCCTCGCAATTCGAAGAGACGTGGGCTCTGCAGAAACTCATAGTATACTATGAAAGCGGCAATCGCCTGTATAAACATATCGTGGCGCAGTGCGTAAGACTTGGCTCGTACGTCCGCGACCCGGGTTCGAGTCCGAGTCGCGGTACCTACTATTTTTCCACTTACATTCGTCCTTTTTTTCTCGTTCCATTCTTACTTTTGAGTTTTAACTCTATTTTCTTTTACTTACAATTAGACAAGGATTTTTGCTATTTAAAATTCGAAAAAAAAAAAAATTAAAATTTGAATTTGTTTGCCCATTAATTTGTGTATCTGGGACCAAATAATGTTAGGTCCCGAGCGTAACTTACGCACGGTCACATGACCGTGCGTAAGCTCTCTGATTGGTCGAAACCGCACGCAAGATGAACGCAATTCAATGCTCAGGACCTAACATTATTTGGTCCCTGTATGTTTCCTAGGCCGTTTTGTTTTATTTATTCGTTCGTATATGTAATTTCATGTTTTCTAACATATGTCTATCAACGTTTTCGCATGTTATGGAAAATTTTTGATGTGCACATTAATAATTTTTTTTTTTTTATTATCCTAAACAGGTAAATCATGACACTCATGTCAAAATTTATCGGAAATAAATGAGTAAAGTGTCAAAAGTAAGAATGAAATTAATAAAAAAGGCAGGACTGAAAGTGTAAAAGCAGATAGCACGTTCGGGACTCGAGCCCGGGCCGCGGACTTGAGAGGCGAGCACTTTCGCACTGCGTTACGAATCACCAGTGCTGGAGAGCGCCGCTTTCAGGTAGATATAAGGACACGATGAGCGTTCGCCTCGCTAAATTCCAAGCGGACTCGGAGTGGCTGGACTCGGCGCGGCGAGGAGCTGAGAGACGGTTACTTTTTGTCTTTCAACTAAAGTTTCAGCCTTATATGCTTGAATAAAATGGATTGAAACCTATGGAAGTATTATCACCAAAGCAATCTGAATCCGTCTATATAAGGTTATATGGGGGTTTTCTTCAGCGTTTAACCGCTAGGTTGAGTAGTTACAATGAAAACGTGATGATTTGATGATCATGGCCGTGTTGACTTTTGATCGCAGTTTTTTGAAGATTTGAAAAGGCCATCAATCCAAAAAAGCCGCCGTCATTCCTTAGATCGTTGAGGGCCCGTTCCAGCCAAATAGGGGTTTATAGGGTTCTGAGGTCTGGTAAAGGAGAAAATCTACGGGGCTCATGCCAAAACTCTGCTGAGGGCCATTTTCAAGATGTTTGTTGTAAGTATTTAAGGGGTCCGCGCTAGCTACCGTTCTGTATTAAGACTTGACGGTGGGGCTATCGCCCCTTATAATGATCGGCCCGCAGAGCTTTGTTGCATCACCGCGTTGCTGCGTTTCAGATGAGGATTTTGTCGACTCTGAATGTTTTACAGACGAAAACGAGTATGACGAAGACTAACTTTTGTAATATGTTTTGCAAACTTCTAGTAAAACATTCTAAAGGATATTTTAGAGAGCGACCAAAAAATCGAAGACAAACAATAAATTATTTTTACATTTTGGGTTTGTTTACTGTTTAGTGTTTAGTTGCGTGTCCCCTTTGACTGATTTTACTTTTCGCTTCCCTCAAACTCGTATTATTAAAACCGATCCACGCATTATATGGGGTATTAACCATTCATAAGTGTAAAACTTCTAAAACTAAACGTAGAGTAAACTCGCGTGAAAGTTTTTGCAATGAATGAATGCATGCTTTGATGACAAACAATAGCGTAACAGCCTACCGGGAAATCTGGTAGCATTGCATTATGTCCAGTGGTGGATCCACGGGGGCACGTCCCCCTCAGAAGCCTCAAATATTGCCTTTTATCAGTAGAAAATAGCCCAAAACTGCTTCCACCAACGCTTTAAATTTTAAAATTTCATACGTGTGCCCGCCCCCCCAAAAAAAAACATTTTTTGGATCCGCCACTGATTACGTCCATGCAAACCCATGCAAATTATTCAAGGTAGGCGGTACTTACATATCGCAAAGCAAATCTTTCGATCGTTTTCTTAGTTTTGAAAGGACAAAATGCAACGTTGTCAGATTAAACGTACGCGCTTTGCCGCACTAGTTTTGTAGACGTCATTCATCTATGCAATAAATGCTCAGATGCAAGTGTTAAAAAGTGAAGGAAACTCTGCATTTTTCAAATAATGCGCTCGGGCACTCAGCCTGTACATTTTCAACGGGCTCTTTTACGCACATCATCATCGCGAGAGGACATGCGCGAGCGGCGCCAAAACGTGCGATTAATTTAATCAGGGGCAGGCTGTAAATATTGCACGATTTGGCAACACTACTTCAATCTAGTGGCTAATTGGTCTCGCTGTTGAAGAACCCAGGAAGAAAATACACAAAAAATACACCATCAATTAATAAAGAAAATAATAAAAAATAAAAAAAAAAAATTAAAAAAATAAATAAAAAGAAAATGTGAATTTATTGGCAAAGTTCCCAATTTTTTTTTAACTGAAAGTAGTAAATTCAGAATCAGCGACCCAAAAAACATAATCTGAGGTCCTACAAACCTATCACTCCTCTATTTGCGTGGAAAGGCAACGTTTTCGTCCCAATTGACACGATTTTAGAAAAAAAATTCAAAATTTGAAACGGTCTGGCGGCCATTTAGCCCCAGAATTTGAATGCCAGCAGGCTGATTCTCCCCATTTGGACGAGACGAGACGAGATAGCAAGTTACGATGAATCCCATTGGTTTAAACGGCGTCACGTGACGCCGTTTAAACCAATGGCATTCATCGTTACTTGCTATCTCGTCTCGTCTCGTCCAAATAGGGAGAATTAGCCTGCAGACCGAGCTTAATTGCTTCGGGATGTCTTCCCTTGCAAAATGAGCCCAATATCAAGTGTTGTACTTCCCAGTTAAATTTCACTCAATTTTTTCCAAATTTGAGTTCCCGTAATTTTGAATAGCCCCAGATTCAGAGTGCCAGACCGGCCAGTCCTGATTCCTTATAGGGGTAGAACTTTCATTTAAAACACGGGGAATATCTTGTACTTTCCGGTTGAGTTTTTGGTCCCTGGCGCTTAGACTAGTATACCTACCTGCCAAGCCTCCTAAAGGTAAGATGCAAGGAAACAATTTTTAACGTTTCACATCCTCCCCCCCCCTATTTTATTAACTATAAGTATTTGATTTATCCTAAAACTACGGGTTCATTGAGACACGTCTTCTGGTATGGGCGATCACCAAAACTATCAGTAAACCTCAAGTAAACTCGTGGCGGCCAAGATCCAAAAACCTCTCCAAACCTCTCCCTTTTACTACCTTCCTCTTTCCTTCCTTGATCTCCTCTCTTTAAAAACTTTTCTTTCAAAATCCGTTATTTTAACCTTATCTGTGAGATGCATGACTGTGCATGAGGTCTCTCAGATTCTACTTACAAACTAGCTGATATCAAAGCAACCAAGTCCCCTCCCCTCTTCCCACCCTTTCTACTCCTGTGTTTCTTCTAGCCCCCTACCCCTTCAGATTTCAGCCTGAGATTTTATCTCTGATCTTCATTATTCCGAATAATTATTACTGACTTTTTTTAAATTTGTTTTTCTTTTTGGTGGGGTGAACTATAAAGAGGGTGGAGTAGAAGGAGAAGCAGAAGAAAAGTGCGGTAGGTACAACAAATAGTAAGGGGCTAGAAGAAACACAGGAGTAGAAAGGGGGGAAGAGGGGAGGGGACTTGGTTGCTTTGATATCAGCTAGTTTGTAAGTAGAATCTGAGAGACCTCATGCACAATCATGCATCTCACAGATAAGGTTAAAATAACGGATTTTGAAAGAAAAGTTTTTAAAGAGAGGAGATCAAGGAAGGAAAGAGGAAGGTAGTAAAAGGGAGAGGTTTGGAGAGGTTTTTGGTGTTAGTATATAAGTAGTCAATTAGTAAAATGATATTGGTTAAGTTGGTACTGTGTTACCCAAGAGTACAAGGGTTGTCTGCCCTTCCTGATACGAGGGGACTGGAATAAAGATGGCCTGACGAGCCGATCGTGTGGTCCTGTAAATCTGACTTTTAATCATTTTATCCTTTCTAATCCGCTCGCGATATTCATGAAATATGAATCCTAACATGGTGTCAGGTTCGCGGTCGAACAAAAGTCAAGTCGTTCGTACGTCAGTCGGTATTTTATTGTTTTAATTATGTGATTTTTACTTCTAGCAAATCGTCGTTATACGATCCGGGATCGAGTCAAAAAATTCGCCGTTGTTAGTCGTAAGTTCGAATTTTAAATTGTCGTTATGTCGTTCCTTTGTTTTGTTACGGAAAATTTTATTGTGAAACAAATAATGTTCGTCTTGTTTCTCATGTGATTGCGTCTCTCTTTTGCTCGTTTCTCAACTCCTTCACGTGTGTCGGTAATCTAACCTAGCTTCTCTTCTAGTCATCATTCTATTATTCCTATCACGCCAATATGTCTTCTAATGAAATTGAGGAATCAAACTTTTCTTCCAACGGTCCAAGCAATTTTCAATCGGCTTGTTCACCTATGACAACAGTTGGTGATCTTTCTGAAAATTGGAAAAATTGCTATACGGAATTTCAAATCTTCATGTTAGCCGCTAACCTCACTAAAGAATCTGATGGTAGAAAAAATGCTTTGTTGCTACATTACATGGGTAAACATGCATTACCGATCTTCAAATCTTTTGATTTAGAAGTAGAGAAAGCTAAACACACTGAGTTGGTAACTAAATTTCAAGATCACTTCCTACCGAAAGTTAATGTCACGGTAGAACGCATCACTTTGTTTAACCGTAAACAGAAACCAGGTGAATCGTTTAAGTCATACCTCACTGCTTTGAAAAATCTCAGTCTCAATTGCAAATTAGACAAACTCAGAGATGAAATAGTCAAAGATCTGTTTATTGTGGTCTAAATAGTGAAAATCAAGTAATTAAGGAAAAATTAATCCTGGAAGAAGTTCAGTCTCTTGAGCAAGTCTTTGAAATCGCTCAAAAAATTCAACTGTCTGTTGAACGTACTGAAATGCTTAATCCGGAAGTCAGCGTCAATGAAGTCAACCAAGTTCAAAATTCTCATCAATGGAATCGTAACTCTGGTCGGAAAGGTTCAAATTTTCATCGTCAGTCAAAATATGGAAGTAGTCAGTCCTCCAAATCATCTGATCAATCTAGAGGTGAAAGTAGTCAGTCTTACAACCCAAATAATGGATATGGTCATCGTGCGCACAACTCGTATAAGAAGCAACAGTGGTCTCGCAATCGTTCACAGTCAAGAAATCGTTCTCCGTCGCATCAACCAAATCGTCATCGTTCGCCTTCATCTCATAATCAATCTAAGAAAAATCAACCTTGCAATTTAATGTCAGTTTGTGCTGGATGTGGAAATCCCTATCATCGTGGTCAGTGTCCAGCTCTCAATGTAACTTGTAACACTTGCGGTAAGAGAAATCATTTTTCTAGATTCTGTCCCAAAAGATCAGTCCACAATCTCAATATTGAAAGTGATCAAGATGAAAGTAGTGATGAAACTTCATTGATAGCAAATTTAAATTGTAACGATAGCGATAACGAAATTTTGTTCGTCAATAAGATTGAATGCAATCAAATGAGTAACAATTCTAAAGTAAATCATGCAGATAAATGGTATATTACTATTTCAATCAATGATGGAGCTCTTAAAGCTCAAGTCGATACTGGTGCGCAAACTAATATGTTGTCTATTTTAACGTTTCGCAAATTAAACATTAATTGTCAATCGATAAAACCGACATTTACTCAAATTAAAAGTGTCGATGGATCTGAGGTAGATATTGTCGGTGAATGTTTTTTAAATTTTAATTTTAATAACAAATTCTATACATGTAGGTTTCACATTGCTAACTTTGATTGTGATACTATTCTTGGTCTTGCAGCAGCAAGAGAACTTAGTTTAATTAACATTATTAACAGTCTGGAAAATAGTGTGTCCCATAGTAATTCTGAAAAAATAGTTAAAGAATTTAAAGATGCTTTTAAAAGGGATAGGATGTCTGAAAGAATCAGAAAATTTTTTTAGAAGTTGATGAAAATGTAAAGCCCGTCACTGATCCTCAGAGGAGAGTCCCTATTAATGTTCGTAAAGAATTGAAGAAACACTTGGATGAGTTAGTCAAACTTAATATAATTAAAAAAGTTCATAACTATACTCCATGGACAAACTCCATTGTAATTGCCCGTAAAAAGGATAAAAGTATTCGTCTTTGCCTGGATCCAAGAAATTTAAATAAGGCAATTAAAAGACCTGTTCATTGTCTCCCCGATGTAGATTTTATTCGTTCTGAGCTTAAAAATTCTAAATATTTTACAACGCTTGATATTAATTGTGGCTTTTGGAATTTAAAGTTAAGTAAAAACAGTAGTAAACTCTGTACTTTTAACACTCCATTTGGGAGGTTTAGATTTTTAAGATTACCCTATGGAATTAATGCTGCATCGGAGATTTTTCAAGCCATAATGGTAGAGAAATTCAAAGACATACCCAATGTTATTATTTATATAGATGATTTTCTGATCCATGCAAAGACGAAAGAAGAACATGATACAACTTTGCGAAAAGTTCTTCACAGAGCCAAAGAGTTAGGCATTAAATTTAACTTGTCCAAATGCAAATTTTTTCGCTTATCCTTGAAATTTTTAGGAGAAATTTATTCCGAAAACAAAATCACCATTGATCCTGAACGTGTCAAAGCCATTGTTGAATTAAGTTCTCCCACTAGTGTGCAGCAGCTGCAAAGATTTTTAGGAATGGTTAATTATATAGCCACTTTTTTACCTAATTTAGCATCCCGTACTGAAAATCTCAGAAAATTACTTAGAAAAGATGTCATATGGGAATGGCTCCCCACTCATGAAAAAGAATTCATTGAATTAAAACATCTTATAACTAATGCTCCTATTTTAACTAATTTTGATGTCAGCAAACCTGTAATTTTGTCGGTAGATGCCTCTAAAGATGCATTGGGTGCATTCATCAGTCAAAATGGTAAACCTGTAGCTTTTGGTTCTTCCACGTTGACTCAAACCCAGCAACTTTGGGGTCAGATAGAGAAAGAGTTGTTAGCTATTTACTACGGATGTTCTAAATTTCACCAGTACCTATTTGGTCAGAAAATAGTTGTAGAAAGTGACCATAAACCTTTAGAAACTTTGTTTAAAAAACCTTACAAGGACATTCCCGTCAGACTCCAAAGATTGATGCTCAGACTCGAGAGGTACGACATTACAATTAAATGGGTTCCTGGTAAGAAACTTGTGGTTGCTGATACCCTAAGTAGATCTCCGTTAAAAAATGAAGTGTACAATTCTAAAGAACTTCAAGAAGATATGAATTGTCAAATTGCGTTACTCAATTCTCATCTTAATGATTGTATTACTGAAAAGAAATTTAATGAATTCAAAGTAGAAACAGCTAAGGATGAAACTTTAAATTTATTAAAAAAATTTTTTTTATAATGGTTGGCCCGCCACCAAACGTAATGTTCATATTTTAGCTAAACCGTATTTTCATGTTCGTGACCAAATTTTTTTTCAAAATGATCTAGTCTTCAAATCAGAAAGCATAATTGTTCCTGCTTCTCTCAAATTTAAAATGTTAAAGATTATGCATGAAGGACATCTTGGTTTTGAATCGTCTTTCAGAAGAGCAAAAAATGTAATTTACTGGCCTTTTATGAAATCTGATCTTCAAAATGTAGTTAATAGTTGTAAAACATGCATCAAATTCTCAAAAAACAATCTGAAACAACCTTTTACTCCTCACGATATCACTTCATTTCCGTGGGAAAAAGTAGGATGTGACTTGTTTGAATTTGATCATGAAAAATTTTTACTCGTTGTGGATTATTACTCTAAATTTCCAGAGGTGATATCTCTGAAAAAAGCAACTAGTGCACCATATGTTATCAATAGCCTTAAATCCTTCTTTGCTAGGTATGGCATTCCTCTTGTTTTGTGTTCTGATAACGGTCCTCCTTTCGACTCAGATGCTTTTAGAAAATTTGCACTTGATTTCAACTTTGAACATGTAACTTCTTCTCCCTACTATCCTCAATCTAATGGGTTAGTTGAAAGAACCATTCAATCAATTAAGAATTTAATGTACAAGTGCAAAGAATCTAACGAAGATTTTCATATTGCGCTTCTTAACTTTCGCAATACTCCGAAGCAAGATGCTCCGTCTCCTAACGAAATTCTCATGTCTAGAGTGACCCGTTCTAAATTACCATGTTCAAAAAACACTTTAATGCCTAAATTAATTAATCCTAGTTTTTTACAAACAAACGTTAGAAAAAAGACGTAATTCCATAATCCAAAGAAATTCTATTTTAAAACCGTTACCAAATCTTAATGTTAATGATAATGTTTATTTTAAGAAAACTCCAAATGATACTTGGCAGCAAGCTAAAGTGTTTGAAAAGTGTGTCGAACCTAATTCTTATTTGTTAAAAACTCCTACTGGAAAATTGTTTCGACGCACTCGTTCACACATAAAAGCAACTCCTAAAGTTGTGTCTTTTAGTTTTAATACTTCCCCGACTAATAGTTTTAAAAAATCTATCAATGATCATTTAACATCAGCATATCAAGATAAAGTCATAAATATTCCCATCGTGCCAAGTACTCATAATCCTAACTTAAATCAGCACACTCCGAAACTTATCACTATAGATGATTCTGATGATGAAACTTTTGGCACTCCGTCATCATCATTTCCTTTAGGAATAGGAACTCCTAAAATTCCGGTTTCAACTGCTTCGCGCTCTATAAGAGGTTACCACAAACCAGTGTATTTTACACGTAAAGCAAACAATACTGAAATTAAACCTCCTCAACGGTATTCCCCTTAAGTGATTAAAAAAAAAACAAAAAACAAAAAACAAAAAAAAAAAACTTTCTCACTCCCCATAGGGTAGAGAAAGTATTGTAATCATGAAAAATTTGAAAATTGAGTTAGCTCCGTTTCTTGGCATTTGATGACCCCAGGAACCCAAAAAACCATAGCCCAAAAAATGTCCGTCCGTCTGTCTGTCTGTGTGTCCGTCCGTCACGGATGATATTTCCTCAACTATTCATCTGTTTGCATTCAAATTTGGCAAGAAGAATTGTTTTCTACTTTCCAAGAGGAGCTTTTTCGGATTTTGTCCAAAGTTAAAATTAAGGGGGGGTTTAACCCCAAAAATAGGCCAAAAATGGCAAAAAAAATGGAATTTCTAAAAAATGGCTCTAAGGATTTCCTTCAAACTTGGTGAAAATATGCTCCTAAGAGAGACAAATCGAATGGCATTATTCGTTTTTTCGAGAAAACCTGAATAAGGGTAGTTATGGGAGAGGGGGGTGTGGGAAATGGGGAAAAATACCCGTTTCCGAGACCACCACCGTGAGGATTTTCTTGAAACTTGGTGAAAATATGTTACTAAGACAGACACATTGAATGGCAGCATTGATTTGTCCAAGAAAACCCAATTAAGGGTAGTTATGGGAGAGGGGGGTGGGGGAAATGGGAAAAAATACCCGTTTCCGAGACCACCACCGTGAGGATTTTCTTGAAACTTGGAGAAAATATGCTCATAAGACAAACAAATAGAATGGCAGCATTCATTTGTCTAAGAAAAACCAAATAAGGGTAGTTATGGGAGAGGGGGGTGGGGTAGACAGGTAAAACTTCAATTTTTGAGAGAACCACTTAGAGGTTTGTATTCAATGGTGTCGCCTGCAATCTGGCATAGCTGCATTTGGTCCATTTCCATTCATGAAAAGGTCAAACTATCAAGAGTACACGGGGCACTCTACCTAATCGATATTTTACATGATTTCAAATGGAGCAAATTCAGCGATGTCAAATGTCAAGTGTTAACACTGATTTATTTAAAAAAGTAAAAATCATAAATGTACTCACTGTTCTGGTTCCCATAGAAGTGTTTGAAAAGTAATGATTGTGATAGTAGAGCCGTAATTATGCAGCTCCAAATGAGAAAACACTGAAACCCTGGTTAAGAATTGCTGTGTTTTTCTTGCTTGGAACTACCACAATGAAGGGGGAAAGCTGCCTATTGGCACACATTTAAATTTCGTAGAAGAGTAAAATTAAATACCACTTTTAAAAAAACTGTCGGACCATCGGTCAATGATAAGATTTTGATGTTTGACCGGTGAAATTAGATTAAAAGAAAACGAGGTTACTGATGAGGGAACACTAACACACAAACACACGAACACGTTATCACTCAAAATAAGGCTGCTTTGAGACAGCAAAAATCTATGTTGACAATGGAGATTCTGTGGTGCACTTGAACTAACTTATTTTCAGAAGTTGAGTAAATGTACTAAACGAGAAAATTGAAGTTTTGACTGACACTTTGGGAGATAAACTTAAAGATGACCAAACTCTTCGTGATCATTAGATTTAAACACAAACTACTTAATGATTAGGCCCTAACCTAACTGCTTGTTCTCAACCAAATGTAAACACGGACAAGAAGGAAGAATTGGCTGTGAGCATTGAATGGAGAGGGGGCGACGGGCACTGACTGAACTGGGAATTGGGATGAGTGAAATGTATAGCTAAGGGGAATCAGGGGTTCTCCCACTCCCTCCTCCTCGAGAATCGCGGCAAGTCCATGATGCCTGAGGGGTATCGACTGTCAGAAATTTCAGGGAAGAAATCTGTTTCCACACCCCTCAAGATAGACTCGCCCAACTCTCGAAGACATGGTCTTATCAGTTATCTGGTGGTTGGCGAACACTCACTCAACTGCATCACATAGAACTCACACAACTGCTTCGCCGGCAAAAGCGTTTTGTTGAGACCAGAAATACGCTTCACACGACATCTATTCTATCAAGCGCAAAAAACCTTTGAACTTAAAGGTTGTGGGTTTGAATCCCGGTCTGATTAATTTCATGGTCACAGACCTCGTCATCCAGAGTGAACTACCTTCTTATTTCATTCCCTTTTTGAATAATTATAGGATCGCCACATTTCCATTGCAAGTATAGTTTCTCCCCTCTTGTACCGCAGATGCCTTAAAGTAAAGCTAAGTTGATTTTGGAAGTTATCATCTTTCTGGGTTATCTAATCTCAGCAGTATTGTTGAGCCGAAATATGACTATGCTTAATTAATACTCTTGTACACCCCTACATAGCCGTAGTAGCTAGGATATTTTCTTTCTCTCTCTTAGCCCATTTAAACGCATGTGTTAGAAAAGGATAGAAAGAGGGGCTGAAGCCAAGTGACAGCCCCTATATCCATCATTTTCTAACACGTGCGTTTAAATGGGCTAAGAGAGAGATAGACAATATTCTGGCTACGGCTATGCACCCCTATGCTGTAAAGTATAGGAAACATGGAGCGAGAAAGTCGCGTGCGGGTACCCGCAACATATTGCACCCCCGCCCCAATATGACGGCGCGCAGCGCCGTAGCCTGCGCGAAGCGCTTGGGGGATTGGGGGCGAAGCCCCCAAAAATCGGCGCGAAGCAACGATTTTTTAAGGAAAAAATTGGCCGCTTCGGTGGAGCCCCCCCCCCCTCGCACCCGTGCAAGTCGGAGCCTTTTTCGGAAAAACTCCTTTCTCTTAGAATTATCGAAAATAATGTAGAAAAGTTAAGTTTATTTATTCACAATGATAAAACTAAATAAATATATATCTATCATGAGTTTGAAAAAGCTCCGAGCTTTGTGAACGTGAATTTTGGCAGAAGCACTTAGAGCCTTTACGTTGCTTTCTCCCTACTTTTCTTAGCTTTTATTTTTCTCAATCTGTTCTCTTTTCTTTCCTTTTCTCCTTTTCTTTTCCTTTTCTCCTTTTCCTCTCCTTTTCTTCTTTTTCCTTTTGTTTCCCTTTTCCTTCCCTTTTCTCCTTTTCGCTCTTCCTCCTTCGCTTTTCAAAATTTTTGCGGTCCCCGATGCGTTGCGCCCCCCCGCCCGGCGCGGCGGGGTCAGCGGGGCCTATAGCTACGCCACTGCAGTCTCACCCCACTATGCATTTTATTTTTCTGATTACAAGCAATAGTAGAAAAAAAGCTAAGTTGCTAAGATCTTCTTCTTTAAGCGTTACCTAATTTCTAGGGACAACATTAGGGCAAGAGCTTCTGAAATTTTAGAGGCAATTAGTCACCGTGTTGAGTAGGTACAATAGGTACTTACATAGACATTTGGAGGCTTACCTATGTTCTTTCACATCAACTGTCATTCACTTTTATTTGAATGTCACTGGTGAAAAGCTAAGTCAATTCTACACGAGGAAAAAATTCCCTTTATGAATTTCAAAATACTAAACTTTTTCTGATACTTGACCACTAATAGTTTTTATTATTAAAGGGACAGTATTTGAAATTCAGCAGGCATGGAGTTTAAAGAGTTTAAAATGTTTCTAGTACCCTGAATAGAACAAGGATCAGTATTGCATGATTTTAAAAATGAAAATAATGTGAGTACTCAGCGAGCTGAGTACACAGATGTCTTTGCGCTACCGAGTTCATGGGATTCACAAAATACAGCAATGTGGCAACATTGTACTGTGCGCATCTAAACCCATGAAAAATATGGAGCTGCTGGGTGTGTAGTGAAATCTCAGGAGTTCGATCTTTTGAAAGGTTTTAAATGAACAAAATGCAACAATGCCTCACTACACGCTTCACCACTGGTAAGAACTTTCAGTACTAGCTGCTGCATACAAAATTTATCAGCCGAGTTATGTCAAAATAGATTTGCTTACATTTCTGATCATCTCGATAGTGTTTATTCAAGAAAATATTGCCGATGACAGCTTTGCAAAGCGCACTCCATTTGTATGCAACTACGCAGACAAAGGACCTCCCAGCTGTAAACATTATCCACAAAATTCTGTGCATAAGACAGAAATGCGTCCCTCCGCGCATGTAAATAAAGAGCTGTCATCAGCAATCTTTCCTGAAATGACCAAGGTATTTTATTACCTAAATTGTTGAAGATAAATAAACACAAATTCATTGAAAGACAGAGTTAATGGTAGAGTTTGAAGTGAAAATTAAAATAACTTACTTGAAAGACTTGAGTTTTGATGATACCCCAAGTAGCATTTCCTACACTCTGATTTTTTTGATTTGACGCAGAATACAGCTGACTACTAATAAAATTTTCTAATAAGAGACTCTCGTTTTAAAAGCCCAATTTTAGAATACATTGCTAGCAGCAGTTAAATAAAAATACTGACAGCGTTACTACTTCCATAACGGCACGAGACAGTTAAAGTGAGATGCAACGTGATAAAATCACTCCTCGAAGAACACACCTTTGAAAACCACCAAGGATTTTAATTATCCTAACCCATTGAAACCAATCAGTATTAACTAGTTGCCATCGGTTATAAAAACCACATTTTTGAAAGTGGCTCTGATGTCTGGTTCAAAAACTTGCAATTAAAAACATTAAAATTCATTCTCTTTGATCAGAAGGGACAATATAGCAACAAACTGATTCGTGACACTGTGACAGAATTCACTACACACCCGAACACAAGAATTCTTGGCTTAAAGAAGTGGATGAGCGTTTGTAAAGCAAATAATAAAATCTAGATTGAGTTAAGTACAGAACTGAAAGATTTGTTGAGCACTGAGGCCGTGGCCACAACATTCCAAGAACAAACATCTGGAAGTTAGTAGGAAGCAAGTGGGTGGGTTATAATTGATTGAAATAATCTCTTAATGCGTCACTAATAAAGAATAAAGGACATGGGTAGTGATTAAAAAAAGAACTAAAGTTTGGGAACACTGCTCAATTAACCTCAAACGTTAACACTAAACATCTTACAACAGTCCTGTCTCGGCAAGAATTGCCGAGCAAAGTCAGAACTTAAGGAAGAAACTAATCGAAGAGTATTCAGAGGGAAAGTAGAGAACTGTTTATTGTCAAATCGTTGAAACCTCCGATGATACGATCATATCATAACATTGAAATTAAAGACGAGATATGAATAAAAGGAAACAAACAAAAAACTACTCTTTTACGACTACAGGGCTATCATGCCTATGCCAGCAACGCGGTCGCCGATAGTCGCCGGCAGGTAGCGGCACTCGCAATCTATCAATTCTCTCATTCTCTATCCATCCTGGCACGGAGCAAGTTCCTCGAATCTATCTGGCGAAACGGTTTGCTGTTTGAATGGAAAATGGCGGTTTTACGCTAATTTCAATCACAGATATCTCCCTTAATTCAGTTCGTAATTCAATGAGACCTGGCCTAAGCCCTTCAGAAAAGCCTAACGAATCTTTCTATATCAGGTTATATGGGGGTTTAATCTGCCATTATTCCGCAATCTGAGCGCAAAAAACGAGCGGCCGAAACGCAAAAATTCTGAATTTACGCTAATTTCAATTAAAGCTATCTTCCTTGATATTGCTCAAAATTCAACGAGACCTGGCCTATGCCCTTCAGAATAGCCTAACGAATCTTTCTATGTCAGGTTATATGGGGGTTTTATCTACCGTTATTCCGCTATCTGTGCGCAAAAACGAGGGTGCGAAACGCAAAAGTGAATCGGCAAGAGGCAAAAAAAAACGCGAATAAATCGGTGTTTTTTGGAAATATCTTCGTTGTTACTCATCCGATTGAAAATCTAATTAGTGAGCGGCACATGTACACCTCAAGACGAATCGAACAGTACCAGGTGTTATGGGGTTTTAATGAGCGGTTTTCTTGGAATCCTAGGCAACAGATCATATAACGCTTAAATTGACAAAAACGAACTGATCGGTGTATAACAAGTGTCCGCGGACGCCACCTTCTTGCTCGGGGGTTTTGGACTTGGCCTGGTGGCTACCGCCACTTATGATATTACTAGATTCTCGGTAATTTTACCAGTCCAAATCGGTCCAAATTTCGAGCCAAGGCGCGTGCACAGTTTAAAATGTTGATTCCGTGTATGAATACGTTGTTCTTTTCCTTTACAGTCCCGAACTCAAGATTCGTTTTCACCTTCTTCATCTTTTTTTAGACTTCAGAGATATGCTCCATTCCAATGGGGGGGGGGGGGAGGATTTTTTCCAATTTTTTATTAAATTTTGCAATGTTTACCGACTCAAAATATGAAGTTTCATGTTGCGAAAGTAGCATCAAAATTTATATTTGAGGGATTTAAATTTCAAAAATTTTCCGGGGGAGGCCTCCCAAACCCCCTTTCGGTGCGGGAAGTGGCCGCTAACAAAGCGGGGGCGTGCCCTAAATTTTGCCCATGGGTGCCAGAGGTGCTTGAGCCGGCACTTTTTCTGTGCGCGTGCGACGAAGCCTCCAACACACTTATTCCCACTCTTTGTGTGAGTGCATCGAAGACAAATCAGAGATAGAGTGAGAAAGAGAGCTAAAATGCCGTGCATCGAAAACAACTGAAGTCAACAGAGTCCGAGAACTTGACTTCAGTCGTGAAATTAATGAAGCCCCGTTTAAGTGCAAAATAAAATCAACGAAGGCATCAAATGACTTCAAACACTGAATTTTAAGCATACCAAATCATAAGATTTTCGCATACGCAATAATTTCCAAAATTATCAAATACAACACAAAGATCCGGGCTCTAAGGCCATGCCTAAATCGGAATTCTCCAATGCTTTCATCTACCAAGAATGGCCACATAGGGCGCTTATATACAATGTGTACAGGGTGTCCCAGACCTACCGTACCAGTCCTTTTTCTCGGCCGCTATTTGACGTAAAAATCTGAAAATTGGTGTACTCATGTATTTTGACAAGACAAACTCAATTTTTGGGGTTTCAAAGCCCCCCGACTATTTTTTGGGGGGTTTTGGGGGGTCGACCCTTTTTCAGTATTTGAGATCCCCGCTTTAAAAGCGAAAGAAGTTCAAAAATTGAGTCAAATGGGTACTCCTAATCCTTTAGTACAAGATTACTTTTCGTTCGACAACCAAAAATCATTTTTGGTCCCCTAATCTCCCCAAAAAAGCCCCCAAGCACAAATAACCAATAGGTGCAAGAATTGTCCTAAAATCTCCGGAAAAATTTCTGGACAGAGGTAGTTTAGGTCAAAGAGCTCAAATTTGATGGTTTCAAAGCCCCCCGACTAATTTATGGGGGGTTTTGGGGGGTCACTCCCTATTCGGTTTAGGGGGACCCCCCTTCAGAAGCGAATATAGTTCAAAAATTGAGTCAAAAAGGGTACTCCCAATCTTATAACATGAAGTAACGCTTGGTTCGACAACTGAAAATTATTTTTGGGTCCCCAACCCCCCTCAAAATAGCCCCCAAGCACAAAAACCCCAATTTATGCAAAAAGGATCGAAAATTCTCCGGAAAAATTTCTCCCCGGCTCTATTCTCACTTTGGGAGTAACCGGGGAGTCCTAGAATCGTTAAATTTGAGCTTTTTGACCCTAAGTACCCCTCTTCAGAAATTTTTCCGGAGATTTTTCGATCATTTTTGCATAAATTGGAGTTTTTGTGCTTGGGGGCTATTTTGAGGGGGGTTGTGGACCCAAAAATAAATTTCAGTTGTCGAACCAAGCATTACTTCGTGTTGTAAGATTGGGAGTACCCTTTTTGACTCAATTTTTGAAAATGTTTCGCTTCTGAAGGGGGGTCCCCCTAAACCGAATAGGGAGTGACCCCCCAAAATCCCCCAAAAATTAGTCGGGGGGCTTTGAAACCATTAAATTTGAGATTTTTGACCTAAACTACCCCTGTCCGAAAAATTTTCCGGAGATTTTAGGACAATTCTTGCACCTATTGGTTATTTGTGCTTGGGGGCATTTGGGGGGGATTAGGGGCCCAAAAATGATTTTCGGTTGTCGAACGAAAGGTAATATTGTCCTAAAGGATTCGTAGTACCCATTTGACTCAATTTTTGAACTTCTTTCGCTTTTAAAGCGGGGATCCCAAATACTGAAAAAGGGTCGACCCCCCAAAACCCCCCAAAAAATAGTCGGGGGGCTTTGAAACCCCAAAATTTGAATTTGTCTCGTCAAAATACATATATACACCAATTTTCAGATTTTTATGTCAAATAGTGGCCGAGAAAAAGGACTGGTACGGTAGGTATGGGACACCCGGTATATGTTATCATTGTATGCAGCAAAACGATCGAAAGAAGCTTGCCATATACTTCGTATGGCACGCTTAAAAGGAGCCAAGCCGAATATCTCGAGAACAGCTCCGGATCTCGAAAAACGCTGAAACACGCGTTAAATTATATTCACGGGGACATCTTTTCAGGAGGTCATCGATTTGAGGGCCCCCAAGGGGGTTACCACCTCCCTAAATCCAAAACTTCAAATGGGGACCCCAATTTCTTCATTTAGTAATCGAAAATATGGTATAGTTCTAAGACTTTTGGTACACATTGAGGGTCGCTATCGTTTTTCGTTTTCGATATATCGAAGGTCAAAGTTCGATTTGGGCTCATTTTCAAAAACTCATAACTCGCCTCTTTGAAAAGTTGGAGTTGAAAAAACAAGGAAACAAAAATACTCTAAAAAGCAAGTCCTTTTCAGAAAAAAAATAAACTTTAACAAACATTTAGTCAAAATTTGGTTTTAAAGCCCAAAACATTTGTAACGTTTTTGGCCCCCACGGCTGAAAAATTTCGAGATACAAACCTTATTGAATGATACATCAATCAAAAAGGCGTAACAAACTGAGAATTTTGGCGCAAACCGGAGGTCGAAATCGTTTTTTACATTCGAGCTAGATGTTAGTTAACGCTTCCGACCACCAGGAGGCTACATGCATGTTTTCTGACATGGAGTGTGTTCTACTGTCCGTGCAGTCTCTGTTGTCACTCTAGTCTTAATAAAGCATGTAGGTTATTACCCCGTAGAGGCCGTTTCAGATAGCTTCGGTTCTGACAGTTCTTTGTTTACATGCGCGGAAGGACGATACTACGTCCTCCGCGCACGCCCGCTTCAGTGTTACCACCCGCGTGAAAACTTCGACCCCGCTTACTACGCGAATAACTAGAGCTGTTTGCCGCGTAATGGATTCGGTTAGCATCGTAAATAGTAAATCTTTTATTATTTACTAATTACGATAATTAAGCGAGTCTATTACGCGGCGGAAAGTTCTGATGATTCGCAGAGTGAGCGGGGTCGATGTTTTCACGCGGATGGTAACACTGGATTCCGCGTATGTAAACAAAGAGCTGTCAGAACCGAAGCTATCTGAAACGGCCTCTAACTTACTCTGTAATAACAGAACTATTTCTCCGTAAATGTAAGGAATTTCGGAGTCTTTGTGTAAGAAGATTCGTATCGTCCTAGTGAGAAACATTTGAACAGCCTTACCGGTTTTAATTTCTGTGTATACTGTGTCAATGTGCAATGTTACTTAGTGTGTGTGTGTGTCTTTGTTAAGTACCAGAAAGAGTCTCATCCTTTTCCGTATTTATTAATTTATCTTTCGAGCCATTCGTTTTCAGTTTTTTCAGGATAGAGCTCTCTCGTTACTTTCAGTGATTTTTTGTGCACAAAATCTTCACCTTAACGTGGGCATAAATAATCTAACACCTGTCTGTCAAATATTCTTATAATTCTTGGGTCTATTGATGGTAAGACCAATATTGTTTTGGATATTTACCTCTCAGGCAGGTGGGTATAAACCTCTCGACCCGCCGCCTTGTTTCGAAAGTGACAGTGAATCGTTAGAGACAGTTTGATAGCATTAGGTATGTAAGTACTTGCCTTTAATCTGGATTCTGGGTGAGTCAGATGATATTCAATTTGCATTTCTTTTGGTCAATTTGTTATGTCGTTCCTTCCACCCGTCATATTATAGCAATATATTAGCCAAAGTTTTGTGAGAGATCTCAAACTGGGCTCAGACAACTCGGATTGAGTTGCTCGCTTAAACTCTTCGACCCCAATTCAAACCGGAGTCGAGTCGGTGAACTCGGGTTGAGACTTTTCACATAAACACCTCGGAGTTCCGAATCCGGTTTCATGTGGCATCAATGTCACCAAAGCAAGCGAGGTTAAGTCCCTTCTGCTATTCCAATTAATCTGTGTCAAAGTTCTTTATCAAATCAATTTAAATTAGATTGGCTGAATGCTGAAAGTTTAATATTTATTCAAAAGGCCATTTAACCCCTTCATAATGAGTGTGTTCATCCTCTGAGTAAGAATAAACAGTTCTCAATGTTTACTTATAAATTAAATTAAATTCTGAATGAGTGTATCAAGGAGTCCCTTGAGAAAATACTAAGTTGTGCACACCTCTCTTTAAGCATTTGAAATAGAAGACGTGGTGTTGATTGGCTCAGGGATCGACAGATTGAATTACCTAATGATCAATCAACCACTCGTAAAACGAACAAAAACAAAATCAAGAGCAAGTCAAATCAAGTAACAGAATCAATTGACACCCGATCTAACAGATCTAAAAGATGCAGGCTTAAGAAAATGGACTTGTTTGTGATTAACTATTTATAATTTTAACTCTCCTTTTTATTTTCTCACTCTAATGAAATAAGACAAATTGAGAGAGTCTTGCGATGGCGCAGAGATTTTCAAGGTAAGTGTTTTGCTAGTTGGTTTCTCACGACCAAGTCAATCATAATTTATACAAAATAATAGCCTCTCATCATGTCTAATACCAGCTGAAAGAACATTCTTCCATCATATTCCCATATTGCTAACCCTTTCTAACTTAGAGAGATTTATGCCAAAAAAAGTCTGTGGCGTCAGTCAGTCAGTCAATATGCAGTCCATCTGTACCTGGGCAAAACTTTTGGACCATTGATTCTTATGCATCCAGATGTTGCTCAGTTGCTGCTTTTCAGATTCCTCAGAGTTACTTTTTTTGTTATTTTGAAATACTAACTCTTAGGTTAATTATGGGGAGGGGGGAATGGATTCCATTAAATCAATGATGAAATGGGTGAAAATGGGTAAAATTGGAATAATTTTTGGCTCAATTAATTTTGATGAGAATTAGCAAAAAAATCTACAACCAGCCTGCTAAGAAATAAAGCACTCATAGTTACAATATTCAACCCTGAAACCTTTTTAAAAAAAAAAAAATCAAAATACGTGTGCTGGAGCCAAAAAATGGATTTATCGAGAGAAATAAATTCTAAAACTCGGAGTCAATCATTAAGGGCTTGATGAATGTTGATCAGACTTTCTACACACAATCAATTATCAAGTACTTCATTAGAGGCCGTTTCAAATAGCTTCGGTTCTGACAGCTCTTTGTTTACATACGCGGAATCCAGTGTTACCATCCGCGTGAAAACATCGACCCCGCTCACTCTGCGAATCATCAGAACTTTCCGCCGCGTAATAGACTCGCTTAATTATCGTAATTAGTAAATAATAAAAGATTTACTATTTACGATGCTAACCGAATCCATTACGCGGCAAACAGCTCTAGTTATTCGCGTAGTAAGCGGGGTCGAAGTTTTCACGCGGGTGGTAACACTGAAGCGGGCGTGCGCGGAGGACGTAGTATCGTCCTTCCGCGCATGTAAACAACGAACTGTCAGAACCGAAGCTATCTGAAACGCCCTCTACCTTCGTACGTTATTGAATTATAAACAACCGATAAGACCGTTTCAAGATGCATTATTGGTGTGATGGAGCAAAAATATGGGTTAAAAGCAATAATAATCCTATTAATTGGGACACTTCAGGTAAGGTCCAAGGGGGGGGGGGGGAACAACCGATTTAGTTTTCTTCATTTCTAATCGTTTTAAAAGAACCTAGATTTAAAATAATGGGCACAGAGACCTGCTCTACGAGCCAGAATTGTTTTACCAGGTTTTAAATCTTTGAGAAAAAAAAGTCTGCATTTTTGTCCCCCCTCTTGCCAAGCAAGTATTTAAATCTGTCCACTGTGTTGGTGAAAATTGGTTTCTGAAGTTCCTTCCAAAATGACTAAAACAATGAGCACAGCAAAGGAATGGAATATTCAAAGTATTCGACTACGATATGAATTTTGTCTAATTAATGGCTAAATGATTCTGCGATACGTTATTTTTTCATTTCTCTCCTCCTTATTGAGAAGTACAGAATGGTATCCATAGTCTGATTCATTTTTGTTTGTTTGTAAAACCAATTCCACAGAGAAAAAAGACAAAACTTTACTAGGTAAGCCAGAAATGATCTTAACTTCCACTTTTGGAAGCTTACAGATCCACAATCTACACATTTTGTCTCTATTCGGAGTAACAGACGCCATTAAACTATTTTTTCACCAAGTCCCCTAAAGATCAAGAAGGTTTAGTGTAAATGAATAGTTTGTAAAAGAATTGTTCACAGGAAATTTTTTAGCATGATGAGAGGCAACTATACTATATTTATCATGATTATAGTATTGTCACGAAAGGTTGGCATTCGTAACAAATCATTTTAAAATCTCTGACACCCTGCAATATTTTATAAATCCCTAATTCTTTTAGCTGGTTGGAAGTGAAAACACTTACATTACTGCTGTGAATAATTCTCGTGTCTGCTTTCCAATTCGTCTCGGGTCCAGAGCACAGCTCTACTTATCGTAGATCTAGGCTCAAAATATATATAAAAATGGTGCATGGCTCTACAGAGCGTAGATCTACGCACCCTTGCATTTCACTCCTAAAATTTGTCTCTAAATAATGGTGCACAGCTCTACAGCTCGTAGATCTACGATCAAGGCTCCTCTTAAAAGATGTGCGTAGCTCTACAGAGCGTAGATCTACGCACCTAAAATTTTACTCTTGAGATAAAATCTCACAAATATGGTGCACAGCTCTACAGAGCGTAGATCTACGCTCCCTATGTTTTTAAAAATATGATGACATCCCAAAAAAGAGAGCGTAGATCTACGCACCACCTTTTCTCAGTGAACTGAAAAATAGTGGTGCGTAGATCTACGCACCACTTTAGAAATCTTCAGATTAATATAGGATACACAGTCAATAGAGCCCCAAATGTATTTATTGAAAAGGAGGAACAGGGCTGTGAAAGTCCAAAACTCTAATTGAGCTTTCTCTTGTCTTGAAAGCATCAGTAAGGAAGCGTAGATCGACGCTCTGTGGCAAAGATCTCTGACTTTCAAAAAATTCTTGGGCATAGATATATGATCTCTCCAGAAAAAAACATCCCCTTATACCCAGTCAAATAAATTGGACTTGGATGCCACATTTACAGTGATTATACAGAGTGTTTCAGAGCACATCAAATCCTTTCGTTTTGGTGAAATGAAAGTAAGTACGAAAATTTGGTGAAACATAAGTAGCAAAAATTGTGTTCGAAAATCTTTGGGGACAATATCTTCTACCCCCCAAAACAACAACTTCCTGAGGGCTATGATGTACATGGAAAGGGTATGTTTTAACTTTAAAATCCAATTCAACTTAAAAAAGACAACTTTTTCACCGTTGAGTTTTGTTTCTAAAAACCACCCTTTCATAAGTTAGGGGTGGTTTTTGGACATTTTCGGGATAAATTTTCTATTTACCACTATGACCTTAAAAATTATTGAACTTAAAAAAACAAGTTTTTTTTTTTTTTTTAAACAAAAAAACAAAAAAAAAAAAAAAAAAAAAAAAAAACCAGATCACGAGCTTTCTATTGATGTGTCACGTGTATTTTTTTAGTGGAATAATGTGCGAAGCCTCGGGCTCTCTCACCACAACATGTTGGGTTGGGGCTTCAAAGTGTCGTAAAAAAAACTTTCCTCATAAAACGGTACTACGTAAGACACATCGTTCAAAAGGTCTTTAAAAGAGGAAAAATCTGCTGTCATGCAAAAAATGCGAAACCCGACCTTTTAAACTGGTGATCATTCAAAGTTTTTGGGGGGCTTGGTGGGGAGCGTTGGGAAAAAATTGACCCAAAATTGATCGTTACATGACTATAAAATATCTTAAAAAATTCTAAGAATGGCGCAAACCACAAATCAAACTGTCTCTGTAGCCAAACGTTTCTGCCGATTGAAAGGGAAAGGGTAGTTTGCAGTTCCCGATGCACATACCAGTAGGCACCCTCAAATGTTCATCGGCTACAACTAAAAATCATAGTTGGCCCCATCCTTCCATGACTATTGCCGTTGTTGGAAAAGTCGTTATTTTTATCAGGGCTACGAAATCATGACAAACATAATACTAGTTTTCACAAAAAAATTAATATTTTAAAAAATAAAAGTTAAAAACATTACGCTGAAATCACTCCAGTCATCCTCGACTTTTATACAGGGTATAACAAAAGTCGGTCCCCTCTCTAAACCTTACCCTGCAAAAAAAAAAAAAAAAAAAAACCCTCGGGCCCCTCAAAGAAGTCTGAGGGTAATTGGAACAAGAGGTCTTGAGGGCACCCTCAGAAATTTTGAGGGCACCCACAGAAATCTTGAGGTCCCCCTCAAGATTTCTAAGGGTCCCCTCGGCCTCAGGACGTCATGTTCCAATTACCCTCAGACTTCTGAGGCCCTGAGGAAAGGCCATCAAGTATTTCTGTGTAACTAAAAAACGAAATTTAGGAAATTCTAGTCGAGTATTCTGTAGAAGTTCGTGTTCCTATCACGAAGGCTATGTTTTTTACACCTTTCGTCAAGCGGGAGAAGTTGGAGTCCGCGCAGAATCTTTCCCTTTTGGTGGGGTTCGAACCCACAACTTCCCGATTGAGAGTCCAGCACTTTACCACTAGGCTACACTGCCTGCGATGACAGACGGGCGAAAATTTCTCAATATATAATAATATTGCGGGTGCCCTCAGGATTCTCTGAGGGCGCCCTCAGAAACTTTTGAGGGCATTCCCTCAAGATTTCTGAGGGTGCCCTTGGAGCCCTTATTTTCAAATTATGCTCAGCCTTTTTTGAGGGCCTAGATTTTTTTTGCAGCTAAGGTTTTTATACTGGGACTTAGAAAAATTTCGTTTGTTGTAGATAATTTAATTTGTTTTAACCTTCTAATGAGTAAGGGCCCTGACTTTAGCATATGAATTACTTGTTCAGTGCAATAACATTAACCTCAAAAATTATTTATTAGATTTTCAACAACTATAGGTTTTAATTGATTTAAAAAAAAAAAAAATAATGATAATATGCACATCAAATAATATGACAATTTCTCGCACAATGCATTGGTTTAATCAGGAATTTGTTTGATCTTGAATTTTTAAAAATCTTTTGAAATCCTTTAAAAATGTTGCGATAGTCTTAAAAATAGCTCACCTTCGAAGAATGCTGATTGTAATTTCATGGGTTTTGAGGGTGCCCTCAAAAGATTTCATGAGCCCCTCAGAGGCTTTATGGCTTGTGCGCTCTAAGGGTGCCCTCAAAGGTTCTGTGGGTGCCCTTAAAAATGCTGAGGTCCCCCAGAAACCTCAGAAATTCTGAGGGTGCCCTAAAAAACTTCTGAGGGCTTATGGGGTTTTTTTTTTACCAGGGTATTGACTACCAGGTTCAGGTTATCAGAAGAAATCAAATTTATAACTTGCTCAAATTCAATGAGTAGTTGAACATTCGTACTTCGCGATGTTTATTTGCCCGCAGCCCGCCAATTGAAGGCGCTCGATGAAACATTATTTTGCAAGTGTTAAACATTTAGAGTAGCTTTCACAGTCACTTAGGTATACGAAATGGCAAATTTCACTTCTTTTTTTTTTTTTCACGTTGTAGGTAAATATGGGCAAAATGAGAGCCCCATTTTTTTCAGACGCGAATTTCTTAATGGAGATAAATTCAATCGTAAAACGGCGTTAAACACATCATACTCGTTTTTTTTTGGTCAATTTAGGTCAATTTTTGTCATTTTATCCAAGGATATAGCCGCTCAGAAATTATTTTTTTCGAACTCACCTCGGATTTTTCCCGCTACCTCCTAGCTATATCATTTGATATATCAATTTTTTTGGAGGTTACAGTTTCACAAATTCAATTCATGCGAATAGAAACAAAGTAAAAGTATAAATGAGATCTAATTTAATTTTATGTTAGCATAAAATACCTTTTAGTTATTTTCGACATAATTTCCATTAACATTAACACCTTGCTGAGATCGAGAGATGAGCTTCGAGATGCCAGTTTGGAAAAATGACCTGCGCAATGTTTTGAAAAATCTGTTAACGCATTCTTTAAATTTCCTCGTCTGAGTTGAATCGCAAACCTGCCATGACCTTCTTTAATGCTGGAAAAAGGTGATAATCACTTGGCGCGAAATCAGGAACCTGCGAGAGATCTCATCTGGTGGGAGAAAAATGAATAATAGTCACGAGAGAAAAGTAAACGAGGGCGAGAAACAAAGTACACGGTCGAATAATGTACTTCACCCGAAGAAAAATGTTGGAGAAATAACAGTTCGCGGGAGGAACGATTTCGGATACTACCCGCATAACATTCAAAGTGAGAATCGAACTCAAATACCACCCGCACAACGCGACTCGTAATGTTGGTACTCCTGCAGGATTCACGCTGTTGCCAAAACCCCAAATTTATAATGCAGAAAAGTAATAAGAACTGAACCATCTCAATAAACCAGGACCCCACGAACATTTCCCTTTTGAGGAAGGATGTATACATTTACCACCAACCTCAAGCGCTAGTCTTGGGAACAGGGATGAAGGAAGCTTTGCCTAAGCCGAGGCAAAGCCGTGAGAAAATTTTAAAATTGTAAAACATTGCTCAAAAGGGTTCATCCAGCTGCCATAAGGAGGGGCCCCCCCTCAGAAAAATTTCAAACTTTCAGGAATGATAGAACTAAGCGTCAGCTTTCAGAATATGGTCAGTTTTTTTAAATTTGGTCAACTAAAAGCGGGGGGGGGCAGAGGGTCAAAGTCAAAACCTTCAGTGCCCCCATAACTTTCGAACGAAAAGAGATATTGACGTAAACTTTGCGCCAAAAGATGCGTCTTTTAAAGAATGTTCGATTAATATCCTACAAAGTTTAGTTCAAAAAATATTTGACCCCATTTTCGCCATTTTTTCGATTTTTAAAATTTTTTAAAAAAACTGTTTTTTGAGTTTGGAAAATATGCGCAATGTAGGAATCCGAAAAAAAAACTTTCGTGAAGAAAGCTGATTTTATAAGTTTTTAGATGGCGCAAACCGCGATACCGAGAAATGTTTCGTTCAAGAGTTACGACGGCGCAAAGTTTCAAATCTACGCCAAAATTGGGGTTTTGACGACTTTCGATTCTAAAAAAAAATTTGTTGCTCCACCTAGAATTGATGAAATTCATTGAAAGTTGGTAGATAGGGTTTTTTTCGGTCGTTGAATTCTTTTTTGAAAAACTAATATCAAAAATGAATTCAGCGACCCAAAAAACCCCTATAAACCTAGTTTCAATGAATGTCATCAATTCTTGGCGGAGCAACAAATTTTTTTGTAGAATCGAAAGTCGGCAAAACCCTTTTTTTGGCGTAGATTTGAAACTTTGCGCCGTCAAAATTTTTTTTTTTTTTTTTTTTTTTTTTTTAAATTAGAATCTACTTTACAGTATTTACTGATTATGTTCACTTTAATAAATCACGGGGGGTAGGAATTCCTCCAGTGAGGATACCTTACTTAAATGCACAATAAATTTAAATTATAATTATTTACAATTTTTTTTTAAAACACTTCTCACAGATTAATACTTTGTTAAATGATAATAACATGATGATACTAACCTAACCTAAATTAATACCCCCCCCCGTTTGTCTCGCCTCGCTTCTTTTTTTCCGACGATTCGTGTGAATTTACCTTCGTTTCGCTCGTGCCGTTTTTATAAACTACAAGGGATCATTTGGAAAGCATGAAACCCATTCAACTAACCAATTTTAATGTTTCTTTCTCTTTTATTCTAGTGTTCTGCTGACTTGAATCATTTTTTTTTTTTTTTTATCATTATGCTGGAACGGTCGTCGATCGGTCAAGGATCAAGTGAAAAGTCGCAGGCATTAAGCTATTGCATAATCTCTGTTGATCGTTCAACTTCATGTTAAAATCAGGACCACATGTGTTAATCAGGACCAGGGGGAAAAACCACACTGATAATAACTTTTTTTTTTTTTTTTTTTTTTTTTTTTTTTTTCCTTCTAAGCGTGCCATACGAAGTATATGGCAAGGTTTTTACTCTCGTTTTGCTGTATACAATGAATAATATAATACAGTGAAAGAGGCGCCCTCTGGTGGCCGTGTGTGTTTTGGAGATTTCGTTTTCAGGATATGAATCAAAACTTACATGATCGGGTTGTATTGTGTATTTTCGAGTGTTTTTTGAGTATGTTAAATCAAACACTTTTTCACGAATATTTTTTTTTTTTTGGAGTCATTTGATGTTTTCTCCGATTTTTTTTTTTTTTTGGGGCCCCGTTTTGTTCCTATTATTAGTTTGTATGACTTTTGTTGCGTTTTAACACAAGTGTTGATAAATGATAATGAAAGTACTGTGCTTACACACACATGCATAAAAGATTATTTGCTACCGGAGTTGCCGGGTCTGAGCCACTGCAAACTCCATGCCGCATTTTCAGCATATGGGGAGCTTAGCTAGTTTGTTGACTTGGCAGCCGCGCGAGCGCTGACATCCATGAGCAGAACATACTTGTATCCATAGGTACTTCAGTAGTGAAACTATGTAGTAGCGTACTTGTCTCAGAGGAGCGCTTCGGCGAATGCCGTTTTTCAATGTAATCAAATGGGAAATTGAGTTGTAAATTTTCGATCACTTGGGGGCGCCACCGTCGTGTCCTCGTGTCCAATGCAAATCGAATGGAAGATGTTAGTTCAAGGTATATGGAAGAACAGGTATGGGCAGGAGGCGGGGTTTAAGGGTCTTTCGAGTTTCCCGCCAAATGATGACGACACACTTGCTTTGGCGATGACGTAGGCGTCACCTACTGCAGTAGCGAGAGATGGGGGTAGGCGAATATTATCGCGACCGTCTAGAACATCTGTGACGTAGCCGTCACCTAGCCGTCACCTACTGAGATAGGCTCCGCCTCCTGTCCATACCTGTTCTTCCATATACCTTGATGCAAGGTCCATATACTCCAGGTCAGTCGGTGCGCATCTATCTCGTCTCATCCCTCGGATCCACTCCCATCGGTTGCCGCTAGCCCTCCGTTCGTGACGTATCCTTCGAGCAACTTTCGAGCGGGAACTTCAAAACCCGTGTTTTCGTAGGGGGGAAACCCTTTTTTCATTTGAACTTTTTGAGCTTATTTCTTCGCCTAATTTTGATTTTATTAATCGAAAATGAAGAGGAAAGCTTGTAGTTTTGAGAAACATTGATCTGAGTCCTTGTTTATTTTTTTTTTTCATATTTTTTAGCGATTTTTGAAAATGCGGTCGTCTCACCGCCGAATTCAGCCATTTTGCAGGGAGAATGAGGTTATCCTTTGTTAAACCAGGTAAACAATGGAAACGAATCGAGTGGATTCTCTGTGGAAATGCTAGGATATCTCCTTTATTGAATCTTAAAGCTTTAATTGTTAATTGAAAATTTTTTTTCCGCGATATTTACCGTTTTTACTTGTATAGAATACTGTGAGTGTTTCATCCTTTTTCATGTTTTGTTTGTGTTCACCCTTGAAAGTCCACTGTTCAATATACCTCGTAGTAGTCGCATCATCGTTCATTTGGTGTGATTTAAATTTTAGAACTTTAATTAATTTGATTATCAGTGAATACAATGTACCTATCAGTCTTTAATTGGATATCGGTATGATGTTAGTAATCGCAAAATTCCAGTTGTCCCAGTGCTGTGTTCAATACAAACTTTTGAATTATTTGTCCTTTTTGTTGATCCGTGATGTCAAGATTCTATATTTTTTTCTGCTATACAAATGTCTTCTTCTCATCGAGTCTCAGTTTTTCATCGGGGATCACCCACACTTGATGATACGTCTGGCTATTTTAAGGTGTTTCTGAAATTCAAACTGTTGAAACAGTCCGCTGTTTTTTTGTTATCGATGACAGTTTGACTTTAGAAAGCTCTCTGATGGCCATTCATTACTTCCATGTTCTTACTGTGCTGGATTTGTCCTGCGTAAGTACCCACCGTTAATCATTTCTCATCATCATTCTTTGACGAAGGAAGTTGAGTCGCAATCACATTGCTCTATTAACCTGCTCCAGGGGCTACAGTGAGGAACCTTTAGGACAGCCACATTATTTCAAGCCGACTTCAATTTTCACGAATTTAGAGCCATTGTTATCCTCGCAGTTGTTTCACATAAAATTAAAATTGGCGTTTGTCCTTACGCACCTGTCTTATTGGCGACCAGTGTTGAACCAATAGCCCCAAAAAACAAAATAATTTGGTGGAGTTACCTTGAAGTAGCAGACCGCAATGAATTATACACATAATTCCTTCTTTCCTAATCAAAAAGCTAGATCTATGGAGCGGGTTAATAGAGCAATGCGATTGCGACTTAACTTCCTTCGTCATTATGAATGATGATGAGAAATGATTAACGGTGGGTACTTACGCAGGACAAATCCAGCACAGTAAGAACATGGAAGTAATGAATGGCCATCAGAGAGCTTTCTAAAGTCAAACTGTCATCGATAGCAAAAATACAGCGGACTGTTTCAACAGTTTGAATTTCAGAAACACCTTAAAATAGCCAGACGTATCATCAAGTGCGGGTGACCCCAGATGAAAAACTGAGACTCGATGAGAAGAAGACATTTGTATAGCAAAAAAACATATAGAATCTTGACATCACGGATCAACAAAAAGGACAAATAATTCAAAAGTTTGTATTGAACACAGCACTGGGACAACTGGAATTTTGCGATTACTAACATCATACCGATATCCAATTAAAGACTGATAGGTACATTGTATTCACTGATAATCAAATTAATTAAAGTTCTAAAATTTAAATCACACCAAATGAACGATGATGCGACTACTACGAGGTATATTGAACAGTGGACTTTCAAGGGTGAACACAAACAAAACATGAAAAAGGATGAAACACTCACAGTATTCTATACAAGTAAAAACGGTAAATATCGCGGAAAAAATTCTCAATTAACAATTAAAGCTTTAAGATTCAATAAAGGAGATATCCTAGCATTTCCACAGAGAATCCACTCGATTCGTTTCCATTGTTTACCTGGTTTAACAAAGGATAACCTCATTCTCCCTGCAAAATGGCTGAATTCGGCGGTGAGACGACCGCATTTTCAAAAATCGCTAAAAAATATGAAAAAAAAAAAAACAAGGACTCAGATCAATGTTTCTCAAAACTACAAGCTTTCCTCTTCATTTTCGATTAATAAAATCAAAATTAGGCGAAGAAATAAGCTCAAAAAGTTCAAATGAAAAAAAGGGGTTTCCCCCATACGAAAACACGGTGTTTTGAAGTTCCCGCTCGAAAGTTGCTCGAAGGATACGTCACGAACGGAGGGCTGCGCAGAACGGACGAATTTCGTACACCGGGCCAACTGACCTGGAGTATATGGACCTTGCCTTGATGTTAGTTAACGCTTCCGACCACCAGGAGGCTACATGCATGTTTTCTGACATGGAGTGTGTTCTACTGTCCGTGCAGTCTCTGTTGTCACTCTAGTCTTAATAAAGCATGTAGGTTATTACCCCGTAGAGGCCGTTTCAGATAGCTTCGGTTCTGACAGTTCTTTGTTTACATGCGCGGAAAGGGCGATACTACGTCCTCCGCGCACGCCCGCTTCAGTGTTACCCCCCGCGTGAAAACTTCGACCCCGCTTACTACGCGAATAACTAGAGCTGTTTGCCGCGTAATGGATTCGGTTAGCATCGTAAATAGTAAATCTTTTATTATTTACTAATTACGATAATTAAGCGAGTCTATTACGCGGCGGAAAGTTCTGATGATTCGCAGAGTGAGCGGGGTCGATGTTTTCACGCGGATGGTAACACTGGATTCCGCGTATGTAAACAAAGAGCTGTCAGAACCGAAGCTATCTGAAACGGCCTCTAACTTACTCTGTAATAACAGAACTATTTCTCCGTAAATGTAAGGAATTTCGGAGTCTTTGTGTAAGAAGATTCGTATCGTCCTAGTGAGAAACATTTGAACAGCCTTACCGGTTTTAATTTCTGTGTATACTGTGTCAATGTGCAATGTTACTTAGTTGTGTGTGTGTCTTTGTTAAGTACCAGAAAGAGTCTCATCCTTTTCCGTATTTATTAATTTATCTTTCGAGCCATTCGTTTTCAGTTTTTTCAGGATAGAGCTCTCTCGTTACTTTCAGTGATTTTTTGTGCACAAAATCTTCACCTTAACGTGGGCATAAATAATCTAACACCTGTCTGTCAAATATTCTTATAATTCTTGGGTCTATTGATGGTAAGACCAATATTGTTTTGGATATTTACCTCTCAGGCAGGTGGGTATAAACCTCTCGACCCGCCGCCTTGTTTCGAAAGTGACAGTGAATCGTTAGAGACAGTTTGATAGCATTAGGTATGTAAGTACTTGCCTTTAATCTGGATTCTGGGTGAGTCAGATGATATTCAATTTGCATTTCTTTTTGGGCAATTTGTTATGTCGTTCCTTACCCGTCATATTATAGCAATATATTAGCCAAAGTTTTGTGAGAGATCTCAAACTGGGCTCAGACAACTCGGATTGAGTTGCTCGCTTAAACTCTTCGACCCCAATTCAAACCGGAGTCGAGTCGGTGAACTCGGGTTGAGACTTTTCACATAAACACCTCGGAGTTCCGAATCCGGTTTTATGTGGCATCAATGTCACCAAAGCAAGCGAGGTTAAGTCCCTTCTGCTATTCCAATTAATCTTTTCAAAGTTCTTTATCAAATCAATTTAAATTAGATTGGCTGAATGCTGAAAGTTTTAAAATTTATTCAAAAGGCCATTTAACCCCCTTTATAATGAGTGTGTTCATCCTCTGAGTAAGAATAAACAGTTCTCAATGTTTACTTATAAATTAAATTAAATTCTGAATGAGTGTATCAAGGAGTCCCTTGAGAAAATACTAAGTTGTGCACACCTCTCTTTAAGCATTTGAAATAGAAGACGTGGTGTTGATTGGCTCAGGGATCGACAGATTGAATTACCTAATGATCAATCAACCACTCGTAAAACGAACAAAAAAAAAATCAAGAGCAAGTCAAATCAAGTAACAGAATCAATTGACACCCGATCTAACAGATCTAAAAGATGCAGGCTTAAGAAAATGGACTTGTTTGTGATTAACTATTTATAATTTTAACTCTCCTTTTTATTTTCTCACTCTAATGAAATAAGACAAATTGAGAGAGTCTTGCGATGGCGCAGAGATTTTCAAGGTAAGTGTTTTGCTAGTTGGTTTCTCACGACCCAAATCAATCATAATTTATACAAAATAATAGCCTCTCATCATGTCTAATACCAGCTGAAAGAACATTCTTCCATCATATTCCCATATTGCTAACCCTTTCTAACTTAGAGAGATTTTTGCCAAAAAAAATCTGTGGCGTCAGTCAGTCAGTCAATATGCAGTCCATCTGTACCTGGGCAAAACTTTTGGACCATTGATTCTTATGCATCCAGATGTTGCTCAGTTGCTGCTTTTCAGATTCCTCAGAGTTACTTTTTTTTTTATTTTGAAATACTAACTCTTAGGTTAATTATGGGGAGGGGGGAATGGATTTCCCTTAAATCAAATGATGAAATGGGTGAAAATGGGTAAAAATTTGGGAAAAATTTTGGCTCAATTAAATTTTTATGAGAATTAGCAAAAAAATCTACAACCAGCCTGCTAAGAAATAAAGCACTCATAGTTACAATATTCAACCCTGAAACCTTTTTTAAAAAAAAAAAACAAAATACGTGTGCTGGAGCCAAAAAAAGGATTTATCGAGAGAAATAAATTCTAAAACTCGGAGTCAATCATTAAGGGCTTGATGAATGTTGATCAGACTTTCTACACACAATCAATTATCAAGTACTTCATTAGAGGCCGTTTCAAATAGCTTCGGTTCTGACAGCTCTTTGTTTACATACGCGGAATCCAGTGTTACCATCCGCGTGAAAACATCGACCCCGCTCACTCTGCGAATCATCAGAACTTTCCGCCGCGTAATAGACTCGCTTAATTATCGTAATTAGTAAATAATAAAAGATTTACTATTTACGATGCTAACCGAATCCATTACGCGGCAAACAGCTCTAGTTATTCGCGTAGTAAGCGGGGTCGAAGTTTTCACGCGGGTGGTAACACTGAAGCGGGCGTGCGCGGAGGACGTAGTATCGTCCTTCCGCGCATGTAAACAACGAACTGTCAGAACCGAAGCTATCTGAAACGCCCTCTACCTTCGTACGTTATTGAATTATAAACAACCGATAAGACCGTTTCAAGATGCATTATTGGTGTGATGGAGCAAAAATATGGGTTTAAAAACAATAATAATCCTATTAATTGGGACACTTCAGGTAAGGTCCAAGGGGGGGGGGGGGGAAAAACCGATTTTGTTTTCTTCATTTCTAATCGTTTTAAAAGAACCTAGATTTAAAATAATGGGCACAGAGACCTGCTCTACGAGCCAGAATTGTTTTACCAGGTTTTAAATCTTTGAGAAAAAAAAGTCTGCATTTTTGTCCCCCCCCTTGCCAAGCAAGTATTTAAATCTGTCCACTGTGTTGGTGAAAATTGGTTTCTGAAGTTCCTTCCAAAAAGACTAAAACAATGAGCACAGCAAAGGAATGGAATATTCAAAGTATTCGACTACGATATGAATTTTGTCTAATTAATGGCTAAATGATTCTGCGATACGTTTTTTTTCATTTCTCTCCTCCTTATTGAGAAGTACAGAATGGTATCCATAGTCTGATTCATTTTTGTTTGTTTGTAAAACCAATTCCACAGAGAAAAAAACAAAACTTTTCTAGGTAAGCCAAAAAGATCTTAACTTCCACTTTTGGAAGCTTACAGATCCACAATCTACACATTTTGTCTCTATTCGGAGTAACAGACGCCATTAAACTATTTTTTCACCAAGTCCCCTAAAGATCAAGAAGGTTTAGTGTAAATGAATAGTTTGTAAAAGAATTGTTCACAGGAAATTTTTAGCATGATGAGAGGCAACTATACTATATTTATCATGATTATAGTATTGTCACGAAAGGTTGGCATTCGTAACAAATCATTTTAAAATCTCTGACACCCTGCAATATTTTATAAATCCCTAATTCTTTTAGCTGGTTGGAAGTGAAAAAACTTACATTACTGCTGTGAATAATTCTCGTGTCTGCTTTCCAATTCGTCTCGGGTCCAGAGCACAGCTCTACTTATCGTAGATCTAGGCTCAAAATATATATAAAAAAGGTGCATGGCTCTACAGAGCGTAGATCTACGCACCCTTGCATTTCACTCCTAAAATTTGTCTCTAAATAATGGTGCACAGCTCTACAGCTCGTAGATCTACGATCAAGGCTCCTCTTAAAAGATGTGCGTAGCTCTACAGAGCGTAGATCTACGCACCTAAAATTTTACTCTTGAGATAAAATCTCACAAATATGGTGCACAGCTCTACAGAGCGTAGATCTACGCTCCCTTTTTTTTAAAAATATGATGACATCCCAAAAAAGAGAGCGTAGATCTACGCACCACCTTTTTTCAGTGAACTGAAAAATAGTGGTGCGTAGATCTACGCACCACTTTAGAAATCTTCAGATTAATATAGGATACACAGTCAATAGAGCCCCAAATGTATTTATTGAAAAGGAGGAACAGGGCTGTGAAAGTCCAAAACTCTAATTGAGCTTTTTCTTGTCTTGAAAGCATCAGTAAGGAAGCGTAGATCGACGCTCTGTGGCAAAGATCTCTGACTTTCAAAAAAATTTTTGGGCATAGATATATGATCTCTCCAGAAAAAAACATCCCCTTATACCCAGTCAAATAAATAAAAAAAAAAGTTAAGTGTGGGTACGTACTCACCCAAATTTCCCGATTGATCGAGACGGATAATAACATTTGAAGTTGCACAAGTTGAAAAACAGAGGCTCTGAACTAAAGACATACATTTGCCACACAGCAAATATATCTCATGCCCAGAACTACTCTGGCATAGTTCTCTGAGCACTATAGGTGCTCAACAGTCAACATAGTGACTCGAGTCGCTTGTGCAGCTGAGACTCACAAAAAAAAATAACACTGAGGTGACCGAGGGATGATGGAAACACACTAATTTTAATTATTGTCAGTTGAAAGACGCGTTAAATGGAGTCTTATCTACTCTCACCGAGTTATGAAAATTGGAAAAATGCACTCGTTTTCTCTCCCTCAGATCCCACAAAACTCCAGGGCAAAAGGGGAAAACCGACCCCATTCCACCTGGGGCCAAGACAGGGGGGCCCCCGGGTAATATGTGAATTTATCCCCTGACCCAAAAATTTTCCGCATGCCCTTAGAATCCTCTTGAGGCCCCCGATAATGAATAGGTGCTCGAACGATTAGCCCAAGCCCATTTAGAAACTCTCAGATGAGAGAGAAATTCAGAGACTTCTATGCACTGAATGAGACAAGAAATAGTAATAGAACAAAGCGGACTATCGTTGCGAGTGAACTGACAACGTACTGGAATTATTCACAACCAGACTAAAAATTAAGATTGAATTTCAGAGTTTTAAAAAATCTACTGCCCTACACAATGCAACTCTCGGGTCAAATCAAAGGTCCTTCAGTATTGGTACGAACTTTGACTCCAAACTATCAAGCTTCATTTGAGAAGCATTGACTTCTAAACACTGACAAATCCCTGAAAGATCCTTAGGCTAGTCGGAAAGTGAAATAATTATTTGATGTCTTGCAGGTCTGTAATACTATTGAGCTTTTTCTACTGATGAAAAGCAAATAACAACATGATAAGGAATGTGCAAGTGAATTGAACCTTTTTCTTGTCCACTGAGGACTCGCTTTATATCAATTTGTCAACAGTGTGCAACAGTAGGACATTGTCGAATGAAGGACGATTCAAATTAGTAAAGAAACCGGGAAAGTGATAGCGGAAAGTGATAGGGAAAGTGTTAAGATATAGGTAATTAAAAAGAGTGAAAAACTGTTAAGAACCACTGGCAACTGTGCACAATGTTGAGAACCTATTTTTTGCAAGCGTGTGCACTCTCTCGCTCTACTCTTTCTCTAGAAATCTCTCGCAGTGCAGTCGGTGAGAATGCTTAGATTTGTACGTGTCTCTTCGTAAACACAGTTGTTATGATTTCAAATATATCTTTCTTGGTTTCCCCAATCGACGTGTTTTTAATAACATCTAAAATAACGCAACAGGTTATGGGGCCCCGCCCTCCGAGGCTGACTCGCGTTTAAAAAAAAATTTGTTCTTTGTTAAAACAAATCGGTAAAATCGCATTGAAATATGTGTGCCGGACTTTATTCGTCTTACTACGCTTATCGTGAAACGGTTGTGGTTAGTTGTGCGCAAGAAAATGGGCTGGTTCGACGATACTGAAGTTAATGTCAAAAATGATGTCGACATATATGACATAACTCTCTACGCGTTAATATTCGCGCTGATATTAAGTTTAACCTTATATCTCGTGATTCGGAAGTGCAGAAAAATCGAACGGCGTACTCGTGATGTAGAACTGAGGCTACAGCGCGTACTGGAAAAATAAAAATTAAAAATTAGTTAAGTGATTTTTTTTGGCGGACTTCGGTCGCATAAAAAATTTTTAAAAAATTTTTTAAGTGTTTTTTTGGCGGACTTCGGTCGCATAAAAATTTTAAAAATTGGTTAAGTGTTTCTCTTGGCGGACTTCGGTCGCATAAAAATTGTGCTCTCTAATTTTGTGGTGATCTGTGTTCTTCGGTCGAATAAAATTTCGTCGCGCACGAAATACTGCGGACAGTTTTTTTTTTTTTTGTTGTTTCAAATGCCTATCAAATAGCGTTTAAAATCGTCTAAAATATGGAAGGATCAGAGCAATTAAACACGGTCACGAAACTAAAAGGTGCGTCAAACTTGGCGATGTGGAAGTTTGAAGTGAGCATTATATTTGAATCTCGGGATACATTGGAAATAATTGACGGCTCAGATAAGAAACCTACCCTCGATGTCGGAAAAAGGACCGAATGGCAGAAAAAGGACGCTTTCTGCAGAAAGGTGATAGTATCCACGATTGACAAGAATCTCATCACGCATATAATGTGCAGTACAACGGCGGCGGAAATGTGGACTAAATGAAACTCAATCTTCGGAAAAATTGGAGCTGAGGAGAAAGGTCAACTGATGCAGGAGTTCTTCGGTGCAACTTATCAAAGAGGAACCGATCTAATGACCTACGTAAGTAAACTCGAAAATATCTTTAATCAGATCAAAACAATCGATGCAGCAACCTCATCAGACATGCTCATCAATAAAATACTATCTACATTACCGGAAACGTTAAATCACTTTCGTACTGCGTGGGACATGCAAGTGTCAACTAATAAAACCCTCGAAAATCTAAAATCCAGACTTTTAACTGAAGAAAATAGAGGAAAAACAGAAAAAAAAGAGGCGGCTGCCTTTCTTGCTAAAGCTAGAGATATAACTTGTAGTGTCTGTAAAAGGACAGGCCATGTTGCACGATTCTGTAGATCGAAACAACGTACCGCTATAGCTAAAACTGAGTGTTGCAATTGCGCAAGAAACAAGGTCATTTTTCACGTGATTGTCCAGAGAAAGAAAAACACGAAAAACAAGATCAATCCTCAGAAAAGAAAATATGCAAAATATGTAAGAAAGACAATCATAGTGAAGAAGTATGTTTCTTCAGAGATAAAAATAAGGGCGAAAGCTCCAAAACTGGTAGCTCCAAAACTGGTAACAACAGTAAGTACTCCTTCTTGACATTTACAGCTAAGAATGAAAAACCTAAAACTGTAACCGAAAAATCTGATAGTGTAGCATGCATATCATATCTAAATGAAGGTGAAAAGTCTGAATACGTGGAATGGGTAGTTGACTCCGCTTGCACATCTCACATGGTCAAAAGTGATAAACACCTAGAAAATGCCGAGAAAAGTAAAATCAAAATTAAAACAGCCGAAAACTCAAAGTATCTTGAATCTGAACTGGTCGGAAACTTGAAAACAGAAGAATGTGACCTCACTAAAGTGGTATATGCCCCAAATCTTTGTAAAAACCTGATGTCAGTAGATGCCGTTGTCGACAATGATGCAACTGTAACTTTCGATAAGAAAGGGGTGAAAATTGTGAAAGATGGGAAAATTATACTCCAAGGTAAAAGGACTGAAGAAGGACTTTTCAAGGTTCAACTTCATCCCGAAAAATCTCAACATGTATATCTTTCAGAGGAGGCAAGTCAAGACTGGCATAAAAAACTAGGCCACCTCGGCGCTGATAACATGAAAAAGCTGAAAACCATCTCAACTGGGATAAGTGACGTCAACACAGAATCCGTTAGAAACTGTGAAACTTGCGCTAAAACAAAACTCGTACGAACGCCATTCGGCGATAACAGACAAAAAGCCACAAGACTCCTCGAAATAATACACAGTGACCTCTGTGGTCCGATAGATCCGGTGTCATGGAACGGGAAAAAGTACGTTTTGAACTTTATCGACGGCTTTTCAGGTTTTGTTATGACATACCTCATATCGCAAAAATCTGAGGTTTTTGAAACAATGAAAGAATGTATAACACAGATAGAAAATAAGTTTGGTCTAAAGGTTGCCAAGTTTCGCTCTGACAATGGAGGCGAATACGACAGTAATGAATTAAAATCATGGTGTAAAAACAAAGGTATCGAGCGTGACCCAACAATCCCGTTTACGCCACAACTTAACGCTGTTGCCGAACGTACGAACCGAAAAATCATGGAAAAAGCCAGAGCGATTCTAAGTGACTCAAATCTAGACAAAGAAATGTGGGGTGAGGCCGTAATGCTGGCAACATATGTGTCGAATCGAAGTCCCTATGCAAGTTCAGAATTGACGCCGTATGAAAAATGGTATCAACGGAAACCTAATCTGAGCAATCTAAGAATATTCGGATCGGTAGTTTACGCAAAACAGCTAGGCCATCTTAAAAAACTAGACGACAGAAGCAGGAAATATATTTTTGTCGGATACGCCCCGAACGGCTATCGCCTTTTGGGACGAGAAAGAGAGAAAAATCACTGTTTCTCGTGACGTTAAGTTCATAAAACCTAACAATGCGGCAACATCTCTTGAAAACAACGATGAAGAAAGAGTGACAGTGTATGACTTCGAAACGGATGAAGATGAGATAACGCAAGCAGAAATTCAAGAGGAGCGCACTGAAGAAAACGAAGAAGTCGAAGAAGGAGGAGAACAAAACGAGAATGATGACAACGGACTTCCCTTGGTCAGCAGATCTGGACGACTCATAAAACCAGTGCAACGCTATGGCGACTTGATACCCTCGCACCTCTCCCTCCTCAGCTATGAAGAAGCAACGCACGGACCCGACAGCAATAACTGGGAAGAGGCGATCAACGATGAAAAGCGATCGCTCATAAAGAACGACACTTGGAAATTAGTAAATATCAACGAAGCAAAAGGTAAGATTCTAAACAACCGATGGGTATTCAGAGTAAAAGAAGATGGAAAGTATAAGGCTAGGTTGGTGGTAAGGGGATGCGAACAGAAAGACGACATAGATTACAGCGAAATTTTTAGCCATGTTGCCAACTTTAGCTCCATAAGAACGCTTCTTACACTTGCGGTTGAAAAAGACCTAAAAATAGTAAAGTTTGATGTAAAAACCGCATTCCTCTATGGCGAGCTAAGCGATAAGAACATCTACATGCAAATCCCAGAAGGATTTAAAAAGGTAAAAGGCAAAGTGTGTCATCTCAAAAAGGCACTGTACGGGCTCAAACAAGCCCCTCTCCAGTGGAACACTACACTGACTAAAAAACTTAAAAATCATGGTTTAGAGCAAATCAAAAGTGACAGATGCGTTTTTAAAAATAAGGAGGGCACATTATTTCTTGGAATCTATGTCGACGATGGGCTAATCATAGGCAAGTCTAAAAAGCAAATTAACGACTTACTTGTCGGACTCAAAGAAGAGTACGACATAAAAGTAACATACGACCCAGAAGATTATCTTAACATAGAAATAATGAGATCAGAAAATGAGATCAAGTTATCACAGAAAAGTTACGTAGAAAACACTGTCAAAACGTTTGAAATGTGTGATGCAAAGACCGCTGGAACACCTATGATTCCAGACAACTCCCAAAACGAAGACACAAATTGTAGGGACTCAGTGATAAAATTCCCATACAGACAGGCCGTAGGGACAATACTCTACTTATCCAACAAAACAAGACCTGACATTGCGTATGCAACAGGCGTGGTGAGCAGACATCTAGAAAACCCCGAAAGAGTGATGTGGCAACAGTGAAAAGAATAATGAGGTACTTGAAGGGTACACCTGACGACGGTATTATCTTCTGAAAGTCGGGGACTCTCGAACTCATCGCTTATTCAGACGCGGATTACGCCGGCGATCTGGAAACGCGGCGAAGCACCTCAGGTTACATCATATTTCTAGGTCAATCACCAGTGAGCTGGGCGTCAAGACGTCAGCAAATTGTCGCAACTTCTACGACAGAAGCTGAACTAATAGCCGCTGCAGAATGCGTGAAAGAATTTTTATTCATGAAACGACTAGTTGAAAAAACTGATAAACGCAAATTTAAAAATTAACACTTCTTGTTGATAATCAGAGTACAATTAAGTTGATAAAAAGTGGATCCTACTCTAAAAGGAGTAAGCATATAGATATTCGTTATCACTTTATTAGTGAGAAAGTAAGTGCCAACGAACTCGAGATCCATTATGTCGAGACTAATAAACAGATAGCAGACATGCTTACAAAACCCTTGAATAAAATCAAATTGGACTACTTCAAAGAAAAACTTAAGAATCCCCCATGAAATTAATTGAATCTATTACCCATGTGAACGTACACACATGTATACATCTTAATATTGCTCTGATTAAACGTTCGAATAGTTTAAACTATTGTAAAATAGCCATTAGCTGTAGTATTTTTTTTGTAAGAAGAGACCAGGGTCCTCGGTGGAGGTATATTATTATTATAGGATTAGGATTAATAGGAACGTAACACTATCTTCTCGGTGGAGAAAACCTTTTTGTTTTTTTTTAAATACTATATTCGACAATACTCAATTAATTTTCGGGAAATTAATTTTAAAAATTTTTTTTTTTTTGAATCATTTGTGATTAAGGGAGGGTGTTAAGATATAGGTAATCAAAATGAGTGAAAAACTGTTAAGAACCACTGGCAACTGTGCACAATGTTGAAAACCCTTTTTTTGCAAGCGTGTGCACTCTCCCCCGCTCTACTCTTTTTCTAGAAAACTCTCGCAGTGCAGTCGGTGAGAATGCTTAGATTTGTACGTGTCTCTTCGTAAACACAGTTTTTATGATTTCAATATATATCTTTCTTGGTTTCCCCAATCGACGTTTTTTGAATAACATCTAAAATAACGCAACATGGCGTACAAATTAGAGAGAAGTTCTATTCTTCCCCTGAACAAAAGGCATCTAAATTACCAGGTCACTGACCCCCCTTCACAATTCAAAAATTAATCACACGCGAGAAAAAAAACTTGCCCGTTGATCGACTCGGCGATTTAGAATAAGAAGGAGATTCACTTTCAGCACAATTCAAACGCTGTCACAAAATATATCCTTTCACTTCACAGTAAATTAAAAGAGAAATACAGACAAATTTCTTTATCGACACTTTATTTGTTACTAGCCGATCCAAGCACCCTAGGGGGCGCCCTACACGGCCAGCATTCTAGGGTTAGGGGCTAGTTGGTAGTTGGTAAAAAATGATAAAATGAAACGGAGTATTGGTGCTGAGAATTAAAGAGATGAAAATGTAAGAATGTGAGCGCAAAGCGCTTGCACTTTCTTGTATTAAATACATAAATAATAAAAAGATATTGCCGGGCAATGCGTAAAAAGAACTAATAAGACGCGGAGGATACCAAAATAAAAGCGTTGAAAATCGAAGAGGAATTATAAAAGAGAAGCGAGTGCTAAAAGTTTACATATAACTGTGACAATCCACGGAAAAAATAAATGCACAATGCGCTACGAATGTTTTCTTTAAAAAAAAAAAATTAAATCAAGAGCATACTTCAAAATATTAGGAACGTTATTCAACGATCCCGAGTGATATAAGTCGAAAAATGATAACAATTTAAAAAAAAAATGAAAAGAGAAGAAAAGAAGAAGAAAGGCAAACGAATGGTTAATACGAAGAATGGGAGTGCGTTAGTCGAGAGAGATGAGCGTCCGTAAGGAGTGAGAGAGAAGGTTGCGGGTACGGGCGAGGGGACAAAAAAATTTTGGAGAAAGAACGAAGTAATCAGTGCCCCAAGAGAAGAGCGACAAACTAACCTCCCCCCTTCACCGCTCTCGCTGCACTGACTCGTCAACTGATAAGGTGAGACTCTCCCGAGCGTAGAGTGGAGGGGAGGGGCAGATCAGAGAATCCACCTCAGGCGAGGGCGCGGAGCATCTCGTCACCTCGCTGTCCGTGGCGTCGTGCGAAAATGAGTTTTCACTCTTATTTTAAAATTCAATTTGCGGCGCTCACAGAAAACTTTCTTAGAAAACTTATTCGACAGATTTTTTCTAAATACCCTAAGGAATCATCGTGTCAAATTTGAGGAAAATCGCTTCGGCCAATTTTCGGGAAATAGAAAAAATATTTTGGAGGGACGTCAGTTTTATATATATAATGACTCCACCTAACCTTTCAAAACAAACACGACCAAAGATTATGGAGGAAAAGCAGAGGGCAGATCCAGAGTAGCGTTTTTTTCCGGTCTCGGCTCGTTTTTGAATTGATGGCCGTACCGCGCGGACGCGCCACAGGCAGAGCTCACAATTTACGTACCCGCGATATTCAATTTAACACTCGCTGAGACCATTTTAAAAATCAAATGTCCGGTTGTTAAATCATCCGCATTTTGAAACCGCTTCTCTCCTACCCGTTTTCTGGGTGTCATTCTTTCTGTCTTTTAGTTTATTTTGTTTTCGTTTTTTTTTTTTTTTTTTTTTTTTTTTGTATGCTCTAACCCAAGAGCCGAAGTCCGTTGTTTTAAACATGAAACATAAAGGCGACAAGATGCAATCATGATTCCTAAAGGAGCAATAATAATTGAATGGTGTAACAAAATTGTGCTTTTGAGGATTATTGACCCTGAACATTTCACAAATAACTCGCAGCTTTCCTCGCATAATTCATTAGTGATATACTCGTTCCAGAGGTATCAGTATCGATCAGTTCATCACCGTGGCTGCAAAAAAAAGAAAAATTTTTTAACCCATAGGTGTATAAGCCCAGAATTATTTGAAATTTTTAGGTGTTCTTCAAAAAAAAAAAAAAAAAAAAAAAAAAAAAAAAAAAAAAAAAAAAAAAAAAAAAAAAAAAAAAACAAAAAAAAACAAAAAAAAAAAAAACAAACACAATCCGACAAGGAAAACTATAGAAACGGGAAAAAAAATGAAAAAAACAGAAATTTTTGGTCCAGCTAAATGACACGTGCTAAAAACTCCCAAGCTTGGTTTTTGAGTATAATATTGGCCCAAATATAACACAACAGGGGGTCGTTTGGACATACAGGGGTTTCAGTATTTAAACCTATTAGATCATTTTTTAAAAAACCAAATGGATGATCGTACCTTCGAATAAACAGAAATAATGGTTCGGCTCTCGAAATCGCCTGACATCGCAACCGCGCCTTTGATTTTATTCCCTTCTTTGCTTGAGCCGATAGTTGAATTTTTTCCCCCACAGAAGCTGATTGTGATGAATTACTCGTCACTGAAAATTTCCCCCCCCCCCCCCCCGCCCCGGTGGGGGGGTTGCTTATTTTATGGAATTAATCGAATTGAGCCGCCGTCCAACTGCTAAACACGATCTAAATGAGGACTCAACAGTCAACATACCCATCAAAAGGATTTAAAAAAAATTAATATTTGGGGGGCGCTCAAAGGGCCTAGAGGGGTTAAGTACGAATTAATCGAAAATTGAGTTTGACACATCGATCCTAGCTGCAAATAGCGAGCTAATGTTCTGAGAAGCCAAACTTTTAACTGTTTCTGCTAATTTTTAAGCGTTGAGGTGTTATCGCTCTTTTTATGGCTCGCGTAGTCAATTGATTACGCGCTATATGAGCCGCAAACGCACGTGATGCGCTTGGCGCGGCGGCCCTAGGCCCTAGGGTGTCCCAAAACAAAAGAAGTTTTGACATCTTTTGTTTTCACAGGTCTTAACTAATGTGCTCTCAAAGAAGCAGGCTCCATGCAAAATTTGAGCTCTTTAGATTGATTTTTGAGGTGGCGCATCTCGTTTTTTTTTTACGCGCGTATAATTGCGATTTTCATATTTTCGCGTTTTTTGCCGATGAGGCAATTTTTTTCCCGGGGCAATCCCCCCCCCCCCCCCCCAACACACCCGCACTGGCACTTTACCAACCTCTTTTTCACCCATGACCAATGACTTTCCGTAATCCGTGCACGTTCTTCTTTTATGGAATAAACGCTGTGAATATCTACAAACGAAAAAAACGATTTTTGAGATTTCGTTCACACTAAATTTATTAAATAAAACAGGGGGGGGGAACCAATTAATGCTTATTTTTTTCCCTTTTTTATCAGTATCTTTTTTTTTATTATTATTATAAACGCGTAGGGATAGTTGAACAGTGTTCATAGCAAGTAGCTGCCGCTTGACAGCCGCCGGTGGCAGTACTTCGCGCGCACCGTCTTATTAGAGTCCCTTGATGAAAATTTTGTATGGGGAAAGTACCGACACGACGCTTTATGCATTTTGACAGGAGTCGATTTAGTCGACTGCCTGAACGAATTCGAAGTTTAAGTTCAACAGTGGACCAGTGGTGGACCGGCGGATTTGCCGGCATTCCGGTCCGCCCCATACGTTCCTCTACGAATCGACTCCTTTCGTGTGGAGCCTTCGATGTCGTCGACTTCTGCTCGACTCCGTGAGAGCCTAAAACCAACGACCAATCACAACTCGTTGAGCTCGTGTCGGTACTCCCTATACAATATTTCCATCAAGGGACTCTACGTCTTATCAGTTTCAGTCACTGTGCGCCGGCTGTCTGCGATTGGTTGATGAGTGACTCGACTCGGACTCCGAGTTGGGGGCGTGGACGTTTTGGGCGAAAAACACGTGAAAAAGAGGCTTTTTGGGCGAAAAACGGTAGCCCTTTTGGGCGAAAGAGTGAAAAGCAACGGGACTTTTGGGCGAGTGATGAAACGGATGTTTAAATCTGCATAAACTACAGTTTATTTTTAAAGCCTGACCCGTTAACTTCACGCTAAGATTCTGTATTTCAGTCCACATTTTGGAATATTCAACCTCCGTTTTTTTTTTGTCAGAAACAGAAAACCGCCGGGACGTAGAAATTATTTTTAAACCGTGATTTGTGTACATTTGTTTAAAATGGGGGGGGAGCATAAGAAAAGGCCCCGTCAATAATGGCACACTCACTTGTTTGTAAAATTGTCAAATTATCGGCACAAGTAAAAATAATTATATCGCGATTTTCATTCACAAAACAAAATTTTTCATCTTTTAAATTTAATTTCGGCCTGAAATTCGTAAAAATTTAAGGCATGCTTCCGTTGCATTTTTAGGTTCCGGACCCTTAAACAGTTTTTTTTTTTCCGGGGTCAGTTTTTTTTTTTTTTTTTTTTTTTTTTTTTTTTTTTTTTTTGGTAAGCTAGGGTGAGCACAGTACAACAATATCGACTCGCTGGACACACCGTTCACGGTTTTCTTCTTATCTTCTTATCTGCAGAGATCATTTTCACTTCAACTTCCCATGCCCGAAATGCGACGCGTAAACAAAACCCTTTCTGATCATGCACTGATGCCAAATATTCAAACTTATGTTTTACTTACTCGCCCAAAAATCCTATGGGTCATTGGGCCTGCCTCATTAATCTCCTCGCCCAAAAGGGTTACCATTTTCCCGGTCGCCCAATCGTCCTTCGCCCAATCGTCCTTCGTCCCGAGTTGGACCGAGGGTGTGAAAGGCTCGTTCCTGATATAGCATCTTGCAATAGGCATTTACTGGTTAACATTGCGGTTTTTTAGATTTTTTGACTATGATTGTGCGGTGATTGAACATTGTGCCCATACCATAGAGTTAGGAAAATGGGAGTGTAATCGATTCCACGATTGCTTTGTTTTGTGCAATCAGTAATCGTCAAACCACAGAAAAATACGAACCCCAAAGGAGACTCCCGTGAGAGCCAATGGACTCATTCTTTCTCCGACTTTTCAAGATGGCGGACAAACCTCTGTTTTTGTCTTTCGCATTGCTTTGAATGGGGATAGTTTGATGAACATTTTAAGTCGGTGGTGGACCAGAAAAGAATGATTAAAATGAACCGAAGTTTCCATCCGATTTTAGAATTCTATGTCGTCAATTCTTTGATTAGTCATTACATGTTGTCTTCTCGGGCTTAAAATAAACTTTATTTGGATTAGATAAAATTCTTCTGCTCCCAAATTTTTTGGGTGAATTGTAGAAAAACTGCCTTGATCACCCTAAAACCACCATCCCACTTAACGACGATTACGATTACTCGGTAATCGTATAACCGTTACCCCCCCCCCCAAACTGGCTACGCTGGCCTAAACTTGTATAATGACAAACTTTTTTAAAAAGAATTGTGAAGGAATTTTTTTTGAAGATTGTAGGTACATTTACTTAATAGAGAAATAAGATCTGGCAATGATGCTTTTTTCTAAGAGGGTCTCACCGTCTCACCTCACCCCGCTCGCCACCATTCAGACCCGATGCACCTCGACTATAATAGTTGTCCATCACAGAGCCTTTGTTTGCTAATTGCTACATGATGAAAGGGGACTGGACAAGAACCATGCTGTAGACTGCTGAGTTTACGAAGACGGTTAGCGCTTTATACTGGGTGTTGCAAAAGGCCAGTGACAGCATAATATCTACATCCGCCCTCGGCCTTTTTCGTCCTTTCCCAACAAATATAGGGTTTAGTTACAACTACCCCCCCCACATTTTATATGTTGACGAAAATCATGAATCGTGCAAACGGCACATATTAATCTCAATTGAATTGAGAGACGTCAGCCGAGATATTATTAGCTGTTATTGGACTTTTGAAACACCTTGGGGTTTTTTCCTCATGATCTACCACTTCTAATACTTTGAGGATTTTTTTAATACTTTCATATTTATTTGTCAGTCCTGGAAGATATATGTCTCTGTTTCATCGCAAAACAGTGGTGTTGCCAGCTCTAAACAGTTCAATACCTATGAACACTACAGGGGGGGAAATCAAAGATATCAAATGCATCATTACCCAATGTTTTTATTAGATAATAAAAGAAAGGGAAAATTTCAAGCATTACAGCGCGGACCAGAGTGCAACATGCCCTTTTTGTGTTCGATGTATCCGAATTCAATGTTAGGAAACAATATGTTTTTAATGAAACGAATTCCTAATAACTTTAGTGTGAACGAAATCTCAAAAATCGTTTTTACGTATAGTAGATATTCACAGCGTTTATTCCATAAAAGAAGAACGTGCACGGATTACGGAAAGTCATTGGTCATGGGTGAAAAAGAGGTTGGTAAAGTGCCAGTGCGGGTGTGTTGGGGGAGGGGGGGGGATTGCCACGGGAAAAAAATTGCCTCATCGGCAAAAAAAGCGAAAATATGAAAATCGCAATTATACGCGCGTAAAAAAGAAAACGAGATGCGCCACCTCAAAAATCAATCTAAAGAGCTCAAATTTTGCATGGAGCCTGCTTCTTTGAGAGCACATTAGTTAAGACCTGTGAAAACAAAAGATGTCAAAACTTCTTTTGTTTTGGGACACCCTAGGGCCTAGGGCCGCCGCGCCAAGCGCATCACGTGCGTTTGCGGCTCATATAGCGCGTAATCAATTGACTACGCGAGCCATAAAAAGAGCGATAACACCTCAACGCTTAAGAATTAGCAGAAACAGTTAAAAGTTGGCTTCTCAGAACATTAGCTCGCTATTTGCAGCTAGGATCGATGTGTCAAACTCAATTTTCGATTAATTCGTACTTAACCCCTCTAGGCCCTTTGAGCGCCCCCTAAATATTAATTTTTTCAAAATCCTTTAGATGGGTATGTTGACTGTTGAGTCCTCATTTAGATCGTGTTTAGCAGTTGGACGGCGGCTCAATTCGATTAATTCCATAAAATAAGCAACACCCACCGGTGGGGGGGGGGGGGGGGGGGGGGAATTTGCAGTGACGAGTAATTCATCACAATCAGCTTCTGTGGGGAAAAAATTCAACTATCGGCTCAAGCAAAGAAGGGAATAAAAACAAAGGCGCGGTTGCGATGTCAGGCGATTTCGAGAGCCGAACCATTATTTCTGTTTTTTCGAAGGTACGATCATCCATTTGGTTTTTAAAATATGATCTAATAGGTAAGTACTGAACCCATGTATGTCCAAACGACCCACCTGTTGTGTTATATTTGGGCCAATATTATACTCAAAAACCAAGCTTGGGAGTTTTTAGCACGTGTCATTTAGCTGGACCAAAAATTTTCCCTTTTTTCTCATTTTTTTCCCGTTTCTATAGTTTTTCCCTTTTCGGATTGTGTTTGTTTTTTTTTTTTTGTTTTTTTTTTTTTTTTTTTTTGTTTTTTTTTTTGTTTTGTTTTTGTTTTTTTTTTTTTTTTTTTTTTTAGAAGAACACCTAAAAATTTCAAATAATTCGGGGGTTATACACCTATGGGTTAAAAAATTTTTCTTTTTTTTGCAGCCACGGTGATGAAAATGATCGATACTGATACCTCTGGAACGAGTATATCACTAATGAATTATGCGACGAAAGCTGCGAGTTATATGTGAAATGTTCAGGGTCAATAATCCCAAAAAACACAATTTTGTTACACCATTCAATTATTATTGCTCCTTTAGGAATCATGATTGCATCTTGTCGCCTTTACGTTTCATGTTTAAAACAACGGACTTCGGCTCTTGGGTTAGAGCATACAAAAAAAAAAAAAAAAAAAAAAAACAAAAACGAAAACAAAATAAACTGAAAGACAGAAAGAAAGACACCCAGAAAACGGGTAGGAGAGAAGCGGTTTCAAAAGGCGGATGATTTAACAACTGGACATTTGATTTTTAAAATGGTCTCAGCGAGCGTTAAATTGAATATCGCGGGTACGTGAATTGTGAGCTCTGCCTGTGGCGCGTCCGCGCGGTACGGCCATCAACTCAAAAACGAGCCGAGACCAGAAACAACGCTACTCTGGATCTGCCCTCTGCTTTCCTCCATAATCTTTGGTCGTGTTTGTTTTGAAAGGTTAGGTGGAGTCCAAAGAGTAAACAAGAGTCGCAATTGAATGGAAGGCCTGCGTGGTCAACGTAGATAAGGGATCCGAACGCGGGCTGGCCTGGGCTGGCCTCTGATTGGCTGCAACGGGTGGAGCAAAAATGACTCGGGGTATAGGGAAAATAACACGGGATTTCCGTTCCGGGGCGTTTATCTCGAAACCTAAGCAAAATCGTGTGTAATCAGTTTATACGAGTCGATTCAGCAGATTTTTCCGAACAATTTGATAGGTCATAAGTGCCACTTTATTGCAAATTCGAAAAGACTGTTTCAGTTTTAAAAATACGCACAATAGTGAGTTACTCAAACACTGCTCGAACACACGCCAAGCATGTAATCACACTATTGTGCGTACTTTTTAAAATGAAACAGTCTTTTCGAATTTGCAATAAAGTGGCACTTATGACCTATCAAATTGTTCGGAAAAAACTGCTGAATCGACTCGTATAAATTGATTAGATACGGTTTTTCTTAGGTTTCGAGATAAACGCCCCGGAACGGAAATCCCGTGTTATTTTCCCTATACCCCGAGTCATTTTTGCTCCACCCGTTGCAGCCAATCAGAGGCCAGCCCAGGCCAGCCCGCGTTCGGATCCCTTATCTACGTTGACCACGCAGGCCTTCCATTCAATTGCGACTCTTGTTTACTCTTTGGTGGAGTCATAACAAATAAAGTGTCGATAAAGAAATTTGTCTGTATTTCTCTTTGAATTTACTGTGAAGTGAAAGGATATATTTTGTGACAGCGTTTGAATTGTGCTGGAAGTGAATCTCCTTCTTATTCTAAATCGCCGAGTCGATCAACGGCCAAGTTTTTTTACTCGCGTGTGATTAATTTGTGAATTGTGAAGGAGGGTCAGTGACCTGGTAATTTAGATGCCTTTTGTTCAGGGGAAGAATAGAACTTCTCTCTGATTTGTACGCCAGCTATCACTTTCCCGGTTTCTTTACTAATTTGAATCGTCCTTCATTCGACAATGTCCTACTGTTGCACACTGTTGACAAATTGATATAAAGCGAGTCCTCAGTGGACAAGGAAAAGGTTCAATTCACTTGCACATTCCATATCATGTTGTTATTTGCTTTTCATCAGTAGAAAAAGCTCAATAGTATTACAGACCTGCAAGACATCAAATAATTATTTCACTTTCCGACTAGCCTAAGGATCTTTCAGGAATTTGTCAGTGTTTAGAAGTCAATGCTTCTCAAATGAAGCTTGATAGTTTGGAGTCAAAGTTCGTACCAATTCTGAAGGACCTTTGATTTGACCCGAGAGTTGCATTGTGTAGTAGGCAGTAGATTTTTTTTAAAAATCTGAAATTCAATCTTAATTTTTTGTCTGGTTGTGAATAATTCCAGTACGTTGTCAGTTCACCCGCAACGATAGTCCGCTTTGTTCTATTACTATTTCTTGTCTCATTCAGTGCATAGAAGTCTCAGAATTTCTCTCTCATCTGAGAGTTTCTAAATGGGCTTGGGCTAATCGTTCGAGCACCTATTCATTATCAGGGGCCTCAAGAGGATTCTAAGGGCATGCGGCAAAATTTTTTGGGCAGGGGATAAATTCACATATTATCCGGGGCCCCCCGTCTTGGCCCCAGGTGGAATGGGGTCGGTGTTCCCTTTGCCCTGGAGTTTTGTGGGATCTGAGGGAGAGAAAACGAGTGCATTTTTCCAATTTTCATAACTCGGTGAGAGTAGATAAGACTCCATTTAACGCGTCTTTTAACTGACAATAATTAAATATTAGTGTGTTTCCATCATCCCTCGGTCACCTCAGTGTTATTTTTTTTTTTGAGTCTCAGCTGCACAAGCGACTCGAGTCACTATGTTGACTGTTGAGCACCTATAGTGCTCAGAGAACTATGCCAGAGTAGTTCTGGGCATGAGATATATTTGCTGTGTGGCAAATGTATGTCTTTAGTTCAGAGCCTCTGTTTTTCAACTTGTGCAACTTCAAATGTTATTATCCGTCTCGATCAATCAGGAATTTGGGGAGTACGTACCCACACTTAACTATTTTTTTTATTTATTTTACTGGGTATAAGGGGATGTTTTTTTCTGGAGAGATCATATATCTATGCCCAAGAATTTTTTGAAAGTCAGAGATCTTTGCCACAGAGCGTCTATCTACGCTTCCTTACTGATGCTTTCAAGACAAAAAGAAAGCTCAATTAGAGTTTTGGACTTTCACAGCCCTGTTCCTCCCTTTTTAATAAATACATTTGGGGCTCTATTTACTGTGTATCCTATATTAATCTGAAGATTTCTAAAGTGGTGCGTAGATCTACGCGCCACTATTTTTCAGTTCACTGAGAAAAAGTGGTGCGTAGATCGACGCACCACTTTTTTCCAGCTCACTGAGAAAAAGTGGTGCGTAGATCTACGCTCTCTTTTTTTGGGATGTCATCATATTTTTAAAAACATAGGGAGCGTAGATCTACGCTCTGTAGAGCTGTGCACCATATTTGTGAGATTTTATCTCAAGAGTAAAATTTTAGGTGCGTAGATCTACGCTCTGTAGAGTTGCGCACATCTTTTAAGAGGAGCCTTGATCGTAGATCTACGAGCTGTAGAGCTGTGCACCATTATTTAGAGACAAATTTGAGGAGTGAAATGCAAGGGTGCGTAGATCTACGCTCTGTAGAGCCATGCACCATTTTTTTTATATTTTGAGCGTAGATCTACGATCTGTAGAACTGTGCAACGTACTCTTTGATAGTTGACGGATTGGTTTCGGTCAGTTCACTGCACGGCTAATCTCAATTAATTTTTAGAATTGTAGATGACCAACATAAGGAATATAAAAAACTAAGGAATGGACAGACATTATTTTAAAACAGACACTAAGCAATGAAAATAATGTTAGCCCATTCCTTAGATTTTTGTTTTCCTTTTGTTGGTCATCTGCAATTCTAAAAAGTAATTGAGGTTAGTGGTGCAGTGAACTGGCCGACACCAATCTGTCGACCATCCAATTTTTTTTTCCAAAAAATGTAGAGACTAAACCATAGAGTTTTTGGATCCTTCAAAACATCCAAAGTATGAATGAAAAGCAATTTGATTTCTCATTGAGTGAAAAAAATCAAGAAAAAATGCTTCATTTGTGTAGTTGTGGAAAACAAAAGGTAAAATGTTCCCCCGCAATGTTCTCCAGGGTTTTTAAAACTCATCTACTGCTCGCTGGATTGAGTTGCCTTCGAATCCTAAATGGACAGAGTGTAGGCAACTATACCCTCTCCCATGTTAAGCATTTGCATGCTCTCCTTTTTGAAGGCACTCTTACAGAAATATTCCGATTCAGGTGTTACTGACAGTGCAGTCACCACTCGCCACAATAATTGTTGTCTTTTTACTTATTCTTTCATACAAAGTTAGGACAATTGATTTTATATTCGCAGTCGTTCACACAGAATCTTATGGAGTTTTGAGAACGTACGAACCACTGCGAGTGATTAATCGCGATAATCGTCAAGATACTCGGAGGTCGGAGGCTTACGGCCCTTTGTGGTCGATTTTTACCGGACCTTTTTACCGTCTAATTGTGCTTCAAATAAATTTTTTCGGCTATTTGTACCCGAAACATCCCAAAGGACATGGCACAATCCTTATGGGAACTGGCTTACCGCTAAATGTTTTTTAAGTATTATAAATCGACAGATTATCACTTAAAAAGAAAAAGTTCTCACGGCACCAAAGTGATCCCATGTCCAGTTTTTTAGCTATTAAAGCTCAAAGACGGGAACTACTTCTCTCGTGCGTCGGCGCGCAATGATGAAGTAGTGCCGGCCACCTCACAACTCAGCTCAACGTAGAGTGTGGTCGGCCCATTTCGATCATTCATTCATCCGCTCGACTACCTGCCGAAGTCTCTCTTTCTATTCCACTGCTCGTCTCTCTCTCCCTCTCCCTCAATGCGGTCGGAAAAGTGTCTCTGTTTACATTCCGTAATCGGTATCCTCAAGGGAGAGGCGAGGTTGAAGCTGGAGTATCAACAACTTCGGTATCTTAAAGCGTCCGAGGCGCCACGCGCGACTACTCATTATGAGAGATATGACAGTAAACTAAAATGTGACCGAAAGAATTCGAAAGAAGCCAGAAAAGCCGAGAAATGTATAAACACGGAAACGGACGAATTATTATTGCTCGTCTCTTGGAACCCAAACGTGCTCGGGTGGGGAAAGAATAGCGTGCGGGGTGCGGGTGAGGAAGAGGGAGAGAGAGAGACGAGCAGTGGAATAGAAAGAGAGACTTCGGCAGGTAGTCGAGCGGGTGAATGAATGATCGAAATGGGCCGACCACACTCTACGTTGAGCCGAGTTGTGAGGCGGCCGGCACTACTTCATCATTGCGCGCCGACGCACAAGAGAAGTAGTTCCCGTCTTTGAGCTTTAATAGCTAAAAAACTAGACATGGGATCACTTTGGTGCCGTGAGAACTTTTTCTTTTCAAGTGATAATCCGTCGATTTTTAATACTTAAAAAACATTTAGCGGTAAGCCAGTTCCTATAAGGATTGTGCCATGTCCTTTGGACCCTTTTTTTCGCCCCTCGAAATCCTGGACCAAATATGGCTTAAATTACTCCCTAAGGTGACCTGATACTCGTGTTAAAATTTCAGCTTGAGTATACGCACGGTTCCCGAGATATGGGGGGGGGCAAAGTTCCCCATTGAAAGCATTGAAATGCATGCGTTTCAATGCTTTCAATGGGGAACTTTGCCCCCCCCCCCATATCTCGGAAACCGTGCGTATACTCAAGCTGAAATTTTAACACGAGTATCAGATCACCCTAAGGAGTAGTTTAAGCAATATTTGGTCCAGGATTTCGAGGGGCGAAAAAAAGGGTCCAAATTTGGCCCTTTTTTGGCGAGGCTCTTTGTTTTTCTTCCACAACCGTCCGCAGTCATCCATATGAATCCATTTAAAATACCGGAGCTTCTGCACCGTGTATATTTAATAAAATTTATGAATTCACCTCTGATTCCACCGGCTGAGGGAAGATGGGAAGATTACACAGTAAAGCTCAATGCATGACTGTATTGTACGAAAATACTCTTCTCTGTAATCTTTTTTCAACCGACGAATTAGTCAATGACGTTTAAAAACTTGCGGATATTTTAATAATTTAACTACACCGCCGATTAATAAAATATTACAAATGAGAGCATTTTCGTGCATTACACTTATGAACTGATCTATACTATGTAATATTTTCTCAACCAGTGGAATCATCGATGAATCGCTAAACTGCCAGTAAATATACACAAACTGCAACATTGTAAAATACTGCGAACATCGAATGGATAAAAAAATATGGCCAATGATAATTTTGAGTTATACATTTCTCTTGTTCTTAGGTACCCTTTTTCCTCATTTTTTCATGACAATACTTTTGCGTTCATCCTCTCTTTTCTTTTTAATTTTGTTTATTGTTCGCCAAACCTGCTAGGAATTTCTATTTTTCGAACACTGAGTGCAGCAAAAGTCCATCCATCCCTGTAGGCGTTTGAATGATTTCTCTTCATGAAAAAAACTGATTCATGTTGCTACACAATTTGATACTTGAAATCTCATCAGAAAAAAGCCATTAGGTACCAAAGGCTCCCCTTCAAATGAGATTTGGGAGAGGCCAGAAGGACTAACTATTTAATGATCCCCCCCCCACCCATTTTTCATGTGTCAAACAAGCCTTCGCAAAAAAAAAAAAAAATACCAAGCAGTAGGATGAAGATATCCCCAAATATTGCTAGAGTGTGTTTGAGAATCTCCTCAAGATTTTATAGGTAGGTTTGAGGGTCCGTTATAGAATATATAATAAAGGGTGTCGAGAGGTCTCCACAGTATTTATGCAAGTCTGGATGTTTCCCCCAGCATATTATAGGGACTCTGGAGGTATCACCCTGCATATTTCAGGGGGTCTAGGGGTATCCCGCAGAATAATTCAGGTGATCTGTAAATATCCCCCATAACATTTGAGGCGGTCTGGGGGTACCCCCAGAATATTTCAAGGAGTCTAGGGAATTCCCCTAGAATAGTACAGGGAGGTCTGGAAGTTTCCCAGTTATATCAAATTTGATGTGACAAAATGTTCATAGAGTATTCGCTATTTTTTTTTTTTTTTTTTTTTTTTTTTTTTTTTTTTATACTGATACATACAGTGGCGGATCCAGAGAAATTTTCTGAGGAGGGCAAACCTACAAAATTTTAAATTTGAGAGCGTCGGTGGAAGCAATTTCGGGCTATTTTCTGCTGAAAAAAGGGAAAAATTGAGGCCAATGATAACCCATTCCTATTGAGAGCTGGATTGATTTCTTTCTATATATACGCAGAAAATGTGTCATGTACAAGCCCTTAAACACTAAATACTAGATAAATAGTAATAAAAAAAACTACAACCGTATCATGGCACGCTTCACCAATACATAAATTGTATTGGAGATTCCCTGCTTGTTTTTTTTTTTTTTTTTTTTTTTTAGAATCTACTCTACAGTTTTTACTAATTATGTTCACTTTTAAGGAATTCCTCCAGTGAGGTTACCTTACTTAAATGCACGTTGAATGGTAATTTATATTTACACGTATTTATAATTATTTTTAAAACACTTTTCTCAGATTAATACTTTGTTAAATGATAATAACATGATGATACTAACCTAACCTAAAATTCCTACTAAACGACAATCGCTTCGATAGCAACGAGCTATCGTCTTCGGGTATGCTATCGATAGCTCGAAGTCACCACGCGAATGAAAAATTATTTAACCGTCAATTCGGCACCACTGTAAAAGTATCGGAGGGCACCGTTGCCACCGTTGGATATCTCACCTCGAAACCTGGCCTCGTCAAGTTTTTTCTTCATGGAAAAATCTTTTTTCCTCAGGCGAATTTTTTTTTCTCAAAAAATATTTTATTCTGAAAAAAATTAACTTTTCTCCGTCGAAGTATTTTCTTCTCAACCGAAGTTTTGTTTCCTCAGCCAAAGTTTTTTTTCCTCAGCAAAAAGTAGGTTTTTAGACAAACGGCCTTTCATAGAGAACCCACGCTATCAACGCACACTTATCCACCGCAATTTAGGCTCTTCGGAGAGCAATCCGGCCGAAGAATCATTTAAACATGAAACGGGCCATATGATGAAAACAGTGAACTAGAAAAACAAAATCTCCTAAGAAATCAAGGCAGGTTAAAGAAAGATGAAATGACCGCATGGTCCCGGCATATGGACGACGCGGAAACATTAACAGAAGTAAAGAAACATTTAAAACACTTCATCACTTCGTTATTTTAACAAGTAAAACCGGAATAACGAATACCGGGTCCACGTTGCGTTGTGGACCCGGTATTCGTTATTCGGTACACGTTGGGTATTCGTTATTCGTTGTACACGTTGGGTCCAATTTATAGCGTTGCCCTTATTTAAAAGAAGATTGAACCTTGGGTTCGAGGTTGGGGCATTGCAATGAATAAAATTTTTATGAAAAGATGGGGAGGCGAAACTCAAAATAAAAGAGAACGAAAGATTTGACACAAAACACTTTGGTGCCCCCCAGCCGATCAGAGTTAACCAAAAAGGTTATTTAATAAAAAATTAGACCACCCCATCGGGGACGGCCTGTTTTCAAAAGGAACGTAAATTAGCAAGAAGACAAGAATTGTATCTCTTCGTCGGTGACTGAAATAAGACTGAAAAATGGCTGAGTATAGGGGTGTCTCCACCTGCGAATGAAAAAGTTCTTTTTTAAAAATACCAGCGCGAATGAGTGGCTCCACCTGCGTTTCTTAAAAGCATTTTTGCCCGAACAAACGGTGGCATCGATCTCATCGAGCGTGGGCAGTGCAGCACAGCGCTTCATTTGAATACGCACGCACTCTCAATATTCGGCCCAAGTGTTTTGAAGAGTTTTCTCAAACCATTTTGTGCTAAGAGCTTAAATTTTTCTGATTAGAATTGGGTAAAAGGCCGTGGAAATTGCAACAAGTATACGTTTATTGAAAACCTGAATTTTAAAGAGAGATTTTCCTTAAGAAATCGTTTTTCTCAGTAATATTTGCCGGTAGGTCTCAAGAATGATGATTGAAATTTTATTGTTTATTTTTTGTCTAAAAAACAAAATTATAATAAAATAATAAAAAAGAAACTGAGAGGTTAAAGAAGTAATTGTTCACTTATAGGTAGGCCTAACAGGTATCAATCTTCAAAATATGTGTCTAATCCTCGACTAGTATCAAATCCTCGTCAAGTATTGAATCCTCGACAAGTATTAAATCCTCGACAAGTATTGAATCCTTGATAAACGTCTAATCCTTGGAAACATCGAACTCTCAACAATTTTTGAGCCCTCGACAAATGTCAAATCTCCGACAAGTATCGAATCCTCGACATGTATCGAATCCTCGACATGTATCAAATCCTCGACATGTATCGAATCCTCGATCGATATGCGTCTAATCCTTGACAAATATTGAACTCTCAACAAATTTATTTTTTTATTCAAAGTAAACGAGCAAAGCCCAGTGTCAAATTACAAATGTAGAATTCGAGTAAAATTATTTTCCTATTTTTTTTTTCAAACTTCTTGGCCCTTACCGTAAAGCTGGTTGCCTACCGATCGATTCCTTCCATGCAGGTGTTATGAGAAGAATATATTGGATACTATGCGAAAGTTGGAGCATGTGGGGCATACCTTATGTCCAAACGTAAACAAAAGCAAATCAATTTTCTACGTTAATTTTTGTGGAATAATCCATCGGTATTGAAGGGAAAAGTTAACGAGTGAAGAAGTTTTGACTTGTTTTTATCCCTCATTTGATGATAAAAATAAATTCCTAGGTGTTAGCTTCTCCTCTATTATATGGTTAAGTTGTAAAATTTGTGCTACTTGTGTTCCTAAGGAAGTGGTCTACTTAGCGCGTTTCAACTTTTCCGTTGTTACTTTCATTGGCACGGTAGACGGTTTCAATGTCTTTCTAAACTTCAATCTGTTCTGAATGGTTTGTTCTATTCCTGCCTTTCAGCAATGGTTGATTTTAGAGACAGCTTAGACAATCATCTCTCAATTCTACACTTTGGAGCTCATGAAATTATGTGCGTCTATTTGAACCATCTATCCTACCTCATCAACCCTCACAACGATGTTAGAGTAAATAAGGTATGAGCAACACTCCTAGATTGGCTCCTTCAAGGTCTGCTGAAATCAGCCAACTTAGCTGTGTTAACTTAAGTTTAAGGCATTCTCACGGCAAAATTACTCATTTTTTGCATCCAATCTATGATTCTACGTAGTTGTTAACAGTGCTGTTTGTTGGAATTTAACAGGAGGCTCCTGAGTAATGAGATTTAGAACTAAATGGCACTAAGTTTCACTTGATGGCCTTTACTGCAATAATTTAGTACAAAAGGGAGACGCCGCACTGTGAATCGAACGCGTGAGCTAGCTAGACAAAACCCATAACTTTTGAACGAATGCAGATGAAGTAACGAAACTTTCAGGATATTACCTTCATTGTATGTTCTATCGATCCACTAAAAAAGAATAAAAGAAAAAAAATCTTTCGGAGGAGTGTAAAAGGGGGGGGGGAAGGGGGCCACAATTTGAAAAAACAAAAATCGCTCGACAAACCCCATCTTGTGATACATCGATCAAAAAGACATAACAAACTGAGCATTTTGGTGCAATTCGGGGATCGATATCGTTTTTCGTATTCGAGATATCGAATATTAAAAGTTCAATTTTCACCCATCTTCAAAATTCGATATCTCAAAGACGAAAAACGATATCGAACCCCCGGTTGCGCCAAAATGCTCAGTTTGTTATGTTTTTTCGATCGGTGTATCACTCGATAGGGGTCGAGGCTCGGAATTTTGAGATAGCCACCCTGAGGGGCCTTTTTTTTAACTAATTTTGGGGGGCTCTAAAACCAAATTTTGACTAAACTAATGTCAAAACTATATTTTTTTCTGGAAAGGACTTGTTTTTTAGAGTATTTTTGACTCCTAGTTTTTTAAATTCCGACTTTTGAAATGGGAATTCTGATTTTTTGAGAATGGGTCGAAATCGAACTTTGACTATCGATATATCAAAGACGAAAAACGATATCGACCTCCGGTTTGAGCCAAAATTCTTAGAATTTTATGCCCTTTAAAACGAGGTATCACAAGATAGGGGTTGGTGTTTGACATTTTTAAGATAGCCTCTCTGGGGTTAGAATTTTACGCCCTTCAAACGATGTATCACAAGATTGGGGTTGCTGAATGAAATTTTTGAGATAGCTTCCCTGAGGACCTCCCAGAGGGGGGGGGGGGGGGAGATTGACCCCAAACAAGAAATTCATCTGAAGTGATGAAGAATGGTCTAAACCGCAACTCTTTATCTCAATTAGCAAGAAAAATCCAGAAAAAAAACACCCTGTCGATTAATAAACCGCTAGAGTGTCGTTAAACGCGTTCAAATACGACTAGGGTTCTCGGGTTCGAATCTTAGCCCAAGCTCTGCTATTTTACCCTCGTTTTTTACAGGTTTCTTCGATTCTTCATTTCCGGGTTCAAACCTCCCTCGGAAAAATCGAAAATTCTTAACGATGGAGCGTTGTGGAGCGTTTGAACAAAAGATATGTTAAACTGCATTAAATTTGCAATATTTTAAGGCCAAGTTGAGAACGGGTACACGCGTGGGTACATAAAATTTGAACTCTATCAAAGCTGAAAAATGTGAAAATTGGCTAAAATTTAAGGAATTTTTTAGGATACATTAAAGGATTTACAATTCGATTTTGATGCAAGAACACCTTTCTACAATGGTGAAAGAGAGCCAACAAAAATTCTTGGACCAAACTCTCGACGCACAGTGGTAGTGCTAGGTAAAATTTTGGGTTTAAACCTCCCTCAGAAAAAGCGAAAATTTTTACTGACACATTGTTGAGCATTGTTTGGGCGAAACATATGTTAAATTACATTAAAATGCTATCTTTTAAGGCCAAAACGAGAGCGGGTACCAGTGGGTACACCAAAGTAAAACTCTATCAAAGTTAGATAAGCATAAAAATTAGCCAAAATTTGAGAGAATGTTAATTTTTTTGAATACAGTAAAGGTCTTAAAATTCAAGTTTAGTGCAAGAAATCTTTTTCATAATGATGGAAGAGAGCAAAACAAATTTTACCGATCAAAATTATTGACGCACAGTGGTACGGCGAAGTAATAAGTCAGACGAGATCAATCAACAGAAAAACAAGATTTTTTACCTGCAAAATGAACTTTGAACCTGTATCTTAGGCAACATAATCAGGTTTTGAGCCAAGCGGGCATTGATTAGGGCTTATCCAGACATCCATTAACAAGAAAATCAAGCCTAAAAGTGGCTTTCTTGACTTGAGTTTTGTCCAGCTAGAATACACACGTCGATTCACAGTGCGCCGCTGCGGAAAGCAAAGTTGGTCTGATGTGAACCAACCTGGAGTTAGTATTGTCATCAAACATTTGCCTTTTAAAACCTTTTTTGTATAACCAGACATTACAACTCTAACAAGACGTGGCACATTAACTCTTACCTATCTCCTAAAACCTACAGGTTAACTGCACGTAATGCAACGTGCGTCCGGTGCGTCGTGCAAAGCACTGGTGATCATTCCTAAAATTCCTGCATTTGCGGCTGGCATCAATAGATTCAGTTAGATATTCTTTCAGCTGAAGTTAGATCCATGAGCTCTTCTGGGAATGGAATTGATTCGCATCATACTTACTAGTAAAATTACTTCATTTGCTGGATATTTTTATTTTTAATAATTAAGAAGCTTTCAGCAAAACTTGAACTTAAATAACGGGTTTTCAGTTACACTGTGTCTTATCAGATTTAATTGTATAAGTAGTATCTGCTTTCAACCTTTAAATATCTTGCAGAGACAAAAAAAATGCAGAACTAATTTATTCATGACCACTTTCCGTTCACTGGCAATCAACTTAGAACGTCGCAGCTCTCCCGTAAATTACGTTATAGTTGGGAAACTTGATCGTTGCCTTAGGATGAACAGCAGGATTCATCAGGAATGGCATTTAGGTATTTACATCAAATCAAGGAGTGATCATTGACTTTAGTGTACCAAATTTAATGAAGAGAAGAATGGTATCTGCCAACAGCAGAAACATAAAATGCAACGAGATAGGGAAAATCTGTGATGGGTTGGCTGATAAAAAACTTACCTGCGTTTGATTTTATTGACTGAAATGAATGATAAAATCACAGAGGAATAATCCACAAATCTGAGTTCCTATCTATTTGATGATCGTATGTACTTACCTAGAGGCACAATAATTAAATTCCTAACCTACATTACACGAGACAGAGGATCTACCTAGAAATTGCACACTACACCTACACCAGGTTCAGAATTATCCAGAACCTGTGATGGAATAAGTAGGTGCTCTCCAAATTTACGCGTGATTCAAAATGATGAAAACACTTTCCATGAAGTTTAATTACCTACGTTTAGCACCTGTAGATAAGTACCGGCGAAAGTGATATCATCACGGACTTGAAATTTAAAGAGAGCAGTCGCTCAATAAATCATATTTCTAAAAGTAGGTTCGGGCAACGAAAAAGATAAATCGAAAGGTAATGCAGAATTTTATAAAAAGTCACATTGGTGAGATAATAAATATCCAAACGTGTGTAAAGTTCGCTCAGAGTTAGCTTTGCTGTTTACTTTACATTTTAGTTCAGAGTTTGAGTTGAGACTTGAGACTTCGGAGGTTATGAATGTTATGATGACTGATGGATGAAACCGGTGCTTGCCGATGTAAACAAGTGAGGGCTTCCTTGGCTTTTTGATGCCGAAAAAGGAGTGTTGGAATTTAGACGATTTCTTCGTCAAATTCGAATGGAATTTAAAAACTCTTCAAAAGGCACATCACTGAGGTATGGAGAATAAAATACGACCTTATTTGGTTTGATACGAGTTGCGGTTACTGCGCTAGCTGTGGGGAATAAAGCTTCCTTCGAAACGGGCCAAGTGCGTAAAAAACCCCTTATTCTCACATGTTTTTTTAACATTACTCTCTTATTCTTGAGCCGAAATTAAAATCGCTCCGCAGTTCGATCGGAATTGACGAGCTCTATCCGCCAATACCACATGTTATAGGGTTTACTTCTACGGTTTAGGCTGAATCGCGGCTAACTCGGTCGAAAATCCGGCAAATTGGCTAAAACCGGGGGCTGTGTGTATAATAAGTAGGCGGGCAGCTCTCTCTGTTCTTTTTTTTTTCTTGACCGTTAGTGGCTACCACCACTTATAATCAGTCCGTCCGTCTGCCGCCGCGCATCAAAATCTAGTTCCTTTTAGCTCCACGAGACCGCCACTGTCTCGGAGGTGCAAATCTTCCTTTGCACCACCAGATTCTGGCGAGGGGCGAGGAGGGGGTTGAGCGGGTAAGAGACGGGTTATAGCCGAATAGCCGTGGCGATCGCAAATGAAAAGATTTGCGATCGGTCCCCGAGACATCCCGATTGTTTCCGACCTCTAACGAACCAGCGAGACGGACGGCTTGCTGTTGACAGCGTCAGCGCAGCGGTGAGCGGACTTGCGCGCTCGCAGCTCATAGGCTAATCTCTTCACATTTTGTCATTTTCTTTTGTTTCCACGCTGCCTCTTCAGTTCGGCGTCAGATAATACACCGTCATTTTCACCATTTCATTTTATCAGTTGCTGATCCATTTACACCCCCTACTTACAACGAGATGCTTATCAAAATTAATTTTTTCGTAGCGATTTCAGTTTTCTGAAATACTCCTTGCGGCGCTTTCGTTTTTTTTTTTTTTTTTTTTCTATTTTTATTTTTATTTATTTATTTATTTATTTATTTATTTTTATTTATTTATTTTTATTTATTTATTTTTATTTATTTATTTTTTTAGGAAGACACATTGATTACTTTGCAATGTGGATCATCGTTAAAGTGTATCTCAGAAAGCCGATTATCTATCTAAACTTATCCATGGGAGGAGCCCCCCCCCCCCCCAGCCCACTGTCGATTGGATTCTCCGCGGACTCCACAATCGTGCATCAGCATTTGCACCCCCAGGTTCAAAAGTCACACGCCGCCACTGTCCTCGTCCAAAGTTGAATCCTGACAAGTGTCAATCCATCATAAAGAGTCTAATCCTTGACAGATATCGAACTCTCAACATCCTGGACCCTATCAAAATTATATTCACATTTTTCCCCCTCCCTCTAATTGTTTGAACTAATTTTATCGAAGAAGAATGGACAAGTGGAAACACGATACTTCGAAATTCAAAAAAGAGGAAGGCATCCTACTTTAGTCGCATTTGTTCGCTTTGTTGACCATCCTGAATTATATCAGAGATCTTTTTCATGACAATTCCGTGACTTTGTTAAGTTTGTTCTGGTATTATCAGATTTATTAATGCCATGTTCTAATTTTTTTCTTTCTTTTATATTACAACTGATCCTGTAATTCATGAATCTACTCATTATTTGGGAGTTATCAGTTTTATATTCATTACGGTCTTCAATTATTTTTTATTCGCAGTCGTTAATTATCAATACCTAGTTTGCAAAACTCATACCTGTGCTGCTTTTCATTATCTTCCACCCATAATTTTACCAACTAATTGGAGCTGCGGCTGTTGGCAACTCATGGTCAAAGCAAATAAAGAACGGTGAGCTTCTGCAATGCTGCTGAGTATTGGATGGTGCTCACCAACCATCGTTTTTAACCGGCCAACATTAGCTTGCCGCAGCTCTAAGTACATCGAATAAAAATGGACAAGTGGAATCATGAAAAAATCTTCCATTTCTTGATATTCGCCAACTGCATCCAACTCTGTGGGAAATGACAAATCCTAATTACCGTAATGAGCACCTCAAAAGTAAGGCTCTCTCTCGAGGAAGTAACGGCCCAGTAAAAATCAGTTGAACTCATTGCAGATGAGGTCAAAGTGAAGGCACCGTTTAAATCAATAATTGACACTTATTTAGTTGAAATCAAGATTGTGTTCCGATCTGACAGGGGCGTCATTTCGAGTCTGGCTGGGGGGGGGGGGGGCAAAAATCTGATTACTTTATTTTTTTTTTTGCTCATCAATATAATTTGTTCCCGTTTTTAAGCCTGACTTCAAATCCTTGAGGGGGAGGGGGCAAATGCCCACCCTGCCGCCCCCTCAAATGACGCCACTGCGATCTAAAACTAGAGGTAGTTTCAGAAGTGTAAGCGCACCTTCACCGATAATCTTTGGAATTGTCAACATTATTTCTGATAATACTCGATAAAAATGAACGAAAATGAAACTGAGCGTTCACTTTACAATGAGGAACACTTTAAAAGCCAAATAATAAAGTCAGAGGCAAGTTCGGTTTTTATTTGAAGGCGAATTAAAGTTGGAAATTTGCCAAAGATTATGGTTTATACTCTGTTCACGATAAGAAGGCGGGTGAGAATTCAGGTAGTAATGCACTATTTAGCAACAGTGCGGCTATACCGGCTACTCCAACCCTTCGCAGTGGCCCTTGTTCTCCCGAACTCTCTCTTGGCACGAAGGATTTCCAAGAACCGACAGACTCAAACATTTACACACGTCTAGTAAAAATTGCGAACGGTCAAAATTACGAAAAAACGGACGAAATTTTCGCCCTAAAGGGCCAAAACTCGACAAAAATAGTCGACTTTGAATATTGATGCCTCTCAGAAATTCGTATTTTTCAGTCCGAATTAAAGTCAGGATATTTCGTCTAATATCGAATTTATGAGCGTCATCAATATTCAAAGTCGACTATTTTTGCCGAGTTTTGGCCCTTTAGGGCGAAAATTTCGTCCGTTTTTTCGTATATTTGACCCTTCGCAATTTTTACTGGACGTGTGTAAATGTTTGAGTCTGTCAGTTCTTGGAAATCCTCCGTGCCAAGAGAGAAGTCGGAAGAACAAGGGCCACTGCGAAGGGTTGGAGTAGTCGGTATAGCCGCACTGTTGCTAAATAGTGCATTACTACCTGAATTCTCACCCGCCTTCTTATCGTGAACAGAGTATAGGTGCGCCTACGCTTCTGAAACGAGCTCTACCTTTACGTGTCTGATCGCTGACTTTGACTTCCAGTTGATTCTGAAAAGTTCACGAGATTGTCCCCAGTGACGGATAAGTAGGTTCTTTTGACAAACTGTGTGCATGAATGAAAGATTGACAAACAGAGGGGTCCACACCAATGCTGTTTGGTTTGTCTGGAGGAAAATGTTTAAGCTTAAGTCTCAAAGTTTTTAACTTGTTCATTGGTGATACATAGACACGAAAGAATATGAGTGCATCTAGGTTTTGGTGGGCATCTTTAGGATAATCATGACTTCAAGTAAAACCTTGATATGAAGCATCAGCGAGGTTGTTTACCAGTGCAACTAGGTTCTAAAATTACCTCAAATTCAGTAGTTCTTTTAACTGAAGCACACCCGCTGAATGAGACGTTTTATTGTAACCCACTAACCCACTACTCACTGGGATGAACTTAAGTCGGCACGCAGTTAGTGTAACCTATCACTTTTTGCTGAAACTCCTTGCTGAGCCCAAACTTAATCACCCGTTTACTTGACTTGACAGTTACAGGAGCAGCTGAAGTTTATTGAGAGTTAACAGTGAATATTGCGAACACACACGTCATACTGTCACTTTCCTCGTGGCAGGTAGGTTAAACAGAGTGACTTAGTTTATTCGACTACTGTCAAATACAATTTTCCTCGCGATACATACACCATGCCAATTAGGGAAAGTCAATGACACAAATCAGTTGCTTACCACACAAACCAAACAACGTGGGCAAAGATGTGGACACTGCAATGTAATCATTCATTTCCCACACAGTTCGTTGTAGGAACATACTTTTGCGTCGCTTGGGGCAATCTCGTTAACTCTGCAAAATCATCAAAGGTTCAGCAATACCTAATAAAACACTTACCGGTAATTCCAGACCAGGGTACTTTCTCGAGTTCAACTGTAAATATGTCAGCGCGGGATATTTGAATTCAGCTGCTGCAATGCTACAAACGATTCTAACACTTTTTGCGCAAACTAGAGGTCAATATCGTATTTCATTTTCGATAGATCGAAGGTCGGAGTTTGATTTGGACTCATTTTCAAAAAATCATTACTCCTTTTCAAATTGTCGGAAATTAAAAAAACTGGGAATCTAAATTACTTTAAAAATCAATAGTTTTTTGCAGTTACAAAAATGGTTTTGATATAAATTTCGTCAAAGTTTGATTTCGGAGCCCCCCAACCGTTTTTTTAAAATTATGGGCTATCTTAAAATTTCCGTTGTAAACTTTCTATCAAATGCTCCATCAATTGAAAGAGAATAAAAAACTGAGCATTTCGCGCAATCCGAAGGTCATACCTATCGTTTTTCGTATTTGAGCTATCAAACTTTTAGGATGGGCTTAGATTGAACTTTAAAATTCTATATCCCGAATACGAAAAACGATATCGACCTCCTCCAGATTGCGCGAAATGCACAGATTTTTATTCTCTTTCAATTTAAAAAAAAAAAAAAAACGGGTTGGGGGCTTCAAAATTACACTTTGACTTTTATGTCAAAACCATTTTTGTAACTGCAAAGAATTTGCTGTTTAAAGTACTTTAGATTTTAGAGATTCTAGATTTTAGAGTACCAGTTTTTTAAATTCCGACTTTTTGAATAGGAGTAATGCTTTTTTGCAACTCTGACCTTCGATCCATCGAATACGAATTACGATATTGACCTCTAGTTTGCGCCAAAAGTGTTAGAGTTGTATGTCTTTTCAAACGATGTGTCACAAGATAGGGGTTGCTTTTTGAGAATTGTGTGTTAGAGGGCGAAACTTCCTTTACTTCTTTTAGGGGCGCCCTCCAAATTCTGGTTCGTTCGAAAAGTACCCTCTATTAAGGTATAAAAATTCCCCAAGTCCGTTTTTTAGCTGCAGCCGTTAAAAAGTTAGACAGGGGGACGAAACTTTTTGAACACCCTGTATTTGATTACATGCTGATTTTTGGCACCGTTACTCATTTTATTCTCTTTTCTTCAGTATCCGAAAAATTGTCCCTAGTTCAAGGCCGTCATAGAGTTCTAAGAGGCTTAGTAAGCTTAAGAAAGGCACGAAAAGCCTGATAACATCTGTAGTTGGTGTCCAAAAAACGTGCAAGTTGGCGTTAATGTCGCCTGTATCAGTATCTTGAATTTCATGAAGTTTCCTTAAATTCAAACAGATTATTGTTTCAAGCAAATAACTGGTCTGGAGTCGTTTCTGACTCCCCTTCCCTCTTGCCTCAACGCAGTACTAAACTAAAATTCCACCAGAAGGGCAAATCTCAAAAATCCCGCGTGGAAAATAGACCCAATCACAATAAACTCTTTCCGTCCAAAAAAGTAAGTCGATTAACTTCAATGATTCAGAGATCTTTGAATAACTTGTGAATCAAACGGATTTTCTAATTTTCCGATTGTCATACAATCTCTTTTATGTGCATTTTTTATAACTCTTGTTTCTGTACAGGAACAGACGATATGCGTGCCCCAGAACACACACACTACTCCCGGTACCCATCCCGAGGAATTTTCCAGCCTTTGCTGGATGACGTTCCATCTTGGCCTCATGCGAAATCCATCTACGATGATCCAGTTCACCCAAGCGAGCGCATCAACTCACCTGGATACCGATATTTGCCCATCTCAAGAGAGACCTACGGCATCTCACCACGAAACATCTACCCTCACAACTACAGCGATTACAATAGATTCCCGCGCAACCCATCTGGTACGTACTGAAATAATAAAAAAGACAAACAAACAAACAAAAAAACATTTCTTTGAGTACTCAGGCACTTGCAAAAATTTTAGTTGCTAGCGTCAAAAACCCAAATAACCAAAAAAAAAATTAGCATTGACGACTTAATTGGAAATAAATACGCATTCTCTCAAATTTTAAAGACTGTTTGAGGGTACTTGTCAAAACTCATTAGGGTACTTGTTAAAACTATTGCTTTACAGAACAAGTATCATTGATCTACTTTCACCTAACTCTGTTTTAGAATATTTCATTTTTACAATTGTAATCCTCCCATTTTTTTTCCGAGAGTATTTCGATGAAAGAAGTCATAGGTACTCACGTTTTTTTGTGTGTATTATATTTTTCCAATCAAATTGATTTGTCATTTTTGGCGATTCATGAAAAAGTTACCTTCTTGTTTGTTAGATTTCAACATATTCCTCAGATTTTTGTTTTTGTTTTAAATCCAAAGGAGCTTCATTTTGTCTTTTTTTTTCTATGAATGTTTTTTGATTTTTGTTTTTTGCTACACCCTCGTGGAATTGAAGCAATTATGTCCCCTTCTAACCACATCATCCTTTGAGTGTCTACTCTTCTACCAATTTGTTGTTTATACATTTTCTTCAATCACGAGTTCTTTTTCATTCGTGCATACTCCTTTTTTGTCTGATGGAAACTATTTTCTTTTAAGTAACAAAGTCACGATTACTCACAAACTAAAAAACATATCATAAGCTAAAAACTTGCAATTAGTTTGTCATCAAAAGAGAAAAATAAATATGTTATAGCATCCTTCTAAACTTGATGCTTTACATAAAACCTAAAAGAGTAAATCATGACAGCATGCGTTAAAAGTAACTTGTGGAAAATTGAGTAGCTTCTCTAAAGATTTTATCAGAGTAATTATGAAGTCCATTTCAAGGTATGTATGAACGGACAAAACGATAAAATAACTGTTCGGTTACCCAAAGATCCCAAAGATACAACCTATTTTTTATGTTATTGAATTTTTTCCAAAACAATCTCCATGAATTTTCGACACAATTTTCTACCTTTGCTGTTTACAATATAAATCGAGTCTGTTTACTTAGAGCATGATCAATTGTCACGGTTTCTTAATGTTTAACATTAAAATAGCAAGAATATGTTTATGACGCCCGAAAGTTTTTAATACATGTTTGCGATGGAATGCATTCCAAGAACGAAAAGAAACGATTCCTGCATCGACATCTCTGCAGTATCCACGTGTTCCTCGAAATGTTCCTTTACTCGAATGCGGCATGAGACAATGAATAACATAAATGGAGAAAAAATAAAATCTAAAGTTACTTTTTGGCTCATATAGGAATCACCTCAGATAAATCATTTATGGGACAACGAATGGATGGCGCATTTCAAACAGCTTTACTTTTTAAACCCACATTTAAAAAGAATCTTCTCTAAGACATTTTATTCTGTACGGTAAGTATTCTGAGCTAAGAACGACCAATAAGGCAAAAGCATGTAAAATATGTATCTGTTGTAATCAGAGTCGAAAAATTCTTATGAGTCTGGTGATTGTTTCCGTCAAATCAAATGTGAGGTTCCTTGTTGCAACATCTGTGTTTCCGTTTAAATATTCTCGAACATGAACATCTTCCGATTTAGAATTTATATTCCTAATCAAAAATTAATTTACGAATTATGTGATCGCTTTGAGAAAAAAAATCAACATGAGTTTTTTCTTCAGTCGAGATGTATTTTTTGTAACTTCAATATCATTAAAACAAAAAAAAAAAAAAACAAAAAAAAAAACAAAAAAAATGGGGGGGACTGCGATGAAGAGGAATGAAATTCAAAATCTGAGATACTGGCTGTACTTTAATGCAAGCGTTACAATGGAGGAATATGTTTTAAGTACATTTCACTAAATAACTTAGCCAATTTGCTATAATATCCAAGAGCATCGTAACTGGGGTGGAAATGGCTTTCCGCAATTCGAAAAATCTAAGTATTTAGCATGAATTTGTAAAATTTATACATTCAAAAGAGCAAGTCTGCTATCAATTAGAATTGGCTACTCTAATACCTCTTTTCTCTTTCATCCACTATTACCTATGGCCTTCGTTTCCATCTTTATTTTTATTTTCTTTCTTACGTTATTATTATATTTTAATTTATTTGTACATTATATTCTTTCTTTATTTTATTTATTATTGTTAATATTTATATAATCCAGTTTTGAAAAAAATATATACATAAAACACCAATTATATATTCATTCATTTTTATCAAATTTAATAATACTTCCAACGATTTCATCATCATAATACTTTTTGAAATAAAATAATAAACTATTCATTTTTTTAATATTTTTTTTATTTTATTTTAATTAAATTATAGACGATTATTAAAAGAGAACAAGTAAAATACATTAATGTACGTCCCAAATTTGGAATCCAAGCTGAAATAATTTTTAAAGAATTCGCGAGATGAGTGAGTGTACAGCCGTCAAGTTTGCCTCTCCATCAAGAGATTTTCACAGTCCTCAAATTTTTGATATGAAGCTGATAGTTATTTTGAATAGAAGAAAAATTATAAATTCTAATGACAGTATTGCTTCTCTGCTTTTTTTATTTTTAAAAAATGAATTATCAAGCCAATGTCAAGTAAATGATTCGTAATTCAAAACAATAAGTCAAATTAACTTGTTTTCAGTGCTATTAGATGTGAATTGGTGAGCTAAATTCATATCACAGAAATGATCATAATCATCACAAAAATAATCAAATCTATGAAGGAAACTCCGTGACTAATCAGATTCTTTTCTGTGTAACAAACTTAGGCAACGAAAAATCTGATCAACAAACGTTTAAAAGAGAAAATAAACAATCCATTTATCTAGATATGCATATGTATAAATACTATAATACATACAACTTAAGCTTTGTGGCTGGTTGCCAAAAATAATATTACATTATTCGTAAAAAAATGAATCAACAAAAGCTAAATAAATAAAATGATGGGTGAGTACATACCCTCTAGTACTGCCAAGGAAAGAGTGGGCACCTTGACATAGCTTTGTTACCACATTTTTCTAATGATTTTGAAGATACTTTGGAGGCTCGTGTATCGGAAAAAGATACCCTAGATGAATACCTGAAAGTTCTGAAAGTTTTTTTGAGTGAGGATCATGAGAAAAATTAAAAAAATTAATTTAGAAAGTTTCAAATCTCCGGCACAGGCACTGCGGTATATGCTCTTGACTCACGCTAAAAAAATATATTATTTATTTAGCTGAAATACATGGAAATATTAGGTAATCATCAATTCGTACTTAAATTGGTTGATAAAAATACGAAATTTGCAAACTGAATTTAACAAAATTAAATTTGCTTCGCAAAAATTGACGAATCATTTCTTGCAGGACCAAACGTAGAGCTGTCATTTTTTATACCTTGTCAAAACATCAACTAATACAATATAAATCGCACCACACCTCGCCATAAGTTTTACGGACACCGTGTGAGCTCTCTTTTTTAGCTGTGTCAAGATGCCTTGATCATACAGTGTTCCTGCACTCAAATGAATCAGAATAAATTAGAAAATGCATGAAGCAACAAAACAAATTGCGACAATAGCACTGAACTCCGGATAAAGTAATTTAGGGAGGCAACCGATAGGTAGATGCAATATTTTAATGACTCGCGTTTATGATGATGAACTAAGTGCGAGTGAATTATTAACCAAATTGCACCCAGATAGGACTAACTAACAAGGGGATAGCACGAACCCGGACCCTCGAAATTTGATCAAATTTTCAGGATCGGTAGTTCATAAGAAACTATTTGACACATGTTTGACCGTTTTTGTGAATAGGCCTTAGAAACGGAGGGAAAAAAAATGGCTGCGCGTGTGACCTCAAATAGCTGCTACTGACTGCTCCCGACATGAATCGGCAGGGTGGCCGAAGGGACAACGTCCCTTGACACAGGATGAAAAGGTTGGAGGTTCGAACCTGGCCCCGGCCCCTGAATTTTTGCACTGCGTGTTTGCAGCGACATATTTATTTCCTCTACGTTATGACTGTTTTGCCGTGTGCACCGAACCGCTTTTTATTTTACAAGTAAGAATTAAGCAAAAATTAAACAGTGAAACGGCACACATTTTCGCATAAATGGGAGGGGGGAGGGAGATATTATTGCTAATATTAGAGTTGGAAGAAAGTATAAGAACCGATAAAAAAAAAACAAAAAACAAAAAAACAATGATAAATACAATTTTCCTGAGTAACCAATGTGGAACTCCGAGAATTTCTACACGACATTCTTGGTGTCTTCCACTGCAGGCAGTGGCGGATCCAGAATTTTTTTCTAGGGAGGGGGTACGCCCATGAATTTTTAAATTTGGAGCGTTGCAGTAAGAAATTGAGGGCTTTATCTGATGAAGAAAGGCAACATTTGAGGCTTTGGGGGGGGGGGGATGGAGGACACGTGCCCTTGCCTCCCTCCCTCATCCGCCATTGACTGGAGGGTTGTAGGATTTGAAATTTTGTCGTACATGGAAAACGGGGATTAACAAAAGTACGTAAGTATTAACAAAAAACCAAAACAAAACAAAACACAAAAAACAAATAAGTGTGTAAACTGTAAATGCAAATGAATAAGAATGAGAAAACGAATAATTATGTGAAATTATTGTTTTTTTTATCGACTCTTCTACTTTCTTCCGATTCTAATATTGGCAATATTACCTCCCCCCCTCCCATCTATGCGAAAATGTGTGCCGTTTCAATGTTTAATTTTTGCTTAATTGTTACTTGTAAAATACAAAGCGGTTCGGTGCACACGGCAAACCAGTCATAACGTAGAGGAAATAAATATGTCATTGCAAACACGCAGTGCTAAAATTCAGTGGCCGGGGCCAGATTCGGTGTCCGGACACCCCCCCCCCCGGACACTTCCTCCCGGTCATTTCCCCGCGGGGACATTTCCCCCCGGCAATTTCCACCCCGGACACTTCCCCCCCAAGGACATTTCCCCCCGTCTGCCTCCCTAGTTATTATTAATTAATTACGATTACAATTATTACTATTAAAATTATTTTATAAAATAATTATTTATAATTAAATTAACAAATAAATATTATCATAAAAAAAAGCTGTAGGGCATACCCTATGAACACTTTCTCACACATTTTTTTCTGGGGGATACCCCCAGACCCCCTTTAAAAAGCTGGGAGAGACCCTAGGGACCCCCTTTGGAATTCTAGGGGGGACCCGTAGATCCCTCAAGTTTCGAATATTTTCACCTATAGACATAATGCAGCCTTCAATCCGAAGTGTTTGCAATTTTGGAGAGAAGGTGTAGGAATAGTTGCCAACATTATCTTTTAAAGGCAACTTTAGATCCTTAATTTTAATTCTAATGTTGCATCCAACAAGTTTTTAAGTGATTCCAGGATATAATATGTTTTTATGCTTTGAGTTGAATGCAATATTTGGTTTTCTCTTTCAGACTGTCGATCTCCAAAATATTTTTTAGTTTTGTAGATTATACCCCTTCTTGAAGAATTTTGGTGCTACATTGACAATGAAAAATTCTTTAAAAATAAAAACAAAAACAAATAATGCAACTTTTTAAACACGCCCTTCAAACCTGAAAAGTGTGAGGGGAAAAGTTGATGGATTATTTGATTAGCTATAAATAACCTCGGGGGGAAGTAACTGGGGGGGGGGTGTCCGGGGGGTAAGTGTCCTCGGGGGGAAATGTCCTTGGGGGGGGAGTGTCCGGGGGGGGGAAATGTCCTCGGGGGAACTGACCGGGGGAAGTGTCCGGGGGGGAATTGCGGGGGGAAATGTCCGTGACCCGCCAGATTCGAACCTCCAACCTCTTCTTCCGAAGACAGGGACGTCGCGTCGTCCCTTCGGCCACGCTGCCGATTTATGTCGAGAGCAGTCAGTAGCAGCTATTTAAGGTCACATGCGCAGCCAATTTTTTTTCTCCGTTTCTGAGGCCCATTCACAAAAACGGTCAAACATGTGTCAAATAGTTTCTTATGAACTACCGATCCTGAAAATTTGATTAAATTTCGAGGGTCTAGGTTCGTGCACTCCCCTTGTAAGTGTTCTCTGTTATGGCAGCTTTGACGCATGTATTCATTTGATTCAGTCTTGGTAAGTAAAGCTAATTTCCTAAGAGCTTGATTCAAAATGGGGGTTTTTCTCCCCCCCCCACCGATTTTCCTGAAACTTTGTATTTTGATAGTACTTGATATAAGTAGTCTTTTTTTTCATATAAAGTTTTTCCAAAAATAATTAGGGGGGGTTACAGTGTTGCAAAGTTGCACCTTTCAAAAATTCATAACTTTCGCGTAAATCATTCGATTGAAACGCGGTTTTCACCAAAAGATGCGGATTGTAAAGCACTTTTATGCCATCTAAACGGAATTCAATTTCAATAATTTTTGACTTAGTTATCGTCATTTTTGTGATTTTTAGGCCACTCAAAATCTACTTAAAGTGAAATAAAAAAAATTGTATTTTTTTATTTTGACCTGGTTAAAATATGTTATTCCTCTTTAAATTCTGCGTAAAATGAACCCAAGCAGAATGCAAGGCGATTTTTTGTTCCGGAGTTATGCATTTTTTAGTAAGCGAAAAACGAGTTTTTTAGGGTACCCATGAGCGTTCCATAGAGAGGCTCAAGTCAAATAAATGGAAACGGTGAGCCCAAGCAGAATGTGAGGCGATTTTTGTTGCGGAGCTATGCGCGTTTTAGTAAGCGAGAGTCGAGTGGTTGAGGGTACCCGGGCTACCCATACGTCTTTGAGCCTCTCCATGGAACGCTCGACTTTCGCTTACTAAAACGCGCATAGCTCCGCAACAAAAAATCGCCCCACATTCTGCTTGGGCTCATTTTACGCAGAATTTAAGTAGGAATGACTTATTTCAATTTGATCAAAATCAAAAAATACCGTTTCCATTTATTTGACTTGAGCCTCTCTATCGAACGCTCATGGGTACCCTAAAAAACTCGTTTTTCGCTTACTAAAAAATGCATAACTCCGGAACAAAAAATCGCCTTGCATTCTGCTTGGGCTCATTTTACGTAGAATTTAAAGAGGAATAACATATTTCAACCAGGTCAAAATAAAAAAATACAATTTTTTTTATTTCACTTTAAGTAGATTTTGAGTGGCCTAAAAATCACAAAAATGACGATAACTAAGTCAAAAATTATTGAAATTGAATTCCGTTTAGATGGCATAAAAGTGCTTTACAATCCGCATCTTTTGGTGAAAACCGCGTTTCAATCGAATGATTTACGCGAAAGTTATGAATTTTTGAAAGGTGCAACTTTGCAACACTGTAACCCCCCCTAATTATTTTTGGAAAAACTTTATATGAAAAAAAAGACTACTTATATCAAGTACTATCAAAATACAAAGTTTCAGGAAAATCGGTGGGGGGGGGGAGAAAAACCCCCATTTTGAATCAAGCTCTTTATTCCCTTCTAATAAACTCGTTTAGGCCGGTAGTAATGCAAAAAAACGAATACGAATAATCAAGAGTTTTGTGGAAGGAAGGATCATAGGCAAGCGTCCAATTACACCTATTAGGAGTTTTATTGCACTATAATCTTTGACCCATGTTCAATGTAATACAAAAAAAGGTAGATGTTTTGATGTTCTCGATTTTGGAGCTTTTGCCTGCTGTCGTTTGTCTCCGATCTAAGTTTGAGTTCACGAATGAAGTATCATACTAGTACGGTCAATAACAACCTTCACAAAGTTCTATAGATAGAAGCCCTTTGATAGTTCGTCAATGATGTTGGGACCTCACCAATTTTCGCTTTATGAGCTTCCTCTTTGATTGGAGACAGACGGCAAGAAAGTCAAAGGCAAAGAGTGGCAGTATAGAATAAAGATTGCTTTGTAACAGTCTTTGATTTGTTAGTCGGCACTCGTTGACCTTAAATGGTCAGGAAAAGATTATGTTTGTAACTTTGGAAGGATGCCTCAACTGATGTTACCTTTTCACTCAACAAAATAAACACTTGCTATCTACCACGGAGGAGCGCTGCGATTGGCTTTTTTTGAATTTTTGAGGGCATGCTTATTTGAGCAAGATTCGCACCATAAAGAGTTAAAATACCGAGCCTTTTAGCAGTGATGAGAGAGAGAGAGAGAGAGAGAGAGAGAGAGAGAGAGAGAGAGAGAGAGAGAGAGATTGATTAGTTAATTGATTTCAAGATTTTTTTAGTGCATCAAAGTTAGGGTCCGTCATGTGACAAAAATAATGAAAAATTGAACATGTTAAAATAATAAAAAAACAAGGTCTTCGAAAAGTCCAGAAACGTCCCTGTAACTTTTGAGCAGTTTATTTTTAAGGAACCAAATTTTGCAGGTGATCTAGTATGCTTGCTCATGATACACATTTGGGCATGGTGAAACATTTTAAAGCCCTCCGGGCGCTAGGGGGGTCACCCCCTCGAAAATCGGATATTTCAAATGATGAATCCCATTTTTATTTCAATGGTTCCAATGAACATAAACTATTAAGACTGTAAGCGTAAACTGCAGGACACGTTATTCAATTTCGGTACATTGAAGTTCAAAGTTCATGATTTAGAGCTGTTTTCAAAAATTCGCACATCCATCAAAATTGATCAAAATTATAGAAGCTTTGGGTGAGGAATGTTCTACTGCGCAAACACTTTTCAGAATAAAATACGTAAATTGCCAAAAAGTGGTCTAAAATTGATTTTTAATCCCCTTAAAGGTTTCGATTTTTTCAATATTGGAGGGGGGGGGGGAGGGTGTCGTCTGCACGCCACGAAAATCGCTACTGGGCCTTCTATTGTCAATTGCATCGATTCTTCAATGAGATTTGCATTTTTCTTCAAAGTTTATATGTCAAAGTTTACTTACTAGGATAAAAACTTTTGAGGCTAATGGGGGTTGAAGGCCTCGAATTATGATGTCGATCAATTCTTCGTCTCTCAGTTTTTGCCGGATATTCTTGGCTAAGTAAATCTTATTTTCTAAGTATGTCATCGGTGCTTCACCAGATAGTTGTTTTCTATTTTGAAAAGTCGTCCATAGAAAGTTTAAAGCTTTTGACTGCTCAAATTCCTCTAAAAACTCTTGTTGGATCTTTTCCCATGATTGAATTTTATGGAGTTCCATTTGGTTGTTTCTATACCACAGATTACCTTCATTGTCTAATTGTTGCAAGAAAATTTACATTTTCTGCGTTTCTGTCCAATTAGCACAATCTGCGGCTTTGTTAAATTTGTACAAAAACTCTGTGGGTTACTCATTTTTACATTCGGAAACTTGATTTTCGGGGTTTCAACATGCGCTATGTTTTGTCCATTGAACGGCCAAAATGAGTGTTTAAGTGGAAAATTTGATGGTTGTTGGTAACCCTGTGGATTTACTGACATAGATCGATTATTTGGCAGATGTATTGGTGATTGTTGGTGGTACTGCGGATTTTGACTGAATGGCGGGTAATTTGACGGTATTTGGGTGAATATTGGATAGTAGAATGGCGGGGAGCCATAAAATGGATAGCTGAAAGGTTGAGGTGGATGCATTACTGTAGGTAGGTACCCTGGCGGGTGATTGTTGAACGGTGGATAACCGGATGGGTTATGGATGTAATGTGGATACTCTAATGGATTATAGCTGCTGGGTGGCCAATTTGGCGGGTATTGGCCATGGGCTGTGTAATTATTCACTGGCTGTTGATTATTTGGTTGATTATTTACACGGTTTCCTGCGTTGGTAATGTCAAAGTTGGGATTCTGATTGGCATTATTGTATACGTTGTAGACAAATCCCGAAATCTGGACACATCGCGAAGTGTCTAGACACTTCGCGACGTGTCCAACGCCGTTTTGACATATCCTGAAATGAAGAAAAAATTCGCGATTTGTCTGGACAAATCGCGAATTGTTTAGACACATCTCGATGTGTCGAAAACTGTTTTGACAAATTTCGAAATGAAGAAAAAAAAGACGATTTGTCTCGACAAATCGCGAATTTTCCAGAACCCGAAATGAAGAAAAAACAGACGAGTTGTCTTGTCAAATCGCCTTTTTTTTTTCTTTCCAACGCCGTTTTGACAAATCCCGAAATGAAGAAAAAACAGACGATTTGTCTAGACAAATCCCGAATTGTGTAGACAATTCGCGATCTATCCAACACCCGTTGCCAAAATTTGTTTGCACAAGAGCTCAGTAACTAATTAAGCATACTGAAATTGGTCAGGCAACAATAGAGATGCCATCCATTCATGAGATGTGCATAGAATATAAAGTCATCTACCCTCTTGGAATAGCTCTGAATTGGCCAGATAATTCGTTGATACTTTGATTTGCAAACCAGCGTCGCCAAACCTACCTAATAATGTTTATTATTTTAAGTATTATACATTACGAAATGTCGAATTACGATTTGTCTAGATAGATCATTTTTTTTTTTTTTGTTTTTTTTTTTTTAATTCGGGATCTGTCAAAACAGGTGTTGGACAGATCGCGAATTGTCTAGACAGCTCGGGATTTGTCTAGACAAATCGTCCGTTTTTTCTTCATTTCGGGTTTTGTCTAAACGGTTTTGGAAAATTCGCGATTTGTCCAGACAAATCGTCTTTTTTTTCTTCATTTCGGGATTTGTCAAAACGGTTTTGGACACATCGCGATGTGTCTAGACAATTCGCGATTGGTCCAGACAAATCGCAAATTTTTTCATCATTTCGGGATTTGTCAAAATGGCGTAGGACACATCGCGAAGTGTGTAGACACTTCGCGATGTGTCCAGATTTCGGGATTTATCTACAACATATATATTACAATTTTCAGTAAGACGGTTACTATTAGGCAGTGAACACACTGTATTTGATGAACGATGTACAGGTTGTTGATTCCTTGATTGATTGTATACATGATTTTGTCCATTTAATGCGTCATAGCTGTTATTTTGGTGCGTATTATTGTACATATTGCTATTTTCAGTTTGACGGTTACTATCATACAATAAACACCCTGTATTTGATGAGTAATTTATAGGTTGATGATTTTGAGTATTTACATGATTAGTTACATTTGTAACGCCATAGCTGTTATCCGGATCTGTATTACTTACTCTGCATTTTGCTATTTTCAGTTTGACTGTTTCTATTAGGCAATGGGCACCCTGTATTTGATGATAGATTTACAGGTTGTTGATTTTGAGTATTTACATGCTTTTGTACATTAGTAACGTAAAATCTGTTATTTTGATTCGTATTATTGCACATATTGCTATTTACCACTTGGCGATGACTATCGGAAATGGAACACGCTGTATTTGGTACATGATTTGCCGGTTGTTGATTGCGTGATTGCATACTTATATGGTTTTCTAAGATAGTGAAGTCATAGCTGTTATTTGGATTTGCATTACTTTACATAATGCTATTTTCCATTTGGCGATTACTATCGGAAACGGAGCACCCTGTATTTGGTACATGATTTACTGGTTGTCGACTACTCGATTGAATATTTACATTACTTTCCAAGTTAGTGACGTCACGATGTACGTCTGTATTTATGTTGTCATTGGTTGAGTAGTAGCCAACGGTGGATACATGACATTGGCTTGATGGCTGACTGCTTGATGATTAAACGAAGACTTATTTACAAGGTTTTGTGAATTTGTGACGTCGGAATTTAAAGTATAGTTTGTGTTGCTGATTATACTACCTATTTCTGTTAGACTATTGTTACAAGATGGAGGATGCATCAGAGTCGATGAGGTTGCTTCTCCTATGTCTAATCTTACGTCCATTTTATCGTATTTCCACTTTCTTAGAACTATGGTCAATATTTACATTTAATTTGTCACTTATTTTCCATAAACATTGATTGTTTGTCAATTTACAAAAAATAACTAAACACTGAATTTTACTCATTCCTATCTTAAAAATAATGACGAGAAAAGAATATTAAGTAATTCTTTTTCCGTGGATATAAAAAAAAAAAAAAATTATCAATCTAAAGTTTCAACTTTAGATTGATCATTTTAAATAATCGTTTCAAAATATATATCTATAACTGACGGTGAAAAATGATTCCTATGCTTTCGTTAGCAAGTTTTGTTGTTGTTGTTGTTTTCGAATCAGAACTCTAGGGCTGTTGAGTCGAATTTTTTTAATTCAAATTATGAAAGAAGGCGAAAAATTAAGGACCCCATATTTTTTCTTTTTTTCATTTGGACGCGGGAACACCGAAAAAAATGGGTTCAAAGTGCTGAAAAATTGATAAGATTTAAAACGGCCCGTGGCGGGAAACATCGGCTAGCGAGTCACAGCTACGTCATTTCTTCGGTTTGCTCAGCGGAGGTACCGGGTACCCATCCCTATTCTGTCGGCCGGACGGCAGCGTAGCAGGCCTATTGAATCCTACGGCAGCCGCCGGTGGCTCCGATCAAGCCGCCTTCTCACTCCATTTTCTCGAAAACCGTAAGTCTCAGAAACAAACCAATCTAATTAATCGAAAAAGCACAAAATTATCATTTGACATGGATTGGTGGTTTTTTTCTCAAACTTACCTAGGAGACGGATGGACCGAAAATCAGATAACAATTTAAGGTTAGAGAACGAAACTTCCGACAGTCCTATCTGTAAATCACTGTCTATACCCAATTGACAAAGCAACGCTCAAAAAATCGAATGAAACATATCTATCTGAAATTTTACGCTCTTTAAGTTTGTTCTTTAGTGTTTTTCTCTCAAAATGGACGGTAAACAAGGGAAATTGAAAAGTTCTGCGAAAATTTCGGATTTTCAGCGATGTTCCGGAAATCGAAATATTTGAGATCGGCTCGTTATCTGACTCATGGAAGAGCCAAAAATAATATAAGTGTAACCAATCGAATGGAAATTTTCTAATCTTTCTCTTTGGTTTCTATCATTTTTCATGTAAGACGCACCGAAACCATGGGAAATGCAAAAAACAGCAGCAACTTGGACGATCTTGATGGTGAGAGTGTCATTTCAATCCAGAACTCGACGCAGTATTTCACCAATATTTTGGTACCGATGCGTCTTACACGAAAAATTCTGGTCATCAAAGAGGAAGATTAGAAAATTTCCATTCGATTGGTTACACTTATATTATTTTTTGTTCTTCCATGAGTCAGATGACGAGCCAATCTCAAAAATTTCGATTCCCGGAATATCGCTGAAAATCCGACATTTTCGCAGAATTTTTCAATTTTCCTTGTTTACCGTCCATTTTGAGAGAAAAACACAAAAGGACAAATTTAAAGAGCGTAAAATTTCCGATACTTATGTTTCATTCGATTTTTTGAACTTTGCTATGTCAACTGGGGGACAGAGATTTATAGAAGGGGATTATCGGAAGTTTCGTTCTATAATCTTAATTTTCATGTGATTTTCTCTTTACTCGTCTCGTAGGTAAGTCTGAAAGAAAAAAACAACCAAACCATCCCAATGGATAAATTCATGTTCTTTCGATCAAACAAGTCGGTTCTTTGCTGAGACTTACGGTTTTCGAGAAAATGGCGTGAGAAGACGGCTTGATCGGGGCCACTGGCGGCCTCCCCTCAACTGCCGCATGATCAATGGGTCGCATGCGGTCTCGCTGTGCTGAAAGCAAGACGCTTGAGCCCCTCAACTGAGAACCGGAGCATTGACGTCAAAAGGCACCCACAATGCACCGCGCAGCCAGTTTCCCGCCAAAAAGCCGTTTTTTGAGGATCCAATTTTCAACTTCAATTTTCTCAGGAACGGCGCAACGTAGAAAAAAACTGAAGCCATCTTCGTTCTTCCCGCGTTTAGGTCTATAAGATCACACAGAAAATCACGAATCCCCGACTCACTCAACAGCCCTATTCTGTGGCCTTCTATGATGATGACAAGAAATATGTAATAGAGGGTTTTAGTAATGGCGACTGCCAGTGATGAGCGTTCCAAACAAAGCCGGTTTGTCTCTCTCGCTCTCACGTGACCCCCGTGTACTGCCATCTTACTCTAATTTCAAAAATCGTCTATAGAGACTTATTTTGTGAAATTTTATGGCAGTAATGAATTTCTCGAGGCATTTTAATGCGATTTTGATTATAATATGTCGTAAAACAAGGCCCTGTATACGAATTTCGGAACTATACTCACCGGCAGCCAAATTGGCGGGTCGAAATCTGAATTAAATCGCAATTATGGCAATCCAGGGCTAAAACTGGGTCAAACTTTACTTCACACTTTATCCAGGCTTAGGACTGGCGGTGGCGGCGGTAGTACACTACCGGCGTGTTTTAAAGAATGAGTGAGAAAGGGCGCTAAAAGCTCTATCTCCTCTTAATTGGATGAGAGGGCGCTATGAATTAACTCCTCTCCAATTGTCGGATAAGAAAGAACAATCAGTGTAAGAGGAGATAGGTATTTTAGCGCCCTTTCTCACTCATTCTTTTAAACACGCCGGTGGTGTACTATACCGCCGCCACCGCCAGTCCTAAGCCTGGATAAAGTGTGAAGGAAAGTTTGACCCAGTTTTTGCCCTGGATCCTAAACCTAGATAAAGTGTTAAGAAAAAATAGAGGTTTGGTGTTTTTTCGTTTTTTTTTTTTTTTTTTTTTTTTTTTTTTTTTTTAATTATCTAAATTGAAACTCCGTTCATTTGCCTAATCGGTCACTCATAATTGAGGAGTTCTCTAGAAAAACCACGTACAAAACAGATGGTATGCTCGTTCCGAGAAATTAATATTTTAAAGTGTGAGTGTGTGTGTTCCTGATGAGTTACACGGATTGTTCTTTCTTATCTGACAATTGGAGCGGAGACAATTCGTCAATTATAAATAATAACCAGCTTATTTCATCAGAAACACCCACAATAATTACACTTTGAATGATGAAGTGTTAAGGACGAGCATACCCTCTATTCTATACGTGGGTTTTCCACAGTTCTCCTCAATTAATTGTTGATTCAGTCGAAACAGCTTCAAATTCATATATCAGCATGGTTCTTTCGTTATTTTTCATCGAAATTTTGTGCTGAGCATGAATGTGCATACAAAAATGGCGAGAGTTAGCAACGGAAAAAAATTATCTGAAATTTTTGGCAAAGAAGTCACCAATCGCTTACCTGATGTGCCGCTGATTGCCGGTGATGGATTTAAACAGCTTTCAATTCATATATCCGCCTGGTTTTTTGGTTGGTTTTCATTGAAATTTTATGCTGAACATGAATGTTTATAAAAAAAACGGCAAATGTTAACGTCGAAAAAATTGTCAGAAATTTCGGGTAAAGGAAAAGGGTCAGAGGTGGGAGGGGGGTGCAAGACAAGGGCTTCTTTCGGAACAATGGGGCAGTGATCGACCACTCTCTCCAGTGCCCGACAACAATACCTCCGTGAGCCGGCTCTGCGACTCGACTCTGGCGCGGGTCTACAACGTTGCCATAATTGCGATTTAATTCAGATTTCGACCCGCCAATTCGGCTGCCGGTGAGTATAGAAAGAGATGGATATACATGGGGGTCACGGGAGAGTGAGTGAGATAGTTTGGAACGCTACGCGAGTTTTATCCCAACCGATTGCAACCGATGAGCGCATTGTTGCGGTTGTTTGCTAACCGTAGACTTTGCACTAAAACCGTCTATACCTTGCGGCCTCGAATATTCCTTAGGTTCAAATGGGATGGAAAATTCAGTTGATTGTTCACGATCCGCCGCTGTCACTGTCGCCATCGGATCGATTCTTTTTGGTAGATTTTTATGGAGGAGCCATCGATCCACCAAGATACACGATTGTCCGCGTTCGAGTGGCACATTTTTTTTCTCTCTCTCTCCGACCCCCCTTTCCTATTAAACTTCAGTACGGCTCTATACACTTGTCAAAAAATTACGTTTCTTTGGTTTGATTTTTTTAGGGGGGGGGAGAGGTTTGTTTTTGTTTATTTCTTTTCATTTTTTCTTTTTTGACGACTCTTTAGAAAACTTGTATCACATCGCTTGAAACATCGCTTTGGAAGTAGAACGATAGTATAATGCTCATGAACCACTACGTCGTGTGCTAACGACCCCTTCCCCCTCAATCAAAATAAATAAATCCATGAATAATAAAAGATAAATAAACAAATAAACAAAAAAAAAGGACGCAAAAACTAGGTGTCAAATATTGCGAGAGAAACAACAATGAACTATTATTAATCGGAACTACATTTACAATGAGGGAGAGAGAAGGAGAGAGAGAGCAGATAGTTCGCAGAGAAAAAGAAAATGTTGATGTATACTCTGTTCATGATAAGAAGGCGGGTGAGAATTCAGGTAGTAATGCACTATTTAGCAACAGTGTGGCTATGCCGGCTACTCCAACCCTTCACAGTGGCCCTTGTTCTCCCGACCTCTCTCTTGGCACGGAGGATTTCCAAGAACTGACAGACTCTAACATTTACACACGTCCAGTGAAAAATGCAAACGGTAAAAAATACGAAAAAACGGACGAAATTTTCGCCCTAAAGGGCCAAAACTCGACGAAAATACTCGATTTTGAATATTGATGACTCGCAGAAATTCGATATTAGACGGAATATCCTGAATTTAATTCGGACTGAAAAATACGAATGTCTGAGAGTCATCAATATTCAAACTCGAGTATTTTCGTCGAGTTTTGGCCCTTTAGGGCGAAAATTTCGTCCGTTTTTTCGTATTTTTTACCGTTTGCAATTTTCACTGGACGTGTGTAAGTGTTAGAGTCTGTCAGTTCTTGGAAATCCTCCGTGCCAAGAGAGAGGTCGGGAGAACAAGGGCCACTGCGAAGGGTTGGAGTAGCCGGCATAGCCACACTGTTGCTAAATAGTGCATTACTACCTGAATTCTCACCCGCCTTCTTATCGTGAACAGAGTATAGTTAAGTAATCAGTTGAGGGAGTGGTCAAGGCAGAGCAGTGGGTGTGCGGTAAACAAATAAGCAGTTGGGAGGGACTGCAAATATCAATGCGCGCTGAGTCGGGCGATTCGACCGAGAAGGTTTCCAGTTGGCGTAGTAGTTAAGCGGCCTGCTACGTACGAGAATACGAGGCGGAGGGCAAATAGTCCCCAACTTTAGACGCGAATATCTCGAAATCCTGTCATTATTTTTTTTTCCGCCCGTGAGAGCTTTTTCTCAGGAGACACTTTTACGACACATATTTCAATTTAAAAAAATTTGTTCCCATAAGCAAAGCGCGGTGTCCTTTCCTACAAGCGTCCTCGAGCATGGGTAGCCGGAGTTTAATTAAAATCCTACAAGCGTCCCTAAAGTACTGGGATGGGCCGGAATTTAATTTCAACTACCTTCACAGCATCCCTAAGCTACGATGGATAGTCTGGAATTCAAATTCTAACTACTACAAGCGTCCCGAAACATACGAGGGATGGGCCGGAATAAAATTAGTGTTAGTCCCTACAAGCGTCCATACAGGTTGTTCCAAAATTCATAATAAATATTTTTACCACGTATTTTTGGGGCTAAAATAAGACTTTTTTACCGTATGAACACGTGTCCGAAAATGCCCCTCCTCGGAGCTACAGCCCCCCAAAGTTCTAGAAAAAAAACGGTTTTTCTTCGATTCCAGCAACGGATCTACGTAAAAATGGATGAAAATTGGTTTCTAGGGGTAACTTTAGACGTTCTTTCCGATTCCGGAGAAAAATCAAAAATTCCCGAGAGGGTCAAGGAATGGGGGTTTGAAGGGGGTTCAAATTTTAAATTGAATACTTTTTTAGGGCTCCGTAAGAAAATGAGAAAAGTAACAATCTGATGAAACAAAACAAAAGGAACATTTTTGGTGTCATGTGTTTTTTTATAAGACACACGAAAAACGAGTAAAATCGATTTTTCGCCGGGAGCGCACAGCCCGATAGCGCCAGTGCCGCGCCGCGTTGCGTCGAGTCTATCGTTGTGTCAGTTGAGTGAACAGAGCAGCGCTATCGGGCTGTGCGTTCGATTTTACTCGTTTTCCGTGTGGCTTATGAAAAAACCACAAGAAATCAAAATTTTTTTTTTTTGTTTTGTTTTATCAGATTCTTTTGTTACTATTCTTATTTTCTTACGGAGCACTAAAAAATTATTCAATTTAAAATTTGAACTCCCCTCAAACCCCCATTTTTTGACCTTTTCGGGGATTTTTGACCTGAGAATCGAAAAGAATGTCTAAAGTTACCCTCAGAAACCAATTTTTATCCATTTTTACGTAGATCTGTTGCCAGAATCGAAGAAAAACCGATTTTTTTTTAGAACTTTGGGGGGTTGTTGCTCCGAGGGGGGGGGGGGGGGCATTTTCGGACACGTGTTTACAGGGAAAAAAAGTATTATTTTGGCCCCAAAAATACGTTATAAGAAAGTTTCCACTCAAGTGAAATTGATCTGATTCCTGGTCAAATGTTCCATAACTCTGGTCAAGTTTATCTTAACTCTGGCAGGGGCCAAAATCAGCTATGCGAATGGTAAATTACACCATTCTTTTTTTTCCGTGTAACTGAGATGGGTTTCATAGAGGAGCTGCAAGCCATGGCAGATACAGGACTTTGACTGTCTCCTTCTCCTCCTGTTTGAATGCGTCATAAATGCTTGCTAGCGTTAGAATGCATTAGAAAGAGAGGGAAACGTAGACAGGTGCTAAAGTCACGGGATGCCCCCCTCTGCCATCCTTGTCTAACACACGTGTTCCAATGGGAGGATGGAGAGACAAACATATTCCTGTATAGTGTATCCGCCCACGTAATTTAGTCGATATTATTAATCTATTTTTATAGTAGGTAAACTAGGCCGTTAAAGACGGTTATTTTGTCTCTGAATTGAAAATACGTTCTAAGATCGTTGTAAAAAGTGTTTTGATCAAGGCCACTCTTTTTTGTACTAGTCGATGATTGCCGATAAATTTCCGCCGTTGACGGTTACTTTCTTTTCTTCTTCTTCTTCTTCTTCTTCTTCTTCTTCGAACGTATTTGCTGAGCCATGAAACCATGAATCGCAGATTAGCGATTGTCCCCGAACAAAATTGATGAGCCAGCGATTTGTTCCGCGATAGTAAAATTTACCCAAAATTTTTCATTTCTTATACTCGTACTTTCAAAATACCCCAATAGTCCCTTGGGGCGTATTTGGGAGGCTCAAACCTATTTTTCAAGTTCTCTCAAAAAAGTCTCCTATGAAGGTATACAAATTAGTTAATGTTCTTAATGTAGAGGCAATTTTTCCGACAGTTTTGCTCCTTTTAATTTTTTCCAAAAACACCCAATTTTTGAGTTGTGAGGGATTTTTGGAAACATTTTGAATCGGCTTTTGTGACCACCTTGTTGTAAATTCCTCGAAATTCTTGAGGAATTCTAAAAGAGCAAATCAAGACCTTTTGATTGATGTGCCACTTGTTACCTCAAAATGAAAATATAAGGTATTATTGACCAAATCAAAATTTTGGGGCTTAAATGGCAGAATTGGCTCGATTCCATGGTTTGCGCCATTTAAGCACCATAATTTTGATTTGCCGAAAAACACCTTATTTTATTTTCACTGGTTTTCTTGGTCGTGCCCCTCTGGGCCGCTCCCAAGGGGGACACGATCCCCCTAAATTGCATATTTCAAATGGGAACCCCAAATTTTCAATACAGGTTCAGAAAAAATGCAAAATTCTTAGACTTTTAGCTTAAACCACATGTCAATATCGGTTTTCGTCTTCGATATATCGAGCCTCAAAGTTCGATTTCGACGAATTTCCCAAAAATCGGAACTTCTCCAAAATAGGTTGAATTTAAAAAAAAGTAAGTGCTTGAAGTACTTTCTGAAACAAGTACTTTTCAAATAAAAATACACCTTTTGAATGAAAGTTACACTGTTGCCATGTTTGGGCCCCTAAACTTTTTTCAAAATTATCGAACATTTTTACTATGCTATTTACTTGAAATATGATCCAAACCCGCAATATTGGTTCCGAAGTTGTCTGATGAGGGTAAATGTGTGCTGAAATACGCTCAAAAGCTCTCAAAAGTCTCGCATCATTCATTAAAACCACTAATTTCGGCTCACAAAATATTAAATTTCAGAATTTGATGACATCATTTGTTTCGGTTTTTTTGAGACTTTTGACGATTTATAATCGTATTTTAGCACCTATTTACCCTCGTCGGACAACTTCGGAGCCAATATTATGAAGTTGGATTGTTTTTCAAAAAAATAGTTCAATAAAAATGTTCGATAATTTTGAAAAAAAAAAAAAAAAATGTAGGGTCCCCAAAGTGGCAACAGTGTAAATTTTATTCAAAACGTGTATTTTTATTTGAAAAGAACTTGTTCTGGAGAGTACTTTAGGCATATATTTTTATATCACAATCTTTCAGGAACAGCAAAAAATTAGCATAAATCTTGATATTGTAGATGATTTTATTTGGATAAAGCTTTCAACAAATCGATAATGCTATAGAACGGTTGGCTGATGTTTTCTCTAACTAATTTTTCTCGTCCTCGTAATTATAAATCATTTCCCTTCATTCTTCTCCATCTGTTTCTCAAGTCTTCCGAGTCGGTAGGTTCACCTAGAATAAAAACCTGATAAGGTAAACACCCCAATAGCCGGCACCCCTAAAATTTACACCAGTAACCGGCACCACTTTTTCGCAGTAGAAAAAATATTAGTTTGATGGCAATTTTGGTATTTTGCGTATTTTATCGAATTTTTCACACTTTAGGTCCCAGAAAAGTTCGCATGTAAATTCCACACCGGTCCAAAAAAAGGTCGTTTGTAAAATCCACGTTGGACCCAAAAGAGGGATATGTAAACTCGGTTACAAGACTTTTCGTCCTGTTTTTTTCGTCCACTTTTTTTTTCGTCCATTTCTTTTTGTCCACGACATTTAGTCCTTGATAATTTGTCCTTTTAATTCTCGTCCCTTAGCACAATTGGTCCACTCATTATTTTTGTCCTCGACTGTAACGTCCATAAGTTTTTAGTCCAATTATTGTTAGGTCCAGAGTGTGACTTTTGTCCTGTAATTTTAGTCCATTGTTTTTTGTCCTCAAAAAAAAGTTTGGTTCGTCCAATACACATTTATGTTTGTTTTTTTTTATTTCACGAACATAACACACATTCAAAGAAAAAACAATAATAAAAAGAAACAAGAAATTCTCAAAACAATAATTTTGGCGCAAGAATCATTTAACCGTTCCTCATTTTTCTTTACTCATTCTCAAAAACTCATCAATGAATAGCGCGTACCCATAGTTACAAAATTGCCGCGGATGAAAGGTTTATCATACAGCAATTAGTATGCGTCTGGTTACCGAGTCACCCGATAAATAGCGCAACAATATTTCTAAAAGTAGAAACAACTGTTGCTATATCGTGATGCAGCTAAAAACCTTTCTTTTCACTTTTTTTCTGGGAATTGCATTTTCTCAAAAGATAAATTAATAAACCACCTAGTTCTAATACAATATTAATTTGTTTTTAGTAAAATGCTATTTCATTTTATTTTACCTGTAACTTAACGAAAAGGAGTATCGGACGAAACCGACTTTTTTTTAAGGACAAAAAAAATTGGACTGAAGTTACAGGACAAAAGACATGCTTTGGACATGAAAATCATTGGACGAAAAAATCATGGACGTTGCAGTCGAGGACGAAAATATTAAAAGGACCAATTGTTCTACAGGACGAAATTTGATTGGACGAATTATCAAGGACCAATTTTCATAGGACGAAAAATAAAGGACAAAAAATCGAGCGGACGAAAAAAACAGGACGAAACGTCTGTTAACCGTAAACTCCACACCGACGCCTGTTCATTCCAAAATGTAGCGAGGGGCGAAAAAAGAAGAAATATAAGGTTAGGTTGACAAAAGGTTGAAAAACTTGACTGCGTATTCAAATAATCAACCCCCCTTTATCTTTGATCACTGCCGTACATAATAAAAAAAAAAACTGAAGGAAAAATGAGAGGGTGGGATAGGAAAACAGTTTGGAGCTAGGTTACCTTCACTTGCTTGGCCCGAGAGCAAGACTTAAAAGGTTGGAAGGCCCTGGATGATAAGGATATGCAATATAATTATTTGTGTGGAATTTACGCCGCTCAGCTTGGAATTTACGAACTCATTTTTGGTTGAACGGTGTGGAATTCACACATGTCCTTTTTCCTAAATTTGCTCTGAAGTGTGGAATTTACGCATGTCCTCAGAAAAAACCTCAAAAAATACCAGTATTGCCACCAAACTAATAATATTCACAATGTAAAACAGGTTGCCAGGTGTTGGAAAAGCGTCCCTTTGTTGGTATGTCTAGGAATATTTTTTTTAACCCTTGTGAGCCTAAGGTATTTCGGTAACACAAAGGACTAAGGGGGGGTATTTTTGTACCCCAAGGATATTTTCATGCAGCACAGTCAGTATCAATAATTTTGAAACTTTAATGGATGGATTATGTAATTAGTACCCTAAGAGAGTAGTTTATGTGAAATTTGAGTAAATTTTTGCTATGTTGCCAAATTTACACCTACTTTTAAAAAAAATGTCAAAATAAAAAAAATGGAAAAAATGAAATGAGGTACCATCTTATTTTTCCATTTTTGATAAATTTCCAATTTTTTTTCAATGATCTGACTTAATATTCTTAATCTACATAAAATTTCCGTAAAACTCACTGTAATAGATGGTTCCAAACTTAAAACTGGCAGGACGAAGGGGGGGAATATTTGTTCCCCAACACTTTAAATTTCTATAATATCGACAAAAATTCATAAAAATTAATGAAATTTGGTGGACGTGTTCTAAGTATCCTAACTTGAAATGTCATGAAGTCCCAAAAAATTTTGAGCAGTTTTGACAAAATGGCGTCAAAAAAACTGGCCTGGGGTACAAATGTACCCCCCCTTAGGCTCACAAGGGTTAATTGCTTATTTACATTTTATGTTAAAACTTGGATTGACAGAGCAACTTTGATATTTTCTTTTTTGCAAGATGGATTTATGTCTGAGCAATGCTGCAAACCCGTCTAGGGAATCTAGATAGTAACATCTGTGCAAAATGTGAATGTACGTGGATAAATGGTTCAAAAACGTTTTGTAGGTATACGGACTAACGGACGGACACTGTATATTAGGCAAAGTTCGTAAAAATTATAATTGATTTAGTCGTGAGAGGCCAGGTTTCCACACCCATCCCGGGATTTCCTTGGGACACATAATGGGACGGGTCCTGGATCCAAACTAGGAAGGGGATCCTTGCTAGGGATGGTTTCCACACCCATCTCGGGAGGGACTGTTGTTCCCAGGACAGGTCCTGCACCCAAAGTTTAGGCGGCACAATTACAATAATTGATTTCCAGCTAAGAGATACCAGGCATGGATACATGGAAATTTTGGATAATTTGGAACCCACGTTTCTCATGATCGGTCATAGCGATACTTAATGGACTGGAATACGTCAATTAAGTACCTCTGATGGCCTTTAAGCCCTCCAAATTTACATAATTTCCATTAATGTCTGAACAAACTGACCATTTTGGGGGGTAAGAATGATTGGACATTAATACCAATACTGTGATTTTGGAGGGCTTAAAAGCCATCAGAGGTACTTAGTTGACTTTTTTCAGTCGATTAAACATAGCTTTGATCGTTTACCAAAAGAAACGGGAGCTCAAAATTATCCAAATTTTTTTAATATTTGTTTAAACCTAAAAGTCATGTCAAATTAAATTTCAGGCATCGGCGCCAATTCCACCATAAAGTGCTTGCGTTTAAGATTATTCTTCCCAAAGTTTGTTCAATTTGGACTATTTTATGGGGTGCTGCAAGTTTTTGAAAATGAGTCTGTTTTGATCTTAGACCTTCAATATATCAAACGCAAATCGAGATATCGACAAGCGGGATGCGCCAAAAGTCTTAGAATTTCTTGTCCTTTCGATGGAAGAATCACAAGATAGAAGGTGCCGTTAAAAAATTTGGAGTTAGGGGGGCCCCCCCAAATTTTAATCACCTCAAAAGATGTCCCCTTAAAATAAGGGAACACGTATTTCAGATTTTTTCCACATTCGCGGCCGTTGGCGAGAAATTTAGGCTGGCTCCTTTTTTCTTACACACCGTGTAGAATGCTGGAGAAAGAGAGTGATGTCCTTTTCATTGAAAAATTAACCAGGATCGACGGACGAACGAGCTGACTCTCAGTACTATCTGCGTAATTAATGAAAGGAGGAAAATAAAAAAAGAGAAAGAAGAGAGAAGTAGTGTTCCAGAATATTCAGGAAATACAAACCGAAAAGAAAGATTGCAGAGAAATAAAAACAGAATTCTAGGTTCTAGGTTCATGCTGGATTCAAACACCTTTGATTATTTGTACATGCAAAATGATGAATCGAGTGCATGGATGGTTGCATACACGCTTTGAATAAAGGCGGGTGTAAGCACCTGCTTAAAGAAAGGAATTACTTGATGAGCTTTTTGATGTTAGAGGTCGTTTCAGAAGTGTAGGCGCACCTAAACCGATAATCTTTGGAATCTTCCAATATTATTTCTCGTATTTTATAATAAAAATGAATGAAAATGAGTTAAGGAATAAGGAGTTGGATTTTCACTGAGGAACGCTTCAAAATGAAAAGTTAGAAGTCCAGGACATGTTTCTTTTTGATTTGAAGGATTGAAAATTTAAACTTCGCCAAAGATTATAGTCAAGGCGCCCCTACACTTCTGAAACAACCTCTACATAGAAATGAAACTTCCTACAGATTTTTCACTCTTGGAGAATTACTGCTGCTATTTTCTGCTTGCTTGCACAACCCGCGAGAAAATCTGATACGTGGCAAATTTTCTGAACTCTTGGTTATGAGCCCTTTGAAACTTCTGAGAACAATTTTGTCAAAGATGCTGACGACAGGAGCTTGAGGTCGATATCGTTTTTCGTATTCGAGATATCGATTGTTAAAGTTCGATTTACAAAGTTCGATATCTGGAATGCGAAAAATGATATCTACCTCCGATTTGTGTCAAAATGCTCAGTTTTTATGCCCTTTTTAATCGATGCATCACCCGGTAGGAGTCGTCACACAGAAGTTTTGAGATAATCACCCCTGAGGGTTCAAAATGTCAAATTGGGGTCAATTTTGGGGGCTCTAAAACGTACTTTTGACAGTAGTTGGGTCCAAACCGTAATTTTTTATGAAGAAACTTGCTTTTTAGAGTAATTTGGACTCCTAGTTTTTTAAATTCCGACTTTTCAAAAAGTTGTAATGATTTTGTGAAAATGGGTCCAAATCGAACTTTGACCTTCGATGTATCAAAAATTTAAAACGATATTGACCTGCGGTTTGCGCTAAAAGTCTTAGAATCTTATTATTCTTATTCCCTTTCAAATAAAGTATCACAAGATGGGGGTCGTCATTTAAAATTTTGAGTTGGGGGCGAAACCCCCCTCCATATACCGGGTGTTCCAGACCACCCGTCAATATACTTTTTCTCGAGAACGGCTGGGAGTTGAGAGCTGAAACAAAAAAGTTACACAGGGATTGACCCCAAGAAATTCCATGAAAATATTTTCAAAACCCCCCAAGGCCCCCCGAAGGGCGGGTTTGGGGGGGGGGGGTTCAAAACACATTTTTCCATTTTTGTTGGAAAAAAGCCTATAAAAGGTACCAAAATAAGTTCAGATTCTGAAAGAACCGTCCCGACATCTTTGGTCCCCTTGTTTTTTTCAGAAAACCTCAATTTTTGGGGTTAGGGGCCCTTTTGGGGGGGGGGGATTCTCAATCGGCCACTGTGACCACACTATTCAATATTTTTTTTAAAAAAAACTGAAAACAATTTGAAAGAAGAGATTAACTCCTTTCGAATGGTGTGCCACATAATATCTAAAAGTGAAAAATTAAGGCCCCCACTTAGAATCCAAAATTTGGGGGTCTTTGGAGCCCCCTCGTAAAAAAAAACAAAAAACAAGGTATGGCTTGTGATACATCGATCAAAAGCCCTTGAAGAGTAGAATAAGATGGCGCAATCCAAAATTGTCTACAATCATTATTTCCAAAATGGCTGCCATTTGAAAATAATGGGTGCTAAAAAGTATGTCTTGAGAAGAGAGTTCAGAATTAAATGATACATCAAATGAAAGGCCTTAAAAAAACAAACGTATGGCGCAAACCGCAAATCAATCCGCCTCTTCAATCAAAAGTTACGACCGATTGAAACTTAAGCAGCCTTAAATAGGCCATATTGAGCACTAAAAGTTTCAATTGGTCATAACTTATGATTGAAGAGGTGGATTGATTTGCGGTTTGCACAATTCGTTTGATTTTTTAGGGGCTTTCATTTGATGTATCGTTCAACCTTGGACTCTCTTCCCAGGATTTACTTTTGAGCACCAATAATTTTCAAATGGCCAACATTTTGAAAGTAATGATTGTTGGCGACTTTGGATTGCGCCATCTTATTCTACTTTCCAAAGGCTTTCGATCGATATATCACAAGCCATACCTTGTTTTTTTTTTTTTTTACAAGGGGGGCCCAAAGACCCCCAAATCTGGATTCTAAGTGGGGGCCTTAATTTTTCACTTTTAGGTATTTTGTGGCAAAGCATTCGAAAGGAGCTGATCTCTTCTTTCAGATGGCTTTTTGTTTTTTGAAAAATTTTAAATAGAGTGGTCACAGTGGCCGATTGAGAATCTCCCCCCAAAAGGGCCCCTAACCCCAAAAATTGGGGTTTTCTGGAAAAATTAATGGCACCAAAAATGTCGGAAATAAGCTGTTCTTTCAGGATCTGAACTTAGTTTGGTACTTGTTACAGGCTTTTTTCCGTCAAAAATGGAAAAATGTATTTCGAACCTCCCAACCCCCCCCCCCGGGGGGCCTTGGGGGGTTTTGAAAATATTTTCATTGAATTTCTTTGGGTCAATTACCTGTGTGATTTTTTGTTTCAGCTCTCAACTCCCAGCAGTTTTCGAGGAAAAGTATATAGACGGGTGGTCTGGGACACCCGGTATATTGAATTTTTGGGTAGGTCGAAGAGTAGTTCCTATTAAGTTATAAACATCCCACAAGCTTGGTTTTTTTATATGCAGCCGTTCAAAAGTTATGAAGCCGTCCCGGGAGTTTTGGGCACCCTGTGTGTGTTACGCACAATCACTGAAACGGCAATTTTATGAAATAGGGCGATTTTTTCTCGATTTGTAAGTTGTGCAACGGCATTGCCCCACATCGCGGATTACGAAAAAATTGGCCAATTCACAAAATAGGGGAGGATAAATTTGCCCAGTTCACAAAATAGGGTAGGATACATTTGCCCAGTTCACAAACAGGGGCAAGTAATTTTTCTGAGCCTAGTGAAGAGCTTTTATACCAATAATATTTATTTTAATCAAGTTATACATCGGTGAAATGTTGCAAAAACAATCAGTAATATATTAAACATACATATAAATAAAGGAAATAAGGATAAGAATCTTTGGTTATGGCCTTGGATCTCGCAAATCATAGAATTGTCGTGCGCCGCTCGGGTTAGGAATAGGTGATCTGTAATGGAGTTGATCACATCCACGTCCCTATTTTTACTCTAAACTATAACCAAATAATGCGCACTCTCTTGCTCAAGATCATTTTCTGGGTTGAATCTTCATTGAAGACCGTCATATTTGTTATTAGTGTTTTTTATATGAATGATTTTAATACTTTCGCCGGGAAACTTTTTTTTTTGGATTCTTTTAAATAATCGTTAGTTTTATATTAATTAACTATACAGGGTGTTAAGAAAAAAAGTTTCCACTGCGGTTTTTTCAGAAACGGCTGCGAATTTTGAAAAACGGCCAAACACGTGTCCAATAATATCGAGGAGGACCCATTTTGGGGGGGGGGGGGGGGGTTATTTTTTTCGGCGCCCCCTGAGAGGGGCGGGGGAGGGGGTAACCCCCTTTTTTCTTATGGGAGCCCTATTTTTTTATTTCAGTATCTGAAAGAGCATGTCAAAGTTAGATTTACAAAATTCGATATCTCGAATGTGAAAAACGATATCGATCTCCGGTTTGCGCCAAAATGCTCAGTTTGGTACGCCCTTTTGATCGATGTATCACTCGATAGGGGTCGTCTCAATCAATTTGTCTGATGGGCCCCCTTGAGGGTCAAAAACGTTGACAATTTTCGGGGGCGCTAAACTCTATTTTTGGCTGAATTTGTGTCAAATTCGTATTTTTTCCTAAAAAGGGATTGCTTTTTGGAGTATTTTAGAGTCCTAGTTTTTTTAAATTCCGGTATTTCAAAGTGGAGTAATGATTTTTTGAAAATAGGTCCATATCGAACTTTGACCTTCGATATATCGAAAACGAAAAACGATATCAACTTTCGATTTGCGCCAAAAAGTTTCTTTTTTAATGCTCTTTCAGATACTGAAATAAAAAAATGGGGCTCCCATAAGAAAAAAGGGGGTTATCTCCTCCCCCGCCCCTCCTAGGGGGGCGCCGAAAAAAAAAACAAACCCAAAATGGGTCCTCCTCGATGTTATTGGACACGTGTTTGGCCGTTTTTCAAAATTCGCAGCCGTTTTAGAAAAAACCGCAGTGGAAACTTTTTTTCTTAACACCCAGTTTAACAGTACCTATACATGTGAGCGTGATTGAAACTCTGCACCGGGAAACTTGTTGTTGGAAATTCTTTTAAGTCTTCGTTAGTTTTATATTTATTTATTATTATAGTGTTTATCAACGTGATTTTATTCCTTTATTATCTTTTACTGGAAAACAAACTTTTTTATTTATTTTTTTATCTATTCATTTTTTTTTTTTTTTTTTTTTTTTTTTTTTTTTTTTTTTTTTTTTTTTTTTTTTTTTAAGAATCGTTAGTAGCTGTCGTATTTATTATTAGTGATTTTTATAAAAGTGGGTCATATAGTCATAACTAGTCGTATATGTACAGTAGAGGGAGTCCCTTATTTTGGGAATTTTCGAATTTTATCCGTCGTCTCACCCCCCAAAGTCGTTCCTTTTAGTTAGAAAACACCCCCCAAAAAGTTTAAGCTCGATCGGACAATTTTAAATGTTGCCGCATCGAGCTTAAAGTTGCGAAGCGGGACTTTCAAATTTTGAATTATCGCGTTTTCCCGCCTTTTCGGGGGGGCGTTCGACCCTCGTGCAGGTAACCTAGGGCTTTGAAATTTGTGCGAGTAAGACACTGGCAGCTATACTTTCAGCTAATACGGTTGAATTTATCATTGCAATTTAAAATTTTGTTGGAGCTCCCTCCAAAATTGGGCAAAATCACGTTCGCGCAGCTCAAAACGGTGGATTATCGCGTTTTTTTTTCAATTTGACTGGTATATTTGACAACGTTGTAGTGCTCGCAGGACTTTGAAATTTTGGTAATAGCGACAATTACCAAAGTACTTTCTTTGAATGTAATGCGTTTTTGGACAGCGTTGTCAAATTTTGACTGCGGCCGCGTCAAAATTGTGAAAAATCACGTTCCTGTAGCTCGAATTGAAAGATTGATCGTAAATTGCGTAATCTCACCTGTTGACAGGCGCATTTGACAACTTTGCATTGCTCTGAGGGCTTTGATATTTTCAGGATGGATCCTTCCTATGCTTTACTTTTAAAATATGACTTACAATTTTGCATGAAATTTAAAAAAAAAAAATTGAGCATCCGTCAAAATTTTGGAAAATCACGTTTGCGCGAGGCTCAAAATGGTGGATTGACGCGTAATTCAGTTTTTTTTTTAGATCATTTGACAACGTTGCAGCGTTTTCAGAGCTATCAAACTTTCAACAGCTGATGATATTTTAACGTTGAAAACGTAGTTTACCCCCCCCCCCTTAAAGGATCTAAGGGTCTAACATATTTTAAAAAGCAAGTACTCTGTAGATAACAAAATGGTCTTGGCATAAATTTAGTCCAAAATTGATTTTAGAGCCCCAACAATTTTTAAAAATTTTACCCCTGAAAGGGGCTGACTCAAAAATTCCGTTGCGCAATCTTTATTGAATGATACATCAATCGAAATGGCATAAAAAACTGAGCATTTTAGGGAAATTTGAAGATCGATATAGTTTTTCATGTTCGAGACATCGAATATTAAAAGTTCAATTTTTACCTACGTATCTTGAAAATTTGATATCTCAAATACGAAACTCGGTATCGATCTCCGGATTGCACCAAAATACTCGATTCTTTGTGCCTTTTTTGATCGATGCATCATTCAAAAACGGTCGCGCATAACAGAATTTTTGAGATAGCCCTTTTCAGGGGCAAATTTTTTAAAAATGGCTGAGGGCTCTAAAATCAGTTTTGGACTAAATTTATGCCAAAACCGTCTTGTTACCTGAAAAGAGCTTGCTTTTTAGAGTATTTTCTATTTTTACTTTTTTTTAATGCCGACTCTTTAAATAGGAGTAAAGATTTTTTGAAAATGAGTCCAAATCGAACTGTGACATTTGATACATCGGAAACAGAAAACGATATGAACTTCTGGTTTGCACCATAAGTCTTAGCATTTTATGCCCTTTCAAATGATGTATCACAAGATAGGGGTTGCTATTTGAAATTTTTGAGATGACCCCCGTGGGAGCCCCCTTGGGGGGATGGGGGTAAGTCTTTATCTCAATTAGCAAGAAAAAAAGCCAGGTAGATAAAAAAAAAAAAAAAAAAAAAAAAAAACACCCTGTGTAATACTAATTGTTTTTGCAACATTTCGCCGATTTACAACTTGATTTAAACAAACATTATTGTTGTAAAAGCTCATCAATAGGCTCAAAAAATTTGCTTGCCACAGTTCGTGAACTGGGGAATTTTTTTCGTATTCCGCGATTTGGGGCAGCGCCGCGCCGCGTCGGCGTCGCGTCGTTGCGTCGTTGCACGATTCACGAAATGAGCAAACATCGCCCCCATTTCACTGAGCGTAACACGTATACTAAAGAGGGATTTTTCATATTAGACTCACTTAAGTGAACATAAGGGTGAATAATTGCTATTTCTGAACTTTATAAGTATCCTTCTTGGTTTCTGTAAATATTCATTTCTTTCCTTTTTTTTTTTTTTTTTTTCCTTTTTTACTTTTTACTTTTCTCTTACTCTTTTTTTCGTCCTTTTCATCAACATTAATGAGGGAGTGGACAGAATGATCCTTTCCCACTTCTCAAATATTGCAGGGGGCAAATGTCCCCCCCCCCCTCTAAAGCAGGAAACATACAGGGTGTAAAAAAAAAAGGAGCAGCTCCGAGTAACTCGAGTTTGGGTTCGAATTTCAAAAAACGCAGAAACACGGGTTCCATTATTTTGAGGGGGACATCTTTTAGGGGGGTTGCCAAATTCCAGGCCCCCCAGGGGGGGGGCGGGTACGGGGGTCACCGCCCCCCTAAATCACATTTCTCAAATAGCGACCCCTAATTTTTATTACATAACTTTGAAGAACATCAAATTCTAAGCATTTTGGCGCAAACCGCAGGTCGATATCTTTTTTCGTGTTCGAGATATCGAAAGTTAAAGTTCGATTTTGACTCATTTTCAAAAATTCATAACTCCCACTAAAAAAGTCGGAATTTAAAAAACTATTAGCTTAAAATGCTCTACAAAACAAGTCCTTTTCAGAAAAAAATACAACTGTCCAGGAAATTTGAATTTTAGGCTCCGAAAAAAAATATTCAAAATTTTCGAAAATTTTGAATCAGCGATATTCTTGTAAAACGGCCAGAATCGACAATTTTGGCTTAAAACCTGTCGGCTGAGTCCAAATGAGCGATACAAAGATCTCTAAAGTCCCCAAAACCCCATTAAAGCCCGAGAGAGAGGTGTTTCCTGACTCTAAATTTAGCAGTGTTCTCAATACTGAGTTTGATCATTTTAAAGGTGATTTTGAGACTTTCTTGAGCTTTTAAGCGCTTTGCATCGCTCATTTGGACTCAGCCAACAGGTTTTAAGCCAAAATTGTCGATTCTGGCCGTTTTACAAGAATATCGCCGATTCAAAATTGTCGAAAATTTTGAATATTTTTTTCGGAGCCTAAAATTCAAATTTCCTGGACAGTTGTATTTTTTTCTGAAAAGGACTTGGTTTGTAGAGCATTTTAAGCTAATAGTTTTTTAAATTCCGACTTTTTTAGTGGGAGTTATGAATTTTTGAAAATGGGTCAAAATCGAACTTTAACTTTCGATATCTCGAACACGAAAAAAGATATCGACCTGCGGTTTGCGCCAAAATGCTTAGAATTTGATGTTCTTTAAAGTTATGTAATAAAAATTAGGGGCCGCCATTTGAGAAATGTGATTTAGGGGGGCGGTGACCCCCGTACCCGCCCCCCGGGGGGGGCCTGGAATTTGGCAACCCCCCTAAAAGATGTCCCCCTCCAAATAATGGAACCTGTGTTTCAGCGTTTTTTGAAATTCGAACCCAAACTCGAGTTATTCGGAGCTGCTCCTTTTTTTTACACCCTGTATACACGGCTCGGCTTGGTTCCGTTTGCTTTGCGTGTCCAATGGAGAGGCAAAGACTTGTCCGGCTCGTTGCCGCACGGTGCCTCTCCATTGGATTTCACACAAAGGAAACTGAACCGCGCGGCGGCGCGGCGCCACGTCAAGACGTGCCGCGCCGAGCCGTGTATAATATATGTGTTTCGTCCTTCAGTTTACGCCACCCTCTAAATACAAAGGCTGTACAAAAAGTACTGCACATTTTCGTTTTTTGAACGAACGGAAGCAGCTATCAAATTTCTGTTTATGTGCTCTTAAAGTCCTAGTAATTACCTATAAAATGAGACCTTGTGGAGCTCTTTAAGTTAAAAATTCGCTGATTAACAGAGTTTTGAAAATGACGTGTTGAACGTACCCCTCCAGGATTTTCAGTGGTTTTTTTTTTTCCCAAAAAAAAAAAATAAATAAATAAAAATCAGAAGCCTTACAGAGACTGAATTAAGTTGGCAGTATAGAACATCAATGCTGGTAGCTAGTTGCAAGCGTTGCCATGGAAACCGTCGACAAGAAATAACTTGTTCAGTCCTCTGTACGGTGAGTGTTCAAGCGTCAGTTTGTCCGTCTCTGTCACATCTCGTCGGCGGTTTTACCAAGAGGCGTAACTCAAGTTTCGCTACTTTCCAGGAGAGCGAAAACAAAATTTCTGAAAAATCCCCTTTTTTCATTTCGCTACCGATCGATTAGTTTTTGAGCTATGGAAATTTTCTTGGCATCGAAATGTTCCCTAAACTCTCAGAATTCTGAATCTTTTTTCTAAAGTCGGAAACATTTATTTTTACGAGCACCAGATACATTTTATTGATAGGAAGTTACTTGCGTCCATTCGTGAGACCGCCATTTAATGTTTTGATCACATACGCCCCCCGTTTTGCTGTTTAAGAAGGAGTTACGTCTCTTCCTAAGGACGATTTAATCCTCCTAATGCTCATTTACATCTTCTCTTTTACATTACTTTGAAAAAAATTAATAGTTTCTCGAGTGATCGAAACCATAACAGATTTACTCCAATATTTGTTTAATGTTATTTTCACTGAAGGTAGCTCGCTAAAGCCTTTCCCAGCATTTGGTAGATCAGTGTAATCGTAGATATAACTTTTCTCAATATTTGCAACTATTTTAAGAAACATTTTTCCTTGCATTTTAGGAGATGCTTTATGTATCCTGAAAAATACAAGGAAAAAAGTTTCTAAGTATCTTCAGGTATTCCGTATCAGACTTTCATTAAAAAACGATGATAGCGGATGTGCAAGAAACGAAATTATATATTTAATCAACTAAATTTGCTTTAAATTTTGTCCTTAGACTACAATGCGCATATTATGCTTGGTTTAAGCTTTTACAAGTGTTTTTCTATTTTACAAGAGAGCAGAATATGGGTTACATTTCCATGTATCATAAACTGGATATGCATGTTTAATTTAATTTTTCGAGGTTTGAGTGTCTTTTATAGTCAAATCACTTTGTCTTCCTTTTCTTTTTTTTGGCAGCCTCTTTTTTAGGATTAGGTTTTGATTTTCATAGTGTAACGTGAGTGAGAGTTGGGGATATCAGTAATTTTAAAAAAAAATAGTAAATAGTTATAAGTTATAGTTATAGTTGAAAATAGTAAATCGCAACATTGTTGCCAGAATTGAAATTAAATATCGAATAAAATCTTTTTAGTACCAACGCTGCTGTTTTGTGTATTCACAGACAATTTAAAACATATCCGCGATTTAACCAGGTTGATGCAAAAATTGCCCATGTATGAATATTTTCTATGAGCCATTGTTATTTTTGTTCCGACTGCTTGAATCGCCGATAGAATTTAGAATGTCATTAAACGTCCACAAAACGGCGGAGTTGATTTTTATCACTGTTAGATGCAAAGGTACTTTATCTTAAACATTAAAAGATGCTTGATGGCAGGCGTAAGTGAGCAGCAACGCTCAGTCACATAGGTTTTACAAACAGACGTAACTTCCATGATCCATGCGTTTCACGACTTACGTCCGTTCGTTAGACCGAATTTTGTGCTTTTCGGACATACGTCTTTTTGTTTTTCCTTAATAACTTTAAAAGTATTGAGATTTCGACTTTGAAACCTAGCTAGATCGATAGAGCACCTAAAAATACATAGAAAACGATGAAAAACGGAAAATGGTAAATTTTGAGTTACGCCTCTTGGTAAAACCGCCGACGATCTGTTCCGAGTGAATTTCCACGCTTTTTTTCACGATGAGCGCGGAATCGAAAAAAGAACAACACCATGTCATTCATTATATTTTTCCTCGCGGTTTGTGTCAGTGAAAGATACTTTTTTAGAAATGAAAGATGTTTATAAAGACGATTGTGACATGGTGTTGTTCTTTTTTCGATTCAGCGCTCATCTTGAAAAAAAGCTTGGAAATTCACTCGGAACAGATGTGACAGAGACGGACAAGCTCACGCTTGAACACTCACCGTACAGAGGACTGAACAAGTTATTTCTTGTCGACGGTTTCCATGGGAAAGCTTGCAACTAGTTACTAGCTACCAGCATTGATGCTCTATACTGCCAACTTAATTCAGTCTCTGTAAGGCCTCTGATTTTTATTTATTTATTTTTTTTTTTCTTGAAAAAAAAAAACCACTGAAAATCCTGGAGGGGTACGTTCAACACGTCATTTTCAAAACTCTGTTAATCAGCGAATTTTTAACTTAAAGAGCTCCACAAAGTCTCATTTTATAGGTAATTACTAGGACTTTAAGAGCACATAAACAGAAATTTGATAGCTGCTTCCGTTCGTTCAAAAAACGAAAATGTGCAGTACTTTTTGTACAGCCTTTGTATAATGGAATATTCTAAACAAATTCGGTGAGGAAAATTCGCGAGATTTGCGACTGGCTAATATTTATGAGGAACTCGAGCTACTTTTTATTGCTATACCCCGTAATGATCAGTTTCGTCAAACGTTCTCAAGCTATGTTGAAGTTGACCCATGAACGACTCTTGGTTTAAACTTTAGCTGTTGAAATTTTAGAGCCAATGTATCCTGGGAGTCACTGTCTTCTCTTTGAGCCATCATTTTTTGATACTTGGGAAAATTATAAAGAAATAAAATACTTGAGCATTGTTATTGCAAATTGCATGTAAAACAAATTTGCAAAACATTTGTTTCCAACTATTACTTCAAAACATCCCTTAAAATGCCAAGCCACTCAAGCACAAGTTTTATTTTTTATTTTGAAGCAACCTGCCAACAGTTTCGTCTGTCCCATCTCTGTTTTCCTTCCACACTTTATGCCATCAAGGTAAGTAGCTCTTGCTATATTTTACTGCTTTTTGAATTATATGAAAGCTTATCCTTCCCTAATAATGCTTGCTTTCTTTAGTTCCTTGTTATCCTTCTTATTTTTTTTGGAATTTTAATGAAAACTTTGGGACCTGTCTCCTTCGTGATGTCACCTATCACCTAAATGCACCTATCACCAAATCACGGTGATATCACCGACAAATTAGGCACCATAAATCATCTTGCTTTCTTGCGGTGCTCCGTAACTTGTAAGTGCTTATCTTTGCCAGCAGTGGTAGAATCTTTTGGGCACGTTCACAATTTCTGAGACCACTCAAGAGGGAAAACTTTTCAAAAACTCAAAACTTTACAAAGGCAGGATTTCCTCTTTACGATAAACCGTTCGAAATAACATAATAACGATCCATTTCAGCCTTAAAAGGCTGTTGATATTTGATTTGCAACTCGATGGATTGAAGGTCAAAGGTCAAAGGCCAAAAGAAGTTCTAGTGGAGTCAAGTTCGTGCTCGTATTCCAAAAAATTAGAGGGGGGGGATTATAAATAAAGTCTTCATTTTCGAGGTTTTGGTGTGAGAACTCATGATGCGTTTGAAACCGTTAAATATTCAGGGAAACAGCTTGAAATTGCACCTGAAGAGTTCGAGATTCAAAAAATTTCCGGGGAAGGACCCCCGAACCTTCCTTCCATACCCTTCAGACCCCCGGTGGAGGAGGTGAAAATGTTTGCTTTGGGGGGCAGCGGTGGTGGTGGGGGGGGGGGGTGAAAATGTCTAATTTGGGGGGTAACTCGTATGGCGTCGGGGGGGGGGTCTGGCACTCCTGCGCAAACGGAGGGGTGATAGTATTTTTTGTATTTGAGGCACAGACTTTTGTACTTAGAACTTCGACGTTCAATATTTCCCTTGCGAGAAATGACATCAACTTCCAGTCCGAGCCAAAATGTCAGTTCGTTTTATGTTCTTTCCAACGCTATATCAGTTGATATGATTCGTCCATAGGAATTTTTTAATTAGACCCCCCGTGAGAGACAAAATAGTTAAAAAATGTTTGGGGCTTCACAACCGAATTTTGACTGAATTTAAATCTAGGTCGTATTTCCGAAAAACTCTTGTTTTCGATACTATTGTAGATTCCTAGTCGTCTACTTCCCGACTTTTGAAATAGAAATATGTATCGATGTTTTGAAAATTGGTCAGAACCGAATTTTGACCTTCGATATCAAAAAAGATGTGGACCTCCAGTTTGCGCCGAAAGTCTAAGACTTTTATGCCATTTTCGAGAATGTGTCTAATTAATAGGGTTTGCCATTTCAGATTTCACCCCCGAAGGCCCTCTATTGGGATCGTGGGGTCATATCTCAAAAAAAAAAAAAATAAGATAGGTGCAAATTGCAACTTTTTATCGTCTACTTAATTTTCAAAAGTTAAAGTAGTGGGGGGGGGAGGGGAGGTTTAAACTTATTACATCATGTATGCTTGCCATTATAGTACGTTCAGTAGGAGCCGAAAAAATCCAAAACGTGGCACTTAATGATGAAGCCTTTGGCACTTTCATGGGTCATTAGAAGGTATTTTAAGGGTTTTCAGCAGGATGTCATCGCAGGACCAGCGACTGGACCAAGATGGCGGCCAAGCTGAATTCTTAAAATCGCCATAACTCAATTAAAAATCGTTCAATTTTAGATTTTTTGGACTCATTCGAAAGGTCTTTTAAAGATAAAACAAATTTTGTTCTTACTCATTTTTTGATATCCATTAAGGATTTTTTTTTAGAATTTTAGGAAAACAGCAAATTTCTGTGTTTTTGGGGGTTATTTTGACCCCCTGTAATTTACCTAAAAATGAACCAATTTGTAACTTCTGGGTCTCATTTTAGGATCTTTTTTAGGCAAAAAAATGTTTATATTACTTATTTTTCGTTATAAACCTTCGAATTGGTAGAGTATTTAAAACAAAACAGGTAATTTTCCCCTGCTTTTGTGGTTTTCCTCAAATAATCTTTCCGACTTGGCTCAAACTGTCCGATTTTTGACTTCTTGGACTCATTCGAAAGGTCTTTTAAAGATAAAAACATTTTTGTCTCACACTTTCCTCGAAATCTAAGAAGGGTTTTTCAGAATTGCAGGAAAACGGGCAAAGAGGTTGATCCAGCTCCCATAAGGAGTGGGCCCCTCGAGTTTTCAAACCAAACCTTTTTAGATCGATAGAGCTACCTTTGGGGGTTCTGAAAAGGCCCAGTTTTTTTAATTTTGACCCCATAGAGACGGGGGGGCGGGGGGTCAAAGGTGAAACTTTTAAACCGTTATAACTCCCTCAAAAATTAAGGTATCAAAACGAACTTGACGCCAAAAGATAGAACACACAAAGAGCTTTCTAACCATATATAGGTTTTTAAATTCCAACAATTTTAAGTCCCGTTTTTGGCGATTTTTCGAATTTTCAAAATCAAAAATTTTGATTTTTCGATTTTTTAAGGGAGGCGGATCCTGGCTAAGAAAACAAAAAACTGTCAGGAAAGTAGCGGAAGTAATGACCTTTTTAACAGCGCAAACCGCAATGTGAGGAAATGTTTCGTTTCAGAGATATAAGGCCGCAAAGTTGACGCGTCGAGATTTCTAGCGCTTCTCGAGGCGCGCGCGAAGCCTGCCGACGGAAATTCACGCACAGGGAAACTGCATGACTTGAATAAATGGGTGGGGAACATTGGAGGACGCTTCTTATCTCATACATTCATTAGATTTTGGATTTATACTTCCATTTCATTAACCCCCCCCCCCCACCCCTCAAAAAAGAAATGAGCCGCGAGGCTAAAACTGACGACGGCGCAATCACACTAATAATCAGAAATTAACTAGATCAAAAAAAAAAAAAAAAAAAAACGAAAAAGAAAAAAGCAGTCTCACCAATGTGGCAAAGTATAAAAAAATAAATAAATAAATAGATAAATAAATAAATCGGCGCAGGGTTAATAATTGAACCCATTTTTTACAGTATTCATAACTATAGCTTAACATACTTATATCCTACTAGCCGTTCGGTGCTCGCTTCGCTCGCTCTCACGTCTAGCCAGGGGGCTCCGCCCCCTGGACCCCTGATCACTCGCCCTGTGAGTGAATTTTGGCTCGCTACGCGAGCCGTGCCATCACGCGTATCCTTTATCCGTTATTATGAAGATTATCTGTTTTCGAGAAATCATAAGTTTTGAGGTAAATGAACCTCGCAAGAAGGCATTTTGAGAAATGCATTTCAATCAAAACTCCGCAGTCAACGAATCAATCATTTCTAAAAGAGTGGCCGGCATCTATTCAAGAGAGCAAGTGCAAAACTCTCTTTTAGATCGGAAAACCTTAAGTCAATAAACAAAAGAGACGCGCTATGACTGCCAAGGCCGAACCTAGTACCTGATCACCACTCACAGGTCCGTCAGACCGTCACGTGACCCTCACAAAAATTTTTGAAGCCCCACATTAAACCGTGAAGAGACATCCCTACAGGGAGAGACCTCGTTCATTCAGGAATTGCTTTCACACCACCACATGGATCCTCGTTTGACGGTTTTATTGCGGCCTGTCAAAATGTAACATTGAGCGCTCTGCAAGTATTCAACCTGATCTGATACAGGGTCCTCCAATAATGACTTATAGTTTGATTTTCAATTTTCAAGAACAAAAAATACATAATTTGAGAATTCTTCTAAGATTTGCACTGCACAATCCCCTGATTTCAAAAGTTACATTATTGAAAACGGTTCTGTCCGTTTGCTTCAGATACATTTTAACTCTCGACCAAACGGTCCGATCGCATCCAAGTTTGGGTCGAAATTTGTTTGCATAGTTGAATTAAATCTATTCAATCGTTTTAAGCAAATAAATAATTCGAAAAACAACCATTTTGGATAAAAATCGTCTAAACGCGCAGTACTGTGTCTAGGTTCATGTCTATATTATTGAATTTATTAGCGCGCCACTCTCTTCGTGTTGATATGGACACCAAAATGGGTAACTGAGGCTGTGGGTTACCCCCCCCCCCCCCTACTGCCACTTACGCTAGAGTTAAGTGATTGGATCGAAATGATCGGCTTTTGAATCAGAGTTTTGAATACGCACGACCGTTTGCCGAGAAATCAGAGAGGCATCGATTTTCTGGAACACCCCGTACACCACATGGACCGATCGAACAGTCGAGTTTTTTTCTACATGCTTTCTTATGGGCGTGCCTTTTAGGGGGCGTGGGAGCGCCCCTTTCAGAACTTTTGAAGCTTTCGTATTTTTGTGCACATCTAGACTACTCAAATTTTCTACCATTGAAAAAACGAACTTAATCGGACTGGTAGAACTCGAGATTTAGAGCGGACAAACTTTTTGAAAAAACCCGATATATATAGGTATACAAATTACACGGAACGTGACCTTTCTGGGGGCTTGGAAGCGCCCTGTGGCTGAAATCAAAAAGTTTCGTTTATTGCTGCAAATGTCGAGGACTCAAGCTTTCATCTGATAAAAGAACGGTCAAAATCGGTCGAGTAGTTTTCGAGATTAGGAGCGAACAACCTTTCTTCAACAAATCTATAAATATAGATATACAATTAACACGGGGTGCCGTCTTATTTTGGACCTCAGCGCCCCCCTTTGCCGAAATCGATAATTTTTGGATTTTTGTGGAAAAGTAGACCACTGGAGCTTTCGTTTAACACGTTAATGAGCGAAATCGGGCCGATCGTTTTCGAGATCGAGAGCAAACACACTTTTACTTTTCGATTTTATTTATATAGATGTTTGCTCGTTAAACATCATATGTTTGAGTGTTAAAATGTTTGTTTCATTTACTGCACTACTCTTGTTCATTTGGCAACACTCGTTTTTAGGGGATCATTCGTTGGATGTAGGTATACCTCGCGTATTATCTGTTAACCTGAAGGAAAGCTGCTTCTACAGATATCTACCGATGACTATCCGTAATTCTGATACAGAAAAAGCCAAGATGCATGTGATAAGACGTAAACTTGCATCTATGTTTACGCAAACATCAGTATGCTGGTGTTTTCGTAACCTCATTCTTATTTCAACTTTCGCGATGGAAGAGAAGAAAAGTGTTCGGATTGTGATGTCTCGTTGGGCAAAAAAGCTCGAAAAGATCGGGTTTTCTCGGGTGGTCGTTTATTCTGCAAAAAGTGCTATAAATCTTCCTCGCGGCTACCTAGTGCTCCCGAAATTAGTGCTCCCAAAATAGAAAATTCCGAAAGTGCGTCTGAATATGTGACTTTGAATATTAAGTGCACCACTAATTTTCCTTCAAGTTAACAGATAATACGCGAGGTATACCTACATCCAACGAATGATCCCCTAAAAACGAGTGTTGCCAAATGAACAAGAGTATAGTGCAGTAAATGAAACAAACATTTTAACACTCAAACATATGATGTTTAACGAGCAAACATAGGATATAAGTATGTTAAGCTATAGTTATGAATACTGTAAAAAATGGGTTCAATTATTAACCCTGCGCCGATTTATTTATTTATCTATTTATTTATTTATTTTTTTATACTTTGCCACATTGGTGAGACTGCTTTTTTCTTTTTCGTTTTTTTTTTTTTTTTTTTTTTTTTTTTTGATCTAGTTAATTTCTGATTATTAGTGTGATTGCGCCGTCGTCAGTTTTAGCCTCGCGGCTCATTTCTTTTTTGAGGGGTGGGGGGGGGGGGGGGGGTTAATGAAATGGAAGTATAAATCCAAAATCTAATGAATGTATGAGATAAGAAGCGTCCTCCAATGTTCCCCACCTATTTATTCAAGTCATGCAGTTTCCCTGTGCGTGAATTTCCGTCGGCAGGCTTCGCGCGCGCCTCGAGAAGCGCTAGAAATCTCGACGCGTCAACTTAGCGGCCTTATATCTCTGAAACGAAACATTTCCTCACATTGCGGTTTGCGCTGTTAAAAAGGTCATTACTTCCGCTACTTTCCTGACAGTTTTTTGTTTTCTTAGCCAGGATCCGCCTCCCTTAAAAAATCGAAAAATCAAAATTTTTGATTTTGAAAATTCGAAAAATCGCCAAAAACGGGACTTAAAATTGTTGGAATTTAAAAACCTATATATGGTTAGAAAGCTCTTTGTGTGTTCTATCTTTTGGCGTCAAGTTCGTTTTGATACCTTAATTTTTGAGGGAGTTATAACGGTTTAAAAGTTTCACCTTTGACCCCCCGCCCCCCCGTCTCTCTGGGGTCAAAATTAAAAAAAACTGGGCCTTTTCAGAACCCCCAGAGGTAGCTCTATCGATATAAAAAGGTTTGGTTTGAAAACTCGAGGGGCCCACTCCTTATGGGAGCTGGATCAACCTCTTTTTGTGATTTATGGGGTAGTTTTAAGATTTTTGATTCTTGGACTCAAAATTATTGAATTTTAAAATTCTTTCCTTGAGGACGGACTGGCTCCAAATTTTCTAGGCGGGTATGCTTCACTTTGGGGCCCCCAAAAAAAGATTAAAAGTTGATCTCTTTAGGATTATTTATATTTTGTCCAGCGGCACTCGGCAGCTCGTGACTCGCAATATATCAATTTCTGTTTTATACAATGCTAAAGTATCGATTCTTTGTGGTTCACATAGAACCTCTTGAAAATCGATTTCATTACATGGTTTTAAATGGATTGATTAATCGGTTATCAAAATATTCTACGGGGTCAATCCAGAGCCACTAAAATCCTGATGGGACGATAGGACCAGCTGGACCACAAATTAGGGTGATTTTTATTTTTTATAATTCCGATTTTTTTTTGCAAACGCTCGATTTTTGTTCTTTGTGGTCTGCAAAATTGACCCATACCAAGCATTTTGAAAAAAAAATTAAATGGACGCTCAACCGCAAAAAGGGCTTAAGTACCAAATATGAATCTGTAGATGTTTTGATGGTTAATTATGGTGTAAGATAGCCTTTTTTTGTGTTAGGGGCTAAAATTCTCATTATTTTTGGCATATCTGCAATTCTAAGGCCACAAAAGTCCATTATATAACATGCGTAAAATGCCCTCGCCGCGCTCCGGCCGTTTGCACAGCATCACCGATCACGAAGGTTAAATAAAAAAATCGCTGGACCTCTCGAATCTTTTCTGGAGCTTAAATTAGGGTACATATGAATGGATTCTTTTAAATATTATTTATTTCACAATCATACGTGAAAAACTCTTTCCATGGCAACGCTAAAATCTATTCTTTAATTCATTCCAATAACCTCTAAGAAAGATGATCTTGCTATCGATTCAATTACTCTAAAAGAGCTTAATTCTTGGTAATAATGGATAAATATGCTTAATTCTTGGTAATAATGGATAAATATGCTGAATTCTTGGTAATAATGGATAAATATGCTTAATTCTTAGTAATAATGGATAAGTATCCATCAATTGTATTAAATAAACACGGAAAAACAGATTAGTGAAAATAAAAATACGGATACCTGATTTTGGCACCTGTTAGATGTTATGGTAAACTTGACCAGAAGTATGGTAAATTTACCGATACTTTGAGTAAATTCGACATGCAATCAGGTAAAATCACCTAGTACCTAGTCAAAACATAGTATACTTCTGGTTAACATTACCATAACATCTAGCAGGTGCCAAAATCAGGTATCCGTATGGTTATTTTCACCGTAGTTTTTTTTCCGTGAATATATTATATTCATGCTCAATTGTTGTTACATAATTACGAATATTATGTAACAAAATGGTGACATCGACGTGATTAAAAAATTAAAGAAAAATGAAACTCAAGACTTTCATAATAACCTCAAAAAAACAATGGCTGGAAATCTTCAGGGCGTTATTGACGAACTTTTCATCAAACTTATCGGCCTTTAATGTGTAGTGGCGTTACGCCTCCTCATTCAAGGGTGACAAATGCAGTACAGTTACGCCTCCACTTTTTAAAAGGCATGCAGCGGCGCTACGCCGCCAAACTTACGCATCTAAATGCAACAACGTAGTGCAGTGTGTCAAATTTTAAGTGAATTCGCGCAACTTGCTTTTTCGACTAGTCAATTGGCCGCTACTAAGTTTTAAAAATGATAAAAGCTCTATACTCAGTATCTTTTCATAAAAACACATCGATTATTTATCGATTTATAGAATTATTATACTCTGTTCAGGATAAGAAGGGCTCTGGGTATTCAGGTAGAAGTGCACGATTTTGCAGCGTCGCTCCTATTCAACCCTGCTCAACCCCGACTCCAATGCGCTGCGATCACTCACACGCCACCTGATTCGCACCTTCACGGGGAACGAAGCATTTCCAAGAAGCGGCTGACTATGAATTTTATCGGTGTTAAAGTCAATTCAGAAACGGTTGGAGTTACGGCAAAATGAATGAAAATTGTGTCCATTAAGGACAACATCTCGTCAGAAACAATCAAATTTGACTCTTCATTGGCCCCGAAAGTTGAATTTCTCAAAAACTTTATTTTTGAGCTCGTGGTTGTCAGCGGCGCAGTGGCGAGGTTTGGAATTTGGTAGGTAACGAAGAAATTTCTCCATTAAGCTTTACCAAAAAAGTCGAACACTTCAGTCATCGGCCATAACTTGTAGTTTCGACCTTTTCAACGAGTTTTAATGGCAAAAAGAAACGTGTCTACGCCTCGCCACCGATTAGAGGTGTCTCATTTGATATAGCACCGTAGTATTTCGTCCTTGTAAACCCATGTAAAAATTCAGTGTCAGAAGATGAGCAATGCAACAGAAAGGTTCGATATATTTTACGAGTTTAAATGGAGAAAGTGCGGTGTTGCTAGATGGCACGTCAATGGCGATTTTATAAAACGATGAACAGAGTTGAGTAGTAAGTCTGAATGAGTCGTAATCGTCACGACCGGCATTTCAGTTATATATTCAATCATTATAACGTACTTTCTGCTTTCTTTACAAAATTGAACAGTTCATTTCGCGAGTTTTTCAAAATGTAAAGCAAAATAAGTAGGTAAATAAAACTCTCCGAGAGAGCCAGTGGCGGCTCGAAAACAATCGATCCATCCATTCCTTCCCCATTGAATCTATGTAACCGATCGATTACCAGGACTAGGTACCAGGAGGTTTAGTAGAGTCGCCTGAGGATCGATATTTTTACGTGCGCTCTCAGAGGAATGGTCGATACATCGACTTTTACGACCCGTTACTCCAAGTAACCCTATTTCACCAGGTTTTTCCAATGAGCTATACATGGGCGTCATTTCAAGTTCGGCTTGGGGGGGGGCAAAAAACCTTATGACTTTTTTTTTTTTTTTTTTTTTGCTCATCATTATAATTTTCGGCTTGGAGGGGGCAAAAAATCGGATAACCTTTTTTTTTTTTTTTTTTTTTTTTTGCTCATCAATATAATTTTAGAGCCAAAGATCTGTCTTTTGGGGGCAATAATCGGACGACCTTTTTTTTTTTTTGTTCATCAATATAATTCATGCCAGTTTTTGAGCCTGACTTCAAATCCTTGGGGGGGGCATTTGCCCCCCCCAGCCCCCCCTAAATGACGCCCATGGAGCTATAACTTTAGAGTGGCACATCAAGGAACGTTCCGCTGGTTCATTGTTGTCACCTAGGGCGCCGCCATCTTGCCGTAAAAATCGATTTTGAGGTTAAGTTTTGTAGGTTGTTTCCGGTCGTTTCGTAAACAAACTCGGGCATCGCCGGAAACGACCTACGAATCTGCCGTCCAAATTCCCGCCAAATTTCGAACGACCTACAAAATTTAACCTCAAAACTTGGAATCTGCCGTCCAAATTCCGCTTTTTCCCGGGATTCCTTCTACCCTGCGTGGCACAAGGTGGACCAGCCCGCTGCCACTCTAAAGTTATAGCTCATTGGGTTTTTCGGGTAGTGTAAGTACTTTGTTCATCGTTTTATAAAATCGCCATTGACGTGACATCTAGCAGCAAACTTTCTGTTGCATTGTTCATCTTCTGACACTGAATTTTTACATGGGTTTACAAGGACGAAATACTACGGTGCTATATCAAATGAGACATCTCTAATCGGTGGCGAGGCGTAGACACGTTTCTTTTTGCCATTAAAACTCGTTGAAAAGGTCGAAACTACAAGTTATGGCCGATGACTGAAGTGTTCGACTTTTTTGGTAAAGCTTAATGGAGAAATTTCTTCGTTACCTACCAAATTCTTAACCTCGCCACTGCGCCGCTGACAATTACGAGTTCAAAAATAGAGTTTTTAAGAAATTCAACTTTCGGGGCCAATGAAGAGTCAAATTTGATTGTTTCTGACGAGATGTTGTCCTTAATGGACACTATTTTCATTCATTTTGCCGTAACTCCAACCGTTTCTGAATTGACTTTAACACCGATAAAATTCATAGTCAGCCGCTTCCTGGAAATGCTTCATTCCCCATGAAGGTGCGAATCGGGCGGCGTGTGAGTAATCGCAGCGCATTGGAGTCGGGGTTGAACAGGGTTGAATAGGAGCGACGCTGCAAAATCGTGCACTTCTACCTGAAAACCCAGAGCCCTTCTTATTCTGAACAGAGTATAACTATCGATTTAATTATGGAGTGGCGATTCGCCTCCATACCTATGTCATAATTAGGTAAACAATCGCAGTGGCTCTTATGCCTCCAATTAAAAAATAATCGCAGTGGCTCTTATGCCGAGTAAAAAATGACAAATCCTGGATCCAGGCAAACCAAGCCATGGTTTGTTTACGAGCGAAAGGCCACTTCGTCTCAAAATATACCAACTACATGAGGACGCTCTATTAGACAGTAATGGGCCAGTTTCATGAAACGGGGATTTTCTACTTTATGAGTGATTCTAGCAGAACTTTTCATGAGAAAAACGATGGTGGCCTTAAAAAAGCTCTAAATCAATTGTAAAGCCCCGAAAAAGCCTCTCAAAAGTGAGCGATGAAAAAAACGATTCTCATTGGTCGGAGGCGAATGACGTCAAAGGTTCCAACCTGAGTTTCGCGTCTCCGCCGCCAGGGATCGGCATGTAGAGTGGCATAGGGAATAACGTGTTATTATGAGTTGTTTACCGGCGATCGGCAGTGATTTTGTTGTGAGACGAACTTATGTGTTTCAAATGATTGTGTAAATATTGTGACTATTTTTCGTTTTAAAATACCCGTGCAATGTTTTTTCCTTTTGTTCGTTGCTACCAAAAGACTAGAATCTCCATAAAAGCGGACTTGGAGTTTTCTTGAGATCCGAAACCTCACTTCATTTTTCTTGCTGGAGGAGCTGTAAACATTCCACTCTCCGTAAGATCCTATGTTAAGCGGGCGAGACTTTACGGTTTTCTATATCTCTTACAAATCGGATTTTTGAGTGAGGGTAAATCCTACATAAAGAGGGAGGGTTGGTTAGTTTTCAAATAGTGTGATTCTCATAGTTTCTAGTTTTAAGGGAGGCCCTAACCAAAGACTAAACTTTGACTTGCGATATCTCGACCGCGAAAAATGGTATTGACTCCCGTTCGCACTGAAATTCTTGGTTTTTTATGTGCTTTTGAATGATGTATCACACGATAGGATCCGATTTTTACCGGGTCGAAAAATGGTCTAAATCGAACCTCCATTTCGATATATCGAATTGGAAAAATGATATTGGACTTTAGATTGCGCTAAAATGCACAACTTTTTACGCATTTTCGAATGAGGTATTAAAAGATAGGGGTTGTCATTTGAAAATTTTGAGAAATGGGGTTTTTCCCGCCAAAAATGTTAAGGTGCCTAAAAGTCGACTTTCGGTTTATTTGATTGTAAATTCGTATTTTTTTCGTGAAAGTACTCATCAAGTAAAGCATTTTAAAAGTGCAGTTTTTTGTTTTACGACTATTTTTGTAGGAGTTAAGAATTTTCGAAAGTTGGTCCTGTATCGATTTTCGACCTTCGATATCTCGAAAACAAAAAAAGATATTGACTTCCGGTTTTAGCCAAAGTGCTTAGAATTTCACCCTCTTTCAAATGAGGTATCACAAGATAGGGTTACTACTTGAAAAGTTTGAAATTAGGGGGGTGCCCCCCCTGAAAACCCCAAAAACCAAATTTTTTTGGGTGGCAGTATATTTAAATGAAACTTTTGGTCCGAGTCACCATAAAACCGATTTTTTCAGGTTTTTTTCATCGTCACCCGTTCAATAACCATAGTGAGTAGGTTACGTGAAACACCCTGTATTTCACGGGCAGTTCAGTTTAGTCCCAGACCGCGCTTCATAGCAAATCTTTTCATTTGCGATCGCCACGGCTATTCGGCCATTACCGTCTCCTACCCGCTCAACCCCCTCCTCGCTAATCGCCCAAATCTGGCAGTGCAAAGGAAGATTTGCACCTCCGAGACGGTGGCGGTCTCGTGGAGCTAAAAGGAACTAGATTTTGATGCGCGGCGGCAGACGGACGGACTGATTTTCTATCCCTCACATCGCTACCCGCAAGAAATCGTTATTTACTATTTATTTGATCAAGTCATTGCTTCTTCTGCTTTCTCCGTGGGGGTGCAATACACCTCTGCACCCCCAGTACGAGCCGCCCCTGGACTACAAGTTATGAAGACGTCTTGGCCACCCTCCTGTATCTTGAGAACTGTGCGGAACTTTTGAATTCTGTTGAAACCGAACAAAGGGTTTTTGGGGGTGAACTTTCACCTGAGCGGGTCCATTTTCCTCTACCCCCCAATAAAAATTAGGGGGGTTTTTGACCCCCAACTCAAAATTTTCAAACCGTGACCCCTACTTTACGATACATCGTTGAAAAAGACGTAAAAAACTTAGCATTTTGGCGAAAACCGAAGGTCGATATTGTTTTCCGTTTTAGATATGGAAGACCAAATTTCGATTTGGACCCGTTTTCAAAATCATTGCTCCTATTTGAAGAGGCGGAATTTTACAAAAAAACGACATCAAAATAATTTAAAAATCAAGTACTTTTCAGAAAAAAATACATCTATGACACAAATTTGGCCGAAATTCTATTTTAGAGCCCCAAAAATTTTCAACGGTTTTACCGCCCCACAAGGGGCTATCTCAAAATTTTCGAAAGACGGTCCCTGATCGAATGATAAATCGATCGAAAAGGCATACAAAACTGAACATTTTGGCGCAAACTAAAGGTCGATATTGGTTTTCAAATTCAAGATATCGAACTTTGTCCGTTTTGATTTCTCAAATTTGAAATCCAATATCGACCTCCTTTTTTTCGCCAAAATTCTCAGTTTTTATGCCTTTTCGATTGATGTATTATTCGATCAGGGATCGTCCTTCAAAAAGTTTGAGACTGCCCCCTGTGAGGGTAAAACGTAGACAGGTTTGGGGGCTCTAAAAGACATTTTTCCAAAAGAGCTTGATTCAAAATGGGGGTTTTTCTCCCCCCACCGATTTTCCTGAAACTTTGTATTTTAATAGTACTTGATATAAGTAGTCTTTTTTTTTCAAATAAAGTTTTTCCAAAAATAATTAGGGGAGGAGTGACAGTGTTGCAAAGTTGCACCTTTCAAAATTCATAACATTCGCGGAAATCATCCGATTGAAACGCGGTTTTCACTAAAAGATGCGGATTGTAAAGCACTTTCATGCCATCTAAACGGAATTCAATTTCAATAATTTTTGACTTAGTTATCGTCATTTTTGTGATTTTTAGGCCACTCAAAATCTACTTAAAGTGAAATAAAAAAAAATGTATTTTTTGATTTTGACCGGTTGAAATATGTTATTCCTCTTTAAATTCTGCGTAAAATGAACCCAAGCAGAATGCAAGGCGATTTTTTGTTCCGGAGTTATGCATTTTTTAGTAAGCGAAAAACGAGTTTTTTAGGGTACCCATGAGCGTTCGATAGAGAGGCTCAAGTCAAATAAATGGAAACTGTATTTTTGGATTTTGATCAAATTGAAATATGTTATTCCTTCTTAAATTCTGCGTAAAATGAGCCCAAGCAGAATGTGGGCGATTTTAGTTGCGGAGCTATGCGCGTTTTAGTAAGCGAAAGTCGAGCGTTCTATGGAGAGGCTCAAAGACGTGGGTAGCCCGGGTAGCCTCAACCACTCGACTTTCGCTTACTAAAACGCGCATAGCTCCGCAACTAAAAATCGCCCCACATTCTGCTTGGGCTCATTTTACGCAGAATTTAAGTAGGAATGACTTATTTCAATTTGATCAAAATCAAAAAATACCGTTTCCATTTATTTGACTTGAGCCTCTCTATCGAACGCTCATGGGTACCCTAAAAACTCGTTTTTCGCTTACTAAAAAATGCATAACTCCGGAACAAAAACCGCCTTGCATTCTGCTTGGGTTCATTTTACGCAGAATTTAAAGAGGAATAACATATTTCAAACCGGTCAAAATCAAAAAATACCTTTTTTTTATTTCACTTTAAGTAGATTTTGAGTGGCCTAAAAATCACAAAAATGATAATACTAAGTCAAAAATTATTGAAATTGAATTCCGTTTAGATGGCATGAAAGTGCTTTACAATCCGCATCTTTTGGTGAAAACCGCGTTTCAATCGAATGATTTACGCGAAAGTTATGAATTTTTGAAAGGTGCAACTTTGCAACACTGTAACCCCCCCTAATTATTTTTGGAAAAACTTTATATGAAAAAAAAGACTACTTATATCAAGTACTATCAAAATACAAAGTTTCACGAAAATCGGTGGGGGGGAGAAAAACCCCCATTTTGAATCAAGCTCTTTATGTCATAGTTACAATTTTTTCTGAGAAGTACTTGCTTTTTAGAGTATTTTGATGTAGGATTTTTTTCTAAATTTTGACTCTTCAAATAGGAGTAATGATTTTTTGAAAATGGGTCCAAATCGAAATTTGGTCTTCCATATCTGGGTTTGAGGAAAATGGACCCGCTCACTTGAAAGTTCACCTCCAAAAACCCTATTTTCGGTTTTGACAGAATTCAAAACCTGCACCGTTCTCAAGAAACGAGGGGGTGGCCAGGACTCCTGAAATATTTTATAGCAGTACGCCTTGTAGCTAGGATTGTTAATTAAACTTCGTAAAATCGCAGAATCCTGCAAAAACTAGATACCTACAGCTTTTTGTTTCCTTTGCTATTCCAAAGATTATTTATTTTTCTTCTTGTTTAAACGACCTTCATATTCATGCCATTTTTTTGTGTGTTTTCATATACTTTACGTCTTTCCATACTTTACGTCATGGCTGGTCTTACGTGCTTTGCAAAACTTATTCTGATGAAAAGCTTACACCTCATTTTTTCCCACGAAAATATGCAGGTTTCAAATGATAATGAGCCGACATTTAACAGGATGCCATCATGCAGCGCTTAGACTGATTATTGTTAATAGCACGATCGACTAATAAGACAGTTCTTTATTCTTCGATTTTATTCTTTCTCCAGATGTTTTCGCCAAAGGGCCATACAAGGCACAAAATGAATGGGATGCTCATTTAGACCGCCTTGCTCAGATTGATGCGCTGTACCCAGAAAAATATCCCTCCCTGTATCGTCCCAAAACACCGACCCTCGCAGCCCGACTACCCAAACGAGAATGGACTCCTCCACCATTATCACCAGCAGAAAAAGCTGCTGCTTTTAACTATGCAGGTACATGAACAAAAAAAGTATCAGAGAAATGACTTACTTTTTGAGTGCATTAATAAATAACATTCTTATAAACTTTACCTACCATGGCGGAGTATATACAATTTAGAGACGGGAAGTAGAACACGATCAAATTATATGGCTTATTCTGCACTTAAGCCGTGTGCAGAAATTTTTACTGTGCACAAAAGCTTATTGACAAACCCAAGTTTCTTGTTCTTGGACTTTGATGCGTTTATGTTTGCTTACTCTGACAGAAATAAAAATGAAGCGAAAGAGTGGCATGCAGAAATAAAATGAAGAGAATACCCTGCGAACACTTTCTCACATCAAGTTTAATCTGGGGGAAACCCCTAGTCCCCCCTTAAAAATTCTGGGGAAAACCGCAGACCCCTTTTCATAATCTGCGGGTGACTCCCAGACACCCCCCTTCCTTCAATATTCGGGGGAGACCCCCCAACCGCGCCTTTACATTGCCTTTTCATTCTATGAACACAGAAAGATGAATAGAAAGGAACGAGTGCTGATATTCAAAATTCACCTCTTGACATTAGACAGCCTTCAATCCGAAGTATATGCAATTTTGTAACACAGCTGTAGGTATAGTTGCCTACTTGAAAATTTGAAGGCTATTTGAGACCACTAATTTTAATTCTCAAGATGCTTTCAACAAGCTTTCCAGCTATTCCGGATTAGAATGTAATTGTTTTTTCTTCTTTCAGTTACAACTATTCTCGTTGTTTTGGTATTTTAATTTTCCCCTTAGTTGTTATGGCTTGGAGCAATCAAAATTGATTCTTGATTCCTTCACTTTTAACAATATTTGGTTTCCTCTCTTTAGAATGTGGATCTATAAAATAATTTTCAGCTTAATGGATCAAGCACCTCTTCAAAACTTACTTTAACCTGCCTTTTTAGATTGTGTGAGCCAAGTTCCATCAAATTCATCCAGCCAATAGTGATTTACTGCACTTTTTATTTTCAAATTTTTCACGGTTATTTCTTTTTGGTTTGATTGCACCTATTTTGATTTTTAAAAGGTCCTAAGGATTTAATAGTGTAATGATTAGTGGTTTATTTTCTAGAAAGCTTTCTGTAGATTGTTTATGCCAGTATATTCATCAAAATTACTCGAGTCATGCTTGAATTTTTATGAATACTATGTTGATACATTTATTTACTCGATTCTCCATATTTTTGCTCAACAGCACCTATACTGCCTCTTGAACGGTCTCAATCTGGAGGTGTGAGGAATCTATGTTGCTCTAACAGTACGTTGGGTTGGGGCTTAGCAAAGAGACGATTTCAGCGTAAGATGTTTGATCGATGGTTTTCGGTGCGATTGTGGTTTTGATTAGTTCGTATATTTCGGAACCTACACAGTTAAGAAAGGTTTGTTTGAGAAGACAGAAACTTGTACTGATACCCTTAAGCAATGCAAAATTATCAAATCTTTCTCGATTTTGAAATCAGTTTTCGAGAATTTCTTGTGTGTAATTCAATGCATCGAGAAAGCTCTGGGTTATAAAACGTTTCTCGTTACATTTACCGCTAAAATGTTTTTAAACCTATTTCCGCTTAGACGAGTCTTTGAGCCCCATTCTGAAAAATAAAAGTACCAACTGTCGCCCTCCTCAACGCGCCGCGCCGTGCCGGAGTGCTCGTCACAGCCGCAATCGGATGGAATCGCACTGGCTTTTATTCAATAACATATACACCCACCAACTTTGGTGCTGGTAACCATATGTGAACGATCAAAGCATTTTTTGAGCTAACCAAGCGTACTAATTCAACAAGACCATATCATTCATTTACTTATTTGTTTATTTGTTCATATGTTCATTTATTTACTTAATTATTTAGCTACTTATCTTATTTACTTTCCATGTATTATTTTGTTCTTGATTTATTCATGTATGTGTCTATACCCATCTAATTATTTATTTATTTATCTTTTTAGATATCTTTATATTTATAGGTGTTTCAGACCACCGGTCCACTATTTTTATTTTTTTTTTTAGCGCAAAGCGCGCGAGATACGGAAATTTTGACAAATCCATTTTTCGACCCCAAAAAATTCAAGACTAACATTGCCGACCCCGAAAAAACGGCCCCAAAGGCCTAATTTAGCCCACAGGGAGTCAAATTTTTTTTTCTCGAAATTTTCAAATGTCACGAGTGTTTTTTTTTTTTTTATTTTACTTTTTATTTTTATTTCAGTAATGGATTGTTCACCTAAAAATATGCATTGTATGTCCAGTGCTACTTTTCTCCCCAAAAAACTGCCCTTTTTCGAGTTACTGGCAATTTAAAAAAAAAATTAGGAACCATTTTGAACCGCTTGCTGTTACCTTAAAAATTGTTGTATTTCAAACAACTAGAAATATTTTGAATCAACAGATCAAGGGCTTTCTATTGATATATAATAACCCTATTTTCTGAAAAAAGAAATTGGGGGCCCCTCCACCCTGAAATATTTCGGCTTTGGGGGCCTCTATGAAAAAAATTTCAGATGGCCGGGTATACGTTATGATATGTAAGCCAAAAGTTCTTGAAACGTGAAAGAAAATTGTTTAAACCGGAAATCCATTTAATGATTTCAACGATAGTTACACCCATTCAAACATTTACGATATTTCGTATTTGAGGATACATTGAGGAGGTCGTAGAAAACAATCACGACCACATTCAAAATCCCGGGTAGACAAAATACCGCAAATCTTTGGATGCCTGTAACTTTCGTTGAAGTTATCGAATTGATTTTTGGTTTAGACAGTTTTCTTTCTCTTTTCAAGAGCTTTTGAATAATTAATCACAACGTATATACTCCGCCATTTATTGAAATATTTTTTGTTGGGGCCCCCAAAGCCCCAAAGTTTGGGGGAGGTGGCCCCCAATTTTTGAGGGTTGTGATGCATCAATAGAGAGCCTTGATTTATTGATTCAGAATATATTTAATTTTTTTAATACAAAAAATATATAAGGTCACAGCGAGCGATTCAAAATGGCCCCTAATTTTTTTTTTCGGCGCGGCATCTAACCTGAGAAAGAGCCATTTTTGGAAAAAAATTGCATATATTTAGGTGAATAATCCATTCTTAAAAGAAAAAAAAAAAACACCCATGCCATTTAAAAATACCAAAACACAGAAATTTGGTCCCTTATGGCGACCGAAATAGGCCCCAAAGGGCCCAATGAAGGGGATTTTGGGGTCGGTAATGATTTCTCTGGATTCTTTGGAGTCGAAATACAGAGAAACATTTGGTCAGCATTTTCATATCTCGTTTCGTTAGCGCTAGAAAGATAATGAACAGGTGGTCTGAAACACCCTGTGGGTATAAGTATGTATGATTGTATGCAATTGTATTTTTTTTAAATGTATTGATATGCGCATACAGGCTGTAATATTCCTACTCCCGATTAACATGCCAGCGAACGATTAGAGATAGAGCTCATTTTATACTCTGTTCGGGATAAGAAGTCCGATGGGACGTCAGTAAAAACGCACTACATTGCAACGCAGCGGTTTCTCGGCTGTCGATTCTTCCCCGCTACGTCCGTTCAGGAGGACTGGCCTTTTAGACCCTTTTATTGAAAAAGACAATACCGTGAAGTGACCAATTTATATAGTCATTTGAACGCCCACTGGAAAATTAAACTTTTGCGGCTTTCGCGAATTTTGAATAACTGACTTTAAATTTAAATTCTGCGCGACGTGCACAGAAAAATGATACCCAACGGCCGCGGCGCGGCCGGTTCAAGGAGTAATTTTTCGAAGATTTTGGCAATCCTGATTGAGTGATTCAAAGAAGCTGTAATAGAATTATAGAAGTGGAGGCGGAGCTAAATCAATAATGTTTGGAATTTGTCTGCATTACTTTTCACGTTGCATATTGGAATTGAGTGAAAATCAATTCAAGATCTTCGACTTTTAATTAAAGAGTGCTTTAAAATCACAACATTAAGTCTCATATCAGGTGAGTTTTATACAGGGTGGTCCAGTTCTTTCCGGCATAAATTTCAGCGGTCATTTGAAAGGTCTGTACGAACAAAAAAGTTCCTATGAACCATAGTCCGAAAATGGTTCGTTTTCGAGTTATGAAAGTTCAAAGTTGCGCGAAAAGTATTGTACGCAAAAGAGAAAAAAAATTATTCTGAGCAGCTGAAGGGGAAATAAGAAAAATCAGAGTACAGGATTTGTTCTACTAAACGAGAGCTACAAAAAACGTCACCTGATTTTTTTCTCCAAAACGCGTAACAAAGGGCCTACGGCCGATTCAAAAAATTACTGTATGACCGTACTCGGCAGAAAAGTAAAAAAAAAGTGTGTTACGGTCAAAACCAATTCTGGAAAACACTGAAATAAGATTAAGCAAACTCTTAGCTTTCATTTGAGCTATTATTTGATCCATTTCGAGTGCGGAATAGCGGATGGCAGCGGTTTTAAAAAAAAAGTCGGTGCGCGATTTTGAGCGCAAAGCTGACAATCAATGCGTGTCCCCTGCTGCAACGCCAGGTACGGTGAATCTTGGTCCTCCTCTCTGACTCAAGCGGTGGCCGTCTGGTTAGCGTAGCTGCATACGAATCCCGTACTCATGTGGGGTGTAGGTTCGATCCTGCCTCTTTTCATGTTAATTTTTAACAGTCTCTTTTCGTCGCATCGCGTCATTGATATTACTTTGCTCGATAAATGTTGCAAATCCTCATTGCGGAATACCGCAAAGGCACAGAGCTTCAGCGTGCCGACATGACTTTTGTCTCTTAATTTCATTAAAAATGCACCGTCTCGCTGTACCTGTATCAATCGATTACGCGTATCGATTATCTTACATAATGTTTAATCTGAGAAAAATCCGATGTTGCCGAAACTTATTTGAATACGTTGATTTAAAATGAGCCGAAGCCGAAAAATTATGCTTCGAAAAAGGGAGAGACCCTCCCCTCCCCCCTTTGACTGATTGAAAGATTCTAATCATTGGAAAAAATATGAATGAAAAACTGAACTACTATCAGCTCCCCCCCCTTTTTCAAAGCATAATTTTTCGGTTGAGAAAAGAGACTGTTAAAAATTATGATATGAGGCAGGAACGAACCTACACCCCACGTGAGTACGGGATACTCATACGCAGCTACGCTAACCAGACGGCCACCGCTTGAGTCAGAGAGGAGGGCCAAGATTCACCGTACCTGGCGTTGTAGCAGGGGACACGCATTGATTGTCAGCTTTGCGCTCAAAATCGCGCACACGACTTTTTTTTAAAACCGCTGCCATTCCGCTATTCCGCACTCGAAATGGATCAAATAATAGCTCAAATGAAAGCTAAGAGTTTGCTTAATCTTATTTTAGTGTTTTCCAGAATTGGTTTTGACCGTAACACACTTTTTTTTTACTTTTCTGCCGAGTACGGTCATACGGTAATTTTTGAATCGGCCGTAGGCCCTTTGTTACGCGTTTTGGAGAAAAAATCAAGTGACGTTTTTTGTAGCTCTCGTTTAGTAGAACAAATCCTGTACTCTGATTTTTCTTATTTCCCCTTCAGCTGCTCAGAATAATTTTTTTTCTCTTTTGCGTACAATACTTTTCGCGCAACTTTGAACTTTCATAACTCGTAAACGAAGCATTTTCGGACTATGGTTCATAGGAACTTTTTTGTTCGTACAGACCTCCCAAATGACCTCTGAATTTATGCCGGAAAGAACTGGACCACCCTGTATAGATTTGAAGGAGTGGAACTTAAAATCTTGCCTAAGATTTTTGGCTGAGCCCCGCCTCCACTTCTGAAACGTACTTTAGAGAAACAAAGTTTGCGAAGCTGTATCGTATTGGAAGAAACATTTTAACAGAAACATAAGTCGTCCTTTGAACCAACAATGGATCCGTTGCACACTTCGGCTAGAGCGTTTTAAAGTATCACTGAAAGTGTAAAAAGCCGCAAAAGACAATGGTATCATCAGAAAACACAAAAATTCAATAATACACTCACAAATTGCGAAAAACACAAGACACTATTCAGTTTTCACCCCTGTATCTTTCCACCAAGTGCACGATATTCCGCGGTTTAGCGCGGGACTTCAAATAAGCATGACCGACTCTCAGTGTTGCCAGATTGGGGTGAAAAAGCCGTAAGTTTTACACTGATTTAAATGGGGACGATACGGCTTTTTACCCTCGATCTGGCAACACTGCCGACTCTCATCACAGCTGACTTCATAATCAAACTAGCCGTTCCAAGCACCCTACGGGCGCCCTCCACGGCCAGCATTCTAGGGTTACGGGCAGTTGGTAGTTGGTGAAACATGAAAAAAATGAAACGGAGGATTGGTGCTGAGAATTAAAGAGATTAAAATGTGAAAATATGAGCGCAAAGCGCTTGCACTTTCTTGTATTAAATAATAAACAAAAAAAAAAAAAGATATTGCCGGGCAATGCGTAAAAAGAACCAATAAGACGCGGAGGATACCAAAATAAAAGCGTTGAAAATCGAAGAGGAATTAAAAGCGAAGCGAGTGCTTAAAGGTTACATATAACGGTGACAATCCACGGTAAAAATGCACAATGCGCTAAGAATGTTTTCTTAAAAAAAAAAAAAAAAAAACAAGCAGGGAAAATTCCAACACGCAGGTGTTGGAAAAGCGTGCCACTAAAGTCTGAACAGCTTTAATGCTTTTGCTAGCAATGATAATAATTAGACAGCATTCAACATGGAGCTGATCTCGAGAAAATTGAGTCCAAAGTTGAAGAGCTAGCATTTAAACAAAAAACTTGGAATTACTTACGTTTTGATTTCATTCAACTACCGTGTTGTGTTTTTGCATTTCAACACCGGAAAAGTGGAATTTACTATGTAGGAAAGGTACTTAATTTTAGCGTTTAAAGTGACTTGGTTCCTTTCTTCTTTTTTTTTTGGCATAATCACGAAAAACGAAACTCTAAGAGAAACCAAACGGCAGAGTTGGTTTACACTGTTGATTATTTTAAAATCCGTTAATCCGGACTTAAGTCCGTTCCCAATTCTATAAAAGGAACCAGTGGCGGCTCGTGCAATGTGGCAACAGTGGAATCCCTCCATTTAAGCCTATGTAAAGCAATCGATCTTCAGGAGGTGCAATGCACCCCCAAGATATCGATACTTTTGCATAGGTTTAAATGGTAAAGAAGCATGGTTGCCAAATCGCACGAGCCGCCACTGAAAGGAACCAAGTCGGAGTTGGTTCCTTACGTGACTCGGATTAAGGTTTAACCTAATCAGCCAAAGGAACCAAGTTCTCATTTTATTTCATCATATGGACAATGACATCAATGAGGCTCACCAGCTCACTTTTACCTGGAATTTTGACGGGAAATAGTTGTTATTACAGAAGAAGCACTTGTTGCTTCGAGATTCAGTATTGCTAGCTCTATCAATCAATAACTCAATTTTATCAAAATGTCACTCGGTTCTTTTGTGACAAGTGCTGTCCAATTGAGCTTGTTTGGTGAGAAATTATGAAAAAAATAAATTTAGATCAGATGTATCTATAGGAGATGAGTCAAAGGCGTTGTTTTTTTGTGTTTGTTTTTTGTTTTTGTTTTCAAAACTTTGGAGGGCTCTAGCTCAGAAGAGAAACAATTGCAGCACATACTCATGTAGGAAAATAAAGTCTTATATATATGTATGTTGACCCCAAAAACACTCCATAAGTTTGGCACTCAAGTTTTGAAACACCCTGTTCTTGATATTTTGCTTCCCCCCCCCCCCCCCCGCCCCCTTCACAAAAGACAACATCTTGACATGCACATTTTTAAAATCACAGTTTGACTGTAGAGATATTTTCTCTCCCCCCCCCCCCCTTAACGAAAAGGGGAGAATGGGTCACCTATCTCTGATGTTCGTCGTGCGCGTGCACAGATTGTTCGGCTTTACGACTGCAATTTTGGCTTTCTTTATAATGCGTTTTTTGGGTTTATTAGTGGATTTTATGACTATTTGATGCCGCCAATGTAATTTTCAGACAATTTTACATCAGAATCAAAACTCTATAGCACTGTAGCAAAAGTTTGCAACAAACCCATTGAAAGCTGAAAAGAGAAAATTATTTGATAAGGCTCGATCTTTTTTACCCACATAAACTATAGACGATAGATATTTCTAAATCCCTCCACCTTTTAAACGGCTTGTTTAGGGATCAAACATGAGGTTGCGTTCTTTTGAAGTCAAAAAGTGTCATATTCGGAAAAGCCGTGATTCTAAATAATAAACAGTTTTTTTTATCTTTTTTTCCGTTTTAGGTGCTGTCAGCACTTGTTGCGATTGTCACGATGTAGATACGTAATATGCATAAATGGAACACTTGCGAATTCATGAAACAATAATCCTTCAATATACAGAACTAACCATTTCAAGTGCCCTTTACACATCAAGCATTCTAGGGGTATAGATTAGTAGGTGTGGAGGTTTAAGAGGTTTGTGGATTTTAATTCCCCCTCTCCCCATTTATTTTCTTGAAAAGTATCGAAAGTTTACAGTTAAAACTATGCCATTATTCACTATAACGCATTGTCATATTATTTCTTTTTTTTTTTTTCTGTTGCCGTCGGTCGATATCATTTTTCGTGTTGGAAAAGCAAAGTTCCATATGGACCTATAGTTTCCAAAATTTGAAGAAGCTTCCAGTGAAAATTTTGTACACGCGACGAACTTTTTAGGATAGGTAAATAAGTTATTCCAGAGTCAATTCCATAGCCGCAGCGAGGAAGCTGTCCAGGGGTGGAAGACACGTGACAGCCCCTCTCACTTTTTAGAGCAATTAATGCGAATTTTACCCCTCTGGCTCCCTGTGTTCTGGATTTTAAACACCTATTTTTCAACAAAACGCCAAAAATGTCCTCAAAAATCCCTTGATTCCATCGACGCTCATTGAGGGGCTTTCAATTTGCCGATCCCCCAGAATTTCAAATGTTTCCGATGCAAAGACCTGTTTAGTGTGACGTCATGAAAAAAATTGGTTCCAAACAAAGGCTCCGTCTCACTCGCTCGCTCTCGTGGGTTTTCCCATACGAAACACAGTCCAAATTTTCAAATACAAGTGCTAGTAAACAACACGTTCTTTACACGTTCTGTTTATCACACCATTGGGTTCCACGTCCCTTATAAAAATTTCCGATTGTTTCAAAAAATTTTCCGATTGGATATATATTCCCGCGCTTTATTTCCCATAGAAATAATCGAAATTCCATAGAGACAATCAGAATTCGTGTAGATTCAAGCGCGCTGACTACAGCAACGATAGGTCTCATGATTGAAATAAGGCGAAATCATCTATGGTTCTATTCTTACAGTTTTAACAGCCACTTTTTTCTCAGTGATAAAATATGAGCCCGCTATCACAAACTTTTTGAAACATCGCGCATCGATGCACAATCACAGTTATCAGTTTCTTAAGAGCACAAAATTCTAGGATATAGGCTCATCAGCACCGTCACGGCATGTGTTGTACCTCGAACAATAGCTTCGATACGGAGAGAAGTTAGAATGATTGAGTGTCATGCCGGTGATACTACCATAAGAGACCGTGAGTAAGACAAGGACAAAACGTAGAACGTCTTTCGGTATAACTGTGATTGTAAATTCGCTTGTGATCTTTTAGGAATTATGTTACAGTGAAAAGATACTTTAAGGCAAGTGGAATCTAATGGTGCAATAAATTTGAGAAAACTGTTGGTTAACTAGCATGAATTTGCGTTCGAAAATTTGGATCTGGTAAATCCACGAGAGTGAGCGAGATAGAGCATTTGTTTGGAACTAATTCTGATCGTGACGTCATCACTAAACAGGTCTACATAGGTAGCGTTCTAGAATTCAACCATTTACTGCATCCGTGCAAAAAGATTACATTACCCTGTGATACTGTATATCTATGTACATTGGAAAGTGCTGCTATTCATAATCTTTTCTGCATCGAGACAATAAAGGGATGAATTCTAGAACGGTACCTTAAGGATATGAATGAGCCTCTCTCTTTTCTATACTCCTCCCGCTCTTCATCAATACCTCGTCGCTTCTTATCGATGTACCCTCGTCAAACTGATTTTGACACATTTACGACCGCTTAATGCACCGTGAAGAAATCTTGTGACCGGTGGAGCCCAAAGGCGAGGGGCAAAGAGGTTTCCTGCGGGAGATGTTTCCACCCCCCTCCTGCCTTTGAATTTTGACTCATAGGTTGGCACAAATGACTTAGGTTGCTGGACCTGTATGGAATTCTCGTTTGAAGGAATTCGACTTTGACGCTTAATAACTTATTGAAATTAACAGGAATACCAAAACTTTTACAATTTTAAGAAAATAGACGCCGAGACCTCCTGGATTGCAGCAATAAATTAACGATTAATGAAACCAGTTTAAGAAAACACGTTTTTAATTTTTCAAACCTTTCCCGCCAAGGTTTTGCCATAAGCAAGGCATTGGACTTATATATTAGATATGAAAATGAAAACAAGAAGCGCACCGTATATATACGGCACGCTTAAAATTAAATCAAGAGCATACTGCAAAATATTAGGACGTTGTTCAACGATCCCGAGTGATGTAAGTCGAAATGATAAAAATTTAAATAATAAAATGAAAAGAGAGGAAAGAAGAAGAAAGGCAAAAGAACGGTTAATACGAAGAATGGGAGGGCGTTATAGTCGAGAAGGATGAGCGTCCGTAAGGAGTGAGAGGGAAGGTTGCGGGTACGGGCGAGCGACAGAAAAATTTTGGAGAAAGAACAAAGTAATCAGTGCGCAAGAGATGAGCGAAGAACGAACCTCCCCCCTCCACCACTCTTGCTGCACTGACTGATCAACTGATAAGGTGAGACTCTGCCGAGCGTAGAGTGGAGGGGAGGGGCAGATCAGAGAATCCAGCTCAGGCGATGGCGAGGAGCATCTCGTCACCTCGCTGTCCGTGCGTCGTGGGAAAATGAGTTTTCCCCTCTCATTTTAAATTCAATTTGCGGCGCTCACAGGCAACTTTTTCGAAAACTAATTCCACAGATTTTTTCTAAATACCCTCAGGAATCATCATGCCAAATTTAAAGGAAATCGCTTCGGCCAATTTTTGGGAAATGGAAAAAACATTTAGGAGGGACGTCAGCTTTATATGTAATCAAATAAACAGTAGGTAAACACTAAACACGGACGGCCTCTGTTCGAATTCTTAAGTCTCAATATCCTCAAATCCTCGCGATTGGTTGTGAAAGGTACGAAAACCGATATTTGTGTTGAAAAATTATCAAATAGAGCAATTAACACACAGGGGTTCCTAGGATGATGATTGAAAAAGCGCTCTTTTTCAGTGAGCTACTTGACTTTTAAAAAAAAAAAAAAAAAAAAAAAAAACGTTTAATGTCACCTCGGGCGCAAGCGTTCAAAGTCACCCCACCTTACGGTATGAGAAATGAACAAACCTATACATATATCTCTGTATGACATTGTTTATTTTTTGCTTTATATCATCAGATAAACTTTCCTAGCATGTTGAGGTCAAGCAAAAAGTATTCCTTCGTTCTTATGCGGAACTTAAGGGGAGTGGGACATTGATTTTGGTCAAAATTTTAAAAATTCGTTTTTTCAGCTAAAGTTGTTCCATATATCATCAGCTTTAATTTAAGACCAAGTTCACTTATTTTTGATGAGTAGTCTACTCTGTAAGAATAATTTTATTAAAAAAGAAAACAGTGTTAAGTGCATTTTGCATTTAATGTGTTTTTTCCGGAATTTTTAAATTGTGTTTTCCCCGAGTTTGTGTTTTTTCACACAAGAGGTACATTTTCTCAGCAACCACTGGGCCGATTTTCAAAAACTTTGGCTCATTTGATTCGTCATAGTGCCCTGCATATTTAAACACGGGATTTTTTCAAAATTTTGTTTCCCTGAATTTTTGTGAATTTTCAAGTACCAAAAAATAATGCATTTTTCGAACCAAATTTCAAAAAATCGTAAAATTCTCAAAATTCAAGATTTTCAAAAAAACCCCGTGTTAAAGTGAAGAGGGTAACAACACGAATCAAACAAGCTAAAGTTTTTGAAAATCGGTTGAGTAGTCCCTCAGAAAATGTTCTGTATGTAATGTAAAATGTAAAATCCAATGTAAAAAACGGATCCTATCGTGTGATACATCATTCAAAAGCACATAAAAAACCAAGAATTTTAGTGCAAACCGGGAGTCAATACCATTTTTTTGCGGTCGAGTATCGCAAGTCAAAATTTAAGGGAGGCCCTAACCAAAGACTAAACTTTGACTTGCGATATCTCGACCGCGAAAAATGGTATTGACTCCCGTTCGCACTGAAATTCTTGGTTTTTTATGTGCTTTTGAATGATGTATCACACGATAGGATCCGATTTTTACCGGGTCGAAAAATGGTCTAAATCGAACCTCCATTTCGATATATCGAATTGGAAAAATGATATTGGACTTTAGATTGCGCTAAAATGCACAACTTTTTACGCATTTTCGAATGAGGTATTAAAAGATAGGGGTTGTCATTTGAAAATTTTGAGAAATGGGGTTTTTCCCGCCAAAAATGTTAAGGTGCCTAAAAGTCGACTTTCGGTTTATTTGATTGTAAATTCGTATTTTTTTCGTGAAAGTACTCATCAAGTAAAGCATTTTAAAAGTGCAGTTTTTTGTTTTACGACTATTTTTGTAGGAGTTAAGAATTTTCGAAAGTTGGTCCTGTATCGATTTTCGACCTTCGATATCTCGAAAACAAAAAAAGATATTGACTTCCGGTTTTAGCCAAAGTGCTTAGAATTTCACCCTCTTTCAAATGAGGTATCACAAGATAGGGTTACTACTTGAAAAGTTTGAAATTAGGGGGGTGCCCCCCCTGAAAACCCCAAAAACCAAATTTTTTTGGGTGGCAGTATATTTAAATGAAACTTTTGGTCCGAGTCACCATAAAACCGATTTTTTCAGGTTTTTTTCATCGTCACCCGTTCAATAACCATAGTGAGTAGGTTACGTGAAACACCCTGTATTTCACGGGCAGTTCAGTTTAGTCCCAGACCGCGCTTCATAGCAAATCTTTTCATTTGCGATCGCCACGGCTATTCGGCCATTACCGTCTCCTACCCGCTCAACCCCCTCCTCGCTAATCGCCCAAATCTGGCAGTGCAAAGGAAGATTTGCACCTCCGAGACGGTGGCGGTCTCGTGGAGCTAAAAGGAACTAGATTTTGATGCGCGGCGGCAGACGGACGGACTGATTTTCTATCCCTCACATCGCTACCCGCAAGAAATCGTTATTTACTATTTATTTGATCAAGTCATTGCTTCTTCTGCTTTCTCCGTGGGGGTGCAATACACCTCTGCACCCCCAGTACGAGCCGCCCCTGGACTACAAGTTATGAAGACGTCTTGGCCACCCTCCTGTATCTTGAGAACTGTGCGGAACTTTTGAATTCTGTTGAAACCGAACAAAGGGTTTTTGGGGGTGAACTTTCACCTGAGCGGGTCCATTTTCCTCTACCCCCCAATAAAAATTAGGGGGGTTTTTGACCCCCAACTCAAAATTTTCAAACCGTGACCCCTACTTTACGATACATCGTTGAAAAAGACGTAAAAAACTTAGCATTTTGGCGAAAACCGAAGGTCGATATTGTTTTCCGTTTTAGATATGGAAGACCAAATTTCGATTTGGACCCGTTTTCAAAATCATTGCTCCTATTTGAAGAGGCGGAATTTTACAAAAAAACGACATCAAAATAATTTAAAAATCAAGTACTTTTCAGAAAAAAATACATCTATGACACAAATTTGGCCGAAATTCTATTTTAGAGCCCCAAAAATTTTCAACGGTTTTACCGCCCCACAAGGGGCTATCTCAAAATTTTCGAAAGACGGTCCCTGATCGAATGATAAATCGATCGAAAAGGCATACAAAACTGAACATTTTGGCGCAAACTAAAGGTCGATATTGGTTTTCAAATTCAAGATATCGAACTTTGTCCGTTTTGATTTCTCAAATTTGAAATCCAATATCGACCTCCTTTTTTTCGCCAAAATTCTCAGTTTTTATGCCTTTTCGATTGATGTATTATTCGATCAGGGATCGTCCTTCAAAAAGTTTGAGACTGCCCCCTGTGAGGGTAAAACGTAGACAGGTTTGGGGGCTCTAAAAGACATTTTTCCAAAAGAGCTTGATTCAAAATGGGGGTTTTTCTCCCCCCACCGATTTTCCTGAAACTTTGTATTTTAATAGTACTTGATATAAGTAGTCTTTTTTTTTCAAATAAAGTTTTTCCAAAAATAATTAGGGGAGGAGTGACAGTGTTGCAAAGTTGCACCTTTCAAAATTCATAACATTCGCGGAAATCATCCGATTGAAACGCGGTTTTCACTAAAAGATGCGGATTGTAAAGCACTTTCATGCCATCTAAACGGAATTCAATTTCAATAATTTTTGACTTAGTTATCGTCATTTTTGTGATTTTTAGGCCACTCAAAATCTACTTAAAGTGAAATAAAAAAAAATGTATTTTTTGATTTTGACCGGTTGAAATATGTTATTCCTCTTTAAATTCTGCGTAAAATGAACCCAAGCAGAATGCAAGGCGATTTTTTGTTCCGGAGTTATGCATTTTTTAGTAAGCGAAAAACGAGTTTTTTAGGGTACCCATGAGCGTTCGATAGAGAGGCTCAAGTCAAATAAATGGAAACTGTATTTTTGGATTTTGATCAAATTGAAATATGTTATTCCTTCTTAAATTCTGCGTAAAATGAGCCCAAGCAGAATGTGGGCGATTTTAGTTGCGGAGCTATGCGCGTTTTAGTAAGCGAAAGTCGAGCGTTCTATGGAGAGGCTCAAAGACGTGGGTAGCCCGGGTAGCCTCAACCACTCGACTTTCGCTTACTAAAACGCGCATAGCTCCGCAACTAAAAATCGCCCCACATTCTGCTTGGGCTCATTTTACGCAGAATTTAAGTAGGAATGACTTATTTCAATTTGATCAAAATCAAAAAATACCGTTTCCATTTATTTGACTTGAGCCTCTCTATCGAACGCTCATGGGTACCCTAAAAACTCGTTTTTCGCTTACTAAAAAATGCATAACTCCGGAACAAAAACCGCCTTGCATTCTGCTTGGGTTCATTTTACGCAGAATTTAAAGAGGAATAACATATTTCAAACCGGTCAAAATCAAAAAATACCTTTTTTTTATTTCACTTTAAGTAGATTTTGAGTGGCCTAAAAATCACAAAAATGATAATACTAAGTCAAAAATTATTGAAATTGAATTCCGTTTAGATGGCATGAAAGTGCTTTACAATCCGCATCTTTTGGTGAAAACCGCGTTTCAATCGAATGATTTACGCGAAAGTTATGAATTTTTGAAAGGTGCAACTTTGCAACACTGTAACCCCCCCTAATTATTTTTGGAAAAACTTTATATGAAAAAAAAGACTACTTATATCAAGTACTATCAAAATACAAAGTTTCACGAAAATCGGTGGGGGGGAGAAAAACCCCCATTTTGAATCAAGCTCTTTATGTCATAGTTACAATTTTTTCTGAGAAGTACTTGCTTTTTAGAGTATTTTGATGTAGGATTTTTTTCTAAATTTTGACTCTTCAAATAGGAGTAATGATTTTTTGAAAATGGGTCCAAATCGAAATTTGGTCTTCCATATCTGGGTTTGAGGAAAATGGACCCGCTCACTTGAAAGTTCACCTCCAAAAACCCTATTTTCGGTTTTGACAGAATTCAAAACCTGCACCGTTCTCAAGAAACGAGGGGGTGGCCAGGACTCCTGAAATATTTTATAGCAGTACGCCTTGTAGCTAGGATTGTTAATTAAACTTCGTAAAATCGCAGAATCCTGCAAAAACTAGATACCTACAGCTTTTTGTTTCCTTTGCTATTCCAAAGATTATTTATTTTTCTTCTTGTTTAAACGACCTTCATATTCATGCCATTTTTTTGTGTGTTTTCATATACTTTACGTCTTTCCATACTTTACGTCATGGCTGGTCTTACGTGCTTTGCAAAACTTATTCTGATGAAAAGCTTACACCTCATTTTTTCCCACGAAAATATGCAGGTTTCAAATGATAATGAGCCGACATTTAACAGGATGCCATCATGCAGCGCTTAGACTGATTATTGTTAATAGCACGATCGACTAATAAGACAGTTCTTTATTCTTCGATTTTATTCTTTCTCCAGATGTTTTCGCCAAAGGGCCATACAAGGCACAAAATGAATGGGATGCTCATTTAGACCGCCTTGCTCAGATTGATGCGCTGTACCCAGAAAAATATCCCTCCCTGTATCGTCCCAAAACACCGACCCTCGCAGCCCGACTACCCAAACGAGAATGGACTCCTCCACCATTATCACCAGCAGAAAAAGCTGCTGCTTTTAACTATGCAGGTACATGAACAAAAAAAGTATCAGAGAAATGACTTACTTTTTGAGTGCATTAATAAATAACATTCTTATAAACTTTACCTACCATGGCGGAGTATATACAATTTAGAGACGGGAAGTAGAACACGATCAAATTATATGGCTTATTCTGCACTTAAGCCGTGTGCAGAAATTTTTACTGTGCACAAAAGCTTATTGACAAACCCAAGTTTCTTGTTCTTGGACTTTGATGCGTTTATGTTTGCTTACTCTGACAGAAATAAAAATGAAGCGAAAGAGTGGCATGCAGAAATAAAATGAAGAGAATACCCTGCGAACACTTTCTCACATCAAGTTTAATCTGGGGGAAACCCCTAGTCCCCCCTTAAAAATTCTGGGGAAAACCGCAGACCCCTTTTCATAATCTGCGGGTGACTCCCAGACACCCCCCTTCCTTCAATATTCGGGGGAGACCCCCCAACCGCGCCTTTACATTGCCTTTTCATTCTATGAACACAGAAAGATGAATAGAAAGGAACGAGTGCTGATATTCAAAATTCACCTCTTGACATTAGACAGCCTTCAATCCGAAGTATATGCAATTTTGTAACACAGCTGTAGGTATAGTTGCCTACTTGAAAATTTGAAGGCTATTTGAGACCACTAATTTTAATTCTCAAGATGCTTTCAACAAGCTTTCCAGCTATTCCGGATTAGAATGTAATTGTTTTTTCTTCTTTCAGTTACAACTATTCTCGTTGTTTTGGTATTTTAATTTTCCCCTTAGTTGTTATGGCTTGGAGCAATCAAAATTGATTCTTGATTCCTTCACTTTTAACAATATTTGGTTTCCTCTCTTTAGAATGTGGATCTATAAAATAATTTTCAGCTTAATGGATCAAGCACCTCTTCAAAACTTACTTTAACCTGCCTTTTTAGATTGTGTGAGCCAAGTTCCATCAAATTCATCCAGCCAATAGTGATTTACTGCACTTTTTATTTTCAAATTTTTCACGGTTATTTCTTTTTGGTTTGATTGCACCTATTTTGATTTTTAAAAGGTCCTAAGGATTTAATAGTGTAATGATTAGTGGTTTATTTTCTAGAAAGCTTTCTGTAGATTGTTTATGCCAGTATATTCATCAAAATTACTCGAGTCATGCTTGAATTTTTATGAATACTATGTTGATACATTTATTTACTCGATTCTCCATATTTTTGCTCAACAGCACCTATACTGCCTCTTGAACGGTCTCAATCTGGAGGTGTGAGGAATCTATGTTGCTCTAACAGTACGTTGGGTTGGGGCTTAGCAAAGAGACGATTTCAGCGTAAGATGTTTGATCGATGGTTTTCGGTGCGATTGTGGTTTTGATTAGTTCGTATATTTCGGAACCTACACAGTTAAGAAAGGTTTGTTTGAGAAGACAGAAACTTGTACTGATACCCTTAAGCAATGCAAAATTATCAAATCTTTCTCGATTTTGATATGCGCATACAGGCTGTAATATTCCTACTCCCGTTTAACATGCCAGCGAACGATTAGAGATAGAGCTCATTTTATACTCTGTTCGGGATAAGAAGTCCGATGGGACGTCAGGTAAAAACGCACTACATTGCAACGCAGCGGTTTCTCGGCTGTCGATTCTTCCCCGCTACGTCCGTTCAGGAGGACTGGCCTTTTAGACCCTTTTATTGAAAAAGACAATACCGTGAAGTGACCAATTTATATAGTCATTTGAACGCCCACTGGAAAATTAAACTTTTGCGGCTTTCGCGAATTTTGAATAACTGACTTTAAATTTAAATTCTGCGCGACGTGCACAGAAAAATGATACCCAACGGCCGCGGCGCGGCCGGTTCAAGGAGTAATTTTTCGAAGATTTTGGCAATCCTGATTGAGTGATTCAAAGAAGCTGTAATAGAATTATAGAAGTGGAGGCGGAGCTAAATCAATAATGTTTGGAATTTGTCTGCATTACTTTTCACGTTGCATATTGGAATTGAGTGAAAATCAATTCAAGATCTTCGACTTTTAATTAAAGAGTGCTTTAAAATCACAACATTAAGTCTCATATCAGGTGAGTTTTATACAGGGTGGTCCAGTTCTTTCCGGCATAAATTTCAGCGGTCATTTGAAAGGTCTGTACGAACAAAAAAGTTCCTATGAACCATAGTCCGAAAATGGTTCGTTTTCGAGTTATGAAAGTTCAAAGTTGCGCGAAAAGTATTGTACGCAAAAGAGAAAAAAAATTATTCTGAGCAGCTGAAGGGGAAATAAGAAAAATCAGAGTACAGGATTTGTTCTACTAAACGAGAGCTACAAAAAACGTCACCTGATTTTTTTCTCCAAAACGCGTAACAAAGGGCCTACGGCCGATTCAAAAAATTACTGTATGACCGTACTCGGCAGAAAAGTAAAAAAAAAGTGTGTTACGGTCAAAACCAATTCTGGAAAACACTGAAATAAGATTAAGCAAACTCTTAGCTTTCATTTGAGCTATTATTTGATCCATTTCGAGTGCGGAATAGCGGAATGGCAGCGGTTTTAAAAAAAAAGTCGGTGCGCGATTTTGAGCGCAAAGCTGACAATCAATGCGTGTCCCCTGCTGCAACGCCAGGTACGGTGAATCTTGGTCCTCCTCTCTGACTCAAGCGGTGGCCGTCTGGTTAGCGTAGCTGCATACGAATATCCCGTACTCATGTGGGGTGTAGGTTCGATCCTGCCTCTTTTCATGTTAATTTTTAACAGTCTCTTTTCGTCGCATCGCGTCATTGATATTACTTTGCTCGATAAATGTTGCAAATCCTCATTGCGGAATACCGCAAAGGCACAGAGCTTCAGCGTGCCGACATGACTTTTGTCTCTTAATTTCATTAAAAATGCACCGTCTCGCTGTACCTGTATCAATCGATTACGCGTATCGATTATCTTACATAATGTTTAATCTGAGAAAAATCCGATGTTGCCGAAACTTATTTGAATACGTTGATTTAAAATGAGCCGAAGCCGAAAAATTATGCTTCGAAAAAGGGGAGACCCCTCCCCCCCTTTGACTGATTGAAAGATTCTAATCATTGGAAAAAATATGAATGAAAAAACTGAACTACTATCAGCTCCCCCCCCTTTTTCAAAGCATAATTTTTCGGTTGAGAAAAGAGACTGTTAAAAATTATCATGATATGAGGCAGGAACGAACCTACACCCCACGTGAGTACGGGATACTCATACGCAGCTACGCTAACCAGACGGCCACCGCTTGAGTCAGAGAGGAGGGCCAAGATTCACCGTACCTCCCGTTGTTGCAGGGGACACTCATTGATTGTCAGCTCTGCGCTCAAAATTGCACACCGACTTTTTTTTAAAACCGCTGCCATTCCGCTATCCCAGACTCGAAATCAAATAATAGCTCAAATGAAAGCTAAGAGTTTGCTTAATGTTATTTGAGGGTTTTTAGGAATTGGTTTTGACCGTAACACACTTTTTTTTTACTTTTCTGCCGAGTACGGTCATACGGAAATTTTTTTGAATCGGCCGTAGGCCCTTTGTTACGCGTTTTGGAGAAAAAAATCAAGTGACGTTTTTTGTAGCTCTCGTTTAGTAGAATAAAACCTGTTCTCTGGTTTTTCTTATTTCCACTTCTGCTGCTCAGAATAATTTTTTTTCTCCTTTGCGTACAAAACTTTTCGCACAACTTTGAACTTTCATAACTCGTAAACGAAGCATTTTCGGACTATGGTTCATAGGAACTTTTTTGTTCGTACAGACCTCCCAAATGACCTCTGAAATTTATGCCGGAAAGAACTGGACCACCCTGTATAGATTTGAAGGAGTGGAACTTAAAATCTTGCCTAAGATTTTTGGCTGAGCCCCGCCTCCACTTCTGAAACGTACTTTAGAGAAACAAAGTTTGCGAAGCTGTATCGTATTGGAAGAAACATTTTAACAGAAACATAAGTCGTCCTTTGAACCAACAATGGATCCGTTGCACACTTCGGCTAGAGCGTTTTAAAGTATCACTGAAAGTGTAAAAAGCCGCAAAAAGACAATGGTATCATCAGAAAACACAAAAATTCAATAATACACTCACAAATTGCGAAAAACACAAGACACTATTCAGTTTTCACCCCTGTATCTTTCCACCAAGTGCACGATATTCCGCGGGGTTTAGCGCGGGACGTTCAAATAAGCATGACCGACTCTCAGTGTTGCCAGATTGGGGTGAAAAAGCCGTAAGTTTTACACTGATTTAAATGGGGACGATACGGCTTTTTACCCTCGATCTGGCAACACTGCCGACTCTCATCACAGCTGACTTCATAATCAAACTAGCCGTTCCAAGCACCCTACGGGCGCCCTCCACGGCCAGCATTCTAGGGTTACGGGCAGTTGGTAGTTGGTGAAACATGAAAAAAATGAAACGGAGGATTGGTGCTGAGAATTAAAGAGATTAAAATGTGAAAATATGAGCGCAAAGCGCTTGCACTTTCTTGTATTAAATAAATAAACAAAAAAAAAAAAAGATATTGCCGGGCAATGCGTAAAAAGAACCAATAAGACGCGGAGGATACCAAAATAAAAGCGTTGAAAATCGAAGAGGAATTAAAAGCGAAGCGAGTGCTTAAAGGTTACATATAACGGTGACAATCCACGGTAAAAATAAATGCACAATGCGCTAAGAATGTTTTCTTAAAAAAAAAAAAAAAAAAACAAGCAGGGAAAATTCCAACACGCAGGTGTTGGAAAAGCGTGCCACTAAAGTCTGAACAGCTTTAATGCTTTTGCTAGCAATGATAATAATTAGACAGCATTCAACATGGAGCTGATCTCGAGAAAATTGAGTCCAAAGTTGAAGAGCTAGCATTTAAACAAAAAACTTGGAATTACTTACGTTTTGATTTCATTCAACTACCGTGTTGTGTTTTTGCATTTCAACACCGGAAAAGTGGAATTTACTATGTAGGAAAGGTACTTAATTTTTAGCGTTTAAAGTGACTTGGTTCCTTTCTTCTTTTTTTTTTGGCATAATCACGAAAAACGAAACTCTAAGAGAAACCAAACGGCAGAGTTGGTTTACACTGTTGATTATTTTAAAATCCGTTAATCCGGACTTAAGTCCGTTCCCAATTCTATAAAAGGAACCAGTGGCGGCTCGTGCAATGTGGCAACAGTGGAATCCCTCCATTTAAGCCTATGTAAAGCAATCGATCTTCAGGAGGTGCAATGCACCCCCAAGATATCGATACTTTTGCATAGGTTTAAATGGTAAAGAAGCATGGTTGCCAAATCGCACGAGCCGCCACTGAAAGGAACCAAGTCGGAGTTGGTTCCTTACGTGACTCGGATTAAGGTTTAACCTAATCAGCCAAAGGAACCAAGTTCTCATTTTATTTCATCATATGGACAATGACATCAATGAGGCTCACCAGCTCACTTTTACCTGGAATTTTGACGGGAAATAGTTGTTATTACAGAAGAAGCACTTGTTGCTTCGAGATTCAGTATTGCTAGCTCTATCAATCAATAACTCAATTTTATCAAAAATGTCACTCGGTTCTTTTGTGACAAGTGCTGTCCAATTGAGCTTGTTTGGTGAGAAATTATGAAAAAAATAAATTTAGATCAGATGTATCTATAAGGAGATGAGTCAAAGGCGTTGTTTTTTTGTGTTTGTTTTTTTTTTTTTGTTTTCAAAACTTTGGAGGGCTCTAGCTCAGAAGAGAAACAATTGCAGCACATACTCATGTAGGAAAATAAAGTCTTATATATATGTATGTTGACCCCAAAAAAACACTCCATAAGTTTGGCACTCAAGTTTTGAAACACCCTGTTCTTGATATTTTGCTTCCCCCCCCCCCCCCCCGCCCCCTTCACAAAAGACAACATCTTGACCATGCACATTTTTAAAATCACAGTTTGACTGTAGAGATATTTTTTCTCCCCCCCCCCCCCTTAACGAAAAGGGGAGAATGGGTCACCTATCTCTGATGTTCGTCGTGCGCGTGCACAGATTGTTCGGCTTTACGACTGCAATTTTGGCTTTCTTTATAATGCGTTTTTTGGGGTTTATTAGTGGATTTTATGACTATTTGATGCCGCCAATGTAATTTTCAGACAATTTTACATCAGAATCAAAACTCTATAGCACTGTAGCAAAAGTTTGCAACAAACCCATTGAAAGCTGAAAAGAGAAAATTATTTGATAAGGCTCGATCTTTTTTACCCACATAAACTATAGACGATAGATATTTCTAAATCCCTCCACCTTTTAAACGGCTTGTTTAGGGATCAAACATGAGGTTGCGTTCTTTTGAAGTCAAAAAGTGTCATATTCGGAAAAGCCGTGATTCTAAATAATAAACAGTTTTTTTTATCTTTTTTTCCGTTTTAGGTGCTGTCAGCACTTGTTGCGATTGTCACGATGTAGATACGTAATATGCATAAATGGAACACTTGCGAATTCATGAAACAATAATCCTTCAATATACAGAACTAACCATTTCAAGTGCCCTTTACACATCAAGCATTCTAGGGGTATAGATTAGTAGGTGTGGAGGTTTAAGAGGTTTGTGGATTTTAATTCCCCCTCTCCCCATTTATTTTCTTGAAAAGTATCGAAAGTTTACAGTTAAAACTATGCCATTATTCACTATAACGCATTGTCATATTATTTCTTTTTTTTTTTCTGTTGCCGTCGGTCGATATCATTTTTCGTGTTGGAAAAGCAAAGTTCCATATGGACCTATAGTTTCCAAAATTTGAAGAAGCTTCCAGTAAAAAATTTTGTACACGCGACGAACTTTTTAGGATAGGTAAATAAGTTATTCCAGAGTCAATTCCATAGCCGCAGCGAGGAAGCTGTCCAGGGGTGGAAGACACGTGACAGCCCCTCTCACTTTTTAGAGCAATTAATGCGAATTTTACCCCTCTGGCTCCCTGTGTTCTGGATTTTAAACACCTATTTTTCAACAAAACGCCAAAAATGTCCTCAAAAATCCCTTGATTCCATCGACGCTCATTGAGGGGCTTTCAATTTGCCGATCCCCCAGAATTTCAAATGTTTCCGATGCAAAGACCTGTTTAGTGTGACGTCATGAAAAAAATTGGTTCCAAACAAAGGCTCCGTCTCACTCGCTCTCGTGGGTTTTCCCATACGAAACACAGTCCAAATTTTCAAATACAAGTGCTAGTAAACAACACGTTCTTTACACGTTCTGTTTATCACACCATTGGGTTCCACGTCCCTTATAAAAATTTCCGATTGTTTCAAAAAAATTTCCGATTGGATATATATTCCCGCGCTTTATTTCCCATAGAAATAATCGAAATTCCATAGAGACAATCAGAATTCGTGTAGATTCAAGCGCGCTGACTACAGCAACGATAGGTCTCATGATTGAAATAAGGCGAAATCATCTATGGTTCTATTCTTACAGTTTTAACAGCCACTTTTTTCTCAGTGATAAAATATGAGCCCGCTATCACAAACTTTTTGAAACATCGCGCATCGATGCACAATCACAGTTATCAGTTTCTTAAGAGCACAAAATTCTAGGATATAGGCTCATCAGCACCGTCACGGCATGTGTTGTACCTCGAACAATAGCTTCGATACGGAGAGAAGTTAGAATGATTGAGTGTCATGCCGGTGATACTACCATAAGAGACCGTGAGTAAGACAAGGACAAAACGTAGAACGTCTTTCGGTATAACTGTGATTGTAAATTCGCTTGTGATCTTTTAGGAATTATGTTACAGTGAAAAGATACTTTAAGGCAAGTGGAATCTAATGGTGCAATAAAATTTGAGAAAACTGTTGGTTAACTAGCATGAATTTGCGTTCGAAAATTTGGATCTGGTAAATCCACGAGAGTGAGCGAGATAGAGCATTTGTTTGGAACTAATTCTGATCGTGACGTCATCACTAAACAGGTCTACATAGGTAGCGTTCTAGAATTCAACCATTTACTGCATCCGTGCAAAAAAGATTACATTACCCTGTGATACTGTATATCTATGTACATTGGAAAGTGCTGCTATTCATAATCTTTTCTGCATCGAGACAATAAAGGGATGAATTCTAGAACGGTACCTTAAGGATATGAATGAGCCTCTCTCTTTTCTATACTCCTCCCGCTCTTCATCAATACCTCGTCGCTTCTTATCGATGTACCCTCGTCAAACTGATTTTGACACATTTACGACCGCTTAATGCACCGTGAAGAAATCTTGTGACCGGTGGAGCCCAAAGGCGAGGGGCAAAGAGGGTTCCTGCGGGAGATGTTTCCACCCCCCTCCTGCCTTTGAATTTTGACTCATAGGTTGGCACAAATGACTTAGGTTGCTGGACCTGTATGGAATTCTCGTTTGAAGGAATTCGACTTTGACGCTTAATAACTTATTGAAATTAACAGGAATACCAAAACTTTTACAATTTTAAGAAAATAGACGCCGAGACCTCCTGGATTGCAGCAATAAATTAACGATTAATGAAACCAGTTTTAAGAAAACACGTTTTTAATTTTTCAAACCTTTCCCGCCAAGGTTTTGCCATAAGCAAGGCATTGGACTTATATATTAGATATGAAAATGAAAACAAGAAGCGCACCGTATATATACGGCACGCTTAAAAATTAAATCAAGAGCATACTGCAAAATATTAGGGACGTTGTTCAACGATCCCGAGTGATGTAAGTCGAAATGATAAAAATTTAAATAATAAAATGAAAAGAGAGGAAAGAAGAAGAAAGGCAAAAGAACGGTTAATACGAAGAATGGGAGGGCGTTATAGTCGAGAAGGATGAGCGTCCGTAAGGAGTGAGAGGGAAGGTTGCGGGTACGGGCGAGCGACAGAAAAATTTTGGAGAAAGAACAAAGTAATCAGTGCGCAAGAGATGAGCGAAGAACGAACCTCCCCCCTCCACCACTCTTGCTGCACTGACTGATCAACTGATAAGGTGAGACTCTGCCGAGCGTAGAGTGGAGGGGAGGGGCAGATCAGAGAATCCAGCTCAGGCGATGGCGAGGAGCATCTCGTCACCTCGCTGTCCGTGCGTCGTGGGAAAATGAGTTTTCCCCTCTCATTTTAAAATTCAATTTGCGGCGCTCACAGGCAACTTTTTCGAAAACTAATTCCACAGATTTTTTCTAAATACCCTCAGGAATCATCATGCCAAATTTAAAGGAAATCGCTTCGGCCAATTTTTGGGAAATGGAAAAAACATTTAGGAGGGACGTCAGCTTTATATGTAATCAAATAAACAGTAGGTAAACACTAAACACGGACGGCCTCTGTTCGAATTCTTAAGTCTCAATATCCTCAAATCCTCGCGATTGGTTGTGAAAGGTACGAAAACCGATATTTGTGTTGAAAAATTATCAAAATAGAGCAATTAACACACAGGGGTTCCTAGGATGATGATTGAAAAAGCGCTCTTTTTCAGTGAGCTACTTGACTTTTAAAAAAAAAAAAAAAAAAAAAAAAAAATCGTTTAATGTCACCTCGGGCGCAAGCGTTCAAAGTCACCCCACCTTACGGTATGAGAAATGAACAAACCTATACATATATCTCTGTATGACATTGTTTATTTTTTGCTTTATATCATCAGATAAACTTTCCTAGCATGTTGAGGTCAAGCAAAAAGTATTCCTTCGTTCTTATGCGGAACTTAAGGGGAGTGGGACATTGATTTTGGTCAAAATTTTAAAAATTCGTTTTTTCAGCTAAAGTTGTTCCATATATCATCAGCTTTAATTTAAGACCAAGTTCACTTATTTTTGATGAGTAGTCTACTCTGTAAGAATAATTTTATTAAAAAAAGAAAAACAGTGTTAAGTGCATTTTGCATTTAATGTGTTTTTTCCGGAATTTTTAAATTGTGTTTTCCCCGAGTTTGTGTTTTTTCACACAAGAGGTACATTTTCTCAGCAACCACTGGGCCGATTTTCAAAAACTTTGGCTCATTTGATTCGTCATAGTGCCCTGCATATTTAAACACGGGATTTTTTCAAAATTTTGTTTCCCTGAATTTTTGTGAATTTTCAAGTACCAAAAAATAATGCATTTTTCGAACCAAATTTCAAAAAATCGTAAAATTCTCAAAATTCAAGATTTTCAAAAAAACCCCGTGTTAAAGTGAAGAGGGTAACAACACGAATCAAACAAGCTAAAGTTTTTGAAAATCGGTTGAGTAGTCCCTCAGAAAATGTTCTGTATGTAATGTAAAATGTAAAATCCAATGTAAAAAACGGATCCTATCGTGTGATACATCATTCAAAAGCACATAAAAAACCAAGAATTTTAGTGCAAACCGGGAGTCAATACCATTTTTTGCGGTCGAGGTATCGCAAGTCAAAATTTAAGGGAGGCCCTAACCAAAGACTAAACTTTGACTTGCGATATCTCGACCGCGAAAAATGGTATTGACTCCCGGTTCGCACTGAAATTCTTGGTTTTTTATGTGCTTTTGAATGATGTATCACACGATAGGATCCGATTTTTACCGGGTCGAAAAATGGTCTAAATCGAACCTCCATTTTCGATATATCGAATTGGAAAAATGATATTGGACTTTAGATTGCGCTAAAATGCACAACTTTTTACGCATTTTCGAATGAGGTATTAAAAGATAGGGGTTGTCATTTGAAAATTTTGAGAAATGGGGGTTTTCCCGCCAAAAATGTTAAGGTGCCTAAAAGTCGACTTTCGGTTTATTTGATTGTAAATTCGTATTTTTTTCGTGAAAGTACTCATCAAGTAAAGCATTTTAAAAGTGCAGTTTTTTGTTTTACGACTATTTTTGTAGGAGTTAAGAATTTTCGAAAGTTGGTCCTGTATCGATTTTCGACCTTCGATATCTCGAAAACAAAAAAAGATATTGACTTCCGGTTTTAGCCAAAGTGCTTAGAATTTCACCCTCTTTCAAATGAGGTATCACAAGATAGGGGTTACTACTTGAAAAGTTTGAAATTAGGGGGGTGCCCCCCCTGAAAACCCCCAAAAACCAAATTTTTGGTTGTGGCAGTATATTTAAATGAAACTTTTGGTCCGAGTCACCATAAAACCGATTTTTTCAGGTTTTTTTCATCGTCACCCGTTCAATAAAACCATAGTGAGTAGGTTACGTGAAACACCCTGTATTTCACGGGCAGTTCAGTTTAGTCCCAGACCGCGCTTCATAGCAAATCTTTTCATTTGCGATCGCCACGGCTATTCGGCCATTACCGTCTCCTACCCGCTCAACCCCCTCCTCGCTAATCGCCCAAATCTGGCAGTGCAAAGGAAGATTTGCACCTCCGAGACGGTGGCGGTCTCGTGGAGCTAAAAGGAACTAGATTTTGATGCGCGGCGGCAGACGGACGGACTGATTTTCTATCCCTCACATCGCTACCCGCAAGAAATCGTTATTTACTATTTATTTGATCAAGTCATTGCTTCTTCTGCTTTCTCCGTGGGGGTGCAATACACCTCTGCACCCCCAGTACGAGCCGCCCCTGGACTACAAGTTATGAAGACGTCTTGGCCACCCTCCTGTATCTTGAGAACTGTGCGGAACTTTTGAATTCTGTTGAAACCGAACAAAGGGTTTTTGGGGGTGAACTTTCACCTGAGCGGGTCCATTTTCCTCTACCCCCCAAATAAAAATTAGGGGGGTTTTTGACCCCCAACTCAAAATTTTCAAACCGTGACCCCTACTTTACGATACATCGTTGAAAAAGACGTAAAAAACTTAGCATTTTGGCGAAAACCGAAGGTCGATATTGTTTTCCGTTTTAGAGATATGGAAGACCAAATTTCGATTTGGACCCGTTTTCAAAAAATCATTGCTCCTATTTGAAGAGGCGGAATTTTACAAAAAAAACGACATCAAAATAATTTAAAAATCAAGTACTTTTCAGAAAAAAATACATCTATGACACAAATTTGGCCGAAATTCTATTTTAGAGCCCCCAAAAATTTTCAACGGTTTTACCGCCCCACAAGGGGCTATCTCAAAATTTTCGAAAGACGGTCCCTGATCGAATGATAAATCGATCGAAAAGGCATACAAAACTGAACATTTTGGCGCAAACTAAAGGTCGATATTGGTTTTCAAATTCAAGATATCGAACTTTGTCCGTTTTGATTTCTCAAATTTGAAATCCAATATCGACCTCCTTTTTTTCGCCAAAATTCTCAGTTTTTATGCCTTTTCGATTGATGTATTATTCGATCAGGGATCGTCCTTCAAAAAGTTTGAGACTGCCCCCTGTGAGGGGTAAAAGCGTAGACAGGTTTTGGGGGCTCTAAAAAGACATTTTTCCAAAAGAGCTTGATTCAAAATGGGGGTTTTTCTCCCCCCCACCGATTTTCCTGAAACTTTGTATTTTAATAGTACTTGATATAAGTAGTCTTTTTTTTTCAAATAAAGTTTTTCCAAAAATAATTAGGGGAGGAGTGACAGTGTTGCAAAGTTGCACCTTTCAAAAATTCATAACATTCGCGGAAATCATCCGATTGAAACGCGGTTTTCACTAAAAGATGCGGATTGTAAAGCACTTTCATGCCATCTAAACGGAATTCAATTTCAATAATTTTTGACTTAGTTATCGTCATTTTTGTGATTTTTAGGCCACTCAAAATCTACTTAAAGTGAAATAAAAAAAAATGTATTTTTTGATTTTGACCGGTTTGAAATATGTTATTCCTCTTTAAATTCTGCGTAAAATGAACCCAAGCAGAATGCAAGGCGATTTTTTGTTCCGGAGTTATGCATTTTTTAGTAAGCGAAAAACGAGTTTTTTAGGGTACCCATGAGCGTTCGATAGAGAGGCTCAAGTCAAATAAATGGAAACTGTATTTTTGGATTTTGATCAAATTGAAATATGTTATTCCTTCTTAAATTCTGCGTAAAATGAGCCCAAGCAGAATGTGGGGCGATTTTTAGTTGCGGAGCTATGCGCGTTTTAGTAAGCGAAAGTCGAGCGTTCTATGGAGAGGCTCAAAGACGTGGGTAGCCCGGGTAGCCTCAACCACTCGACTTTCGCTTACTAAAACGCGCATAGCTCCGCAACTAAAAATCGCCCCACATTCTGCTTGGGCTCATTTTACGCAGAATTTAAGTAGGAATGACTTATTTCAATTTGATCAAAATCAAAAAATACCGTTTCCATTTATTTGACTTGAGCCTCTCTATCGAACGCTCATGGGTACCCTAAAAAACTCGTTTTTCGCTTACTAAAAAATGCATAACTCCGGAACAAAAACCCGCCTTGCATTCTGCTTGGGTTCATTTTACGCAGAATTTAAAGAGGAATAACATATTTCAAACCGGTCAAAATCAAAAAATACATTTTTTTTATTTCACTTTAAGTAGATTTTGAGTGGCCTAAAAATCACAAAAATGACGATAACTAAGTCAAAAATTATTGAAATTGAATTCCGTTTAGATGGCATGAAAGTGCTTTACAATCCGCATCTTTTGGTGAAAACCGCGTTTCAATCGAATGATTTACGCGAAAGTTATGAATTTTTGAAAGGTGCAACTTTGCAACACTGTAACCCCCCCTAATTATTTTTGGAAAAACTTTATATGAAAAAAAAAACTACTTATATCAAGTACTATCAAAATACAAAGTTTCACGAAAATCGGTGGGGGGGAGAAAAACCCCCATTTTGAATCAAGCTCTTTATGTCATAGTTACAATTTTTTCTGAGAAGTACTTGCTTTTTAGAGTATTTTGATGTAGGATTTTTTTCTAAATTTTGACTCTTCAAATAGGAGTAATGATTTTTTGAAAATGGGTCCAAATCGAAATTTGGTCTTCCATATCTGGGTTTGAGGAAAATGGACCCGCTCACTTGAAAGTTCACCTCCAAAAACCCTATTTTCGGTTTTGACAGAATTCAAAAATCCTGCACCGTTCTCAAGAAACGAGGGGGTGGCCAGGACTCCTGAAATATTTTATAGCAGTACGCCTTGTAGCTAGGATTGTTAATTAAACTTCGTAAAATCGCAGAATCCTGCAAAAACTAGATACCTACAGCTTTTTGTTTCCTTTGCTATTCCAAAGATTATGTTATTTTTCTTCTTGTTTAAACGACCTTTGAAAATAAAATGAAAATTATTACAAATATGACGACAATGTATTGCTTGAATTTCCGTCCGTTTGAAGCTATTCCTCTGATCTAATCGTGGTTTCAAACTAAACCGTCTATAGTGCCAATATTTTAATCAATAATTCGTGGAATATTCGGTCGTAGTTGTTACGGTGCAAGCAATAAAGACTAATTTTCGTTGTAGAAAGCAACGCTTTTTATACGTACGCTTTAAAAAGTTGATAAGACCCATCTTTTATCTTTTAATGATGGACGTATGAATAAAAAATCTCTCGATTCATAGACCAACAGACATTACGGAAGAGTGAAGAAGGAAGAAAAATAAGTCAAGAGAGCCGCGGTCGGTTCTCCTCTATCCTCCTATCGAGCTGCAACTGGTCTCCGCTTCACTCCTTAAAAGTGTAAGAGTTTAGGTATCACTGTGAATTTCATTGAAATATTGAGCGTAGAACTTGAATTCCTTTGAACGGGAATCCTTCGCAGGTGCAGCAACCTAAGTCATTTGTGCCAACTTATTAGTCGAAATTCCAAGGCAGGAGGGTGGTATGATAGAAAGACTGATATGCGGGGTGGGGTACACCTTACAGTACAGAGCAGGGAGCGACGATTCATTCATACGTAAGCCTCGGGGTATAAATGCGAGTGAGCTCGGAGAACTTATCGCGGCTTCTTACTCATTTATCTTCTTACTTAGCTTCGCCCCGCCGTGCGTCGAGGCAGTGCGGGCTACCGTTATGACTCATCGCTTCGTTCGCCGTCCAACGGCTGTTTGTTTGATGGAGACATCGCAGAAGAGAAGGCTATGCGTGTTACATTTGATCAGTTATGTTGTGCTTGTGCCTTTGAACACTCTGCCGCATTGCACTCCACCCACCGCGGTGAACCAGATTATTTTACTGCCTGCTCACCAGTGAGCCCCCCTCATCTCACAGCGATTCGCAACTGGTCTCCGTTTCACTCCTTGCCACCTAATGCGTTTTTCTGCTGCCCTAATACTTTACTCTGTCACACAGAGAATAGCGTCGTTTGTTTATATAGCAGGCTAGTATGTGATGATCAGTTGTGGAATTGCCTTCCTTGAGATGTTTTGGTCAATAAATCGAACTAGTCCTTTCGTCGGAAAATTCGCTGTGTATTTGAGTTGGGGGGAAGGGAGACACCCACGGGGAACCTCAGTGTGTTATTTACTAAACCATGGCAAGAAAGACGAGTTTACTACCGTAAAGTGTGTTGGTCTATAGATCGAACTAGCTGCTTTTAAGTGATTTTTACTTCCTTAAGCCGTGACCGGGCAGAAATGAAACCAGCCCCTTTGTGGGAAAATTTGCTGTGTATTTGTGTGGTGGGGGAGGGGGACACCTACGGGGAACCTCGATGTGGTATTTACTAAAGAATGGCAAGAAAGAAGAGTTTACTTCCGTAAAGTGCATTGGTCTATAAACTGAACTAGCCTCTTTGAGGGAAAATTCGCTGAGTATTTGTGTTGGGGAGAAGAGGGACGCCATCGGGGAACCTCAGTGTGTTATTTACTGAACCATGGCAAGAAATAGAACTAGTCAACTAGCCCCTTATTTCCTCTTCTTTTTTTCAGTTTGAATTTAGTTTCAGGAATGCTAGCGGTTCAGACTGGTTTTCTGTCCAAGGTTTGATTCGGTTCACAGCCCTGCTACTCCATGGTAGCTTCAGGAACGTCCCAAGAGACCCCCCAGAAAATTATTATAATTTTCTGGTATTATCACCAATGCAATACTCGGCATGTAGCCTATCCCTGGTAAAACTAAGCACCAAAGAGCACCTAAAATTGTTCCGATTGTCACCTAAATTAGGTGATATCACCAAGAATTGATGGTGATATCACCAAGAATGCTTGGTGATATCACCTAATTTAGGTGACAATTGAAACAATTTTAGGTGCTCTTTGATGCTCAGTTTTACCAGGGATAGTTTAATTGAGACATTAATTCCTTCCCCAATTTTAAGAAATTTAGTCAAAGTTGAAAACCGTTTAAAAAAATTGAACAAAGGTATTTGAAAATTCATGTTATTTTTAAAATGGTGTACTCGGCGTTGTTCTTGTTTTTATTTAGATTGCATGGCAGTCAATATTTTGAAAAATTGTTTAATACGTCAAACTAAACTCTTTTTCCTTTTCTTTTTCATTTTTCGGAACCTAACCCAATCTTCTAACAAACAAAAAAAATTACAAAAACAATTAAAAAAACAAAAACAAAAAACGGCTGCGGGGACGTTCACAATTACGATCCTTTCCCAACATTTAGAGCCGTTCAAAACTCTGCAAGATTGGTTCGAACATATAAAACGACTCGAAGAATTCGAAACTTTGTTCCCGAAGAAACATGAGCCCATGTTATGTGCTCCCCAAAAGCCTGGGGCACGGAAAATGTACCCGGCACACGATGATTGGATATCACACGCATCAACGACGTGGTATTCTCTGAAAGATTGGAACGCTCATCTACGGCGAAAAATAGAATTCGAGCAATTGTTCTGCCCAAAAACTCTGTCAGCACCAGAAACTGCATACCCCAGGAGATATCACGCATCCTACATCCTTGATCCCTCTCCCACCGTATTCAAGTACTTTGACAGCAATGGTAAGTATGAGCGGTTATGAGAAGCTTAAGGTGATTCCAGGGCCGATTAGTGAGCACCACGCCGCGCAAAACACAATGGGATATGACTAAAATAGCTAGAGAAACGTATTTTCTCCCTTCTTCATGATTAAAACCCTTTGAGGGGCAGTGGCTGGGGCCACTAGTCACCTTTTATTTATCTTTTCCTGAGCTTATGAGACAGAGGGGGGGGAGTGTGAGTTAAAACTGGCCCCTTTATTTGATTAGAAAGATGCTCTAAATTGGGGAAAAAATATTTTCCACAAGGTAGCACAGTGGTAAATATTATTTTTAGGCCAAGTAAATGTTGACATTTTGAGATTTTCCCTCGAATGCAGTAATATTTTCTTTTTCTTGGAAGTATTTTGAACATTTTGAAGTATTAGTGAGTAGAATTTAAATTCCGGTATCTCAAAGTGGAGTAATGATTTTTTTGAAAATAGGTCCATATCGAACTTTGACCTTCGATATCGAAAACGAAAAACGATATCGACCTTCGGTTTGCGCCAAAAAGTTTCTTTCTTTATGTTCTTTCAGATACTGAAATAAAAAAATAGGGCTCCCATAAGAAAAGTGGGGGTGACCCCCTCCCCCGCCCCTCCCAGGGGGGCGCCGAAAAAAATAACCCTCCCCCGCATTGGCCCCCTCGATATTATTGGACACGTGTTTGGCCACAGTGGAAACTTTTTTTCTTAACACCCTGTATTCAAAACCGGTCAGGTGATGTCACGAAGACCCTCCTTGTGACCCCCCCTATCGCTTCAGCTTGGCGAATGGTGTCGATCGCTCGCCCTCAAGGGTTTACATATGTTTTGCATCGGAGGCTTTTTCACTCATCCATGTTAACTCATGAGTGTTACACATGGACAAAAGGTGATGTCACGAAAATCCTCCCTTGTGACCCCTCTATCGCTTCAACTTGGCCAATGGTGTCGATCGCCCTCAAGTGTTTTCATATCTTTTGCAGCTGCGGCTCTTTCCCGATTCCCATGTGCATGCCTACTCATGAGTACCCATGTTTAAACATGGGCAAAAAGGAGATGTCACCAAAACCCCCATTGTGACGCCTCTATCGATTCAGCTTGGCGAATGGAGTTGATTACCATCTGAGGTTCATTCCCTCATGCATTTCAACTCATGAGTCTTAAACATGGGCAAAAAGGAGATGTCACCAAAACCCCCCTTGTGACCCCTCTATCACTTCAACTTGGCGAATGGAGTCCATCGCCCTCAAGAGTTTTCATTTATTTATACATGCGCCCCAGACCTTCTAGAAAGCTTAGGCTTATAGAGTGAGCGGCAAAGCGTCAGATGGCCCATGGGCGGCAAAAATGTAAATCCTGTGCTGTGTAAAAGAATAATTAAATTTAATTGCAATATCATCAAACAGATAGAAATATAAGTTACGAGTTGCTTGCAATATCGTTAGTATGATGTCAACACATAAGATTGATTACGAGCTGATGGCTTTTTCTTGATAGAAGGAGAAAGAAAGTGCAGGATTAAATATGAAAAGTAACGAAAATGAATAATATCTTTGGTATTGGGTACTGAAAAGTCTTTCAAATGGCTTGGGCGCCTTCTAGCGTGAATTGGTCTGGTCGAGACTAGAGTAGGTGGAAATGGGTCGCTGTTTTGTCTGGCTGACGACGTCGACACGTTCGACCTTGGAACACTTCCAGTGCTTGAGGTAGGTTTATGTTTTCTGATTGGAGCGTTGTTGGAAATTGAAGTTCTTGAATTTTGCTGGGCGAGATAGTTCGGATGAATGTGCGCAGGGGATTTGCTAGTTGACGTAGTAGGTTTTTGCAGATTGCTGGCGTTCGGTAGTACAAATGCACAGGATGACTGGCTGGGCTGGTTTCCATTTATAGTTGAAGTTTTCTCAGGAGGAAGGCCGGTGAAGGTCTAAAGAGTACTCAGAATTTGTAGTCTGGGTGCAAAAGAAACTTCCTTATCACAGGGTTTCTTAGTGATGACTAGAATTCTGGTTGAAGGGGCTTCCGGTAAATAATTGGCAGACCGAAGAGGATTGATGTAACGTTTTAGTTCGACAAGATAATTCAGCCACCCAAATTTCTTCTAAATGTAGAATGTTACCCCGTTTCCAAGCAGGTTTGATACTCTCATAATATCTGGCAATGAATGTTTCTCCAATTGATAATGGTCGTACTGGACCTCTCAGTTTTGAAAAGTGTGGCGTTGGTTTGAAAGGATGAATCGCATGTAAGCGGATTCCTTTACGACGATTCATGTAAATTTCAGCTGGACTTTAACCGTCTAATTAGGGTGTTGCTCTGAAGAGATGAAAAATACGTTGGACTTTCTCGGAAAGTGAGCCACAATCATCCTCCACTTTGGAAAGTTTATTTTTGATGATTTGGACAAACCTCTCAGCCAAGCCATTGGATGAAAGTTTTTCAGGGGCAGTGAAACAATGGGAAATTCCTTTCGATTGTCAGTGGTTTTTGAAAAGGTCATTATCAAAAATTCAGGCATTATCAGAAACAAGGGTCTAAGGATAACCGTGGAATGTGAAAATATTTTCCAAAAGTCTGATCGTATTACATGTTGTAGGAGCGGTATTTTTCCTCCATTTAGATTTCGTATCGACAAGAAATAGGAAATGAAGATTTTGGTAAGGCCCCGCATAATCAATATATACACGACCAAAATGAGAGAAAACTCAACTTTTTTGCAAGACTTCACATGTTTCTCTATGTCTGAATCAAAAGAGGACCAATTCACAAATCTTCTAGCTAATTGTTTGGTTTTAATGATTCCTGGATGGGTCTCATGAAGCTCTTTCAAGTTTTTTGGTCTAAGGATGGAAGGTATGTAAACTCGGTTACCTTTGTAGAAGATGTCATGAATCAAGGTGAACTGCAGACAATGTGGAAGGTTAACGGCATTCCGCAATGTTGGTATGATGCTGGACAGTTCTGGGTCCTTTTGAGTTGCCTCCGCAATTTTATGACTGTATATTTCAGTTGTAGAGATTTGATTCAAGGTGTTGTCATTAAAGAAAGTTAGTTCAAAATAAAGCAGGCGCTCGGGAAAAGAAATCTGCGTTAGAAAGTAACTCATTACTTCGGTGCTCAACCTCATAGTCGAACGTAGAGAGACATGCTTCGTAGCGTAAGAGACGTGCAGCTGTCATTTGTGGCAGTTTTGCATTAAGGTGAAAAATTCATACCAATGGTTTATCGGTGAGAAGCAAGAATTTTCTGCCGTAGATACTTTGTCGATTTGACTGTAATTCACTTCAGCTGGAGATTGTTATGTATCCATCCTAGCTCTTATTTATTCTGTCTGCCTTCCGCGGCAGCACTGTTAGTTTACCATTAATTCCGTCTGCCACCTGCGGCAGCATTGTAATTGCCCAGCTGGTCGGGGCCTGTCGTAGCCGGCATCAATATATTTTATCATCTTCATCATGTCCACTTAACACTGTCTCGCTCTTTTATAATAATTTATTACTTGCCAACCGCAAGACAAAACAGAGATAAGGATCTAGATTCAAACATAACTGGGAGTTTTGTGCCTTGCATATCATGTAAGATATTGCGTATCGTCTAGAGAGATATATTCCTGTGGGACCTGCATCGTATGGAACAGAAAATAGGAGGTCTGGATCGTAAGGGGTAATAGCTCTGTTATTGGCGATAATGCTTTTCAATTCTAGAAATGCAGCTTCACATTCATTACACCATTTTAAAGGGCAGTTTTTCACGAGTATCTTATGTAAAGGATGTGTGAGAGAAGACGCATTGAGAATGAAGCACGAAAAATAGGTAACAAGCCCTATAGAAAAACCTTAACAACTTTAAAATCAGTTGGTCTCTTTGAGTCGATGATGGCGCTAAATTTTCTGGAATCATTGTAAATGTTACGGCTCTGGATTACGCAGCCTAAATACCCTATGTTGGTTTTGCAGACAGAACATTTTGGCAGGATGTTATGAAGATTACGGTTGCAAACGTTTTAAAAGAGCTAGCAAATTTAGTTTGCAATCACCGTAATTTTTGCCGTGCACTGAAATTTCATCGAAATATATAGTGACACCATTGAGATTATGGAGTAAACGTTCAATTGCCTGATGGAATTGGCTTGGTGCTGTCTTGATTCCCAGGGATAGTCTGCTCTCACGGAATGTACCCCGGTGCGTTGAAATTGTTCGCATTTGCTTTGCTTCATCGTTTACTTCTTTGGGAAGGTACGCTTTGAAGAGATCGATTTTGCAGTAAACTGTAGAATTTTTTCATTACTTACAAGGGGACCTTACGGTGACGCCGCCTCCGATTTTGATCAAATTTTCAGGGATGGTTAGTTCATGACAAAATATTAGACCCGTGTTTTTCACTTTTTGTGAATAGGCCTTAGTTTCGTCGCAACAAATTTTCAAAGTTTCGGAAAAATTACGGCGAAATCGTCGCCGAGACAGCGCGCAGCGTCAAGTTGGGCAATATCGGCCGGTTCTTACACCTGCCTCTGTGGCGCGGACGCTAGCGACTTTGTCTTGCAGGCTGGTGGTCGGCGGTTCAAATCCCATGCCAACAGTTGAATTTTTTAACTTTTTAAAACACACTTTATTAACGCAATAACTTTCACTTCTATTAACCGCTGCTTAATCGAAACCCCAGCTTACTGTACATCTCTTTAACTCCCAAAGTTACGGAAAGGAGCTCGTGGCCGGTCGTTAATGGCTCATACGCGGAATATCAGAACGGGAATTTTTAAGAATGTTGGAAATAGTATGTGATGATCGAAAAGTTGAGGAAAATTGTTGTAGCGCATTGTTTCTTTCAAATAAATAGATATTACGCGAAAACAGCATACACAAAGCGAAAAAGCATGGACTTTTTTCGGAGGAGGAAAACTACGCGGCTGTAGATTTGCAGTATCGTTAAAAAAAAATTAAACAGAAATACAAGTACTACAAAAAAATTCATTTGATAGGCAATGGAAATGACAGCGATTGAATAGATTCACCAAACTTCGCGTCGTTTTGGAAGTGCATAGCAAACGTCGCACGATACGTACAGCGATTGCACCGACTCGAGTTTCATTGTCAATCTTACTTTCTTCAAAGTCAAGATGTAGTTTTCTAATGATTTGATGGTTTCAAAATAATGATCAAATGACAAAAATTAAAAAAGACAGATAATCATGGAATCATTAAAAAAAAACAAAAACACAAAACGAAAACGAAACGCGCGAGTTTCGATTAAATTAGCGATTAGTAGAAGTGAAAGTTATTGCGTTAATAAAGTGTGTTATAAAAAGTTAAAAAATGCAACTGCTGGCATGGGATTTGAACCGCCAACCACCAGCCTGCAAGTCAGAGTCGCTAGCGTTCGCGCCACTGAGGCAGATGTGAGAAACGGCCGATATTGCCCAACTTGACGCTGCGCGCTATCTCGGCGACGATTTCGCCGTAATTTTTCCAAAACTTCGAAAATTTTTTGGGACGAAACTAAGGCCTATTCACAAAAAATGAAAAACACAGGTCTAATATTTTGTCATGAACTACCATCCCTGAAAATTTGATCAAAATCGGAGGCGGCGTCACCATCAGGTCCCCTTGTTAGTTTAAAATCCTCTTCACCAAATTGTTGTGACTGTGACTTATGAAAATGGATTAGGGGAAATAATAAACATGATGCCTGATTTGAAGAGCACAAGTCGAAAAATTTATTGGTACCCAATTAGTACAAAAAGATGATACAGCTGATCACGCTGCAGTAACAGGGGAGCCGAAAATACAGGGTGGTCAATAAGGCAGAGAGGAGACGTCTCTCAATGTGCAAGAGGTGCCAACTTAGGAATGTTACAGAGAAAGATATTACAACTTTCGATACAATAAACAAAAATCCATTAAAAATGAATTGAAATACTTCTATCAGTGGCAAAACAAGCAATATGTGACAACAATAGTTTTTCTTCATGTAAACCTGTGTAAAACAATCGATTTTCCTTGAGGCAAATAAAAACCAAAACAAACAAATAATAAAAACATTACTCGTGAAAGTTTTGTTGAACGGAATTTATTTTTGTAGAAGACCAATGGCCGGTCGAGAGAAAGTGTGGGAAGCAGGATTTTGCAATCCTGGGCCTGGGCTGATTCTGCTCTTTTTGAAGAGACGAGACGAGATAGCAGGAATCGATCGTTCGCATTGATTTTGTTAGCAGAGCAAATTAACCACACAACATAATAAACGTATACAGGGTGAGCCAGAGCACCCGTACGAGGCATTTTCCTCGAAAACTACTGAACCAAATGATTTGAAACAAAACAGTCAGATAGGGAATCGACCCCAAATTTTTCATTTTTGATATTTTCAAAAACCCCCGACAGCCTTTTGGGGCGTATTTGGGGGGTTCAAACACATTTCTCGAGTTTTCTCGAAAAAACCTCCAGTAAAAGTATAAAAATTAGTTTATAATCTTAAATTAGAGGCAATTGCCGACATTTTTGCTCTTTTTAATATTTTCCAAAAAAAACCCCAATTTTTTGAGTTACGGGAAATTTTTGAAATTTTTTTGAATCGGCCTTTTTGGCCACCCTGTTGAGAATTTTTCAAAAATCATTAAAGATTCTGAAGGAACAGATCAAGACCTTTCGATTGATGTGCCACACTTTACCTTAAAAATGAAAACTAAGGTGTTTTTTGCTAAATCAAAATTTGGGGCTTCAATTGCAGAATTGGCGCGATTCCATGGTTTGAGCCAATTGAAGCCCCCAAATTTTGATTTGGCAAAAAACACCTTAGTTTTCATTTTTAAGTGTGGCACATCAATCGAAAGGTCTTGATCTGTTCTTTCAGAATCTTTAATAATTTTTGAAAAATTCTCAATAGGGTGGCCAAAAAGACCGATTCAAAAAAATTTCAAAAATTCCCCATAACTCAATAAATTGGGGTTTTTTTTGGAAAATATTAAAAAAAAGCAAAAATGTCGGCCATTGTCTCTACTTTAAGATTATACACTAATTTTTATACTTTTAGTGGAGGTTTTTTTGAGAAAACTTGAAAAATGTGTTTGAACCCCCCCAAATACGCTCCAAGGGCTGTCGGGGGCTTTTGAAAATATCAAAAATGAAAAATTTGGGGTCGATTCCCTATCTGACTGTTTTGTTTCAAATCATTTGGTTCAGTAGTTTTCGAGAAAAATGCCTGGTACGGGTGTTCTGGCTCACCCTGTATAACAGTTTGTAATTGATTAAAAGAACGAAAGAGATACAATTATAGGTTATGAAAAAAGTAAAAAATAATATAGTGAACAAAACAGATGATTTAGAATTGCTTTATTCCAGCGTTGACAGGTTGCTTCTTTTTCAACAGATTTAAACGGCGTCATGTGACAATTTTGAAGTCATTCATTTTAGACCGAATGACTCCCCGTCTCTCGAATGACTCGAAATCTGTCAAGTGACACCGTTTAAACCAATGGGACTGGTCGATTTCCGCTATCTTGTCTTGCCTCGTCTCGTCCAAAAGATCAGAATCAGCCCTTGGTACACCTTACAGGCGTTTGTACACAGACCTCAATGGAGTAATTCTCAGACCTTTCTCTGCCCAACAACCTTCATCTTGAATAGCTGTTTCTGAGTCCTCGACAGAATCATACTAGGCCAGAATTCTAGGGGTACGGGCTAATTGATAGTTGGCTTGTAAGAGAGTCCACCGTAGCGACACAGCTCGAAGGAGGAAAGGCAAGTGACGGAATAAATTTCCCCCTCTAAGTTTAAAATTTATTTTGTGGCACTCACAGACGACATTTTTCGATTTTTGTTTTCGGATCTCCTCGAAATACTCCAAGGAATCATCATACCAAATTTGAAGGAAATTGCTTCGGCCAATTTTTGGGAAAATAGAAAATACACTTTAGAGGGGTGTTAGCTTTATATTTATAACTTTTCAATGTTAAACGGAATTCCTTAATCTAGGGCTGTAAAGAAATTATTTAGAGCCTGAATACAAACTTTTTAAACTTGATCGAGCTTTTTTAAAAAAATGAAATTATAACTTCCCAAGAAAAAAAAACTCCTTAAACTCTGTTCCAATTTTCCATGAAAATTACATTCCCGTGCAAACTTACTGATTTCCATGTCCACATATTGAATTAGAGCTCACCCTTGTGTCAAACCTCGTAAGCCTGATTTGTTATTTTATTTGTTATTTTTTTTTTTTTTTTTTTTTTTTTTTTTTTTTTTAAAATTCATGCTTTCAAAAAGGAGCCTCAATTTTTTTATTTGTTGTAAAAAATTGTCTTTATATAGATGTACCCAATCACTCAAAATGCTTCAAAATTTAATAAAAAGAAAACCAAGCCACGATAGATAAAAACATTTAGAGGTCTGATCAGACCACCCGCCCCCTCCAACGTGGTACCATACGTTGGTAAAATACCGATGGCTCACAATGCTGAAAAATGCAGGGGTATTTTTCAGATCCCTTGTAGTCCAGTCAATCTAGCTCAAAAACGGCCCTAACCTAGAATAAAATCGGAAGCAAATTCTAATGATTGGGCGTTAATCTACTACCCATGGTGTACAAATCCTCAAAAGTCCCCATGAATCCGAGTGTCGGAAAGTCCCGGAAAATCGGGAAAACCCCGGAAAATCTGTCTTTCTTTGATAGTTCGTATCTCAGTTATCTATTGTCGTAGAGATGAGTTCTTTTTTTCAAGTTGTAGATAAATGCGTCTTCTTGTAAAAAGTACACTACTATTTTTTCCGTCAGAGCAAAATTTTTCCAGAAAATTTAGAAAAACTGAAAAATTGAAAATTTTCCAAATTTCGGAGTAAAATTTTCAGGTTTTACAGTTGGGAAAGTAAAAAATGCTCCCAACAAAGGTTTTAGATAATTTAATCAGCTTTAAAATGAGACCTCAACGAAGTTTGTGCTGTATTTCGTTACCGAGATACGCGCAAAAATGTTTGAAAAACCCTCGAGTTTCAAGCGCTTGAGGCGCCTCCACTGCGGCACTTTACCATGTCATGCCATATGCCGCCGCGCCATGCCACGGCCACGGCTATTGCTGCGCGTCCCGGAATCGACAACGGCACATTCACATTCTTCCACCTCCCCCCCCCCCCACATTTTTTTGCGCTCAGTGTCGGAATTTTTCTTGTTGGCTTTTCTCTCTTCATTCTTTTTATTTCTTTTATTTCCTTTTTCCCATAGTTTTCACAAGTTTTTGAGTAAAATGAGAATAATGGGAAATTTTGGAGATGGTCTTTATTTGAGAAGTTTTTAAGAATTTCTCGCTGAATTTCAGAGAGACTATGATTCTGAAGAAGAAAAAAGACTTACTGGTAAGAACTTATTGGTGTGATGAAGCTGAAAAAATCACGAAAAGCAAATTAATCAAGGGAAAACATTTCAGCAGAGGCTCATATGACTGAGAAGTGTTAGTTAGTAGCTAGGTCTTGCAGTTTAATAGCTAACCAAAGTTTACCGAAAAAGTTCCCTCTTCCTAAACCATAGGTAAGTACAGGAATTTTTCTATCTCTCTCTCCTCTCATTTGAAAATAAGAGCGTTAGGAGATAGGAGAGGACGGAGGTAGGGTCTAAAGTCACGTGATGGCCGTCTGTGTTATCCTCTTCTATCATATGATGGGTTCAAATTGTTGTGAAATTATGTCAACACAAATGAAGAGAGAGAAATTCCTGTATCAGCTTATGCTCCAACCTCAAATTTTCTCGCGTATTTGAGACGATTCTCTGCAAATAGTGCACTTACTCGTACATGCGGCTCATGATCTATGTCAAAATTACACTAACCAATTTCGAAGAGCTTGAAATTCTTCATGAAATAAATTCAACATCCTCACCGATGAGTCCAAGCATATAAGTATCTGTAAGAATCTGGCTTTTCGTTTTACGGAAGAGCAGGAAATTGCTGATATACGCTTGTTTCTACATATTCTGGACACATCGCAGATCATCTTTGCAGGATGAAGAATAAAAGAAAAGTTCACGGTAGTGCAGCATACTTCGTTTAAAAATATGAGTTCTTATTAATGGATGTTTGTTTTTTTTTCTGATGCTATTCCAAGTCTGTGTCACTGATGTCCCGACAGCACACGTGCCATGTACATATAACTGTGCAGTGTACACTCGAAATTTTTTTTGGTATAACTTTAATGCATCGAGTCTCAGTTTTTCTTGGCATTTGAAGCGAAGGACCGATAAAAAAGAACGCAGAAGTCAGTGGCAATGCCGAGAGTTTAGAATGATACCTACGTCCAATACTCATTACTTTCGATGATCTTTCATTAAAATCCAGTCTCAAGATGCTTGATATTCATCCATATTGTTTGTTGGAATTATGTGTATGAAAAAAAAAAACAAAAAAAAAAAAAAAAACAAAAAAAAAAACAAAAAAGGGGAAAAAAGGCTGACATATTTGACTTAGGAATTTAAATTAAATGAGCGATGCGATGTGGATTGGCTGAAAATGTGTCCAATTGGGAAAATTGCTGTGTTAAAACTCCTGGTCACGAACAATCGAGCCTCAAAATTGATCAGACTTCTTTTGCTCCTCTGTTAGAAGTGAAAACTAAAATTGAAAGTTCGTTAGAAAATTACGATTATCCTTTTGAACGGAAACAAATAAAGCTCGCGATTCCCTCCTTTCAGGAAATTATGAATGCTGAAAATTGCGCCTTCAAAATGTCCTATATATTCCTGAACAGCTCGCCTAAGTACAATGCCGCAACATTAGAAAATCTCGTATTTCGAGTTAATTTTCAAATTTAAACAGACAATTGATGGAATCTAATATTGTCTAAACAACGCGAGAAAATTTAAGTTTGGAGCATAGGTGGATATAGGTACTGGAATTTGTCTGTCTCTCTCCCTCTCTTCTCATTTGTGTAATGATTTTTATAGCTACAACAATTTGAATCCCCATCATGAGCTAGAAAAAGATGGCAGAGAGGACCAGCACGTGACTTTAGACCCTATTTCCGTCCTTTTCTAACGCTTATATTCAAATGTGAGGAGAGAGAGAGACATACAAAATTCATGTACTCACCTATGATGGCTTTGGAAGGGAGGACTTTTCCCGCTTTGCGACCAGTAGACTTTGGTTAGCTATTGAACTGTGAGATATAGCTACAACGAAAACTTTTCAGCCATGCAAAAGCCTCTGCTCAGTGGCGTACTGGAGACCTTCGCAGTCCCGCGGGAGAACAGGAGCCCTCAATTAGTGCCCCCTGTTTACATTTGATCCTTGTATTTGACAAAATATAACATTTGAAAAAATAAGGATAGATGAAGGAGAAAAAAAATTAGTGTAATTTTAAGGTAAAAAGAGTCGGTTTACTCCTTTGGATATGGTAATTGCCATGCATTTTCTGTGTTATTAGATGAATTATAAAAAGGGGCCAGGAAAATAAAATCAATTTGTTGCCTTTCGTAGGAAAGAAACGGAATTTTAAAGCTATAAAACAGCGTGAATAAATGTTTCGAGAGAACTCAATTTTCAAAAAATTTCAGGCGTACGACCCTGCTCCCTCTCTAGCTGGGGGAACGGGGAGGGGGGTCCTCATATACCCTCATTCATTGCGTACAAAATGTAGAGGGTCCCCGACTGACTGAAAGTTCGCGGGGAGGGACCCACATTTTCCGGAACTCCACTGCCTTTGCTTAAATTTATGCCGGAAATTAGTCTGTTTCCCTTGACTAATTTGCTTTTCGTGATTTTTTCAGCTTCATCACACCGATAAGTTCTTACCAGTAAGTCTTTTTTCTTCTTCAGAATCATAGTCTCTCTGAAATTCAGCGAGAAATTCTTAAAAACTTCTCAAATAAAGACCATCTCCAAAATTTCCCATTATTCTCATTTTACTCAAAAACTTGTGAAAACTATGGGAAAAAGGAAATAAAAGAAATAAAAAGAATGAAGAGAGAAAAGCCAACAAGAAAAATTCCGACACTGAGCGCAAAAAAATGTGGGGGGGGGGGAGGTGGAAGAATGTGAATGTGCCGTTGTCGATCCCGGGACGCGCAGCAATAGCCGTGGCCGTGGCATGGCGCGGCGGCATATGGCATGACATGGTAAAGTGCCGCAGTGGAGGCGCCTCAAGCGCTTGAAACTCGAGGGTTTTTCAAACATTTTTGCGCGTATCTCGGTAACGAAATACAGCACAAACTTCGTTGAGGTCTCATTTTAAAGCTGATTAAATTATCTAAAACCTTTGTTGGGAGCATTTTTTACTTTCCCAACTGTAAAACCTGAAAATTTTACTCCGAAATTTGGAAAATTTTCAATTTTTCAGTTTTTCTAAATTTTCTGGAAAAATTTTGCTCTGACGGAAAAAATAGTAGTGTACTTTTTACAAGAAGACGCATTTATCTACAACTTGAAAAAAAGAACTCATCTCTACGACAATAGATAACTGAGATACGAACTATCAAAGAAAGACAGATTTTCCGGGGTTTTCCCGATTTTCCGGGACTTTCCGACACTCGGATTCATGGGGACTTTTGAGGATTTGTACACCATGTGTTGTAGATTAACGCCCAATCATTAGAATTTGCTTCCGATTTTATTCTAGGTCAAAAGCTAGATTGACTGGACTATTGACCGAAGCGATAGAGACGAGTAGATAAAAGAGCGGAACAAAACTGCAGAATGTCTTCTAAAATCGAAATCCCAACATAGTTTTTTAATTTTAAATGTTTCATATTTAAAGGGGTTCATTCAAAATCGGCATTTTTCGCCCACTGCTTGTTTTTGACGAAACTTTGGGGATCGATTGGGGTTACTATTAGTAGTGGATCCTGAAATTTTCGCGACCTAAAACCAATTTTTAGAGGGGGGGCGGGGGGTCAAAGTTGAAACCTTCAAACTCAAATATCTCGCTAATGAATAAAGCTTTTGATATGTGGTTTGCGCGAAAAAAAAACGCGAAATAAAATTTCCTTTCTTTTGGCTTTCCACATGTTCCACAAAATTTTAAACAAACACTTGCAATTTGCAATTTTTTGATTTTCAGGCTCAAATTTTTTTACAAATTTTGAAATTCTGAAAAAACGCATTCTTCGATTTTGATCTCTATAAGATAGGTTATTTTCTAGGAAAATTGCTACAATTTAGTCTAAACCGCATGTTGGGGAAACTTTTCGTTTCTGAGTTATGAATTTTTAAAGTTTCAAAAATCGCAATTTTAGCATTCTGAGTGACAGCGACGAAACCTAAAAAAAGAATTTCTCCGCTTCTAATCAATAAAACTTGATGGAAATTGGGATTTGGGGGTTTTGAAGGTCGTAAAATTCAATTCTGCTATCAGATTTGAAGAATTTTGAAATCCAAGATGGCTGCAAACCCATCTGTTTGGTAGCCATCTTGGATTTCAAAATTCTTCAAATCTGATAGCAGAATTGAATTTTACGACCTTCAAAACCCCCAAATCCCAATTTTCATCAAGTTTTGTTGTTTAGAAGCGGAGAAATTCTTTTTTTTGGTTTCGTCGGTGTCATTGAGAACGCTAAAATTGCGATTTTTGAAACTTTAAAAATTCATAACTCAGAAGCGAAAAGTTTTCCCAACATGCGGTTTGGACTAAATTATTGTAGCAATTTTCCTAGAAAATAACATATCTCATAGAGATCAAAATCGAAGAATGCGTTTTTTCAGAATTTCAAAATTTGTTGAGCCTGAAAATCAAAATATTGCAAATTGCAAGTGTTTGTTGAAAATTTTGTGGAACATGTGGGTAGTCAAAAGAAAGGACATTTTATTTCGCGTTTTTCGCGCAAACCACATTTCAAAAACTTTATTCGTTAGCGAGATATTTGAGTTTGAAGGTTTCAACTTTGACCGGGGGGTCAAATAACAAATCTTATAGAGATCAAAATCGAAGAATGCGTTTTTTCAGAATTTCAAAATTTGTAAAAAAATTAGAGCCTGAAAATCAAAAAATTGCAAATTGCAAGTGTTTGTTTAAAATTTTGTGGAACATGTGGAAAGCCAAAAGAAAGGAAATTTTATTTCGCGTTTTTTCACGCAAATCATATTTCAAAAGCTTTATTCGTTAGTGAGATATTTGAGTTTGAAGGTTTCAACTTTGACCCCCCGCCCCCCTCTAAAAATTGGTTTAAGGTCGCGAAAATTTCAGGATCTACTACTAATAGTAACCTCAATTGGTCCCCAAAGTTTCGTCTAAAACAAGCAGTGGGCGAAAAATGCCGATTTTGAATGAACCCCTTTAATTACAAATATTATACAAATCTTTCTTTCTATCCATTCATGTCTCGAAAGGTCAACCAATTTACACTAGGGGTGGGTTCACGAGGAGACCGCTCTCAGAACTATTAGAACCACTGACATCAACCCCCATGTCACGGATTACGCGAGACCCCTGGTGGCACGAGTATCCAGAACTGAGACCCTATGAATCTCCATACTCTTACGCCTCAAGGTCGCCTTTCTACCTCCGGAACAGTTTTCTCTCTCCTGTCAAGCGTACCTACCTTTGGAGAGAACACCCTATCCGACCGTTCAGTGAGTATTATTATCTTCAACGTTCTGCTTTTATTTTATGAATTCTTGTCTCTTTCTCACTTTCTGTTTGAGTATCTCAGGCCACTCGTATCTTTCCCGTAGCGAGCGCCGCACAGTGCTTTGAGCAATGGTAAAAACCCTCAAAACCGAATAATACTTTTAGTGTTTTTGACAATGTTAGGGTGTTTAGGGGTGTACAGTGGTCACCAATTCGTTACAGCTGAGCAGACAGCATGTTCGGACGCGTCACGAACACGATCCAAAGATCGCGCCACAAGACGCGTCGTGAACTATATGCTCCGCCGTGAGTGCCTTCAGTGCTGTTCAAACCTTGTCAAAAAGTGGGTGAAACGTGGAAAGTTTAAGGGTTTGGTGACGAATGGATCATGAAGGACTTTATTAAAGTTATGTTGAATACATTTTTACCACTAAATTACTTTTACCTTTTTTCCAGGGTTGCCATTTCCTTCATTGAGTATACGTATATTATAGATTCATGATTTATCATGATAGTTAAACTTCAATTGGACCTTTAAAAAAAAGCTCGAAAAGGCTTGTTGGGATCTTCACGGAAATTATTTCCTCAAAGGGTTTAGTCTATGCCTACTATCATCAATTTTTGCGTTTGTCTAGTCAACATTCACACGCCTGCCGATTTCGAGCTTCTTACGTCGAAAAGCGGCCGAGAAAAAGGCTTGCTTTGGACACCCTGTTTCAATCATGTTTCAATCTTTTGTATTTGATTTATTAAAGATTTCCTTTGTAGAAATAAATGAAACGCGGGAAATCCTCTTTTTTCTTAGTTTTGCCCTACTTTCTGACAATTACTCTTATTTTTTTTTTCAGCGTCTCATCGCACGTGGTATTAAAAGTTGGAAACGACCAAAAAAGGAGTGAAGATTTAAGACTTCAATAAAAAGACACCAGCAAGTTATGAAAGAATTTCCAAGAACGAAATCTAATGTGAAACCAAATGCAACTTATTTGAACTAACTTCAAATTACTGAATGTCTTTTTGCAAAACTTTCCGTTCTTTATTCGTTAATATCACGAACAAACATATGATGAAAGTTTCTAGATTAAAAAAATCGATGTAAACACCTGTCATTTCTATCTATTGATATAAATGAAGTGTACCAATAAATGAAGTTAAATTTGAGATATTTTTTTTTTTTTTTATTTAACTGGGACCAAAAGGCCCCAGCTCTCTTTCTAATCTTCCAAAAAACTTAAAACTTCCCATGTAGCACAACCCAGGAAAACATCGTCCATTAAGTAGTAAACATTTTATTGCATTAGTTTTCTGAAAAAGTTTCGAAAACATTGCATAATATCATTGATTTTTCTCCAAATATTTCGCACTTACCAGCGATTTTCGAGATTTTCGAAGGTTTATTCAGTAAAAGTTGTAACTCCTTCGCATTTTTTTCTTAAAATTATTTTAATAGAACGAAAGTTTGTCAATAATGGTGAATTTTCCCACCACTAAACCACGTATTCATGTATGCTTTTCAGCTAATTTCCCACATGAAAGATCACAATTTCTAAATTTGGCGCAGCGATCCGCCATTTCGAACCACCTTGAAGGTCGACAAGATACTGCATTTCCCATCTAGAGGTAGTTTCTGAAGTGTAAGCGAACCTAGACCAATAATTTTTGGAATTCGTCTACACTATTTCTGACATTACTCGATGGAAATGAATGAAAATGAAATCGAGTGTTCACTTTTCAGTAAGGAACATTATAAAAGCAAAAGAAGAAACTCAGAGGCAAGTTCGGTTTTGATTTGAAGGCTCTGAAGTTGAAAATTCGACAAAGATTATAGTTTAGGTGCGCCTACACTTCTACAACGAACTCTATTCCAGAAATGATTCAATCAGAACAGTGGTCGACTCCACCTAGATTTTTGATCAGTCGTTCCATCGGTACATGGTAAAGATGGTACAGCGACGAGAGGCTCACCAATTCAAAAATGACCCAGCGTCAACGGTGCGGGGTCATTCGAGTCATTACTCAGGGGAGTTAAAGGGCTTGAGTTGGGGCATGCTTCAATTTGAGATAGCAAAGTTTGAAATTTTTCATACGTCAAGTCGTCATGATTTTTTTAAGTTGATTGTTGCAACTTTTGATTGCTGCCTCCCACAGACCACCACGATGCAGGGATGTAGGCGTAGGTAATATAGTGTCACTTGAAATTGGAATCTATTATTATCTAATAGCACTGCATCTTTACTTATTAAAGGACCCATAAGAACCGCTCCGTCCAGTACCACAAGAGGCAGACCCGTAACCAGAGGGGGGCCAGGGGGGGCTCGCCCCCCCCCTAGAAAATTGTGAGCCCCCCCTGGTAAAATGTGTTTTATCATGTAGTGCATTAGAAACTATACAACAATAGCCCCCCCCCCCCTGAAAACGCAAGAGCCCCTCCTGGACAACATGTCTGGTTACGGGCCTGGTCGGAATAGTCTTATTCCAACTCATTTCGAGACAAAAAGTCTCAAAAATAATTTTTTTTTGATAATTTTGACGATGTAACCCCTTTCGTTTTTTTCAATTTTGAGTGGAGAAAAAAATTTCGAGTTAGCGAACGATTCTGACGTGACTTTACCCCAGGAATCGATTGAGACCGGTCCCGATGCGATCCGAGGTGCAACTGCCGAGTTATCGAAGTATTTCGGTACATTTCGTGGTCCTTCATTTTGGAAGAATGCTTCAATCCTTCCTGTTCGTGAAGAAGCACGAAATATTGAATACGGCTGCTCCGATGTGACCGGGAACCCTCTCAATCGATTGGCCTAATGATTTTACGACGGAATAGTCTTATTCCAACTCATTTCGAGACAAAAAGTCTGAAAAATAATTTTTCGTTTAAAATTTTGACGATGTGACCCCTTTCGTTTTTTTCAATTTTGAGTGGAGAAAAAAATTTCGAGTTAGCGAACGATTCTGACGTGACTTTACCCCAGGAATCGATTGAGACCGGTCCCGATGCGATCCGAGGTGCAACTGCCGAGTTATCGAAGTATTTCGGTACATTTCGTGGTCCTTCATTTTGGAAGAATGCTTCAATCCTTCCTGTTCGTGAAGAAGCACGAAATATTGAATACGGCTGCTCCGATGTGACCGGGAACCCTCTCAATCGATTGGCCTAATGATTTTACGACGGAATAGTCTTATTCCAACTCATTTCGAGACAAAAAGTCTGAAAAATAATTTTTCGTTTAAAATTTTGACGATGTGACCCCTTTCGTTTTTTTCAATTTTGAGTGGAGAAAAAAATTTCGAGTTAGCGAACGATTCTGACGTGACTTTACCCCAGGAATCGATTGAGACCGGTCCCGATGCGATCCGAGGTGCAACTGCCGAGTTATCGAAGTATTTCGGTACATTTCGTGGTCCTTCATTTTGGAAGAATGCTTCAATCCTTCCTGTTCGTGAAGAAGCACGAAATATTGAATACGGCTGCTCCGATGTGACCGGGAACCCTCTCAATCGATTGGCCTAATGATTTTACGACGGAATAGTCTTATTCCAACTCATTTCGAGACAAAAAGTCTGAAAAATAATTTTTCGTTTAAAATTTTGACGATGTGACCCCTTTCGTTTTTTTTCAAATTTGAGTGGAGGAAAAAATTTCGAGTTAGCGAATGATTCTGACGTGAATTGACCCCAGAAATCGATTGAGACCGGTCCCGGTACGATCCGAGGTGCAACTACAGAGTTATCGAAGTATTTCGGTAAATTTCAAACTCCTTCAATTTGGAGGTGTTAAGTGGATCAATAAGAGGGATAACTGACGTTTGTAGTTATATACAATAATCCTTTTATTCGGTTAAAAAACATGTGATTTAAAATAATAATTATAAAACGATATAAAATGAGAAGGACGAGGATGTCCAACTTTGACGTGATCACGATCTAGAATGTTACATAAGATAGGTTAGTTCAGCTGTTACACAGCAGTGCGGCGTTGCCGTCTTTCCTCACAATGCGAGGACAAATTATGACTCTCAACACGCCTCCTTAATTTGGGAGCGCTTATATAAAATTATAATACTTATTTGACTTGAGCTTCTGACTATCGTAAAATATTCATACTAAAAAAATTCATCACATTTAATTTGAAAAACATACTTAAACAATTTTAACGTTTAACTTTCTTTCCGCTGGAGGATCATAATAACCTACCTAGCATTTATCTTTGTAAAGACAATTTTAATTGAGGTCTCATGACACTACAAATTTTGAATAAAATTGGAATAATAAAAAAACAATTTAAATCATAATGGAGTTTCTTGACTATTTTATCATGACTTATACGTATCTATTCTTATTGAATAATTTGACTTTCAAACATAGGAACTTTTTCTTGAAGTTTACAATCAACAGTTTCAAAAACTTTTCTAATTTAAAATTCTAACAATTTGTTTCATATCACGATTCATTCAAACATTTTCACTTAAAATGAGATTCTTAAACCTAATTTTTTTAAAACTAACCGCGACATTCCATCGACGCCTCCTTGGTTTTACAAAACGATAACTTTTTGGAAAAACAAACACATGAATTTAAACAAATGGAGCGAGATTCAAACATTTACAAAATGTGGAGAATTTAATCATTCCTAAGGATTTAGTTAACACGTCAGCTACATTTTCGTCAGAGAAAATTTTAATTACTTTAATCAAACCATTCGAGACATTTTCGTGGACGAAATGATTGTGAACTTCAATGTGCTTGGAGTTTTTACTAAAATTGCCTTGACTGGCTATAATAACTGCTGCTAAGTTGTCTTCATACACAGGAATGGGTTCTTTAATGTTAACATTTAATTCTCGTAGTAAGGATTTTAAGAATTTTATTTCTGACGTTGCATTAGAGAGAGCAACATACTCTGCTTCCGTTGATGACTTAGTAACACAGGGTTGTTTTCGAGATTTCCACATAATTGGGTTACCGTACAATTTGATTAAAAAACCTGTGGTTGATTTTCTGTCAACTGGGTCGCCAGCCCAGTCAGCATCAACACAACAACTTAAAATTTGATTTTTATCAATTTTTCCATAAAAAATAAGATTGAGATCAATTGTTTCTAATAAGTACTTAAGTACACGTAAGGCATATTTGTGATGCGTATCGTTACAAGAATTTTGAAATCTAGAAAGATAGTTGACTGAGTGTGCAATGTCAGGGCGAGTGTTCATTGCAACATATAACAGTGCTCCTATTAGACTTCTGTACGTTGTTTGGTTGCTCGTTTGTTCTGCTGGGTAGAGTTTTAAGTTTTGCTCCATTGGAGTTTTGAAACCTTTTGAATCAAGAACATTAAATTTCTCTGCAACTGAGTAAATATACTCGGACTGATTAAGAGCTATAACTTTTTCTTTCCTATCTCTTTTGATTTCTATGCCTAAGTATTTTTTGACTTCACCTAAGTCTTTCATTTGAAATTTGTCTTTTAATGACTCTTTTAGGTTACATATTTTGTTTAGTTTCGCAGAAATTAACAAAATATCATCAACATACAATAAGATAAAAATTGGATTAGTTTTTAAGTCTTTAAAATATAAGCAACAGTCATGAATTGATCGTTTAAAACCCAATGACTTGATATACTCATCGAAACAGTCATACCAATCTCTGGGTGACGATCTTAAGCCATACAAAGCTTTTTCTAATCTACATACTTGGTTCTTTGGAACTTTGAGACCAGGAGGGTGCTCAATGTAGACATCTTCATGGATTTTTCCATTTAAGAAAGCTGTAATTACGTCCATTTGGTGTACATGATAATCTTCAACTGCTGACAGAGATAACAAAAGTTTTAATGAAGAAGATTTGGCAACAGGGGAATAAATTATTTCATTTTCCTTATAGGAATGTTGAAATCCTTTTGCAACCAGACGAGCTTTTAGTTGATTGTCACTCTTAATTCGAAAAAGCCATTTAACGTCAATAATTTCTGCATTCTCAGGTCTTTTAACCAATCGCCAAGTTTTATTTTGCTCATGACTCTTTAACTCTTCAGCGATGGCGTTTTTCCATTGAGTGGCATTTTTCGAATTAATAGCTTCCTCATAAGTTTCAGGGACATTTATATCTGCATAATTCAGGAAAAGAACATGATCAGTTAATCTACGAGGCTGTTTGATGTTTTCTCTCGGCCTTAATAATACCCTACCTTTAGTTTTAGGTTTTGATTCACCGTTGTTTTGAGATTCAGTTGTTGCAGGTGTCTTACAGAGTGAGGGACCTGCACTAATTTCAATTTGACGATCTGAATTTAGGTTTTCACTTACATTTTCATGACTTGCTTCTTCACTATCAGAACTGGATTCAGAGTCTGAGTCATCTACTCTAAAAGTGAAATATTTTTGCTGGTTAAGGTTGCCTGTACTATCTGAGTTACCTTTTAATTTAATACAGTGTTCGTTTTGATCAATGAACTTTGCATCTCGGGATTTTATTACCTTATTTGAGATTAAAAATACATAACAGTTGTCTTCGTAAGCTACAAGTTTGCCTTTTTCGGCCTTTGGAGAGAATTTGCCTTTTCTGATTTGTTCAGGGACTCGAACGAAGGCTTCGCTTCCATAAATTTTAAGATAGGACAAGTCTGGGCGTCTTTCAAAGATTATCTCATAAGGAGTTCTGTTTTCTATTTGGTTTACAAGAGTTCTATTTTTAAGAAAATTAGCGGTTTGAAGTACAAGGGGTCAGTAAATTGTTGGTAAATTTGACTCACCTAGAAGACATCTGGTTCTATCTAATAAAGTTCGGTTAAGCCTTTCAGCTGTACCGTTAAGCTGGTGTGCGTACCTAGGACAGGGCTTAATTAGAAATCCATTAGCTTTAGCATCTTCATAAAAATCGCTGTTTAGATATTCTTTCCCATTATCACATCTAAGTTCTCTAAGCTTATTGCCTGTGTGGTTTTCAAAGAAATGTTTCGCTTCTTGAAAGCATTCAAAAACTTCGCTTTTAAATTTGATCGGATAGACTAAGGAAAATTTAGAGTAATCATCTACAAAAGTAGTAAAGTAATTTTCTCCTTTGTAGCCTTGTTGTTTAAATTTACCACAAACATCAGTATGAATAATGTAGCCTGCCTTTTTCGCAGACCACCGATTGTTTTTATATGGTAGATTTGCCACTTTATTTTCCAGGCATATTTCACACTGGACTGGATAATATCTTTTTCTACTTCATTTGGCAATCCTAAAGCTAGATTGTTTTTAATTAATTTATCTAGGTTGGGGAAACTCATATGGCCTGTTTTCCTATGCCATTCTTCCTTTAAGAGGGGTTTTGCCATTTGAGATGTTTGGTTAACTTTATTTGCTACAATTTGATCGTTACCATGATACAATTTTGAAGCTAGTTTGTACAAGTTTCCTATCCTTAGAGCAGAACCATAATGTATATTATCGATACTAAAGATTCGAATCTCTTTTTCAGTAATTTCAAATGTATTGCCTTTATCGGTGCAACGTGATACACTTAGCAGGTTGTTTTTCATCTCAGGCACATAGTAAACATTATACGTACTGTGATTTCTGTGTCTCTTCCATTTACGGTATAGACAGCAGAAATATCACCTTTGATTTTTGTTACAAGAGGCGAACCATCTCCAAGGTTTATGTTGAGAGGGTTCTTCAGAACTTCATAGTTAACAAAATATTTGTCGGAGTTGATTATGTGGTCTGAACATCCACTATCAATTATCTAATCAATATTATCAAAACTTTCATGAGTACGAGAATAGTTGGTACATTTAACACTTGGATCGAGATCAATTTCGTTTTCAGAAATACTAAGACTAGAACAAGATTTACTATCTAAATTAGCAAAACAAGAACATTTTCGCTCATTTTTATGGGCGTAATTATTCTTATTGTGCTTAGAATACTGCCTACTATTTCTACTAAGAGAGCGTTGATTATTGTATATAACTACAAACGTCAGTTATCCCTCTTATTGATCCACTTAACATGGTACCAGAGCTGTGTTATTAGTAGTTTCGTGATCGTGAACTTTTTATCAGTGATAAGCATACCGGTCGACAGACGAACATGTGTTAAGGCCTAAATGGTAAGATTCAGCACATTTGTAGTCTTCATTCATTTGAAATAATCATGAATCGAAACATCTCATGATTCTCAAAGTTTAAATACTTCTCTACTCAGGTTGACCACTTCCATGCCATAAAGTGAGGAAGCAGCTAAATCGAGTTTGATTGATTGTCCCCTGTTCTTTGTTCCTAACAAAAAAAATCATGTGGTGAAAGCAACTTTACCCTGGTTGATGATTTCTATAGAAAATCAAGTTTTCCCCAACAAGAATGTGTGGATTGAAGCCCAAAGAAGTGTAATCAAAAGAAGCCAAATGGATATTGTCTCATTTCCTCTTCCCTATCAATGAAGCTGTGACCAACAAACAAGTGCCTAGTATCATTTAATTCTCTTCTCTACCTGCGCCTCAGGAAACCAATCATGTAACTTGCAAAATGTCTTTGTCTTTCTCCTGTCAGCTGATGTGACCATCGCACCTGAACATACCTACGCATATCTCTAAGTACATACTCGATCAAGAACCTCCGATCTCTACTCAACTTCCAGTCTTTTCTAACCAAGTGACCAAATCATGTGAGTCATCATTGTACATTTTCAATGGATTTCATCTTATTTCAACTTCGTTTTACTTATTAGTGTCCTAAATTCAAGGTTTCAGGCTCACTACATTAATCGTAACGATGAGCGACAAAGATGATGTGAAAATTCCAGTGTTTTCCGGTACAGGTTATGCAAGATGGAAATACAGGATGCTGTTACTTTTAGAAGTGAAAGAATGTAAAACAGTTGTGGAAAATGAAGCAAGACCTGCAGATATTACTGAAGAAGTCTGGCTCAAGACCGACGCAAAGGCTCGGAATTACATTGTCAACAGCATATCGGACAGTATTTTTGATCTCATCGTAAGTGAACCTAGTGCTAAGCGCATTATTTCTAAACTTGATAATTTGTATTTACCTCAGTCTACTGCTAATCAGGTACAAGTGAGACAAAATCTACTGAAACTTAAATTAAAAGATAATGAAAACCCCACCTCTTTTTTTCTAAAATTTGAAAGTTTGTCTAATGACATAGTAAATTCAGGCATAGTATTCTCAGAACAAGAAAAATTGGCTACGTTACTAAGTGCTTTACCCAGAAGTTACTCGCACCTAAGCGACATAATTGACTCAATAAATTCTGATAAGTTTGAATTCATTAAAAACCGTATTGTTACTAATTTTCAAATGTACAATGATAGCCCATCAACAGGTGAAATCACTGAAAAAGTGAGTGCATTTCTTTTTGAGGGAAATTCTCGAAATACTCGAGATAGAACCCAAAATTCTGGTTCTCAAAACTATTGGAGAAATGGAAATCGAAAATATTCTCAAGGTAGAAACGTCTCTTCTTATGATAGGTGTTCATCAAATCGTAATCGTAATCACCATGCTAACTTTAATGACTCGGATAACGATAATTCAACTCACACCAATAGTAGTCACAACAGTCGACGTAATAGCACTTACCAAAGTAACTCTAACCGTAATTTCTCTTCAAATAGGCGAAACAGAGAACAAAGTCATTCACCAAATAGGTACAATAACCACGCTCTGCTACCATGTTAAGTGGATCAATAAGAGGGATAACTGACGTTTGTAGTTATATACAATAATCCTTTTATTCGGTTAAAAAACATGTGATTTAAAATAATAATTATAAAACGATATAAAATGAGAAGGACGAGGATGTCCAACTTTGACGTGATCACGATCTAGAATGTTACATAAGATAGGTTAGCTCAGCTGTTACACAGCAGTGCGGCGTTGCCGTCTTTCCTCACAATGCGAGGACAAATTATGACTCTCAACAGGAGGAATGCGCCAATCCTTACTGTTCGTGAAGAAGCACGTCCTTACTGTTCGTGAAGAAGCACGAAATATGAAAACGGCTGCTCCGATGTGACCAGGAACCCTCTCAATCGATTGACCTAATGATTTTACGACGGAATAGTCTTATTGCAATTCATTTCGCGACAAAAAGTCTCAAAAATAATTTTTCGATGAAAATTTTGATAATGTAACCCCTTTTGTTTTTTTTCAATTTTGAGTTAAGGAAAAAATTTCGAGTTAGCGAATGATTCTGACGTAAATTAACCCCAGAAATTGATTGAGACCGGTCCCGGTGCGATCCGAGGTGCAACTGCCGAGTTATCGAAGTATTTTGGTACATTTTGGGCTCGTTCATTTTGGGAGAATGCGGCAATCCTTACTGTTCGTGAAGAAGCACGAAATATCGAAAGCGGCTGCTCCGAGCAGACCGGGAACCCCCTCAATCGATTCGCCTGTTGATTTAACGTCGGAAATAAGAGGAGACTGCCAATTATCTGGGTATGAGACTAGATTAAAAACTCAAGTGCAGCACTCATATCCAGAAAAAAGGGCAGCAGTTGATGGCCGGAGTAAAACGGGACGATTACATCAGTTCTGATGCAATCCACCAGGTACACTGAGAGAAATCAGTTCTTTAAACGCAAGTAGGTAAAACTTGTTCTTACGAAGATTCCGTTTGTAACATCTAAAATTCTATTCTAATTTGAACTCACGATTCCTGTCTGTCCATTTGTCCTCTTCAATTGGTTTTCGACCCTCTATTTGCCGCTAGAAGCTTATTATTGATAGTAATGATACTTAATGCTAACTGCGTTGCCCGAATCCCAGCACGAGTATCAGTGGGGCATTGGACCAACTTACCAATCAGGAGTCTAGAATGTTCTGTTTTTCAATACCTACATTAAAGCAGTCAAGCAAGGTTGGGCTGCCTATTAATTTTATAATAATTAAGCTACCTATTCAAGGAAATACGTGATGTTTATTTTTTCCTGGAACTGGATTGGCTGCCCATATTTTATGTCAATTCTAATTTTTGGCAGACACAGAAAAGAGAAAATAAAAGAGGTAAAAAATCTTGAATAGAAAAAAGATTTTTATTTGTTATAAGAAACGTATAAAACTATCATTGAGAGAAAATAGATTGTAAGATTTGTCTTTGTTCAATGAAAGAACAAAATGCGGCCATATTTACGCATTCATGACAAATCATGAGCTTTTAAAGTACACTAAAAGTGACAAGGAAGGTCATGGTCAAAGTGAAAATAAAGAGATGTACTAAGCAAAGACTTCCAATACTAGCTAGACCTGTTATAAGGCTCATAATAGGGCGAGGAAACGGTCGACCATTGAAAAAATCGGTTCTATACAGGGTGTTTCACGTAACCTGCTTACGATGGTTTTCTTGAAAGGTTAAACATAGAAAAATCGGGAAAAATCGGTTTTCTACTAATTCGGACCTGAAGTTTCATTTAAAAATACTGTTTTAATCCAAAATTGGTTTTTAAGGAGTTTTCAGGGGGACATCCCCTGAATCTCAAAATTTTCAAATGGCAACCCCCACCTTGTGATACCTCATTTGAAAGGGCGTAAAATTCTAAGCATTTTTGCTTGGATCAGAAGTACATATTTTTTTTCGTGTTCGAGCTAAAGGTCGAAAATCAATTTCGTACCGATTTTCGAAAATTCACAACTCCTACAAGAAGAGTCGCAAAACAAAAATCTGCACATGCAAAATGTTCTACTAGATGAGTACTTCCAAGAAAACAATACGAATTCAGAATCCAATTAACTGGAAGTCGACTTTGAGGCACCTTAATATTTTTGGCTAGAAACCCCCTATTCATCAAAATTTTCAAATGGTAGTCCCTGTCTTGTAATACCTAATTCGAAAAGGCTTAACAATTTGCACGTTTTGGCGCAATCAAAATTTCGATATTTTTAATCTTATCGATATATGGATAATCGACATTCGATTTCGATCGTTTTTCGACCCTGTAAAAGTAGGATCCTACTGTAAGATACACTATTCGAAATCACTTAAAAAACCAATGCTTTTAGCGCAAATTGGAAGTCAATACCTTTTTTCGCGGTCGAGATATCTTAAGCCAATGTTTAGTTTCCGGTTAGAGCCTACCTTAAATTTTGACTTGCGATATCTTGACTGTGAATAAAGGTATTGACTTCCGGTTTGCCCAAAAATGCTTGGTTTGTAAAGTGATTTCGAATGGTGTATCTCACGGTAGGATCCATTTTTACAGGGTCGAAAAACGGTCGAAATCGAATGTCGATTTTCGATTTATCGAATAAAAAAAACGATATCGACATTTTGATTGCGACAAAACTTACAACTTTTTACGCCTTTTCAAATGAGGTTTTACAAGAAAGGGGTTGCCATTTGAAAATTTTAATGGATGCGGGTTTTCCAACCAAAAATGTTAAGGTGCCTCAAAGTCAACTTTTGTGTTACGGCTCTTTTTGTAGGAGTTATGAATTTTCGAAAATTGGTCCGAAATTGATTTTCTACCTTCGATATCTGCGAACACAAAAAAAGATATGGACTTCTGGTTTAAGCAAAAATGCTTAGAATTTTACGTCCTTTCAAATGAGGTATCACAAAGTAAGGGTTGCCATTTGAAAATTTCGAGTTTCAACCCCCTAAAAACCAAATGGATTGTGACAGTATTTTAAATGAAATTTCAGGTCCAAGTTAGTATAAAACCGATTTCGTTATGATCATCCGTTCAAGAAAACCATAGTGAGCAGGTTACGTGAAACACCCTGAATAGTGTGAATCGGTCGGCGCTTGGTTTTGCACTGGTCATTGTTGACGGGATCGGCCTAACAAACAACAGGCGAAAGGGTCAAGGCCTCAAGTCGCGCTCAAGCACACACTCGCAGCTACCCACCGTACACAGACGCATATTACAGTTAACTGTAAGCCACTGTAGCAAAGTCCTAGGGCAAAATTTTGACAAACCGCGGAATGACCCTCAATGTGGCACCAATCTGCTAAACTGGTTGTATATCTAATGTGCCCTAAGGAGCTGGTCATATTTCAGGTGTAGATAGTATTAAAAGTCTTTGGTACTAACAGTACGGCCCCCGAAAGAATCTTCGGCATCAAGGTGAGAGCGGGGAATTGTCTTACCCCTGAGAGATATGGTCTCATTGACAAATGATTGAGAGGAGGGCAGAGACATTCAATCGGTGCAAGCTGAGTGTTCGTAGCGAGTACCACGTGTTTTACTATCACGATACGAGCCAAGCGAGGGCTGAGTCCTACGCACCTTCTTTTGACCAGCATTCCATACGGACGAACCATCAATGAGTCATACATCACCTCTGTTACCTTTCTTGCATTGGAGAGGGTCAAAATATTTTTCCTCTGGCCATGATGTGGAAGATTTTTTTGGGAGCCTTAGTGCACAGAACAAGAGGATACATACCGGGTGTTGATTAAAATATGTACCATCTCGAATTTCTCGCGAACGGCTTCGAACTTCGTAAATCACCGCAACACGTCTAAAATATTTTCGAGGGGGACAACTTTTCAGGGGGGGGGGTTTCGTCCCCCCCCCCGGAAGAGGTACGGGGAGGGGGTCCAAGTCCAACCCCACCTAACTTGAATATTTCAAATGGCGACCCCCATCTTGTGATGCATCGATCGAAAGGGCATACAATTCTAAGACCTTTGGCGCGAACTGCAGGTCGATATCGTTTTCCGTTTTCGATATATCGAAGGTCAAAGTTCAATTTCGACCTATTTTCAAAAAATCATAGCTCGAGTTTAAAAGGTCGTAGTTTAATAAACTTTGGATCTAAAATACTCTGAATTGCGAGTACTTTTCAAAAAAAAAAAAAAAATACAAAATTGGGCTTACAATACTCAAAATTAAAATCTATGGCTCCCAAGATTTTTTTCGATTTGTTTTGATTTTCCGACCTTTGAGGTCTTGAAAAAAGGGGAACAGTTGCGAATTTCAAAAAGCGCTGAAACACGTATCCATTGTGTTTTTAGGGAGTACCTTTTTAAGGCGGGTTTTCTTCTTCCCACCCCTCACAAGGAAAGGGGGGGTCCCCCCCCGTCTATTCCAATTCTCTTGAGGGACGGGAAGAAAAGAACCCGCGCTAAAAAGTTACTCCCTAAAAAAATAATAAATGCATGTTCCAGCGTTTTTTTGAAATTCGCAACTGTTCCCCTTTTATCAAGATCTCAAAGTTTGGAAAATCGAAAAAAAAATTGGGGGCAATAGATTTTAATTTTGAGTAATTTAAGCCCAATTTTGTATTTTTTTTCTAAAAAGTCCTTGCAGGTTCATGTATTTTAGATCCAAAGTTTATTAAAAATACGACTTTTTAAACTCGAGCTATGATTTTTTGAAAATAGGTCGAAATCGAACTTCGACCTTCGATATATCGAAAACAGAAAACGATATCGACCTGCAGTTCACGCCAAAGGTCTTAGAATTTTATGCCCTTTCGATCGATGCATCACAAGATGGGGGTCACCATTTGAAATATTCAAGTTAGGGGGGGTTGAACCCTCTCCTCTCGCCCCTTTCGGGGGCGAGGAAAACGAAACCCCCCTGAAAAGTTGTCCCCCTCGAAAATATTTTAGACGTGTTTCGGCGTTTTACAAAATTCGAAGCTGTTCGCGAGAAATTCGAGATGATACATATTTTAATCAACATCCTGTATACAGGGCATAAGAAAAAAGGAGCAACTCCAAATAACTCAAGTTTGGGTTCGAATTTGGAAAAACTATTTTGATTGGGGCCATATTATAGGGGGGTTGCCTGATTCCAGATCTCCACAGGGAGGCGGATACGGGGGTCACCTTCCTCCTAAATCACATTTCTCAAATGGCGAACCCTAATTTTTATTTCATAACTGTAAAGAACGTCAAATTCTCTGAGTTTTGGCTAAAACCACAGTTTGATATATATTGTTTTCGGTGTTCGAGATATCAAAAGTCAACGTTCAATTTGGACCCATTTTCAAAAATTCATATCTCCCACCTAAACCAGTCTGAATTTAAAAATTATTAGCTTAGAGAACTCTTTTAAAAATTTATTAGTTAAGTGAACTCTAAATTTAAAAATCTAATAGCTCAGACTACTCCACAAAACAAGTCCTTTTCAGATAAAAATAAAAACGACTGTCCGAGAAACTTGATATTTAGGCCCCACAATTTTTTTCAAAATGTTCGAAAATTTTGAACCAGCGATTCTCTTGGTAAACGGTCCGAATCAACAATTTTGGCTTGAAGCCTATTGACTGAGTCCAAATACCTAAGCGATGAAAAACGATGAAAATTTCAAAAAGTTTCAAAATTACCATTGAAATGACAAACTCAGTACTTATTGAGAATACGGCTAAATTTAAAATCGGGTAACACCTTTCGCTCAGGCTTTAATGGGGGGTTTGGGGACTTTTGAGCACTTTGCATCTCTCATTTGATCTCAGCTAACACGATTTATGCAAAATTGTTGATTCGGACCGTTTCACAAGAAAAAAAGCTGGTTCAAAATTCTCGAAAATTTTGAAAAAAATTGGGGGACCTAAAAATCAAGTTTCTTGGACAGTCGTATTTTTTTTTTCTGAAAAGGACTTGTTCTGTAGAGTTCTTTATGCTAATATATTTTTAAATTCAAACTTCTATAATGAAAGATATGAACTATTGAAAATGGGTCAAAATCAAACGTTGAATTTCGATATCTCGAACATCGAAAACAATATAGACCCGCGGTTTGAGCCAAAACTCTTAGAATTTGACGTTCTTCAAAGTTATGAAATAAAAATAAGGGGTTACTATTTGAGAAACGTGATTTAGAGGGGCGGTGACCCCGGTATTCGTCCCCTGTGGGGGCCCGGAATTTGGTAACCCCCCTAAAAGATGTCCTCCTTCAACAAATGGAGCCCGTGTTTCAGCGTTTTTTGAAATTCGAACAGAAACTTGAGTTATCGGAGCAGCTCCTTCTTTATACCCTGTACAGGGTGTTTCACGTAACCTGTTCACTATGGTTTTCATGAACGGGCGACGATAAAAAAAAACTGGAAAAATCGGTTTCATAGTAACTCGGACCTGAAATTTCATTTAAAAATACTTTCACAACCCAAAATTTGGTTCTTGGGGAATTTTCAGGGGGGCAGCCCCCTAATCTCGAGATTTTCAAAAAGCAACCGCTATCTTGTGATACCTCATTTCAAAGAGGGTAAAATTCTAAGAATTTTGGCTTAAAGCGGAAGTCGATATCTTTTTTCGTTTTCGAGATATCGAAGTTCAAAGTTCGATATAGGACTAATTTTCGAAAATTCTTAAATACTAGAAAAATAGTCGTAAAACCAAAAACTGCACATGCAAAATGCTCTACTTGACGAGGACTTTCAAGACAAAAATACAGATTGATAATCATATAAACCGGAAGTCGACTTTTAGGCACCGTAACATTTTTGGCGGGAAAACCCCCATTTCTCAAAATTTTCAAATGGCAACCCCTATCTTTTAAAACCTCATTCGAAAACGCGTAAAAATTGTGCGTTTTGGTGCAATCAAAAGTCGGATATCTTTTCTAATTCGATATATCGAAAATCTAAGTTCGATTTAGACCATTTTTCGACCCTGTAAAAAACGGATCCTATCGTGTGATACATCATTCAAAAGCACATAAAAAACCAAGAATTTCAGTGCAAACCGGAAGTCAATACCTTTTTTCGCGGTCGAGATATCGCAAGTCAAAAATTAAGGTAGGCCCTAACCGCAGACTAAAGTTTGACTTGCGATAACTCGACCGCGAAAAATGGTATTGACTCCCGGTTTGCACTAAAATTCTTGGTTTTTTATGTGCTTTTGAATGATGTATCAAACGATAGGATCCGTTTTTTACAGGGTCGAAAAATGGTCTAAATCGAATTTCAATTTTCGACATATCGAATTAGAAAAGATATCCGACTTTTGATTGCGCCAAAACGCACAACTTTTTACGCCTTTTCGAATGAGGTATTAAAAGATAGGGGTTGTCATTTGAAAATTTTGAGAAATGGGGGTTTTCCCGCCAAAAATGTTAAGGTGCCTAAAAAGTCGACTTCCGAATTATTTGATTGTCAATCTGTATTTTTATCTTGAAAGTCCTTGTCAAGTAGAGCATTTTGCATGTGCAATTTTTTGTTTTACGACTATTTTTTATTTTTGTAGTATTTAAGAATTTTCGAAAATTGGTCCTATATCGAACTTCGACCTTCGATATCTCGAAAACGAAAAAAGATATCGACTTCCGGTTTAAGCCAAAATGCTTACAATTTTACCCTCTTTCAAATAAGGTATTACAGGATAGGGGTTGCGATTTGAAAATCTTGAGATTAGGGGGTGCCCCCCCCTGAAATTTCCCCAAAAATCAAATTTTGGGTTGTGGCAGTACTTTTAAATGAAACTTCAGGTCCGAGTTACTGTAAACCCGATTTTTCTAGATTCCTTATCGTCACCCGTTCATGAAAACCATAGTGAGCAGGTTACGTGAAACACCCCTATATACAGGGTGTTGAAAAACTGTTCCCGAATATTTCAGGTGCGGATTTTACAGGTCAAAATAAGACCTTTTTTTCCTATAAACATTTGTCTGAAAATGCCCCCCTTTTGGGCTACAGCCCCCCTAAGTTTTAAAAACTTTACGGTTTTTTTGGAATAGCGACCACTATTATAAACCAAATGCCCTAAAACTTGGTGTCCAATGGTAATTTTACGTGTAAAATTCATTAATGACCTAGAAAAATTCAGAAATTGAGTCTGACTGTACTTTTCACGCAATCTTGTGCCTTTAACAGCACGAATTTTATGTTACGGATTGAAAATGAGAAGAATAATTACCGAAACCAGATGCGAAAAACCCGTAGAAAGATTTTTGGTCCTCTTTGTTTCTTTCGATACGACGCGTTTTAAGCGAGATAATCGCTGCAGAGTGTAGAAAAGTCAGCGTTTTACCATAGCGGCCGACTCGAAGAAGCAGTGGAGAGGCGGGTTGCATACTCACTGCCGTTTTTCATGGTAAAAGCGCTGACTTTTCCACACTGTGCAGCGATTATCTCGCTTAAAACGCGTCGTATCGAAAGCAACAAAGAGGACTAAAAATCTTTCTAAGGGTTTTTCGCATCTGATGTCGGTAATTTTTCTTCAAATTTTTAATCCGAAACATAAAATTCGTGCCGTCAAAGGTACAAGATAGTGTGAAAAGTACAGTTACACCGAATCTCTGAATTTTTCGAGGTCATTAATGGATTTTACACGTAAAATTACCATTAAACACCAAGTTTTAGGACATGTGGTTCATAATAGTGGTCGCCATTCCATAAAAACCGTAAATTTTTTAAAACTTAGGAGGGCTGTAGCTCAAAAGGGGGACATTTTCGGACACATGTGTATGGGAAAAAAGGTCTTATTTTGACCTGTAGAATCCGCCCCTGAAATATTCGGGAACAGTTTTTCAACACCCTGTATAGTATGTTTCGGAAGTCCTGGCCACGCCCCTGTATCTCGAGAATGGTGCGGAATTTTTGAAGTCAATAAAAAACTGGATATAGGGTTTTGGGGGTGAATTATCAAGTAAAGGAGTCCACTTCCCTCTAACCCCCAAAAAAATTTAGTGAGGTTTTTGGCCCCTACCTAAAATATTTCAAATCATGACCTCCACTCTTGTGATACGTCCTTGGAAAGGGCATAGAAAACTGAGGATTTTGGCGGTAGCCGAAGGTCATTCTAATATTTTGTTTCCGAGATAATATCGAAGGTCTAAATTCGATTTGGACCCACTTTCAAAAAAATTAATACTCCCATTAGAAAAGTCGGAATTTCAAAAAATATTAGCCTGAAATACTCTAAAAAGTAAGTCCTTTTCAGAAAAAATACAATCATGTCACAAATTTGGCCAAAATTTTGTTTTCGAGCCCTCAATAATTGATGATGTATTTACCCTCCAGAGGGGTCTAGTTCAAAATTTCCGATGGACGGCCCTGATTGAGTGATACATCCACCCAAAAGGCGGTAGAAACTGAGCATTTCGGTGCAATTCGAGGTCGATGACGGGTTAAGAATTCTAGACATGGAATGTCAAAGTTAGATTTACAAAGACATCTCAAATTTGAAAACCGATATCGCCCTCCAATTTGCGCCAAAATGCTGACTTTGTTATGCCTTTTTGATCGATGTATCACTCAATCAGGGGCCATCCGGCATCCATCAGAAAAGTTGAGCTAGCTCCCTGTGGAGGGTAAAGAAGTTGAAAATTGTTGGGGGCTCTAAAACGAAATTGTTGCCAAAGGGGTTCATTCAAAATCGGCATTTTTCGCCCACTGCTTATTTTTGACGAAACTTTGGGGATCGATAAGAGTTACTATTAGTAGTGGATCCTGAAATTTTCGCGACCTAAAACCAATTTTCAGAGGGGGCGGGGGGTCAAAGTTGAAACCTTCAAACTCAAATATCTCACTAACGAATAAAGCTTTTGAAATATGGTTTGCGTGAAAAAACGCGAAATAAAATTTCCTTTCTTTTGGCTTTCCACATGTTCCACAAAATTTTAAACAAACACTTGCAATTTGCAATTTTATGATTTTCAGGCTCAAAATTTTTTACAAATTTTGAAATTCTGAAAAAAGCATTCTTCGATTTTGATCTCTATGAGATATTTTATTTGCTAAGAAAATTGCTACAATTTAGTCTAAACTGCATGTTGGGAAAACTTTTCGTTTCTGAGTTATGAATTTTTAAAGTTTCAAAAATCGCAATTTTAGCGTTCTCAGTGACACCGACGAAACCTAAAAAAAGAATTTCTCCGCTTCTAATCAACAAAACTTGATGAAAATTAGGATTTGGGGGTTTTGAAGGTCGTAAAATTCAATTCTTCAAATCTGAGAGCAGAATTGAATTTTACGACCTTCAAAACCCCCAAATCCCAATTTTCATCAAGTTTTGTTGATTAGAAGCGGAGAAATTCTTTTTTTAGGTTTCGTCGCTGTCACTCAGAATGCTAAAATTACGATTTTTGAAACTTTAAAAATTCAAAACTCAGAAACGAAAAGTTTCCCCAACATGCGGTTTAGACTAAATTGTAGCAATTTTCTTAGCAAATAACAAATCTTATAGAGATCAAAATCGAAGAATTCGTTTTTTCAGAATTTCAAAATTTGTAAAAAAATTAGAGCCTGAAAATCAAAAAATTGCAAATTGCAAGTGTTTGTTTAAAATTTTGTGGAACATGAGGAAAGCCAAAAGAAAGGAAATTTTATTTCGCGTTTTTTCACGCAAATCATATTTCAAAAGCTTTATTCGTTAGTGAGATATTTGAGTTTGAAGGTTTCAACTTTGACCCCCCGCCCCCCTCTAAAAATTGGTTCTAGGTCGCGAAAATTTCAGGATCCACTACTAATAGTAACCCCAATCGATTCCCAAAGTTTCGTCAAAAACAAGCAGTAGGCGAAAAATGCCGATTTTGAATGAAACCCTTTGTGTCATGGTTGTATTTGTTTCTGAAAAGTACTTGCTTTTTAGCAAGGCAAGGCAAGGCAAACAGTTTTTCAATTCCGGCTTTTCAAATGGGAGAAATAATTTTTTGAAAATGGGTCCAAATCGAACTCGGACCTTCGGTATCTCGAACGAAAAACGATATTGACCTTCGGTTTTCGCCAAAATGCTCAATTTTTAATGTCCCTCCCGACGATGTATCACAAGGTAGGGGTCATGAATTGAAAATTCTGAGGTAGGTGCCAAAAACCTCCTTTCATTGGGGGGGGGGGGGGGGGATTAAAGGAAAATGGAACCCGTCGTAAGAAACTTCACCTCCAAAAATCCTTTGTCCCGATTTTTACTGCATTCAAAAATTCCGCACCATTCACGACATACAGAGGGGTAGCCAGAACTACTGAAACATACTGTACACAGGGTGTTTCAGTAGTCATTTGGGAAAAATTAACAGAAATCAGATGGGAAAAACTATTAGAAAGATTTTTGGTCCCTTGCATTTTTTCGATCCGACACGTTTTAAGCGAGATAATCGCCCCACAATGTGAAAAAGTCAGCACTTTAACTTTGGTGAGCGGCAGTAAGTATGCAACCCGCCACTCCACTGCTGACTGCCGGCCATAGTAAAAATGCGGACTTGTCCACATTATGGGGCGATTATCTCGCTTAAAACGTGTCGGATCGAAAAAATGCTAGGGACCAAAAATCTTTTTAATAGTTTTTCCCATCTTATTTTTGATAATTGTTTCCCAACTTTTAATCCGTAACAGGAAATTTGTGCCGTTAAGGGACCAAGATTGCCTGAAAAGTACAGTCAGACTTAATTTCTGATTTTATCGAGGTCATAATGGATTCTACACATAAAATTGCCTTGGGACACCAATTTTCATAACATTCGGTCCATAATGGTGGTCGCTATGCCAGAAAAACCAGACATTTTTTAAAACTTTGGGGGGCTGTAGCTCAAAAAGGGGGCATTTTCGGACCCATCTTTATCGGAAAAAAGTATTATTTTGGCCTCAAATATATGCTCCAGAAGTTTGGCACATTAGTTTTGTTACACACCGTATACGATCAGGGTCAAAATCCATTGATATTGCAAAAATTAAATTACAATACAGACATTTTTTCATAAGTTCATAGGAATGCAAATTGTAAAAAGAAGGACGTTGGCAGAAATTAATTTGACACATAAATTCAATTTCAGTTCATTCCAGAGAGGTAAAAAATTCAGAAAGGAAAAAACAGACTAACGTTTTTAAATCGAAATGTAATGATGAAAAATGTACAGAGGGTTAAATGAGCCTTTGAAAGGTACTTTATGATCATAAGTAAAGACTTGTAAAATATGATTTAAAATTTACGTTCATCATGGTTACAAGAAATTGAATGAAATTATTGGTCCTAATGAAGTGAAATAATAATTAAATTGTATGTTCCTCTGTGTCTGATGAAAATTCAAATACAATTTTGATGTATTAGATAAGAGACCAAAATTTACAGATACTATGTATTTAAAAGTAAAAAAATAAATTAAACAAATAAAACAAAACAAAAAAAAATTAAAAAAATATGAGAAAGGAACAAAAACCTAAAAATAATTAACGCAGTCATAAAATATACAAACATGTTCATAAAAATAAATAAATAAATTGCATGAATTTAAAATGAAAATTCAAAACTAACAAAAAATTGAAGTTAAATGGAATGTAGTTTATTCAGATGTAGTTGCTTTTGGCCAAGCAATTTTGGCATCGATTCGGTTGTACGCAAACATACAGTATTTTCCGGATGCTGCTACAGCTGCTTTGATATCTTGTGGACAGTCATCATCTTTCAGTAAGGTCTCTGAACAGAGAAAAGAGGAAAGTCACAAATGGAAACATTAGTTTCAAAATTATGTGCTTATAAATAACATGCTAAAAGATGAGATCTAATCATTTATTATGTGTCGTGGTATTCGCCCAATTCACGTTTCAACAGAAACAGTTTGCTAATGGAGCCACTTATGTGAATTTTCCATAGACAAGGCAAAAACAGCTCAAAGCAGAGTTTCATTCAAGTTCGCTTGCATACCGCTTACAACGGGAATTTTAACATTCACTCATATACGGTTTTGTCATTTTCGATTAATAAAATCAAAATTAGGCGGAGAAATAAGCTCAAAAAGTTCAAATGAAAAAAGATGTTTGCCCCATGAGAAAACAGGGTGTTTTGAAGCTCCCGCTCAAAAGATGCGCGAAGGATACGCCACGAACGGAGGGCTGCGCAGAATGGACGAATTTCGTACACCGGACCGACTGACCTGGAGTATATGGACCTTGGTGGGGGGGGAGGACTGGGGTCACGCACCTCCAGATCTTACCATATTAAATGAAAAGGAGGGGACCTAACCAGACTGAAAATAATTCGATCATTCAAAACTTAAGATCTTAGACATATGTTTTTCAAGGACTGATATTGATGGAGGAAATATGCACCTTCTCCGTCGACCAGCTTGAAAAGTCCATAGTCTTGAGGATTGGTTATCCGCGCTTTGTGAGCAATGATTTTGCAAACATCTTTAGTTGTCATATTTGGCCTCACTGGCAGCGTTTTTGTCAAAAGTGATCCATTGCTTTCGTCAGGAACAACTATCCTCAACACTGAACGAAATTCAGATAAAGGTCCTATTCCCAACTGGAAACAAAAGAGTAAATAAAATGTAGAGTAGAAAACATAAATCATTAATAAAGGAAAAGTCTGAGAAAAGAATGATTCAAAGCACAAAATTACCATTTTCGTTTTTAAAATAAATGATAGGAGGAATTGGGGTTTATAAAGGTTATTCTTTTTTGCAGAAACCAGTGAATTCATTCTCTCCAAATCTTTTTTTCATCATTGCGGATTAATATTAAATTCTTGTATTTCAAACAAAGTTAAATCACAATTAAGACTAATTTAGATGTAAATGATACTATTTGCTTTTCCTTGATTTCTTCAAATAAATGAAAATTAAAAAATATCAGGTCTAATTATTTTGGATGAGAATAATGAAATAGATAAAAGTTCAGTTTTTCTAATTACAACAACTAGGGGGCTTCGCCCTCTGGCCGCGGCCCGGGGGCGTTCGCGCATACATAATTGCACTCCAAGTCACTTTTATTGTAACAAATCAACGTTCAAAATGAAGTCGATAGTTACAGTAGAGAACAGGCCAATTTTCTTTTGAAGGTTGTATTATATCGCGGTTTAGGAAAACTAGGAATAGTAGGAATTAACGAGGAACGGTTAGTTACATCGAAGAATTTATTCAGATGAGTGATAAGAAAAAGTGACCCAGCAGGCCTACCACCCTGGCGAGGGCAATTTTCTTTGTCTTACAGAGCTACCAACTGGAAACTATAGTTTGCGATACAACATTCTCCGCGTGTAATTTTAAGCAAGGGGAAAATTAGAGAACAATTTTTTTATTTACAGTTGAGAAAGGTCGATTGTTTCGACATCATCTGGTGAATACGCTTTAGGAACGCTAATGACTCGACCGCAGCGTGAGACATAAAGAGCAGCATTGGGAAGAAAGGAAAATAGTGGAAAAACGAGAGTGGAGGAAGGGGGAGGATTAAGTTTTGGGTACGAAAGTGGCAAATATAATGAGTAGATCTGATGGATGGCCTAGGTGGTCACAGTGTGGTGTGTTACAGGGTTTTGCCACTGAAGGGTGGACTTACATGTACTTACTCATAACACAATTTTTTTCTTTTTTTGAGAGGGGGAGGAGGGGAAGAAAATGGTGATGAACAAAAAGGACATAACCACTAGTGCAAGAGGAGAACTCCAAACTAGCGCTTATGAGTTTAATTCATAAAATAAACCACTAAAATAAAGAGTGCTTATCTACTTTTAATTAACTAAATCTATTTTTGATAGAAGGGCATAAAAGCTGCTGCATGTTTCAAGTTACCTCATGTGAGAAGTCAAAGCAATATTTTAGACACCTTTGATGGTTAATCTTACATAAGTTGTGTGTTGACAAGAATCACTTAACTTGCTTTTGTTTTTCTTTATTCCCTTGTTCAATGTAACGAAAAACAACTTCAGAACTTCCAGCCAAGTTTTTATCAAAACTGTAAATTTTGCAACACGCCTTTCTCCTGGCAAGGGTTTTTTCAATTATACTTTTTTTTTATTTTCCCTTTTTTGTTGTTATGGCAATTTTAAGCTTTAAATCTTATAAGAATTAAATTCTTACTGGATCTTATGTTTTGTACAACGCAAACGGCCTGTTGCATCAACTTTTTGAAGGTGTTAAGCAAATTTTTGATGATTTGTTGATAAGGCCTAAATCCAATAATATTTAAACACACAAACTAGATGGAATCTACTTCATCTTTCCTCTGCGGTATATTTATGTACAGAATGTAGAGTTTACAATCCTTGGATCTCATTTTCAATTGATTCAATCATCTTTATTCTTTAGTCTTCTTCAATTTTTTTTTAAATATTCTTGAACAATCTTGAATATTAGTTCTTCCATGCAGGGTGTAAAATAAAGAGCAGCTTGAGTTTTGGTTCAAATTTCGAACATCGCTGAAACACAGGTTCCGTTATTTTGAGGACAGCTTTTATCTCCGTATCCGTTCCCCCCCCAGGGGAACGGATACGGAGGTCACCACCTCCTTACATCAAAATGCAAAGGGGGACCCCTAATTTTTAATAATAACTTTAAAAAGCACCAAATTCTAAGCATTTTGGTGCAAACCGTAGATCAATATCTATTTTCGTGTTTGAGATATCAAAAGTCAAAGTTCCATTTTGACCCCTTTTCAAAAATGCATAACTCCCACTAACAGAGTCGGAATTAATAAAACTATTAGCTTAAAGTACTAAAAAAAAAAACAAGTTCGTTTCAAAAAAAAATACAAGCGTCCAAGAAACTTGATTTTTAGACCCCACAATTTTTTTCAACATTTTCGAAAATTTTGAATCGGCGATTATTTTTTTTAAAACTCAACACTTTTGGCTTGAAACCTACTGGCTGAGATCAAATGAGCGATGTGAAACGCTCAAAAGTCCCCAGAACCCCATTTAATCCTGGAAGAAAGCTGTTACCTGATTCTAAATTTAGCCGTATTCTCAATACTGAGTTTGATAATTTTAATGAAGATGTTGAGACTCTTTTGATCTTTCAAGTGCTTTGCATCGTTCATTCGGACTGAGCCAGTAGGTTTCAACCCAAAAGTGTTGAGTTATACAAAAAAATAGCCAATTTGAAATTTTCAAAAATGTTGAAAAAAATCGTGGGGCCCAAAAATAAATTTTCTTGGGCGGATACATTTTTTTCGAAAAAGAACTTGTTCTTTAGAGTATTTAAAAGCTAATAGTTTTGTAAATTCCGGCTTTTTCAGTGGGAGTCATACATTTTTCAAAATGAGTCAAAATACAACTTTGACTTTCGATATCTCAAACACGAAAAACGATATTGACCTGCGGTTTGCGCCAAAATGTTTAGAATTTGGTGCTTTTTAAAGTTACCTTTTAAAAATTAGGGGTCACCATTTGCATTTTGATTTACGGGGCGGTGACCCCGTATCCGCTCCCCCAGGGGGGGGGGGCAAAATTGGACAACTTCCCTAAAAGATATCCTCCTCAAAATAATGAAACCCGTGTTTCAGCGTTTTTCGAAAGTCAAATCCAAACTCGAATTATTCGGAGCTGCTCCTTTTTTTACACTCTATATTGGATCATCAGTCACCTTTAATATTCCACGATTTTCAGTCTTCTTCAAATTTTAACGCTCTTTCAAAAATAAAATAGAGACATTTCAGTAAAAAAATACAAGAGAGAGAGAGAGGGAGGGAGGGAGAAAGAGAGAGAGAGGGAGGGAGGGAGAAAGAGAGAGAGAGTGAGGGAGAGAGAGAGAGAGAGAGAGAGAGAGAGAGAGAGAGAGAGAGAGACAGAGAGAGAGAGAGAGAGAGAGAGAGAGAGAGAGAGAGAGAGCGAGAGAGAGAAAATCACATAAAAAGTATATTAAAAAATAAAAATTAGTATGTACTAACATCAACAGGAGCTCCAGGGTTCCGCTCATCAGAGCCTGCTGAAAAATTCTTCAAGACATGGACTGCACAGGATAGTGTTGTCAAATAATAGCCGCCCTCTCCCGAGAGTAGGGAGGGATGGAGAAGCCCCCACATGTATTCTGCTTCTATTTCAGCGGCCACCATGCCAGACTGTACTATTACCCAGACAAACAAAGGTAAGAAATCATCTGCTCCTAAAACTATGGACTCGCCATCTTCAGGTGAAGAGTATTTTACCTACCGGACAAGAAAGACAGTTTTTCGTCACAAATTATAGACAGATGCAGTGATGATGTCATCCGGTGAAATATTTCGTTGAGTGGTTAGAACTATCTTTCTCACTCTAACTTTGCTTCCATGTACTGCTGTCTCGCTCACATTGCTAAAATCGAAGGCAAAACATATTTTATCGGAACTTTTTACAAAAATGAATTTCTTTAGTCATTTGAAAACGATTTTGTGAAGAAAGGGTTGTGAGAAAAAAACCCTTAAACAAGATTCAACAGTGGGAAGAGATAGTTAGAAGGAAACACTATGTGATGATCACGTGAGAATTGGAGGGATAATTTGTAAAACCAAAGAAGTTTTGTCACAGCTGACTAGTGACTGCAACTAATGAGTGCATTGATGGATAACCATCGACTATTGTTTGGCCAAAGTAAAACTGTGTAATAAACACGACCAGTAGCTTCAGAATACGCAAAGTTAAAAAAAAAAATTAAAAGTGGGATCAAAGCTAAAATTAATAAAAGATAATGAAGAGACGTTTTGTGACTGAATTGTACCCATCATCAGCCGAAAAATAAACAAAAAATAACTGAACAAATCCGGAGCTTTTCTCTTAAGATAATTACCTACTATAGCTAAGTCTGGATATTGCATTCGTGTACTTGCTGTGTTATTTTTTCAAAAAAATGAGAAAGTAAATAGTAGGAGACAGGAGCAATTATTGCAGCCCACAGAGTAGAGTGGACCAGAGAGGAAAATCTGCGTATAAAAAGAGACTTTATCGAAAATCGCTGAGTTTAATTTGGAAGTGGGGTTTTAACCTAATTTGTTCCGAAATTATTCGTACACAGGGTGTAACAGATGTATCCCCCTCCCTGTCTAACTTTTGAACGAGTTGAGATAAATTGTTGCGGTTTGGACCATTCTTCATAATTTTAGTTGAACTTTATTTTTTTGGGGGTAAACCCCCCCCCCCCCCCCCCCCCCCTAGGGAGTCCCCAGTGGGGCTATCTCAAAAATTTCAAATGGCATCCCCTATCTTGTGATACATCATTTGAAAGGGTGTAAAATTATAAAACTTTTGACGCAAACCGAAGGTCGATATCGTTTTTCGTTTTCGATATATCGAAAGTCAAAGTGCGACTTTGACCCATTTTCAAAAAATCAGAACTCCCATTTAAAAAGTCGACATTTAAAAAACTAGGGGTCTAAAATACTCTAAAAAACAAGTACTTTTCAGAAAAAAATACAATCCTGCCATAAATTTGGTCCAAATTTGGTTTTAGAGCCCCCCAATATTTGTCAAAAAAATTGCCCCTCAAGGAGTCTATCTCAGAAATTCCGAGGCACGACCCCTATCGAGTGATACATTACTCAAAAGAGCGCATTCAACTGAGAATTTTGGCGCAAACCGCAGGTCGATATCGTTTTTGGTTTTCGATACATCGAAATTTGACAATAGGTGAAAACCCAACTTCGCCATTCGATATATCGAAAACAAAAAACGATATCGACTTGCGGTTTAGGCCAAAATTCTCAGTTGAATGCCTTCTTTTGAGTAATGTATCACTCGATAGGGGTCGTACCTCGGAATTTCTGAGATAGACCCCTTGAGGGGCAATTTTTTTGACAAATGTTGGGGGGCTCTAAAACCAAATTTGGACCAAATTTATGGCAAAATTGTATTTTTTTCTGAAAAGTACTTGTTTTTTAAAGTATTTTAGACCCCTAGTTTTTTAAATGTCGACTTTTTAAATGGGAGTTCTGATTTTTTGAAAATGGGTCAAAGTCGAACTTTGACTTTCGATATATCGAAAACGAAAAACGATATCGACCTTCGGTTTGCGCCAAAAGTCTTAGAATTTTACGCCCTTTCAAACGATGTATCACAAGATAGGGGTCGCCATTAGAAATTTTTGAGATAGCCCCCCTGGGGGGCCCCCTAGGGTGGGTGGGGGGTAGGGTGATTCTTATTTTTCAAAAATGAGTATTTTTTGTGCGAACGGTCGATTTTTTGTTCTTTGTGGTCTAAAAACTTGACCCATAACAAGCGTTTTGAAAAAAATTGACTCTAAGTGGCCCCTCATCGGCAAAAAGGGCGTAAGTACCAAATATTAATTTTTTGGTGTTTTAATAGTCAATTATGGTGTAAAATGGCCACTTTTGGTTCATTCAAGCCTGAAATTTTCATTATTTTTGGCTTATCTGCAGTCCTAATGCCACAAAAGTCCATTTTAAGATATGCGTAAAATGCTCTCGCCACGCTTTAGCCCAGGCAATGGGTGATTATTGGAAGAACAAATTCCCATCAAAGGTTTTTTGGGCTTAATCGCTTCGTCTCGGTGTCAGTAATGACCACCTAAAAGTCCCCATGCCTAGGTGCTGTGCTAAATTCAGGGGAGGGGGGGGGGAGGGCCCCAAAATCGATTATTTCGATACATATCAAAAACGATGCAAGGTATCAAAAAAATTGATGCATGTTTTTTGTTTCTGAGGTAATTTCCAACAAGAAAGGTCCTCTGTGTCTTTACGCTCTGACGACGTGTAAGCTCTCAAAAACACGATTTGAGTTTTCGGCGATTTTCAGGAAAATTGATACTACCCCGTGGCAACGCTCATTTAACACAATGTTATTTTTAATGATTTCGATCGCCTTACCGTAGCATTTAGAGTGCTCCGATTTTTATAAAATTAGGTATCCAGAGGTTTTTTAGGTTGCTAATTTCATTTCTTGAGTCCAAATTTCCTTAAAACGTGATTCAGACAAGCTTTTTGAGCTTTTATCTAAAAAGCTGTATTTTGTGATAAAAGCTCAAAAAGCTTGTCTAAATCACGTTTTAAGGAAATTTGGACTCCAAAAATGAATTCAGCGACCTAAAAAACCCCCGGATACTTAATATTATTAAAATCGGAGCAATCTAAATGCTACGTAAGGCGATCGAAATCATTAAAAATAACATTGTGTTAAATGAGCGTTGCCACGGGGTAGTATCAATTTTCCTGAAAATCGCCGAAAACTTAAATCGTGTTTTTGAGAGCTTACACGTCGTCAGAGCGTAAAAACACAGAGGACCTATCTTGTTGGAAATTACCTCAGAGACAAAAAACATAAATCGATTTTTTGATACCTTGCATCGTTTTCGATATATATCGAAATAATCGATTTTGGGGCCCTTTCCCCCCTCCCCTAAATTTAGTACAGCACCTAGGCATGGGGACTTTTAGGTGGTCATTACTGACACCGAGACGAAGCGATTAAGCCCAAAAAACCTTTGATGGGAATTTGTTCTTCCAATAATCACCCATTGCCTGGGCTAAAGCGCGGCGAGAGCATTTTACGCATATCTTAAAATGGACTTTTGTGGCATTAGGACTGCAGATAAGCCAAAATGAATGAAAATGTCAGCCCTGAATGAACCAAAAGTGGCCATTTTACACCATAATTGACTATTAAAACACCAAAAAATTAATATTTTGTACTTACGCCCTTTTTGCCGATGAGGGGCCACTTAGAGTCAATTTTTTTCAAAACGCTTGTTATGGGTCAAGTTTTTAGACCACAAAGAACAAAAAATCGACCGTTCGCACAAAAAATAAAAATAAATCCACCCTCGTATATTGTTTAAATCGCAGTTTTTGAAAAATTCAAACCAAACAGACTGAGAGCGTTTGGTTGAATCTAAGGTTTCTAGAGATCCTAGATATTGTTTCGGCACGAGGACCGCATGTTGTTCTGCCAGTATCATTTTTTTGTTTAGCGTTAAGATACCGCACTTTGAACAAATCGGCTGGACGACAGAAGATATTAGCACGCCTTTTCTTTTAAAACCCTTTGAGGGGCGCATTAAGGGTAGTGGTCAAAAAAACTTGACATTGTGTTTTTTAGGGTCCCTAAGGTCTAAATAACTCAAAAATTGTTTGTCAAAATTTTCCATGCATTACATGCAGAGATATGAGGTGGTTACCCAGTGTAACCACTGCCCCCGGTGCGGTGGAGCAAAAGTAGTTTTACTGTTGAAAAATAACTTTTTTCAGAAAAAAAAATTAGAATCAAAGAATCAGAGGAGGCAAATGCAGTAGAAAAATGATTATTGTTGAAAAAAATTACTTTCATATTCTTTACATCTGTTTGTTCCACAATTTTTTGTCTAAAATAATGAAGCTTGATCTCGAAAATCAGTAACTTCACTGTGCAATACGCAGAATAAAGTGTTTCGTTTATTTTTTTCCAACATTTTAGATTGAGAAATAAGCATTGGTAATAATAGTTCACGTTTCTCATGCTAATATTTTGTGCCAGTCCAGTACACTTTGAATAATGACCAAATATAGAAAACAATTATTTAGAAAAAGGAAAAAAAAAAGTTTGGAGATTGAGAATTTGTGAGAAAAGAAAAGGATTTAATTTACAAGGCAATGTGGAAGGCAATTTATAAGAAAAGAAAATGTAATTCTGAAAGGTAATTAGAAGGTAATTTAGTTAGTGCATTATAAATAAAAGCAAGAAGTAAATGTGTTTCATAAGGTAAAGAAGGTAATGCATGAGAAAAGAGACAGCGCGATGAACGACTCATTTTTTCCGCTAAACGATGCTAAAATTAGGTTTTTTTTTCTTATTTGTGAAATTGAAGAAACTTTTTCTAAACTTTTGAACTGAACGTCACGAAGGGCGTATATATCGGTTTTTTGCAAATATCTCCAAAAACATGACAGATTCGACATCTTTCATCCTTGATACATTTTGCCGCATTGACGTTTCACCGCCGAAAAAAAATGGAACACGAAGGAAAAAAATAAATAAGAAAAGGGGGAAATACCTTCATGAAAAAGAGGAAATGGAAGAGAAAAAAAATGAGTGAAGAACGAGTGTCATCATATCAACAGGAAACAACAACAACAACAACAACGACAACGACAAAAACAACAGCAACAGCAACAGCAACAACAACTACAATAAGGGAAAGGAAAATAGGGAACGGGTATAAGAGTACGTGAGGCAGGGATTTGTAAGGTGTCAAGTTAACAGTAACCCTCTGGAAGAGGATCATATCGTTTGGGCCAAATGCACTATCAGTAATGTCCAATACTGATGAGTGACACTTCAAAATATCTTCTAATCTATCTATCTAATATATATAAAAGCCGTGTGGAGTCGGTGTACAGATTCTTTCCACCAGTTCTTTACTGACTTCCCGTTGTGCTACGGAGCTGAAATTTTGCAAGGAGCATTCTTGCTTGCTGTAGATGGAGCCAAAAATCCTAAACCATAAAAAATCCGTACGGTTTTTGGTCAGGAGCCTGATTTATGGTTTCTCCCATAAGATAGCATGAGTGCGAGTGAGTAGGGAGTGTCGTCTGCTCCGCTCACTCGCATTAGTCTAATAAAAAGAAATCCGTGCTTGACAACCGTTTCATTGGTTGCTAATGCGTATTCAGGAGTCCGATGATTTTCCATATGATGATTTGATCATACGTTGTTTGAAATTTAAAAAAAAAGATTACGTACAAATTAGTGAGTTTTTTTTTCGGAAGTATAATCTTTCTCTGTGAATGTCTAGAGTCAGCTGATATTTTCGAAAAGAGGGCGCGAAATAAAGCCGATACAGATCATGGTTTTATTTATAGGACACCTTCTCACGAAAGTAAAGCTTCAAGAAGAACCCGCCAGAGAGCGCGCAATGAAGTGATCATGTTTGTTTGCCTTTATTAGATCAGCTGATAATTTTTTTTTTTTTTTTTTTTTTTTTTTTTTTTTTTTTTAAGCGCAATTTTTAACCTTCAATCTTTTATGGGTTGAAAATGGTTCTCATTAAAATAAACAAATTAGATCAGTATTCTTTTAATTTTTTAGTTTCGGGAATTGTAACAAAATTAACGTATGTTTGGAAGTCTAAGCGAGGTAATGGTTTTTTTATTATTTTTTTAGAGGACGAGACAGGCTCAATTAATTATATTTCTTTTGATGAAAAATTTCATAAGGATTTGCAAGTAAGTTGCGCGTGTATATTTATACAAGTACAAGCTTTTTATTTTGTAGCTTCGTGTGTTTTGATATCTTTTTGTGTGAAGATTTCATCATTTTCCACGTTGTTTGCCTTTGCTGGGAGATTACGGCCAAATTTTGGGGATTTGCTAATATTACGTGTTGTAGAGGTGATGCGTCGGGAGTTGGATTTCGAGAGGGAGGTAATGGGAGGGACGTTGGTGTTGAAGGTGATTTTTTTCATGAATATCTATTTTGATTTCAAATGAGGAGGGGAGGAAGATCGGGTTTCACGCGATTCCAATGTTGGAGAATTGGCGCGATTCAGTGGTTTGAGCCAATTGAAGCCCCAAAATTTTGATTTGGCGAAAAACACTTAAATTGTTTACTGAAAGGTAACATGTGGCACATTAATCGAAAGATATTGATGTGCTCTTTCAGAATCTGTCATGATTTTTGAAAAATTGTGAACAGGGTTGATTTAAAAAAATCCAAAAAGCCCCTATAACTCAAAAATTCGGGGTTTTTGGAAAAAAAAAATATAGGAGCGAAAATGTCGCCAATTGCCTCTATTTTACGAACATGAACTTTTTTAGATACCTTCACTGGAGACTTTTTTGAGAAAACTTGAAAAATGTGTTTGAGCCCCCCCCCCCCAAAACCCCCCAAGAGGCTATCGGGGGCTTTTGAAAATACCAAAAACGGGAAATTTAAGGTCAATTCCCTATCTGACTTTTTTTTTCAAATCATTTGGTTCCGTATAGTTCTTGAGAAAAATGTCCTATCCGGGTGGACTGGTACACCCTGTATAAGAAAAATTACCCTCTTATTATTATGATTGTGTTAGGTCAGAAAGAGAAAAAAAAATTATACTATGCGAATGCGGATGAGTGATCGTTGATAAGATAAATAGTAATTAATTTGTAAATAATTAATTTTCGTTTGAAATGTGGGAGATACTTTTAAAGAGAGAGCGAATAAAGTATGATCGTTTTGTAATTATAATAGTACGCTCCAAAAAATTATCAATTGAGTTTGATTTGATTGAAGGCAAAACCTTTCACGTTCTTTTGTATTTGTTCAATTACTGTTTTTAATCTACAGGGTGTAAAAAAAAAGGAGCAGCTCTGAATAACTAGAGTTTGGGTTCGAATTTCAAAAAACGCTGAAACACGGGTTCCATTATTTTGAGGGGGACATCTTTTAGGGTGGTTGCCAAATTCCAGGCCCCCCCCAGGGGGGCGGATACGGGGGTCACCGCCCCCCTAAATCACATTTCTCAAATGGCGACCCCTAATTTCTATTACATAACTTTAAAAAACATCAAATTCTAAGCATTTTGGCGCAAACCGCAGGTCGATATCGTTTTTCGTGTTCGAGATATCGAAATTCAAAGTTCGATTTTGACGCATTTTCAAAAATTCATAACTCCCGCTAAAAAAGTTGGAATTGAAAAAACTATTAGCTTAAAATGCTCTACAAAACAAGTCCTTTTCAGAAAAAAATACAGCTGTCCAGGAAATTTGATTTTTATGCTCCGAAAAAAATATTCAAAATTTTCGAAAATTTTGAATCGGCGACATTCTTGTAAACCGGCCAGAATCAACAATTTTGGCTTAAAACCTGTTGGCTGAGTCCAAATGAGCGATGCAAAGCTCTCAAAAGTCCCCAAAACCCCATTAAAGCCCGAGAGAGAGGTATTTCCTGACTCTAAATTTAGCAGTGTTCTCAATACTGAGTTTGATCATTTTAAAGGTGATTTTGAGACTTTCTTGAGCTTTTAAGCGCTTTGCATCGCTCATTTGGACTCAGCCAACAGGTTTTAAGCCAAAATTGTCGATTCTGGCCGGGTTACAAGAATTATGCCGATTCAAAATTTTCGAAAATTTTGAATATTTTTTTCGGAGCCTAAAAATCAAATTTCCTGGACAGCTGTATTTTTTTCTGAAAAGGACTTGTTTTGTAGAGCATTTTAAGCTAATAGTTTTTTTCAATTCCAACTTTTTTAGCGGGAGTTATGAATTTTTGAAAATGAGTCAAAATCGAACTTTGAATTTCGATATCCCGAACACGAAAAACGATATCGACCTGCGATTTGCGCCAAAATGCTTAGAATTTGATGTTCTTCAAAATTATGTAATAAAAATTAGGGGTCGCCATTTGAGAAATGTGATTTAGGGGGGCGGCGACCCCCGTACCCGCCCCCTAGGGGGGCCTGGAATTTGGCAACCCCCCTAAAAGATGTCCCCCTCAAAATAATGGAACCCATGTTTCAGCGTTTTTTGAAATTCGAACCCAAACTCGAGTTATTTGGAGCTGCTCCTTTTTTTTTACACCCTGTATATTACACTAAATAACAGTGTGACTATTCGTAAAATGATACAAAGAAAAATACAAAAACGAAGAAAAACAAAAAGAGAAAACACAACCGTGTGAAGCAC
>VMOF01000111.1:40977306-41102918 GCA_011764245.1 Trialeurodes vaporariorum | reverse complement strand
AAATCACTGAGCGATTTGGTCCTAGCATACTGAATATTTTCTGCGAGAAGTTGAATGGCTCTGTTATCCGTGTATTCAGTTACAAACAAATAATACAAGTGTTCTTTGAGGGGTCTTACAACAAGCCTGTGCATGACACTTTCAAGGATTGCATCTAGATTGAGGAATTCATTGGCACGCAACTGTAAACAAAGGATCCAAATAAATGAGTGAATAGTTGAATCACTTAATAAAAGGGCATGTTAGTGAATGATTAAAAAAGCAGCAAGTTACTTAAAAAAAACAAAAAACAAATCGAAAATGCAACACTTAAAAGTGCTGGCAAAGGAGCACGAATATCAAGCAAAGATTTACTACAACGTCCATATACGTCATCAGTTGCGTACAGAGGATTCACAAAAAATGTAGTCGAGCGGCCCAGTCAGAAAATGGCGTTCAATTTTGCTTCCGGGCAGGTTATTGAAGGTACTGATATAGGTATTTCATTGAACGCCCCGTCATAATTTTGTCTTCCCTCCCCGTCCTTCCTCCCAGGTGCTTCGTACAAATAGCTCGGTAAATATGTTTCCTCTGGAAGAAAGTTATTCTCTTTTGGCGTTCAAAGGCACTGATATATTTCATTGAACGCCCAGTAATGATTTTTCCCCCTCCTTCTATTTCTCTTAGTCTATTGAATTTTTTATAAATGCATGATGAGAATTATGCAGGGGCCTTCATGCGAGAGGTGTTCCGTTATGATGGTGGTATGGGGGGTGGAGGGGGGCTAGTACCTTTAATTGTTGCTGGAGTGATGAAGGGAATAAGTCTGTAGCACACTTCGGCTTGATCATTTTAGAGTATCAATTCATTTCAATTCAATTCAGAAAATGACAATGGCAGCACCAGGGAACACCAACATTCATTAAAACTCACGAATTGCAAAAGACATGAGACACTTTTCACCCCTGTATCTTTCCACCACGTACACGATGTTTCACGGAGTTAGCGCGACACATTCAAATAATCATGGCCGACTGTCATCACAGCATGACTTCATAATCAAATAAACAGTAAGTAAACAGTGACGGCTTCTCCGCTTCTGCTCGAATTCTTAGTTCTCAATATCCTCAATTCCTCACGGTAGGTTGTGAAAGGTATATGGAAATCGATATTTGTGTCGAAAAATTATCAAAATTAAACAATAACACGCAGGAGTTCCAAGTATGAATCCAACTTCAATCATCATCCTTACAGAACTTCTGTGAGTTATTGTTTCATTCTGATAATTTATCGACATGCGTGCTCTAGATTGATTTACCGAATGAAAGCGCACATAGAATTAATATAATTTACTCTATGAAAGCGCGCTTTGGATTCACATATCATTCGAAAGCTTACGTTGGATTAATTCACTTATGAAGCGTGGTTTGGATTATTTTATTTTTTTTTTTCATGATGGTGGACACATGTCTGTCTCTGTCTTTCGTATTATTGCTTTACATGAGGGTTGTTTTAAAATTTTCAAGATGGCGGATCAGAAAATAATGCTTCGAAACGAACCGAAGTTTCCATTCTGATTGTACGATTCTGTGGCTATAACTCAAAAGAGGGACATTTTGAAACCATATTTATGGGAGGAAAGTGTTATTTTGAGCTAAAGAGTCGACCAGAGAAGTTTGTAGGCTTAATCCTGAGACACCATGTGAACATTAAAAGAATAGCTGTGGCATAGTCCAGCCACTAAAACCATGTGCCGAATCACTATTAACAGCAAAATCCAAGAGATATTTTACGCACATTTTATCAAAAAGTTGCGTTTTTTGTAGCACTTGTGTGAAGTGTGTATATTAACGTAACGTAAAGACAAATAAAATCCCTGAGATGTCATATAATATGGAATATAAAATAAAAAATAATTGACAACTCAAAGAAGACGGTGAATTTTACCTTTGAGCGTTCTCGTTCGACTTCCTTCTCGAACTCTCGCTCGCCATGTTTGACCAGATAATTTTTCATGCCGGACATGAACTGCCGCATATTTCTCATGACCACTTGCGGACGGACTTCGCGGGACTCTCGGGTACATGCAATGAAGTTGTCGATGTTCTGGGCGAATGTTGTGCTCTTGTCGGCCGCCAGATGGAGGGCGTAAGATCGGATCGCCGCGCCGCTCCCTCGACCACCAGCCTCTCGGGTCTTGACCAGGGCCTGCAAACGGGGTGGAGCTTGCAACAGGAAAGAAAAGCCACAGGAACGATAAGAGATCAGTTACATGGATCATGGTAAACTTCTTTAAGAAAAATCAAGGGTTTTAAAGGACTTCCGACTAGCAAAAATATGATATTTTTATACAAATTTTCCAGCGGTAGAAAAAACACATGATTCTCACATGAGGATGCACTAACCATAGGAGAACAGTGTACAAAAAAAAAAAGAAACAAACAAGTTTCTGCAAATAACGCCTGCATTCTTTCTCACGACTTTGCAACCAAAACGACACGACATTCCTCAGCTACACGAACAAAAGTATCAAAAAGACGGCGAGCTATCGAGCAGAGGCCGGTAACTTTCGAGGATTTTCAAGAAAATTTGACGATTTCATCAGAATACAAGGATATTCAAGCTTCAGGCAAAAAAACAAAAAAAAAAACAAAAAAACAAAAAATTCATGGATATTCAGAAATTTTACGTCGGTAATTAATCAGGGATATAAATGAGAGAGATAGACATAATGAAGAGACTATGGTGCGGTGGTAAGAAAACTCAGTAATATGTGCGCTTTGGATTCAAGTAACATTGGAAAACTTACGTTGGATTACCTATGAATGAAAGCACGCTTTGGATTAATAATTCCTATGAAAGAGTACTTCGGATTTTTTCCTCATGAAAGCGCGCTTTGTATTGATCAAACCTTGAAAGCATGTTTTTTTTTTAGTTTACCTTTCGAAAGCGCTTTTTGGATTCATTTACACTCTGAATGAATGCCTCTGATTAATTTTCCTCATGAATGCGCGCTTTGGATTTATTTTACGCATGCGCACTTTGAATTTATTTTATCCATGTGTGCTTTAGATTGAAAGGCATGAAAGATCACATAGGATTAATTTCCTCTATAAAAGGCAGCTTTGGATTCACATTATATTTGAAAGCTTAGGTAGGTACGTTGGATTAATTTACCTATGAAAGCGCGCTTTGGATTAATATTTCCTATGAAAGAGTGTGCTTCGGATTAATTTTCCTCATGAAAAGCGCGCTGTATGTTAATTTACCTTGTGAAAGCGCGCTTTGAATCAATTTACCCCCCAAAAGAATGCGTCTGATTAATTTTCTGCATGAAAGCACGCTTTGGATTTATTTATGCCATGAAAGCATGCTTTGCATTAAGTTTACCTTATGAAAGCGAGCTTTGGATTGATTTACCCTCTGAAAGAATGCGTCTGATTAATTTTCCTCATGGATGCGCGCTTTGGATTTATTTTACCCATGCGCGGTTTGGATTTATTTTATCCGTGCGTGTTTTACACGGAGAAAAATCGCTTTGGTTCCAACAGCCAACGACTTCACATGACGGAACTTTAGGTGTCCTGTCCATTTACTTTGGTTGCTGTGTCCAAATTAAGTGGTTAGAACATCCAACTACCTTTGAATGAGAGGTCTATTCACTTTGGATGCCACTTCTTTGGCCAGCGGGAACAAAATTTTGGTTCCGAACCCAAAGTCTTCGGACAGAAACTTTGGATTTTACGCCTTTAGCGTGTGTGTCCAAAGTCTTTGGTCCTCACGCACCAAGTACTTCGACAAAAAGGAACGGCGAAATCAGTTTTCGAAAATGGCGTCGGTTAAACGTGAACGACGGAAGTCTGCCATAATTTTGATTAAATTTAATGAAAATGTCTCTAAAAATAAACAATTGCGTCGATGTAAATCAAGGGCGGAGCGCCGTTTATTCATCGTAAATCAGCCTGCACCGGTGAAGTGTTGTAGATGTTAGAAATTCGTTTATTTTGCGAGTCGGTTCGCGATTTATGCTGTGTCTCAACAGCTAGTATTTGCAGTCAACAAGTGATTTTATTTGTGGCCGGATCCCCAAAGTATATGGAGGAACAGGTACGGACAGGAGGTGGAGTTAAAGGGGTTTTCGAGCTTTCCCGCCAATTGATGACGGCACGCTTGCTTTGGCGATGACGTAGCGGTCACTCACTGCAGTAGCGAGAGATGGGGGTCACGGGAGAGTGAGTGAGATAGGCTCTTTGGTTGGGGTGCCCAAACAATTTGGTTGAGGTGTCCAAACACTTTGGTTGAGGTGTCCAAACACGTTGGTTGGGGTGCCGAAACACTTTGGTTGGGGTGCTGGAAGCCTTTTGTTGGGGTGCCGAAAAACTTTGGTTGGGGTGCCGGAACACTTCGGTTAGGGTGTCCGGACACTTTGGTTAGGGTGTTGAATGAAGTCCTTTGGTTCTCCTGCCCATAGTTGCTCAGTATCGATATACTGCCGGCAGCTTTCAGGCAGGAGAACCAAAGTCTTTTGTTCGCCTGCCCGAAGTTTTTTTTCCGTGTAGATTGATTTATCAAATGACAGCGCGCATTGGATTCATTTACTCTATGAAAGCGCGATTTGGATTCACACAACATTTGAAAACTTACGTTGGATTAATTTACCTTTGAAAGAGTGATTCGGATTAGTTTTCCTCATGGACGCGCGCTGAAGGTAATTTGGCAGGCAGACGTTTCCGCACACTTTTTCAGGTAAGGTCATTTCCGCACACTTTGGCCGGAAGACGTTTCCGCACACATTCTAGAAAAAGGTTATTTTACGAGTCGCAGCGTGGCATCACTGCATTGTGTTTATGGGCTTTGCCAAAATACACTGAATCATACATAACATACATGTAATGAAAGTGCAGCCCCATGACGTGTAAAACCAACCAAATTTACTCGAAAAAATATGTAGCTTAACTTCATTCCTCCACGTCAGTTTCAGTAAACTCCAAATATTCTACACCATTGTCCCAATTTTCCGGATTTTCTGGATCGGCCGTTTCGTCGCCTTGCATCGTTTTGGCGGGATGTTTGATGTCACGTATACCCTCTAAAAATATTAAAATTTTCATTTCACCATCAAGGTAAAAGTCTATTTTTTCTTGTATGCTGTTCGCTAACTCTCGCTGGGGCTTTCGAGGCACAAAAGTTTCACATCGTTGGGCTGATTTTATTTTCAGAGATATCATGCTCTATTCGTCAAAAATCTGTTTCACCGCAGTTGGAGCATATGGGTGATGATAGTAAAATTCGTCTTGTAATCGACTATTGTAGCTCTCCGCGCCGTTTGTCGTGGTAAAGTCAGTTGAAGCACAAGCCCATGGCGATGGAGGGAACGTATTTGATTCGATGTAATTCCTTAATACATACTCGGCAAATTTGCCAGCTTCAGCATACTGACCTCCATTTTCATCAGGCAGAAAGGCATAGGACATCTCGTGCGGATCATCGCATCTTATCATATTTTGATTGCACCTATCTGGACCGTTTGAGTCGCGACAGCCGAACTCGGCGGTGTGATCCTTGTTATTCAACGGACCAGTGCAGCATTGTTGCCAAGCAGTGATTCATTAAAAAATTTTTTTTTAAAAAGTGTGCGGAAATGTCTTCTGGCTAAAGTGTGCGGAAACGACTAAACTTGGATGAGTGTGCGGAAACGTCCTGCGCCCGGTAATGGGTCTGTTGCAAACTTTTGCTACAACGATAAAGAGTGTATCATCGTAGGTAACATCGCCCGAAAAGTCCATTGGTGGCATCAGAAAGTCATGAAATGCGATAATAAACTCACAAGAGGCGTTTAATGAAATCCAAGATGGCGGTAAAATATCGAGCAATCTGTATGCATGCACCTTTAACATACAAGGATTGCCAACGTTGACAACCTCACAGCTCCAGAGGTTATGTGTTTATTTACGATGTGTTTGGGTGTGATCGATATTGCGAGGTTGGTTATCCTTGGATGTTCGCGGTGCATGCATACAGGTTGCTCGATATTTTACCGCCATCTTGGATTTCATTAAACGTCTCTCGTGAGTTTTATACTGCATTTTATGACTTTCTGATGCCATTAATGGAATTTTCACGCGATTTTACATAAAAGTGAACACTCGCTGCAGCAAAAGTTTGCAACAGACCCATTGACCTTATGAAAGCGCGCTTTGAATTAATTTAACCTCTGAAAGAATCCATCAGATTCGATTTGTCCAAGTTGACTCGATTGTTCATAATCGGCTGCCAAGAAATTATGTGACTGTCATGGAAAAATAGGTAAAAGAAGGACTTGCACTATACTTACACCTTCTGACAGAGGTAAAGTTCTGACATCAAAGATAGTCATAGAGAGCTCTCTAGAATCAAACTGTAGCCAATAAATGCTAAATGTTTGAGACAGATAAACTTTTAAAAATACTCTTTAAAAGATAAACAGTGGGGAAATATACTTCGCAGTGTAGTAGCTCAATGAAAGGGGCAACTTTTCAGAGAGGATCTCAAGGCTTCTCCTTCGGAAGAAGGAGTCATGGACAGATTCACTCTGTCACTCTTCAACATGGACAGATGTGATGACTTAGTTAAACTAGGAAGTTTAATCACCAACAAAAATAAAAGCCTTATTATCACCGCACATATCATACATTAATTCAGCTTTATTTCAGTAATTTTTGAAATGCTTGGAAAGTCAAAAGATCTCGTCAAGTCCTTCATTCGTCAAAAAAGAAAGAACAATGAACTAATGAAGAATATGCATTATTGCCATGGACCAAGTGTTATTGCTCAGACGTTTTCTGAGCAGCGAATACATATATCCAGTGTGTAAAGTGGTCCATGCCCGACACGAAACAGAGCCAACAAATCAACAGTAACAAGCCTCGAGATTTGAAATGTACTAAATACAAATTTTCTTGCAAAAACCAATAAATCTTGGTACCAAAGTTAAGATAAAAATACGGAGAACAAAGAAACGAAATATCTTTCGTGTCCGAGTCATAATCCAAACGTAATTGCATTCTAAAAACCTAACTTAACTTAACCTAAGCTGGACAAAAGACTCCCGCCGTAGAAAAATCACACAAGCCTACGGAGGCACAGGATTGGTGAAATCGTGAAAAAAAAACGCGCCTCACGAAATACTTCTCGAAACAGGAACCAAGCCGTGGAACGCTGAACATTAGAGGATGGTCATAAGAAAAGTTGCGACTCTGAAATCGAAAAAAAATTCTAATAGAGCATGATACTCATGATCTAAAAAAAAAAGACAAGATAAAAAATAAAAATTAAAGGTAGACAGATGAGGGTCTTTGGTTAAGCATCTACCACCCGAACGAAGTCGGGCTGCCGCCTAGTTTATTTCGGGCCTTCGGAATATACAGGGTGTAAAAAAAAAGGAGCAGCTCCGAATAACTCGAGTTTGGGTTCGAATTTCAAAAAACGCTGAAACACGGGTTCCATTATTTTGAGGGGGACATCTTTTAGGTGGGTTGCCAAATTCCAGGCCCCCCCAGGGGGGCGGGTACGGGGGTCACCGCCCCCCTAAATCACATTTCTCAAATGGCGGCCCCTAATTTTTATTACATAACTTTGAAGAACATCAAATTCTAAGCATTTTGGCGCAAACCGCAGGTCGATATCGTTTTTCGTGTTCGAGATATCGAAAGTCAAAGTTCGATTTTGACCCTTTTCAAAAATGCATAACTCCTACAAAAAAAGTCGGAATTTAAAAAACGATTAGCTTAAAATGCTCTACAAAACAAGTCCTTTTCAGAAAAAAATACAACTGTCCAGAAAATTTGAATTTTAGGCTCCGAAAAAAATATTCAAAATTTTCGAAAATTTTGAATCGGCGATATTCTTGTAAAACGGCCAGAATCGACAATTTTGGCTTAAAACCTGTTGGCTGAGTCCAAATGGAGGGGAGCAGTTTGAGTTAATGAGTTCACACACACACACTAAAACACTCTTTTAACAGATGCAAAACACTCTTTCAAGCAAAAAAATCGAGTATCGAATGGCCACTTTCAATTATTCCTCTCATAAATAACCGATCCTCTTCAAATGATATGTTTAGATCAATGCCATTGTTGCCAAATCACAGAAACTGCCTCCTAACGGTTTTAGAAATTAATGCTCCAATGCGGCTTGAAAAATGATAAATATCTCTTTTAGCGCAAAAATTGATGATCGTAGGCAAAAACTAGACCCTTTGAGGAGTTCATTTCCGTCGAGATCCCAACAAGCCTTTTCGAGCTTTTTTTTAAATGTCCATTTGAATTTTACGCTTCAAGAAGGCTCATTAATTATAAATATGGCTCGGCTCGTTAGATTTGGCAACAGCACGAATCCACCATCTAAAAGTAAGCAAAGCAATCGATTCTCAAAAGGCCAAACTGTCTCCAACACTTCTCTCATAAATAATCGATCCTCATTGAATGATATGCTTGGATCAATGCCGTCGTTGCCAAATCACAGAAACTGCCTTTTAAAGATTTTAGAAATTGATGCTCAAATGCGACTTGAAAAAATGGTAAATATCTCTTTTCGCGCAAAAATGCGCAAAAATTGATGATAGTAGGCATAAACTTGACCCTTTGACCAGTTAATTTCCGTGAAGATCCCAACAAGCCTTTTCGAGCTATTTGTTAAAAGTCCGTTTGAAGTTAGACTATCATGATAAATCATGATTCTATGATATACGTACGCAAAATGAAGAAAACGGCAACCCTGAAAAAAGGTAAAAATAATTTAGTGGTAAAAATGTATTCAACATAACTTCAATAAACTCCTCCAGGATCCATTTGTCACCAAAACCTTAAACTTTCCACGTTGCACCCACTTTTTGACAAGGCTCAAAAGCACTGAAGCGGAGCACATGGGTCACGACGCGTCATGTGGCGCGATCTTTGGATCGTGTTTGCGACACATCCGAACATGCTATCTGCTCAGCTGTCATGAATTAGTGACCACTGTACACCCATAAACACTCTAACATCGTCAAAAACACTATAACTAATATTCGATTTCGAGGGTTTTTACCATTGTTCAAAGCACTGTGCGCCGCGCCGCCGCGGCCGGCGCGGCGTAGACTCTCCATTTTGGCACGGTACTTTTCTCGCCCTCTCTCGATTTACTATAAGTAATTCTCATTATTTCCTCTTTGATTAGATTCGTTTCGATTATTGTTTTACCCTCCTATTTTCGCGCCTTATATTCTTTGTTGCATCGTTTTCACCAGTGTTCTCCATCTTCAATCTCTACCATGGGCTAGCCCTCAGCTCTTCACATCTTCATTCCTTCATTACATAGGGATTTTTTTTTTCATATTTGGCTTAAGATTTGGATTATCATTTTTTCGCCTCTCATTTTTATTTTCATGTCACAAACAACCACTTTGTAAAGCGTGAAATAATACAACAATCACTTTCTGTTTTTAAAGTAGAATAACCTCATAAATAACGCTTCAAACATTCAATAACGTGACCTCATTATAAGTGGCGATAGCCACCCCGGTCAAGTTTAAAACCCCAGAAGCAGTTGGCTAGCGGGACCACTTATATTTTTTACGAACATCGCGAAAAAGGCTCTGAGCAGGATTTCTCGCATGTTCGGTTAAATACCGCTTATACCGTCGCTCAAAACCCCATAACCCCCTATATGGCCAGAACGGGCCCAAAAAGATCTATCAGATGGTATGAATTGATTTTTGATTCATGGTTCAAGCAAAAATAAATCTTTAGAAAACCGTCTTTTTTACGGTTCAATTTTGAATCGACCGCCAAAACCAATTATTCAATAAGTCACTCCACAGAGTAAACGCCTACACAAAACCCTAGATAACCATATATTGATAGATTCAGAATGGCTGGGAGATGATACTTCCGAAGAGTTTAACTTATTTCATTCACTTGTAAGGAAATAAACTCGAAAATAAGCATGGGCCAATCAGACCACCCTTCAGTGTTGCCACGGACCGAAACCTGAAACAAGTCCACACCATCACCGCTTGACACCAGGGACAAATCAAATCACAATAATCACAAAACAGTAACACTGCATAACATCAACAACGGCTAAGTATCTTTATTCTGACATTTGACCCACGGTTTTCGTTCGAGTTTTAACAATTAATGACTGTCAAACGGGCCAAAGTAACTTAAATGGCTAAAACACTAATAGCGATTTATTCGCAGTATCAATAACCATCCTGTTTATCAACGAATGTGACTGAAAATGCGACTGAGAAAACCGAATCTGAGGTCTGTTTTTACCCATTTGTAAATCCAAGATGGCGGCCAAATAGCGATATATTGGCAGTCTCAATAACCGTCCTGTTTATCAACGGAATTGAATGAAATGTTGAGTACGGGGGTTTTCGCGGTCGAGAAAACCGAATCTGAGGTCCGTTTTAAACCATTTTCAAATCCAAGATGGCGGCCAAATAGCGATTTATTGGCAATCTCAAAAACCATCCTAATTATCAACGGATTTGACTGAAACTTTGGTCCCGGGGGTTTCCGCGGTCGAGAAAACCGAATCTGAGGTCCGTTTTACCTAATTATCAAATCCAAGATGGCGGCCAAATAGCAATTTATTGGCAATCTCAATAAGCATCCTGTTTATCAACGGATTTGACTGAAATTTTGGGTCCATGGATTTTCGCGGTCGAGAAAACCGAATCTGAGAGCTGTTTTAACTCATTTTCAAATCCAAGATGGCGGCAGAATAGTAATTTATTGGCAGTTTCAATAACCATCCTATTTATCAACGGATTTGTCTGAAATTTTGGTCCCGGAGGTTTTCGCGGTCGAGAAAACCGAATCTGAGGTCCGTTTTACCTAATTATCAAATCCAAGATGGCGGCCAAATAGCAATTTATTGGCAATCTCAATAAGCATCCTGTTTATCAACGGATTTGACTGAAATTTTGGGTCCGGGGATTTTCGCGGTCGAGAAAACCGAATCTGAGAGCTGTTTTAACTCATTTTCAAATCCAAGATGGCGGCAGAATAGTGATTTATTGGCAGTCTCAATAACCATCCTGTTTATCAACGGATTTAAGTGAAAATTAGTTTTCAGGGGTTTTCGCGGTCGAGAAAACCGTATCTGAGGTCCGTTTTACCTACTTATCAAATCCAAGAAAGCGGCCAAATAGCGACCAACGGCAGTCTTAATAACCATCCTGTTTATCAACGGATTTGACTGAAATTTTGGGTCCGGGGGTTTTCGCGGTCGAGAAAACCGAATCTGAGGTCCGTTTTAAACCATTCTCAAATCCAAGATGGCGGCCAAATAGCGATTTATTGGCAATCTCAAAAACCATCCTATTTATCAACGGATTTGACTGAAATTTTGGTCCCGGGGGTTTCCGCGGTCGAGAAAACCGAATCTGAGGTCCGTTTTACCTAATTATCAAATCCAAGATGGCGGCCAAATAGCAATTTATTGGCAATCTCAATAAGCATCCTGTTTATCAACGGATTTGACTGAAATTTTGGGTCCGGGGATTTTCGCGGTCGAGAAAACCGAATCTGAGAGCTGTTTTAACTCATTTTCAAATCCAAGATGGCGGCAGAATAGTGATTTATTGGCAGTCTCAATAACCATCCTGTTTATCAACGGATTTAAGTGAAAATTAGTTCCCAGGGGTTTTCGCGGTCGAGAAAACCGAATCTGAGGTCCAATTTTAATAATTTTCAAATCCAACATGGCGGCCAGATAGCGATCATCGACAGTCCCAAACTGTGGCCGTTAGAGGTCCCATAGGATCTATTAATCAACTTGGGTGGATCTGTAATTGTTTTAGTAAGTACCAAAAAGCTATAGCTATCGCCTCAAACCGCAGTGCAATCCAGCGATTCTATTTCGAGTTATCGATTTTTCAAAGGCGCGCGGTCTTGCCAGATCGAACGTGAATAAGCACTGGTTTCACTGAAATCCGCTAATGTCGACTTCTATGGACTTAGCATGCGCCATGAGAAGTTGGATATGATTTTTTTTTATTTTTATGAAGGTCTTCAAGTGGCCTGAGGAGTCTCGGACCGAAAAGGTCCATCCCAGGGGGGCCTTGGCCCCAAATCGGGGGGCATCGATGCCAAGTTGCACGCGCCGCCTCTGACTCTGTCGTTGCTCAAAGAATGCCATGAAAAAAAACAAAACAAAACAAAACCTTTGACTACAAAATCAGCTTGATATGTCACAAAAAAATCCAAAACCCTCTGGGTTTAAAAAAAAAAGCCGGTCTAGTTTAAAAGAACTTTTTCTTAGGGATTGATACAAAAAAAAAAAACAAAAAAAAAAAACTAAAAAAAAAATCTGCTCCTAAATCTGATTAAAAAAAAAAAAAAAAAAAATGCTAATGATATGTGCTGCGATCAAGTCTCAGGTTCTGTTTCATCTTCCTTCAATATTTCTTGTGACCACAGGTGTCATTTTGGGCTTTACATTGCGTTTTACCGTCCAAACATTGAAGATCGGTCGTGTGTGTGTGTGTGTGGGGGGGAGGGGGTCTGCCAATATTAATCGCTGAAATACGTTTGATATCCGATGCGATCAAGTCCCAAGTGCACTCTCTTCCTACCACTTTAATCTAAGGTGCCCTTTAATAATGGGGGAAAAAAAACTTGAGCCGGCAATTGTTTTGCTTCCTTCGTCTATCCCGTTTCAATTTCACATCGTATCGTCGACCCGTGATTCATTAAATGAAAAGGTGGACAAAGATTTTACCAGTCTACTCAACAATTTGTAATAACTGTAACATATTATGGCTTTAAAGAAAACGAGTGGAAGATGGCCTACCTATACGAAACCGTTGATGAACAGAGGATATGCTATCCCCAGTATAATGGTCCATACTGGTCCACAACCAATTCTCCATGTAGTATGGATGTATGGCTATATCGGAGTGACGCTTACTGAAGTATTGGTTATGAACCATTTAAACATCACGGTTATGACTCAAATGGTACAATGAATATCCTTGAGTACCATAAATTCTTGTAATAAACTTAATTAAGAGCACCTTGAACCAAAATAGGCAAAAATGAACATTTTGATACCCTAAATGGTCCTACTTCTCTCGTGAACAGAAAAATGTTATATGGTCAACGATCATACTTAGCATTCACTTGAATCCACTTTTTCTTAATTAATTAATTTGCATCGGGAAAACGCAGTTTAACATTCCTCCGTAGATCAGCGCTGGTATCAGCAAAGAAATAGGAGCAAAAAAATTGCCGGCTCAAGTTTCCCCCCCCCCCATTATTAAAGGGCACCTTAGATTAAAGTGGTAGGAAGAGAGTGCACTTGGGACTTGATCGCATCGGATATCAAACGTATTTCAGCGATTAATATTGGCAGACCCCCTCCCCCCCACACACACACACACGACCGATCTTCAATGTTTGGACGGTAAAACGCAATGTAAAGCCCAAAATGACACCTGTGGTCACAAGGAATATTGAAGAAAGATGAAACAGAACCTGAGACTTGATCGCAGCACATATCATTAGCATTTTTTTTTTTTTTTTTTTTTTTTTTTTTTAATCAGATTTAGGAGCAGATTTTTGTTTTTAGTTTTTTTTTTTTTTTGTTTTTTTTTTTTGTATCAATCCCTAAGAAAAAGTTCTTTTAAACTAGACCGGCTTTTTTTTTTAAACCCAGAGGGTTTTGGATTTTTTTGTGACATTTTCTCTTTCATGACAAATGAATATCTGATACGCCACGAATTTTTTCGAGAGGTCTTGGGTGGGAGAGCTAGTCTCGGCCAATTTGCCTGTAACTAATATCAAGGTTGGATTATTTCCGAACTTGTACACTCCAGCTATTCGCAGACAGGCAGATTTTCTTTTTAAATTGCCATGTGAGCTACTTGAGATGGCTGATATTGCAACTTAAAGGGCTCAGGAAATATGTCAATAATAATACTTTCGCATTCAGAACAGGATAAAAACGCTAACAAGTAAAGATAACCGAACAATGATACAAATGCTTAAAAATCAGAGAAAAGTGTAAAAGAAGAGAGAGAAAATCCATCAGTAACTACCAGATTGAGTTTTACAGACAGCTGAAAAGGACAGAAATTATGTCTCAAGAGGAACCTAAAAAGACTAAAGTTGCACTTTTCGAAGAACCTGGAAATCATTTCCAGCAAATGCATAATGCTACGAAAAAAATTGGTATCATAATTTTGAGGCTTAAAGACAGCATATATACTCGCATACAAATAAGTCAGAAGCCAAATCTCTAGTTCCAGTGCCTATTTCCTACGATCTAATTACATTCATAAGTGTCGTTCTTCGCATGAAATACTTGAGAATACCCGATCTTTCTTGGTATGAAAAGAAAGCTGAGCCTCTTTAGTTTGTCCATCTTCTTAGATACACTGCGATTATTAGCGATTTTAAACATGGCGAACGCGCATCATTTATTCACCTTTTTTCTTTTAGTTTCTACGATTTGTAGAACCAAGTATAATTATATCGTTCTTCTACTCACCTTTCGCAGTGTGTCTTGAAAGATGAAAAACTAAGTGGGGGGGGGGGGGGTGTCTCAGCTTTCTTTCCGTACTAATGAAAATCGAGTATTTTTAAGTAGAAGTATCTTGCGAAAATTTCATCGGAATCTATTGATGTTAATTGTCCCCCCCCCCATGCATATCTGTGATTCCCATAATCAACAGATCAACTATGCCGTCCATTTTCATCTTCACAACTTTCAAAATCGCAATGTATCGCGATTCGCGATAAACGAAAGAAAACAAAATTAAACGAATCAATCGAAAACAAATCAGAACAGACGAAAAGTTAAAAGGCGTAGCATGGACTCAAAATAAACTAAAGCCTGAGAACGAAAGTAAAATGGAATAAAATAATGAATTACTCAAGAAAAATGACAAAACTTTCAATTCGAACCAACAAAAATCGAAACTTCTATGCATGAAAGATTGATAAAGGAAACATTAAAAAAGAACCATGAAGTATTTCAAAATAAATTAAAGAAACTCCGAACATTTAAATTCAAACTAAAAGACAACCCATAACCAAACAAAAGAAGAATAACTCTAAGAAAATTGAACTTTTTTTTGTCATCAACTCAAAAAACGTTCATTATAAAACAGCTGACTCCAAAGTCGACTAAAAATTCAAATAATGCTTCTAAACTAAACGAGAGATTAGGCAACACAGAACACACGCCAACGGAAGCCAATTGGCTGAAATGACGATTCTCAACTACAATATACCCACGAACTCCTCCTATTTGCTACAAATTTTGAGAACACCGCTAAACACAAAGAACTAACCACACCATTAAGCAATAACATGCATCATCCTCTCACAAATGCACCCAACAATTAACCTCCAAAATCCTAAACTTTGAAAACCTCGGGCTTCTCTATACGGCGAATACATGGAAGAAAAAAATATCGAAACAAGGTTGCCAAAATTGCCAAAAACTACTCACGAAAACAACAAGAAAATCAAACAGAATGCATAAGAATTTTAACAACAAGTAAAAAAAATATACGGGGAAAAAGAAAAGAAACCACTACAAAAAAGGAAGAAAACCCTCGAGGGACAATAAAACTGTAAAACTAGAAAATGAAGAATGCAACAACGACGTAAAAAATTACACAAAATACGTAACACCGTGTGTTTCAAATCGATATTATTCGATACTTTACACGGAGTTAAATGGAGCAAACTGATAATAATAAACTAAGCAGTTACACTGCATGTTTAAAACAATAGGTAACTTAATTCAAACATTAATTTGTAAAATGAATCCAAAAGCACAAATTCAAATTGTCGGCAAAATCAAGATGATAGTTTAATATTTTTCAAGCATTGTAATTTATGGACTTGAAGCTGGTTGAATTCAAGAATTTTTCTCGAAAATTAAAACGAAAAGGAGCCAATTATGCAATTGAATAGAACGTTCAAGAGCAAAGAGAGGAAGAAGATGGGCTTGGAAAATTTGAGGAAACATATAAGGAACAATGACTGTTATTATTCTCCCTTATATTAAACAGAAAACAAAAGAAATTCAAATGAATTTTTGACAGATAATGGAAAAAATAAAACAACAAATTCTTTGAGGTTTGGAAGAAAGATAGTGCTAAAATGAAATTCAAAGCAGTAAAAAAAAAAAAAAAAAAATCTTACCAATTCGCGAATGTTTCCTAGAGCGATGTTTCTTCTCTTTTCCATCCTTTCTCGCTTTTTCGTCTTTCCTGTAGCACCTCAGATACCAATTGTTCAACCCCCCTCGTCGCTCGGGAATACCAAACTCCCTGTCCAATCCAAATACATTTTGCTTGTTCACATTTATAACCCAAAATTTCATTCTACGAGAACCCCACACACAAATCCCCTTTTTCTGGCCGGAACATATAGAAATCGGCTTATATAATGAGATAGAATTTTACCAGTATAAAGAGAGATAAGCTGTTTAGATACATGAAAAGAGGGACCATAAAGGAGAGAGAGGAAAATGAACAACCACTGTGATGATATTTGTTGAATTTCCACATGCTGTACTTGGCTCAGAAGCTACATCACTACACTAAAAACCTACTGAGTAAATAATTCTCTTATATTGAAAAGAGATAAGAATGGAAGGAGGTGGGAGACAAAAGTAGGATTTACTCAATACTTGTAGATGTCTCAAGCTACCTTCACACCTTCACAGATAGGTGTCACCCTTGCTCGACACAATCAGCTGACTTGACTACCTAAATTCAGTTTATCATCAATCCATTGTTTTCTCTTTCTTTATCAAGAACTCTCAAGGAGCTATGAGATAAACCATCCGAAAGTTATACGGCAAAAATTAATTCTAATGAAAATCTAATCCCAAGAAAACATGAAAGTCTCATCAACAAAGAAATGAAGTGCGATATAAGTTTTCGTGGTCAGTTCGTTTATTGCTTCATTTGCAGGCTGAAAACTGAAAAGATTGCATTTACAGAATCTAAAACACGAATGAGGGGACACCTACGGCACCAAATAATAAGTGATAAATGAGACACCAAATACTATCTATACCACAAGGCAGTGTTCAATTGGTTCATCAAACCCCCCTGAAAAACATTCGATTCCTGCCTCATTTTTTATTTTCATGAAAGGATGAGGTACCGAAAAGAAAACGGGATTAGTTCTAGGAAAAATTTCGGGGATTTTTGGGGTGTTTTGTTAGAATGATCAAGGGATGAATTCATATCATTATAGTTCATATTTTTGCAGGGTGCTTAGACGATAAGTCCTGTCATAATATGTTCAATTTACAACGTCCAATTTTGGACTTTAAAAGTCCATCAATGTATGTCCACCATGCTTCAAGTCCAATATCTTTTACGTCCAAAAATTTGGAAGTCCATAGAATTTTAAGTTCTCACACATGTTCTAATATTTGTGTAGAAAATAAAAAGAAACAACATTATTACCTACTAATTTGTCAAGAGGATAAATAAAACATTTTCGGGAAATGAAGCTAAAATACACATAAAAGAAACGGCGGGACGTTTCGGAAATTTACGTTTCCATTTTCAACGGCAAAAAAACACACTGAAAGACATAGAAATAACCTAAGAATTGAGTCGCCGCTCTAACAGGAAGGCTTTTGGGTAGCAGCCTCTTAAAATACGTTTTTATGTCATCAAAAGCTCTCAGGCGTCTCAAAAATCCTTCTCAGCAGTGAAAAAAAAACTGTCACCGCAGATCGAGACTAGCGTTTATAAAGATACAGTTTTGAAGGATGAAAGGGATTTTCCAGCTTTTCAATTGTTTTTAAAGCAGGTTGATAAGTTGCACAAGTGATGTTAAAGATGATTTAACAGCCTTTAAAACTAGCCCTCGTTTATATGTCAGTCCTCATCGTCTTCAACTTTGTTCGGATAATACGCTTTCAGCCAGTAACTGGCTGCATGCAAATAGTGATTAACTTGGTGGTTTGTGCCCTTGAAATGTTGGAAATTTCCGGCCAGTTTTTACAATTGTTGACCATTGACTTGAAAGTTGAGGACAAAATGAACAAGAAAATGTCATGGACTTTATGTCTTTAGACTTTAAGACTGTATATGTTGAAGGTGTTCCAAACGATCCGTCCTTTTTAAACATGCAATGTAACTGCGTAGTTTATTATTATCAGTTTCCTCCATTTAACTCCGTGTAAAGTATCGAATATTATCGACCTGGAACACACGGTGTTGCTTGTTTTGTGTAATTTTTGACGTCCTTGTTGCATTATTCATTTTTTAGTTTTTGCGGTTTTTTTGTCCCTCGATGAAGCCTCGATTTTTTCCTTTTTTTGTGTTGTAGTTTTTTTCTTTCCTCAAGTTTATTTGTTTACTTGTTGCTAGAATTGTTTGTTTATTGTTTAATTTGTTTGCACTTTTCGTGAATAGTTTTTGGCAATTTTGGCAACCTTGTTTTGATATTTTTTCTTCCATGTAATTGCACAATGGAAAAGCCCGAGATTCTCTAAGTTTGGGATTTTTTAGGTAAATTGTTGGAGGCATTTGTGAGCGAATGAGACAATGGGGCTCTTGAGAACTTTTGCTACACGGGATTGAAGAGTTGATTCTTGTATAAAAACCTGTAAAAATGACGATGAGTAGGTACAATAAAAAGTAACGAAATTCACTCTCAGAATCGAGTTTAATGGCGGAGAGACGCAGGTATCATGGGAGATTCCTATCTTAATTGAGACATTCCTCTGTGTTTCCATAGAGAAAGTTACATATTAGATAGGAATCTCCCATGATACCTGCGTCGAACCGCCATTACGATCTTGCCTTTAAAGTAGTTATGTAGGTTTATTACTGAACTTTAGACATTCTCAGTGTGATTTTCGTGATTTTCGCTGGTTTTTACATCAGAATGGACTACTCATTTGCTCACAGCAAAAGTTTGCAAGAGTCCCATTATAGTTGAATGGTGTGGTTAGTTCTTTGTTGGTTAGCGGGGCTCTCAAAATTTGTAGCCAAAAAGGGGAGTTCGTGAGTAAATACCGGGTGTCCCAGACCAACCATGTAGGTACTTTTTCTCGAGAACGGCTGGGAGTTGAGTCACGTAGGGAATTGACCCCAAGGAATTCAATGAAAATATTTTCACAGTCCTTCGAGGGCCCCCGGAGGGGGAGGGAAGGCGGTTTTTTAGAGGCCCATTTTTCACAATTATGTTTTTGCTGCAATTATAAATACAGGAGCAAATAAGAACAAAGCAAGGCAAACAAAGCAATGAAAAAATAAAATAAAAAAAATACTTACATAATAGAGGATCCAGCTTTTCTTTGAAACTTTTATTCCTAGAAATGACATTCGTATTATGTTCTCCTCTTTGCAACAGGGTTTCCCATCTCGCACTATCCCATGGCTCAGAGAATATTGTCTGAATTAAAAAAAAAAAAAAAAAAAATTACAAAATTGTTAAAGAAAAACCAACCAAGAGAAGAAGAAGAAGAAGAAGCCATAAACCGAAACATGAATGAACGCATGCGTTCATAGAAACAGGCTCAAAAATGGAGACTGATGTCCCAAGGTGGCTCCAGGGCTCAGAAAAATTTACGGAGGGGAAAAGAAGCACTCAACAACACAATTTAGAATGGGGTAGTGGCAACGGTTAGAATTTCGGAGTATTTAGAAACCAAATGAAGGTACACGGCTATCTAAAATCAAGGATACCTTTGGTTTTTAACTAAGTCTCAAAGATCCGAGGAAACGCGATTTTTCAAAATACAACGTTTTCAATGGGAACACCGCGTTGTGATGTCACAACACACAAACACTTTCTTGCACTTCACAGAGCGTATCTCAGAAACTGACACACTTAGTGAGGAACCTAGGAGCAAATTTACCATTACGCAAAATATGCAACTGCGTTTGGCCTCGCCACTGAGAAAAAATATGGTTGGCGTATCCATAATTATGGATCGGCTATTCATACTGGATTGTCCCCAGACAACCAACATTTTTGTGGTTAAGCCACGCTTACTGATATTATTAATAAACCCATATTGTTTGAGCTCCCATCCAGGAGGGTTACCTTGACCATTCTGGATGGTTCGTCTGATCATCCAAGATTGTTAAATTTAGGCCACACATAGGTAAAGAAAATTCGCAAAAAAGTAGGCGACTCGGCCCGGACTTGGATCCGGGTTTGCTGCGCAATTATCCAGTACTCTTCCAATCGGCCATCACTCAAACTTGGGAGTGGTGGCAAGAATTACGCCGTATAATTGATGTACTGAGGAACTGTTCGCTTCGAAAGAAGTTTCTTTGTACAACCAGAGCCTTGCGTTTAACTGGCTATCGTTCTGAGCTCTTCTTCTCAATACTTTCAAGAGTTTATAAGTCACTATTTCGACTCAATACTTATTTTAACTTTTGGTTCGTATCCTCATCAACCATTCAGCACCACCTGTACAAGCAGAGCCATTAGTCCTCCGTCGACGATTTGACACAACCCGCATGTGGTCGCTGTTTTAATTTGGAACAACTCACTTCCTTGCATTGGTTTTTATTTCAAAATAACTTCATCAAAGAAATAATCTACTCGAAGTAGAGCTTCCGATCATGGCAATGGCTAACATGAAAATGCAATTACGAATTTCAACGCCGCGCCGGTTGCCAAGTTTAAAAATAACCGTTAGTTTACAATTCACTGACATCAAAACACTTTTGTCTCTCAACGCAGATACTTCAGATACTTATTGCACAGACAATGAATCCTTTTAAGATGCTGCAACGTAAGAGCGGCCGTAGAAATTGATGCGGCGCCATCTTAATTTTTTATACATTCCATTATCATATTGACTAACAAAATCGGATGGCGAACAACCATACTTAAACATTGTTCGACTATGTATAGGTATCCGATGCATTGGCTAACCATTCTAATATGGTAGATATGGTTACCTCATCCATTACGGAGGCTTTGAGTAACAATCGGGAATGGTTGGAGCTGCGGAGCCACACTTAATGGATAGGGCAACCCTTAAAGATGGTCAGGCAAACAATCTAAGCCTAACAAGAATGCTATGGATCTTTGATCCATTCCGAATTGTTGCGTGGACAATCTGTATTGTTTCCTCAAACATCTGGGTTCTCTCATCCATAAAACCTTTGACAATTCCGGGATGGTTACACCAGCTATTTTTTTTTCTCAGTACAGCAGGAGGAACCAGGAAGCAGAGAAGAAAAATAGAGAAAGGAGAAAAGTCAGAGGCATAAAATAAGTACAACTTTGCTATAAAACCGTTTAACCCTTTCCAGCACCCATTAAGGATTTTGAACTTTTTGGACTTTCTTTGTGATTTGTTATCTCTTAGGTAGTCTAATGATGCATGATTTTTTTTCAGCTCGGTTCGACCAATAGAAATGCCCGAAATGGAGTGGTACAACAATTGTACCGCTTCCCCGCTGGGACCCCCACTTTCGCCCTGGGTTGAGTAATTTAACATGTTAAATTTCATTAAAAAAAATTACAAAATTTCACTAAGAATGGTTACAAGTAGAAACCCTTGATCCTGAACAATCAGAAGTTCATCATTTTACCAAAATCCTAATGTTTCATGCTGTAAACGTATAAAACACAGAGAATTCCGTTCAATTTTGGACCCATTTTCCCCCATTGTCTGTTTTATTGACCATTTTTCTTCAGTTTTTGTCTTTTTTGTGATAATATGTGATGATATTATGTATAAGTAATGAAATAACCATAAGAAAATGATGTAATACTGCAGTTTGCATAGATTTTTGTCTCTTTATACATGCGAAAAATCAACTTTTTTCATTAAAAATTTGGTCAGCCGGATCAAATTAGTCGAATTTAATTTGTATTTCTTTCTACTGGAAAAGTAGATTAGGTCTTGTTTTACTGATCTAATGAGACAACCCCCTCCCCCCCCCCCATTGAAAAAAAAGGAAAATAGGTATAGCCTCCTTGACTTGTTGTCAGCTCCTGTGGGGAAGTGGTACAAATAGGTACCACGTCTAAAAGCCCTATTTAGAAAGAACGAAAGCATAAAACCAAAATCTGATGCAATAGGCATGAAGCTGAGATCATAAGTAAACAGAAAATATACAATTCACTTAGCAAAATTACTTTGGACCGCCTCAGGAGCAAGATTTGCAGCCGGTTCTTGATTTGGCTGCTGTAACCTCAAAATCCGATGAAAAATGATAAATAAACAGTACTACCAACCCGATTTTCGTGAAACAAAAAATATCCACCAGAGAGCAGCACTTCCTAGACCTACTGTATGTGGTACGAACCTTGTACCACTGCCCGCCTTCCCAAAAAAAAATATTTTCGAAGTGGTACAACAGTTGTACCACATTGCTGGAAAGGGTTTTAAAACTGAGTTTTCGATGCCTGTTAAAAAAAAACTTAGATTTAGGGGGAGGCTCCCCGGTCCCCTCTTCTTCGAGGGGGCTTCAAATTCAAGATTCCGCAACGAGAGATAAATAGAGACCCAGCACAAAGCTTGCCACAGGTGTCCACTTTTCCAGCTCAATTTTCGTCGGACCCTATCGAAACAACAGCTAACCATTTTACCATTGCCTACTGCTGTGAGCGCGTGGTTTGCATTCGCCAAACAAACCCGGTTTCCGTTTTCGAGACCGCAGAATAATCACAGTCTTTTGTTGAGCTTACCGGTCCACTCAACAGTAGGCTATGTTTATCGTTGCAGCCGGTGACTCCCAAACAAAAATGAGACTAAACTGGCTTCACTTTTCTAACATGGGAAGGATACGGTGTGCTGGGTCTTTATTTTTCTCTGGTCTCAGGAGATGCAAATAAGTCCCTGGAAATACCATAGTGGCCATTATTCTCAGCTCATCAGTATACTTACTTCAGTTTTCTTGGTAAAAAAACAAAAAGATTTAAATCCCTTGCAACTGATCCACTGAAGCGCCGCAAGAAGTATTTTTTAGGCTGTTTTAAAAAAAAGCGAACCTTTTTGGACCTTATTTTACACGTTTGGGTGACCTATACTCTGTTCAATATTTCCTGGCGCCCGGGAATTTTTGTAATATAGTGCCGAGTACGCTGCAGAGAGGGCCGGGGTTACACAAAAGAGACAGAGGGATGACGAGCCACCTTCGGCTTAAAGTCCCTATACAGGGTGTCCCAAAATTCATAGTAAATATTTTTACCACGTATTTTTGGGGTCAAAATAAGACATTTTTCCCCTATAAACATGGGTCCGAAATTGTAGTCTTTTCGAGTTACAGTGTTGCAAAGTTTCCGAAAAACAAATTGAAAAATTGTCACAACTCCCCCGTGAATTGTTCTGAATGCTCGTAAAAAGGTACTCTGTTGTAATTTTAGGCGCTCTTGCCTCTGGAGTGCAAACATGCAAATCGGTCCAAACTTGACGACGAAATGACGCAATAATGCCGTCATTTTCAAATGGTTATACCTCGCTTATTTCTGAACGGATTTCGATGGAACGAAAACCATTGTTATTTTCTCGGCAAAATCTATGAGAGTCAAGCATCAAAAGTCGATTCTGTTGACAGTGCAACTGACCTATACCTTTGTCAATTTTTGATCAAAAATGATCATCTTGAGCTCAATTGATAGAAAATGAGTTGATCTCTCAAACGTGACCAAGATCAGATCTATAGCTTGTTTACTTTTGAAGTTATAGCATCAATGTCGGTACTTTTGGGGCACCCTTCGACCCTTCGTATTTTATAATAATCGTTGTCTTTGAAAAAATTAGGAACCACACATGAGTGACAGAAAAAATAACAACAAAATCTACTTTGTCCTTCTGGCTACCCGAAAGGTAAGTAGTATTTTCTTTCTTTTTTCGACCAAGAGACTGAAGAGCATTGAAGGAGAGAACACTATCGTGAGTGAGAGGGAGAAAGGTAGCAATCCACAATTTGATGAAAGTCACACAATTATGGATCTTGAGAAGGAATCGGTACAAACTGGGCCCAATAAATGTACGGTAGAAACGGGCTTTAGGTCGTACTAGTCCAGGAACATTAGAAAAAATAGCGGAAAAAATTGGGAACAAGCTAAAATTTTGCACGAACGTTCCTCATAGCATGAATAATCACCAACCAAAAGTCCCAAGCTGGATCCGGCTTGCTTTTTTTTAGGGGGGGGGGGGGGATGGCCCCAAAAATGGCCCCAAAATACGGTTTTCATCAAATAACTCTATGAAGACGCAAAAAAACTCAAAAACTGATGTTATGAAAAGAAAGCTGATCAAATTATGTACAAAATAGTATCTACATTTTTTTTCATCGGACCGTCCCTTATAACCTAAAAAGGGGGTTGAAAATTGGTTCATTTTTTGAGAAATTGTAAAATAACGAAAAATTCGCAAAAAAACAAGACGATATGGCAACATTGGCTTGCCTTATGACCCATTTGATACCTCGGTAACCCTCAGGGTACATTTGAGACCAATTTCCCACATCCTTCTCCTTCCCCGCCCCTCTTTGAATCAAATTTCATCCCTTAATGACAACATTGATTTTATTTTGAGAAAACGATAAACTTGCAAATACGAAGCGACCACACCACCACCACCACCACCACCACCACCACCACACCACCACCACCACCACCACCACCACCACCACACCACCACCACCACCACCCCCACCACCACCACCACCACCACCACCACCACCACCACCACCACCACCACCACCACCACCACCACCACCACCACCACCACCACCACCACCACCACCACCACCACCACCACCACCACCACACCACCACCACCACCACCACCACCACCACCACCACCACCACCACCACCACCACCACCACCACCACCACCACCACCACCACCACCACACCACCACCACCACCACACCACCCACCACCACCACCACCACCACCACCACCACCACCACCACCACCACCCACCACCACCACCACCACAACAACAACAACAACAACAACAACAACAACAACAACAACAACAACAAAATGAAAAGAGACTGCAGCCCTACAACTGAGACGTATAAAGGAAACTCCACTGAACTTACCTGCGCATCATCATTGTCACTAATTTGAGAGTGATTCGAGGATCCATTGGGCTGTTGCTGACCATTTTTACTACTGAATACATTATCATAGGCAGATACACGTAAATTAACAGTTTCAGTCGATACCTGGGGTCGCATTGCCAAAGTATGGCTGCCTACTGCTGACTGACCGGAGGTGGTTTGTTTCGAAACAAACTGTGTCATCAGTCGAAACTCGGGAAGCCTACAATATAGGACAGAAAAAAGTAATAAATAATAATAAGTATTAATACATGAAATCAGGCATTCTAGATATTGAGTTCACTATACATATACACTGTACAGGTGTGTAACAAAAAAGGATCAGGGGCAGATATTTCGGAAACGGGTTGGATTTTCGAAAAACGCACAAACACGTGTCCGCTTATTCAGAGGAGTACATCTTTTTGGGATATTTTCACCTTCGACGCCCCCGGGGGCCCCGGGGGACCGGGGGCGGGGGACACTACCCCCCTAAATGACATATTTCAAATAGGAACCACACATTTTTCTTACAGATTCGGAAAGAATACGAAATTCTAAGACTTAAAGCCTAAAGTGCATGTCAATATCGATTTTCGTCATCGATAAATCGATAAATTAAAACTCAAAGGTAGATATCGACCAATTTTCAAAAAATCGGAACTAAAAAAGGTCCGATTTTAAAAAACTAAGTGCTTGAAGTACTCTCTAGAACGAGTTTTTTTCAAATTAAAATACACCTTTCGAATGAAATTAACACTGTTGCCATTTTGGGGCCCCTAAATTTTTTCAAAACTATCGAACATTTTTATTACGCTTTTTTCTAGAACAACGATCCAAAACCGCAATTATATTGGCTCCGAAGTTGTCCGATGAGGGTAAATGTGTGCTGAGATGCAATCAGAAGCTCTCAAAAGTCTCGCATCATTCATTAAAACCGCAAATTTTGGCTCAAAAAATGTTAAATTTCAGAATTTGATAACATCATTAGTTCAGGTTTTTTTGAGACTTTCGACGATTTTTAAGCGCATTTTAGCATATCTCCGAGCTCATCAGACGAATTCAGAGCCAATATTGTTGGTTTGGATTGTTTTCCAAGAAAATAGCGTATGGAAAAAATGTTCGATTTAGGGGCCCCAAAACGGCAACAATGTAAATTTATTTGAAATATGTATTTTTATTTGAAAAGTACTCGTTCTGGAGAATACTTTAGCCACTTGGTATTTTAAACCCGACCTTTTGTAGTAGTTCTGATTTTTTGAAAATTGGTCGATATCGAACTTTGAGGTTCAATATATCGAAAACAAAAATCGATATTGACATGCAATTTGCGCTAAAATCCTAGAATGTCGTACTCTTTTCGAATCTGTGAAAAAAAAAAAAAAAAAAAAATTTGGGGTTTCCCCCATTTGAAATATGCAATTTAGGCGGGTGCTGCCCCCGACCCACAGTGTTCGGAGCGACCCGGATCATTGGCGGAAACCTCTAGCATGCTCGCATTTCATTTAAACTTGGTACAAAGGGGGTTTTTAGGTCGTAAATTTCTTTTTTATATCACATTTAACTTTAGATTTCATTTATTGTTTTTTTATTTTCATTTTCGTGAAAATGACTAAGTCCCACAAAAGCCGCAGAGGCACTTTTAAACACAAAAATATGAACGGGGGGCAAGTTCGGGCAGGATAATATTGTTGGATCGCTCAGAAAAAATGTTTTTCTGAACATTCTTTGCCTTAGATTTGCTGGGTAATGCTGGGCATTTTTTAAACGTCCTCCAAAAAGGCCGCTAATGCACATGAAAAGTCGATTTTTGAGGGGTCCAACCCCCTTCTTAATTTAAACATGAAATAAATGTTTAAACGGCTTAAAAGTAATTTCATATGTCCTAATTGAAGTACAGAAGTCCAAATTGGAATGTGAGTAAAAGGGTATTGTTTTTTTTTTTTTTTTTTTTTTTTTTTTTTTTTTTTTAACATGCAGTAAGTACTGCATGTTTTTGTTATGGTTTTGTATCGATTTTGGCCATAAACTTCCTGCGTAATAATCGACAATTTTCGGCTTGGTCGCAAACGTGCGTTGTCAGATTTCCGCGCGTAATGATCGCGTCTCGTTTTACGGTGGATTCCCTTCGTTCGATATATTGCGGAGCGGCAACGCCAAAAATCTTTCTATCCTTTAACCAGTCACAAAACGTATCGCGCGCCATATCGAATTTGCGATATTCTTCGGTCCACCGCACAATGGACAGAAATCAAATCTTGGCGGTCCAAATTCGATCCTTTCAAAGTTGGAAAATTAGTATTTTAGCTGGGTACTATAGTTGATTTTAAGGGGTTTATTTGGCTCCGTCTTTTATTCCTGGCTTGTCCCATACTTATCGGAGAATATCATTTGATGGATCGACAATTCTTGTGATATCTCATGTCTTTGTATTTTTGACCACTTAGGACTCGATTTGGATCCATAGTGCGCCGTTTGAAATGTTCGAATAATGTTGAGTTAGGTTTTGACTGAGTATTGACCCCAAGTTTTTCATAAGGATTTGTCTCCGTTATGAATAAATTTGGTAGTTCATTATTTTGTCTGTGATTACCAACGAGCTATCTCTAGTTCGGAGGCTTTGGTAAACATGCGTAATTTGCCTCGGAGATTTTAAGGTTAGAGATTGTGTTGTGAAAACAAACCGAAGTTCCCTCCGCAATAATGTATTTCACGTGTTTTTGAAGTCTATCAGAGACTTTAAAATCTGAATTTCTTTATGAACTGTGAGTGTTTTCTGTCAATCAAAGCCTTAATTTCAGTTTCTACTAATTGAAACACTCAAGTTCTTCATAGCTTTCATTTAATTTGCCAGATTCTACATTGCGTGTTATTGCCTCGTAATGCCGTAACTCATTGCCTTTCTTGGCATTTTGACGAGTGAAAGTGGTATGTTTGTGGTGATTTATTCAAAAATTTTGTAATTTGACCTCTCTCAGCAAACTCTCTCTTCCTGAGACAGATTTACTCATCTTTCTCTCCTCAAGTTGAGTGATCTGAAGGAGTTAACTTCGTTAACCGATGAGCGTGGTCTAGAGAGTAAAGTTACCGAAATGAAAAAAAAAAGCAAAGGATGGACCTTTACATTTCAGACCAATTGTACCTATGCTTGCATGACAGTCATGGAGAGCAGAACTATTTAAATGGCAACACCAACACCAAGTTGTGTGATGCATTCATTCAATGATAAATGATGTCGACTGAAATAGTGGGCTGAGGTTGATCGGAGAGCATCCATTTCACTCGACTCATCTCTTTTGCCCAAGTTGATTGAGCCACTCGTGAAGTGAATTTTACTACGAGTTTGGTTGGAGTTTGGTAACAACTTTTTTAAGTATTTATTTACCTAAGTACAACTGTCCGACAAGACAGTCGGTCGCTTCTGAACTGCATCAGAGGGCATGGGAGAGTGGTTGGTTTGCGCAGAGTTTCAACTCGTTTCTAATGAAGCGCTTATCAATGCGCTTTGATGCGGTTTGGAAACAGGCACCATTGTTTGTCAGAACCCTATACTCAAATGGTCCCCCTCTAATAGAATGGTTACAGTGACTCATCTTTCATTGAAACTGCTGAAGATGATTCGACATGTTTACTTGCAAACGGATAGTTTTGCGAGGATGAAAAAAAGCTTCATTATGAAGCTATCTGAAGCTACACTGAAAAAGTGCAAGAAGTGTGTTCGACACTGAACAGCACAGTTTATGATGCCAGGCTTTGGCTCTGGGCATGAGGGAAATGGTCATATCTTGTCAATAATCTTACAAAGTCTGAAGAGAGAAACCTCGAAGCCAGTACAAATGATGGTGTTAATTTGGACACATTAGATCTAATCGGGGAAACCAACTCGATTTGTCTAATTCTACTCGATGTAACCTAAGTCGAAACAAATCTTGACCTGGACCAATCAAATCAGCTTTTCTAAAATGTTGTGAGTAAATCATGAATCCTTGGGTCCAATCGGTTGCGATAAAATTGTCGACTACTTTAGCGGTATATCCACCTAAGATTCTTAAGTAGGATAAAGTAACTTTCCCCTCTTGTTTGGAAGCAGTCGATAAATAAGTGGTTACGAAGTTGTGACTGAACTTCACTCGAATCTCATGCAAACATTCACTCGAGTGGCTCAATTGACTAGGATGAATCGAATTGACTTGGGCAAAATAGATGAGTGGAGCAAGATGGATGCTCTCCGATCAACCTCACAGCAAAATTTTAGTATGGCACCGTTTTACAGCCTTCTTGTCCACACCTATATCCTTGGTAAAAGAACATAACATTATAATGAATTGGTACCCCGTTTCGTGCATCGCACGACGTGGTGTTGTCTTCACTTTTAAAGAAAGTTAGGTTGGTTTTTTTTTCATAACAAGGTGTCTGTGAATTACTGTATTTTGGTCACTTCAGAGTTCTACGGAGTACCTAACCTTAAACCTAATACTGGTAATTCTAAGTCAGTGTTGTGATTGATTTCTTGCACCATTATTGCCATAATGATGACAGTAGTTTCTTATTTCTACTAAGTGGGTACTTTAGTCTTTCAATTCAACTATAAACGCTCTCTTATTGAAGAATACTCTTAATTCTCAATGAAATGAAAGTTCCGTTCGGTCCGTGCAAACTTCAGAACCACGAATGAGTCAGTCATCTTTTATTTGCTTCTTCATGTCCAAACTGACTGAAGAGCAACTTTGAAATCAGATTTGCTGCAAATTTTAATTTCAAATACATTATATAATTTGCTAAAGTCAGTTCAAAGTACAATCAACGATGGAACTCACAACCAGTCAACGCGCAGATTAACTTGAACCGCAGGTAGGTGTGACCTCAGGTGTAGATTTTGTGGTTGAATTTTATTTTCTCCTAGTCTCTGATTTTTGATGCACTTCTGTACCAACTATACTCACACCAGTAAAATGGTAAATAGAGGAACCTAAAGACAAGTTCAAGCTTTATCCGAGATTACCTGGGATCTGAACGTTAAACGTTAAGGCAAATTACACTAACAGTCACAGTTCTCATGAAGCAAAGCACCTCACGAAGAGTACGAAATTCTATGTACAGTTCAAGTTTGTTTGAAAAAAAAATTACTTTTTTATTCAAATAAAATTTCAATTTAACGGAGTAAATTGCAATTTATTTAATTAAAACTGCACTTTATTCAAACAAAATTGCAATTTATTCAAAATAAATTGCCATTTATTCAAATAAAATATAAGAGAATGTCAACCTAACTAAGATTTATCTGAGATTTATTCAAGTAAAATTTCTTTGAAATATCAATAACATTTCAAAATAAAATTGCCATTTTATTTGAACAAAATAGGAGTTGATGCTACTAGGGCTTGGTCGCTCTTTATCAGATGATTTGCAAGTTGAATCAGAGCTACCATGTCTTTTGGTTGTATGCGGCTATTCAGACGAAAGTGTTTACAGGAGAAGTATCAAATATTTTGAAGGAGCTTCATACGGAGGATCTGTTACCAGGAGAAGTATCAAATTATTGAAGGCGCTTTTTCCGAAAAATAGACATTGTGATCAGGAGAAGTATCAAATTATTTGAAGGAGCTCTGAAGCCACCTCATCGAGGAAACTTAAGACTTGGTCGCTCTGATATCACATGACTTGCAAGTTGATCTGGGGGGTGATCACGGAGTTCGTTATCGTTATCGTTATCGTTTGCATTAAATCAAATGGGCTTGCTTCTGCGCAACTCGATCGCGCAGGTGATCCCCTCCTCACCTCTTCCTACTTCAAACGATCGAGTAAACGACAGCCTCCAACTCATCGCTTCCTTTCGACCGTTTCAATCGTTACGAGAGGCTCAAAACGATTCGATCAGTTGAGCCACCCAAGGTTACATGTAAACGATAACGATAACGATAGCAAAACGATCCGATCCTCCGTGATCACCCCCAGAACGACACGTCCACCGGGTGTAGGGAAATAAATATAGGAAGATATTTGAAAGAAAAGTTTTTACGAGCAAGTTTTCACGAAGAAGTGTTTGGGGCAGGTGAAGTAAAATGGAGCTGGTTTGGGGGAAAGATTTTAGATCTTGGCCGCAATCACTTGAAGGGGACGTACACCCTAAAATCGTAGTTGAGTTAAGCACGGAATCGATAGAGGAAAGCGAGACATGAACGACGGTGAAATCCGTTTCTCGAAATTCGTCTTCGTTGCGAAGATACAGCCGCCGAAAGATCCGGCGCTGACGTCATCTGCTCCAACCGCACGATGCGGTACCATTGCGCTTAATGGGAAACGCAGCGCCCGCGCCGTTCCCCCTCAATTTGTGAGGTTATCGGCACTCCAACGTAAAAATCGCTAAGGACGGAAATTGAAGAGCAAAAAATTGCCTTTCCAACTGTTTTCTAACTTTTTCTCCAAAATTATTTTTAGCTGAGATACGAACGGAAACGGCAAAACTTCGGATTGCGTTCAAATTTCTGACGGTCCGCGTTCTCAAATAGCCGTCTCTCTAGTCACTCAAAGTTTACTTATGAAAACTATTGATGGACCCTTGTTGTAGAAAATTTTACGCTCTTCAAATTTAGTCCTGAGAGTTTTTTGCAAGCGGTAAGCCGTTGCCCGGAAAATGCGAATGAAAACAAAAAAAAAATGCCGCTTTCTTATTTCCAACATGCATTTGTGAGTAGTTTTTTCCTATTTTCCTTGACAACGGTCAATTTTTGATGGAAAATCATAAGGGGTAAAGTTAAAGAGCGCAAATATCCTATAGATTCAATACACAAAATTTCGAATTTGCGTTTTCTGACCGAGAAACTATAATGTTCGGTGATTTTAGAATTTCAAGACATAAATAAATCGAGATATTATGACGGGTGTCGAACCAATTAGCTTCGAATAAAACGAACGCCGCAAACTGGCAAAAAAATGATTGTGTTTACTTTTTAATGTTACCAACGATCGAATTATCTGGTTATCCGCTTCGAATTGAATTCGGCGACGAACTGCTAACCTCGGTGCGTGGACCACGAACGCGGCCCGTCCTCCGGCCGGCATGCATGCCGCCGCGACAGTCTGGTGAGGTGGAACAAAACACGAAGATCACCTCATCAACTTATCTCGGCATCCTCGATCGTAGGTAACATTAAAAAGTAAACACAATAATTTTTTTGCCAGTTTGCGGCGTTCGTTTTATTCGAAGCTAATTGGTTCGACACCCGTCATAATATCTCGATTTATTTTATGTCTTGAAATTCTGAAATCACCGAAAATTATAGTTTCTCGGTCAGAAAACGCATATTCGAAATTTTTGTGTATGAATCTATAGGAAATTTTGCGCTCTTTAACTTTACCCCTTATCAGTGGCGCACCGAAGGGGGTGGTTTCAGGGTCAAAGCCCCCCTAAGCATCAAGATGTTGCCCTAAAAAGGGCCATCTTTGGCCAAAATTGCTTTCAAAACCCCCCCTAAGGCCTCAGAAAATGGAAAATTTGCGGCGAAACCCCCACCAAACTAAAGTTCTCGGTGCGCCACTGCCCTTATGATTTTCCATCAAAAATTGACCGTTGTCAAGGAAAATAGGAAAAAAATACTCGCAAATGCGTGTTGGAATTAAGAAAGCGGCATTTTTTTGTTTTCATTCGCATTTTCCGGGCCAACGGCTTACCGCACGCAAAAAACTCTCACGACTAAATTTGAAGAGCGTAAAATTTCTACAACAATAGTCCATCAATAGTTTTCATAAGTAAACTTTGAGTGACTAGAGAGACGGCTATTTGAGAACGCGGACCGTCAGAAATTTGAACGCAATCCGAAGTTTTGCCGTTTTCGTTCTTATCTCAGCTAAAAATTTTTGGAGAAAAAGTTAGAAAACAGTTGGAAAGGCAATGTTTTGCTCTTCAATTTCCGTCCTTAGCGATTTTTACGTTGGAGTGCCGATAACCTCACAAATTGAGGGGGAACGGCGCGGGCGCTGCGTTTCCCATTAAGCGCAATGGTACCGCATCGTGCGGTTGGAGCAGATGACGTCAGCGCCGGATCTTTCGGCGGCTGTATCTTCGCAACGAAGACGAATTTCGACAAAGGATTTCACCATCGTTCATGTCTCGCTCTCCTCTATCGATTGAGCCAATGTTGTTTTAAGGTGTACGCCCCTTTTTGAGGTTTAGCTGGAAGTTTTGGTGAAAAAATTTTGTGACATGAAATTAATAGAAATTAAAAAAGAAAATGAACAAAAGCACTTGCTCTCAGAAGTTTCACGTAGAAAAAAATTTTTACTCCACCACTCTCACTAACTCTGCATACCCTTTGAAATTATACAGAACATAATGCAACGATGATAACTATAGATAAGAGGAACCAGCACACTGCACAGATTTTTTAAGAAAAAAACCCAAAATGAAAGAGAACTTTCAATAAAACACTCACAAAGACGAAATAAGAGACAGTGGCCTAGCGTTCAAGATGAGGGAACCATACCACCAGGCATTTTTCTCAAGAACGGCTGATCGAAATGTTTTGAATAAAAAAAATGGGTTACGGAATGGACAAAAAATTTTTCATTTTTGATATTTTAAAAAGCCCTCATCAGCTCCTCGTTCATATTAGGAGAAGTTCAACACTTTAATCAATTTTTTTGCAAAAAAGCATCTTCTGAAAGTACGAAAAAAGTTATATCCTCATAGCAGAGGCAATGCCAACATTTTTGCTCCCATAGAAATTTACCAAAACACCCAGTTTTTTTTTAGCTATAGGGATTTGGGAAGATTTTTGAATCAACCCTTTTGCTTATCCAGTTGAGAATTTCTCACAAATTTGACAGATTCTGAAAAAAATATCAAAACCCTTCTGATCGATGTGCAACATGTTACCTTGAGGAGAAAAAATAAGGTGTTTTTTTTCAAATCAAAATTTGGGACTTCAAGGCAGAATCGGATCGATTCCATGGTCTGAGACATGACTGCCCAAAATTTCAATTTAACGAAATACACCAAATTTTTCACTTTAAGGTCCCAAAACTAGGGCACATCAATCAAAATGGTTCCAACCATTTGATCAGAATCTGTTATGTATTTGAAGAATTCTCAACAGGGGGCCACAAAAGCCAATTAAAATTTTTTCCAAAAATCCCCCAAAACTCAAAAAAGTGAGGTTTTTTGGTAAATGTCCTTGGGAGCAAAAATGTAGGAAATTGCCTGAACTTCAAGGACACCAGCTTTTCTCATAACTTTAAAAGAGCTTTTTGAAAAAAACTTGAGATATAGATGTGATTGAGCCCCCCTTTCAAAAATGCCCCAAAGGGCTAAGTATTGGAAGCTATCGATAATATGATAAATAAAAAATGTAGGGTTGATTCCCTATGCGACTTCCATGTTTCAAAACATTTCAATCAGCCATTCTCAAAAAAAAGCCTGGTACAGGTGCTCTGGATCACCATGTATACAGGGTGTAAATTTAAAAAAAGGAGCCAGGCCGAATATCTCGAGAACGGTCCGGATTCCGAAAAACGCTGAAACACGTGTTAAATTATTTGAGCAGAACATCTTTTTGGGGGGACGCCGATTTGGGGTCTCTCTCTGGGGGTCCCCAAGGAGGCTACCACCTCCCTAAATCCAATACTTCAAGGGGGCCCCCAAATTTTTTTTATTTAATAATCAAAAATAGGGTAAAATTTTAAGATTTTTGGTACAATTTAAAACGTCGACATCATTTTTCGTTTCCGATTATATCGAAGGTCCAAGTTCGTTTTGGGCCCATTTTCAAGAAGCGTTACTTACTCCTTTTTGAAGAGTCGGAATTCAAAACTCAAGGACACAAAAATACTCTGAAAAGCAAGCCCTTTTCAAAAAAAAATTCAATTATAACTGACATTTATTAAAATTTTTGGGTTTTGAAGCTCAAAAAACTTTTAGACTTTTTTGGGCCCCCAAGGAGGGCCATCTGAAAAATTCCGAATTACGACCCCTATTGAGTGATACATCAATCGAAAAGACGTAACAAACTGAGCATTTCGGCGAAAACCCGGGGGGTGGATATCGTTTTTACATTTGAGATATCGAATGTAAATTTACAGATTGCGATATCTCGATTGTGAAAAACGATATCGAACCCCGGGTTTGCACCGAAATGTTCAGTTTGTTACCCCTTTTCTATTTATGTATCAATCAATAGGGGTTGTACCTGGGAAATTTTTCAGATGGCCCTCCTTGGGGGCCAAAAACGTCTAAAATTTTTGGGAGCTTCAAAACCAAAATTTGACTAAAAGTTTGTCATAATTAAATTTTTTTTTGAAAAGGGCTTACTTATTAGAGTATTTTTTGGCCTTGATTTTTAAATTCCGACTCTTCAAAGAGGAGTAATGATTTTTTGAAAAATTTGTCCAAATCGAACTTTGACCTTCGATGTATCAAAAACGAAAACCGATATTGAACTTCGATTCGCACCAAAAGTCTGATAATTTTACCCTCTTTTCGATTTAAAAAATAAAAAGGGGGTCCCTGTTTGAAGTATTGAATTTAGGGACGTGGTATCCGCCCTGCGGGCCCCCCGGAGATGGCCCCAAATCGGGAAAACCCCCTATAAAGATGTCCCCCTCAAACATTTGAACACAAGTTTCAGAGTTTTTTAAAATCCGGGGCCGTTCTCGAGATATTTGGCCTAGTCCTTTTTTAATTGACACCCTATATGCTATGAAACTTAATGAAAAGCGGTATTACAAGAATAACAACGCAGTAAAAGCAGCTTACACTGATTGACTGCATGTTATCTTTGTATCGCTAGACTGCGATACAAAATCTGCTGGCGCTTGTTTTTTTTTTTTTCAAATTTTATGTAAACCCACTCAAGTTGACTCAAAATTCGCGTCAAAACCGGTACTTTCACATGTCTGCGGGGGCAAGTTAGGGCTTCCAAATTCATCGAATATGGGTGAATGCATGTTCTATACCCTTTAGAAGGTAGGTAAGGCTTTTAAACCCACTTCAGAGCCTATTTCAAATTTTAGGTTTCTGTCAGAGATCCGGTCGCTCCAAAAAATGTGCGACCCCAGCCCCTCTGATGGGGGCACCGAAAGTGAAAGCTCCCCCCCCCCCAAAAAATGCCCTCCTCTAAATAAGCGAACACGTGTTTAAGCGTTTTTCGAAAATCGAGGCCGTTTCCAAAATATTTGCCCCCCCTTTTTTGTTACACACCCTGTATGAAACAAACCCAACCCTAAAAACCGAGCCTATTGATTGCAAACTCCAAGCATTCTTATAGCATACTCTACTGGGGGAGCCGTAAGTAACATTGCTCACGTATTCTTCAAACCTGGAGGATCATCACGGAGCATCGGATTGTTATCATTATCGTAATTGGATCGAGTACATAAAAACCTTATGAGCGGCTTCACTGATCGAAATCTAATCGTTTCGAGTCCCCCAAAACGATGGAAACAGACTGAAGGAGCCGACCAAAGAGTAAACAAGATCGCAATTGAATGGAAGGCCTGCATGGTCAACGTAGATAAGGGATCGGAACGCGGGCTGGCCTCTGATTGGCTGCAACGCGTGGGGCTAGAGTGTCTTAGGGTATAGGGAAATTAACACGGGGTTTTCGTTCCGGGACGTTTTTCTCGAAACCTGTGCAAAAACTTCTCCAAAAAATTTATGCGAGTCGATTTAGCAGAACTTTCCGAACAAATTAATAGGTCATAAGTGCCACTTTATTGCAAATTCGAAAAGACTGTTTCAGTCGAAAAGTACGCACAATAGTGGGTTTCTCAAACACTGCTCGAACACACGCCAAGCATGTAAACACAATATTGGGTGTACTTTTTTAAATGAAAAAGTCTTTTTGAATTTGCAATAGAGTGGCACTTATGACCTATCAATTTGTTCGGAAAATGCTGCTAAATCGACTCGCATAAATTATTTGGAGCACAGGTGTTAATTTCCCTATACCCTAAGCCATGTTAGCACCACGCGTTGCAGCCAATTAGAGGCCAGCCCGCGTTCCGATCCCTTATCTACGTTGACCACGCAGGCTCCATTTAATTTCGACTCACTTGTTTACTCTTTGGAGCCGACGAGCGGAGACCAGTCATAATCTCAGTAGACTGAAGGAAGAAGAGTTGAGGAGGAGGTTGCCTGCGTGATCGAGTTGCGCAGTAGCAAGCCCATTTGATTTAACGTAATCGATCCGATTGCAACAACAGTAACGATCAGATCCTTCGTAATCACCTCTGCCCCCCCTCCGACACTTGGAAAGTAGTGTAACGTGGTGGATACTTTGAACAAGTCAGAGCGAGGAGAGAGGTGCTTGCTGCTCTCCGCGAATGTTCCTATTGGTGTCGCTGCAGTTGAAGGCACATCTTGCTACCTTCCACTGCAGTGAGTCCAGTGGCGCGACACCCTGCTTCGAGCGATTGCCGCGCTCCCCACCCACCGGTTCGCAAACTCCAAAATTGATGAAATGGTGCCACTGGCATTTGATAGAAGTTTATATTGTAATTAGCTGAAGCGGTGTTACATGAACACCCGAGAAAAATGTATGAGACGCACACGTCTCAATAAGATGAAGTGCAGTAAAACTATTTGTCGGCTTAGTTGTTGAATGATCGGAGGATCTGGGACCAAATAAATGTTACGGCTTGACCGACTGCCTCCCCTGCCCCCCCCCAAATACTTAAAAAATGAGTAGGCGAGCACTTGCGTGGTGTTTAAATCCCCCGTTAGAGCTCTCCAGATCCCATTCTTCCAACTATAGGTATCACTCTTCGAGGGGCAACTGGTGTGAAGTCCGAGAAAGTAGAATGTCAGGCATTTATTAACATAGTCTTTGCTAATCGTAGTTTCCCTAAAACAGTTATGATTGTACCAGACCTGAACATTGATTTTGTACTGGGAATTGATTTTCTAATCCAAAACCAGGGATGCATAGATTGTGCACATAAAGTGATCACGTTAAACAATGGTGAGGTTTCAGTCCCCTGGGAGTGCTCAGAGAGTACAATGTTAAACGCGCACCAGTTGTCTACCGAAGATTGCTCTAAAACAATTAATGTCCATTTGCTCAGTGACAGTCATGGTCGCTACCTTTCTGAAATCTTTACAGATAAATTACTTTTTGCAAACGTTCAAGGATGCGTGAGGCCTAATGCTCCGTTCAACATTGTTATCTCCCAGCTTAGGTCTCCTGATTTTAAGGTGGAACCTTCGGACATTGTAGTAATAATCGGGGGGACAGACAACATCTGCTTGAACAAAACTAAATCTGAAATCAGGTCGGAATTTGACCTAGATTCTATCAAAAACCTATCCTGTCAAGTTATTTTCGTAGAAATTTTTCCAAGATATGATTTGGCTAACTCTAAAACGTTAGTAGACTCTATTAATTTACATATCAAAAAGCATCTTAGAAATTCAAATTGTGTGTTTATCAAATCTGATTCTCTGCTCTCTCGCTCAGATTTCACTGGGCACGGCCTACATTTAAATGATGAGGGGAAAGTGAAACTCTGTGGAATTTTAGCGAGAGAGATTGAATCAATCATTATCGCCAAATCCCTCGAGGATCCCAATGTTTGTCGGGTTCAACTTGAAGCCAGGGATCTTTCCTCGGAAAATAAAAATGAACATTTACCAGCTGAACAGTCCTCTAATGTAGACAATGAATTAACTGACAAACAAATAGCAGAAAAGGTTGAAACTTTGGAACTTACGGATGAGCAAAAGAAATTATTATCTGAGGTTCTTAAGGAAAATAAGATGGTTTTTTCAAATATGCCAGGAAAGTGTAGTAAATACACCGCTCGCTTGAGAGTCAAAGATCCCGCTGTTTTCGTAAAAAGGACATACCCAATTCCTTATTCCAAATTAAAGTTAGTAAGGGATGAAATAAAGCGTATGCTTATGTTCGATATTATCGAACCCAGTTCGAGCCCGTATTCAAATCCATTAGTTCCAATAATAATAAAAGACGGAAGCATCCGTTTATGTCTTGATGCCCGGGCGCTCAACACAAAGTTGATTACCGATGCTGAGTCTCCTGAACCCATAGACTCCATACTCGGTAAGTTTTCAAACCCTATGTACCTCACCTCTCTTGATTTAACTGCTGGCTTTTTGCAAATGCCTCTTTCTGAAGACTGCCGAGATTTCGTAAGTTTTACTTTTGAAGGTAGAAACTACAGGTTCACGAGACTACCATTCGGGACAAAAGTGTCCATGCAGCAATTTGATAAAGGAGCCAGTGTAGTTTTAGGTCCAGAGACTGAGTCCTTTCTATTTAGATATGTAGATGACATCCTAATAATCTCCGAAACCTTTGAGGATCATCTAATGAATTTAAAAATTGTGTTTAAAAAATTCCTGGATGCGGGCATGACCCTCAAATTTTCAAAATGCGCCTTTGTACAATCAAAAGTGGAATTCCTAGGGTATGTTCTTTCTCGATATGGCATTGAAATCAGTGAAGAGAAAAGAAGAGTAATTTTAGACTACCCTACTCCAAAAAATGTTAAGTCCTTACAGAGCATGCTAGGGTTCTTTAATTTCTACCGGAAATTTTCAAATAATCATGCCTCTCTTGTTCAACCATTTCAACATCTTCTCAAAAAGGGAGCTAACTGGGGATGGACTAAGGTGGAGGAGGAGGCTTTTGAAAGGTTGAAGTACACTTTTGTTAACTCCGTAATGCTAGCATATCCGGATTTTAGTAAACGATTCTATGTAAATACAGACGCATCCTTTAGCGCTGTTGCGGGAGAGCTGTTCCAGATTGACGATGAGGGTTTTCGGAGACCAATTGCATTTTGTAGTCGAACACTCAAACCTGCGGAAAAGAACTATACAATAACCGAGTTAAAACTGTTGGCTACACTGAAAAAAAAAATCAGCTAAATTTAACGAATTTAAACTTAAAAGTATGGACACCACTTAAAACTGTTAGTTTGACTATTTGAATTAGTAAAATTAACTCCGTGCCATGTTAATTAGCACGGCACGGAGTTAATTTTACTAATTCAAATAGTCAAACTAACAGTTTTAAGTGGTGTCCATACTTTTAAGTTTAAATTAGTTAAATTTAGCTGATTTTTTTTTTCAGTGTATTGTTACCGCTTGTAGAAAATTCCGCCAATACATTCTTGGGTTTCCGACGAAAATCTTGACTGACCACCATGCCCTTACTTTCTTGAATTCCTGTGTCCTATCATCTGGGCGATTGGTGAGGTGGGCCCTTGAATTGCAGGAATATGATCTTACTATAGAATACATAAAAGGCTCGGAAAACACTCCCGTAGATATTCTGTCGAGATACCCGCCTGAACTGGAGCAGCCCCCAACAACGTTGAAATAAATGTTTTTTCTGTAACCAATATTTTCTCAAAGAAAATGTCTGAGGCTTTTTCTGACCTGGCCGTTAAAAAAAAAGCAGACCCAATTCTCGGAAAAATCTACTTCAACTTGACCGCAGAGTCTCCTTCTGCATCAAAATCTCATTTAATCCATGACGGAATCCTCTTTTATAGGAGAAACGAAGAAGAAGATTGGGTGTTGTGTATCCCTGAGTCTCTGGAGTTTCAGGCCATTGATTTAGCTCATTCGAGCATAGGCCATTTTGGCACCAACAAAATTTATAAATATTTAAGATTATTTGCTTATTTTCCCAAACTTGAGGCCAAAACGCGCAGATTTGTTTCTGCATGCATTGACTGCCAGAAGAGTAAGGCTCCCAGCAAATATCTCACAAGGGGAGGTCACGATGTGTCCGGCTCCGATTTTCATGAAATTTGCATGAAAATGTAGCTTAGGTACGTCTTATTGAGGATCAAGAATCGTTATCGGCAAATGGGCACATGGAAAGTCAAAAAAAAATTTCGAAGTTTCGTCAAAATCTGCGAAATTCAAAGTGTGCGGCTAATGTATTGGAATTTCCGGACTCATTCGTATAGCAGATCTGTGGCCGACTGGTACGGCGCTCGACTCGGAACACACGGGTCGTGCGCTCGATCCTGGGGTCGACCGCTTAATTTTTGCACTTCAATATCTAATTTTAATTGGTGAGTATCATGTTGTTGTTGTTTTGTTTTTGTTTTTTGTTATCTTTGTTTTTTTTTTTCGTACGTCGGGAAAAAAATTAGACAAAAAAGAAATTTTGGAAATGATTGAATAACGTATTTCGGATGAAAAGCTAGAGAAATTTTGTAATGACAAGATTATAATTTTCTCGGCATTGTACCCAAGTTTCAACCGCTAAAAGTGTAAGTAGGTGATCTGATGATAGTGCAACTGACTCACAACTAGCTCCGCTCTCTTCTGAAACGTATTGTCATTGCACGACGCATGATCAAATCGCATTTATAATCTTATCATTAAAAAATTACTTAAGCTTTTCATCCGAAATACGTTATTCAATCATTTCCAAAATTTCTTTTTCGTCTAATTTTTTTCCCGACGTACGAAAAAAAAAAACAAAGATAACAAAAAAACAAAACAAAAAAACAACAACAACATGATATTCACCAATTAAAATTAGATATTGAAGTGCAAAAATCAAGCGATCGACCCCAGGATCGAACGCACGACCCGTGTATTCCGAGTCGAGCGCCGTACCAGTCGGCCACAGAACTGCTATACGAATAAGTTCGGAAATTCCAATACATTAGCCGCACACTTTGAATTTCGCAGATTTTGACGAAACTTCGAAATTTTTTTTTGACTTTCCATGTGCCCATTTGCCGATAACGATTCTTGATCCTCAATAAGACGTACCTAAGCTACATTTTCATGCAAATTTCATAAAAATCGGAGCCGGACACATCGTGACCTCCCCTTGTCAGATCACCTATGCACCCAGTTGTAGCTGACAAAGTTCTCGGTCTAGTCTCCGTTGATATGTTTGGGCCTCTACCTAAAGCTCGAGGTAACGTTACCTGCATTCTCGTCATCCTAGATATTTTTTCTAAATACGTTAAGTTATATGCCACTCGAGGATCGACAGGTGCAGTGGTCACGCGCAAATTTGTTGATCATTATGTGCCAGCAGTTGGCAAACCTGATGCTGTGCTGGCGGATCGAGGACCGTGCTTCAGGTCTGATATTTGGCATCAGCGCCTGAAGCAGCTAGGAGTCATTCCAACACACACCTCAGTGCGCCACCCGGCCTCCAATCCAGTGGAGCGCTATATGAAGAGCCTTGGTAATTACTTTCGGATACATTGCCATCAAAACCATGCTTCGTGGGTGATGCATCTGCCGTTCCTCGAAAACTCTTTCAATAATTCCACTAATGCAAGCACAGGATACTCGCCTGTTGAAATTATGTTCGGAAAAAAGCCAACAAATTTCTTAAAGGAAGTGGCTAAATTTCCTCCTACAACTGGTCAAATAAACCAACAAAAAGTTTGGAATGAGGTATCAACAAAATTAAGAGAACAGGGGGCAAAACGAAAGCTTAGACATGATGAGAATGAAAATTTAGTTCAATTTAATGTTGGGGATAAAGTTCTTTTGCGACAGAGTAACAAATCAAATGCTGCATATGGAGAGACTAAAAAATTCTTTCATCTGTACGCGGGTCCTTACACCGTTGATGCAATTCAAAAACTCTAACTTATCGTCTCATCAACCCTGAGACTTCAGAGATTGTGGGGGTATACAGCGTGTTCAAAAAGTCCGTCCCCCCCTATCTAACTTTTGAACGGCTGCAGATAAAAAAACGAAACTCGGGGGATGTTTATAACCTAATGGGAACTACTTTTCGGCGTATCCAAAATTTCCGGGGGGCACTCCTAAGGGGGGGGTTTCGCCCCCTAACTCAAAATTTTCAAATAGCAACCCCTATCTTGTGATACCTCGTTTTAAAGGGCATAAAATTCTAAGACTTTCGGCGCAAACCGGAGGTCGATATCGTTTTTCGTCATCGATATATCGATAGTCAAAGTTCGATTTCGACCCATTTTGGAAAAAATCAAAACTCCCATTTGAAATGTCGGAATTTAGAAAAATAGGAGTCAAAAATACTCTAAAAATCAAGTACTTTCCAGAAAAAAATACGGTTTTGACATTAATCTAGTCTTAGAGCCCCCCAAAATTATTTTAAAAAATGACCCCTCAGGGGGGCTATCTCAAAAATTCCGAGGCACGACTCCTATCGAGTGATACATCGCTTGAAAGAACACACAAAACTGAGCATTTTGGCACAAACCGCAGGTCGATATCGTTTTTGGTTTTCGATATATCGAATGACAAAGTTGGATTTTTACCCGTCATCAAATGTCGATATATCGAAAACCAAAAACGATATCGACCTACGGTTTGTGCCAAAATGCTCAGTTTTATGTGTTCTTTCAAGCGATGTATCACTCGATAGGAGTCGTGCCTCGGAATTTTTGAGATAGCCCCCTGAGGGGTCATTTTTTTAAATAATTTTGGGGGGCTTTAAGACTAGATTAATGTAAAAACCGTATTTTTTTCTGGAAAGTACTTGATTTTTAGTGTATTTTTGACTCCTATTTTTCTAAATTCCGACATTTCAAATGGGAGTTTTGATTTTTTCCAAAATGGGTCGAAATCGAACTTTGACTATCGATATATCGATGACGAAAAACGATATCGACCTCCGGTTTGCGCCGAAAGTCTTAGAATTGTATGCCCTTTAAAACGAGGTATCACAAGGTGGGGGTAGCCATTTGAAAATTTTGAGTTAGGGGGCGAAACCCCCCCTTAGGAGCGCCCCCCGGAAATTTTGGATACGCCGAAAAGTAGTTCCTATTAGGTTATAAACATCCCCCGAGTTTCGTTTTTTTATCTGCAGCCGTTCAAAAGTTAGATAGGGGGGGACGGACTTTTTGAACACGCTGTATAATGCTGCTCTTCTGAAGCCGTTTATCTCATTTTAGTTATAAGTCTCTAGAATAAGCTAATCTCTGAAATTCATATCCCACCGATTTTTATCTCTTTTTTTTTTCTCGGGAAACCGGGGGTTAATCCCTCGAAACATTCTTATTATGCTTCCGTTCATAGAGAAATCACGATTAACTAAAATTTGTATTTTTCACTTTCTTTGTTGTAACCTTTTATCCCGTGAGGGAACTCTAATGCTTAGGATTAGCTTACCAATAGGTAAAATACTTACGTCAGTAAAAAAGTCTGATCGTAATGAGTATCGGCCTAAGATCTGAAGTTAGTAAGAGATGACTTCGAATCGATCAGCCCCAGTGTACAACGACTGCAGGGTTGTAACCATTGGAGCATCCCCCCCCCTTTGTTTTTCTATTTGTAACCTTGTATCTCATTTTTTTTATTTTTTTTATGTATATACTGCTGTCCTAGTCCCGTTTATTGACTCACATATCTCTACGGGCATTTCCTGCAGGGGAACATGACAAAGAATATGTCTCTTTATCTTTCTGGTCTAAAGGTAAAGAAAACCGTGGGTGAAGGAGCAGGCTGGGCCAACCCATGTTTCTTCTTTTGTTCTTCATGTCGTTTCCTGGAAACTTTCTGTCCAAACTTTTTTTTTCTTATTTATATTGATCCAGGAAGCCAATGTTCTTTCTCTTCGGATAAATACTGCGAGAGGCTAATAATGCTGTATTTTCCCATGACCAAATATTTTTTTTTGTTACCCTATATTTTTTTATCTCCCTCCCTAAACCTCAGCGATACAATGAACCAATAAAGCTATTTAGCTTCCCGTATGTTAATTCTACGCACTCCCATCACCTTAATTGTAAAATTAACCTCAGAAAAACAGTTGTTTTCTGCCAATTTAAGTCCCATCTGGACAGTCCAAATTCTTTAACTATTTTTAAAGCAGCAACGAAACAACCACCCAACCCATTGTCTGAATATCATTTCGCATTTATATTTTCATGTGTGTTCTATTTTATTTTACTTACTCTTGCTACTTAGATGCAAAATCATAGGTGACACAGAACAGCATTGTCCCTTAATGATAATTTTTATTTTTTATTTTTATACTATCCGTAAAGGAGAACCTGTTACACATTTTTTTGTTTTTCTTAGTTATCCCTCAAAGGGATAATTTGTAAATATGTTACTTTGTTCTATGTTTTTTTTTTAAAGAAATACATGGTGATAAATAGAAAGGTTCCTCATAAATCATAGAGGACAAAAGCAAAACATTCCTCCACTGTGATTAGGTAATTCTAATTTTCGATAATCCTCTTAAGGGGAGTGGGACTTGGATTTCGGTCAAAATTTTAAAAATTCGTTTTTTCAGCTAAAGTTGTTCCATATATCATCAGCTTTAATTTAAGACCAAGTTCACTTATTTTTGATGAGAAGTTTACTCTGTAAGGATAATTTCATTAAAAAAAGAAAAACAGTGTTAAGTGCATTTTGCATTTAATGTGTTTTTTCCGGAATTTTTAAATTGTGTTTTCCCCGAGTTTGTGTTTTTTCACACAAGAGGTACATTTTCTCAGCAACCACTGTAGTCCAGGCAATGGGGATCAATAAGCGGCAAATGGCGGAACAAATTCCCAGCAAAGGTTTTTTGGGCTTAATCGCTTCGTCTTGGTGTCAGTAATGACCACCTAAAAGTCCCCATGCCTGGGTGCTGTGCTAAATTCAGGGGAGGGGGGGAAAGGACCCCAAAATCGATTTTTTCGATATATATCGAAAACGATGCAAGATATCGAAAAAATCGATACATGTTTTTTGTTCCTGAGGTAATTTTCAACAAGAAAGGTCCTTTGTGTTTTTACGCTCAGACGACGTCTAAGCTCTCAAAAACACGATTTAAGTTTTCGGCGATTTTCAGGAAAATTGATACCCCGTGGCAACGCTCATTTAACGCAATGTTATTTTTAATGACTTCGATCGCCTTACCGTAGCATTTAGAGTGCTCCGATTTTTATGAAATTTGGTATCCGGGGGTTTTTTAAGTCGCTGATTTCATTTTTGGAGTCCAAATTTCCTTAAAACGTGATTCAGATAAGCTTTTTGAGCTTTCATCTAAAAAGCTGTATTTTGTGGTAAAAGCTTAAAAAGCTTATCTGAATCACGTTTTAAGGAAATTTGGACACCAAAAATGAAATCAGCGACCTAAAAAACCCCCGGATACCAAATTTCATAAAAATCGGAGCACTCTAAATGCTACGGTAAGGCGATCGCAGTCATTAAAAATAACATTGCGTCAAATGAGCGTTGCCACGGGGTATCAATTTTCCTGAAAATCGCCGAAAACTTAAATCGTGTTTTTGAGAGCTTAGACGTCGTCTGAGCGTAAAAACACAGAGGACCTTTCTTGTTGGAAATTACCTCAGGAACAAAAAACATGTATCGATTTTTTCGATATCTTGCATCGTTTTCGATATATATCGAAAAAATCGATTTTGGGGCCCTTTCCCCCCCTCCCCTGAATTTAGCACAGCACCCAGGCATGGGGACTTTTAGGTGGTCATTACTGACACCAAGACGAAGCGATTAAGCCCAAAAAACCTTTGCTGGGAATTTGTTCTTCCAATAATCACCCATTGCCTGGACTACTGGGCCGATTTTCAAAAACTTTGGCTCATTTGATTCGTCATAGTGCCCTGCATATTTTAACACGGGCTTTTTTCAAAATTTTGTTTCCCTGAATTTTTGTGAATTTTCAAGTACCAAAAAATAATGCATTTTTGGAACCAAATTTCAAAAGATCGTAAAATTCTCAAAATTCAAGATTTTCAAAAAACCCCGTGTTAAAGTGAAGAGGGTAACAACACAAATCAAACAAGCTAAAGTTTTTGAAAATCGGTTGAGCAGTTCCTCAGAAAATGTTCCTTAAACATTGATGGTTTAACATGGGCTGAGATAGGAAGTCCCACTCCCCTTAAACTGGTACTAAATTCTTCTCGGGAAACGTCGCTTGCTTTTGTCGCCAGCGAATTTTCTTTGATTTCGCTGGTGACAAGAGCAAGCGGGGGGTATATGTAATATGGTCAAATTTGACCAACTCAATTTTATTCGTTAATATCAATAGTGTCTTTCTCCTCTCTCATTCTCTCTCTGACCACCTATGATCTCACCTCTTCCCCATTGGCAGCCTGAAGTGCGATCATACACTCATTACAGTAAAAGTCTATCAGAGCCATTAACAAGATTCCCGTTTATATATTCAAACAGCGTTGCTGAGGAGGTCGCATGAGGGAAGCTGCCAATGGGGCGAGAGGGCGCCACCTGTTGGTCGGTGGGGGAGTGAGAGAGAGAGAGAGGAGGAAGACAAGAGAGAGAGTCACTCGAGTCGTTCTTCGCTACGGTGTGGATGTTCGTCTTATCCTCGTGATACTTTTTTTTCTTGTTTCATAATGTGAGTACAAAAAGGGGGGTAATCCCATTTTGGGATTATCTTTTCTTTTTATTCTGATTTTTAAAATGTCCGGTCAGGTTGGGGAAGGTTTTCCTTGCACCAAATTTAAATAATCGTTGTTGATTATTATCCCTTCTCATGAGTCCTTTCGGCTCCTAACCTTTTCCGTTCAGTAATGTGACTGCGTCGTCGGTTCGTGCTCAAGGTATTCCATACCAAAAACGACCACATCACATACTTGGCGCCCAACGTGGGGCCAAGGAGGACCAAGGAGATCCCTCTCATATTTTATTTGCATTACCTAAAGATGTTGTAATACCGTACACCCGCTTTAAACATAATAATTTGTCTTTCTATCTGGAATTCTTATTTCATGCTCAGCCTTTGAACGTTGACTTACTTTACAAACAACTTTTCAGAATCAACTTTTTAAAATCTCCCATACTCATCTATTTTGGAATTGGTTTAATTTTGCAATTTGTTCAAACTTTTAGTTCTATATCTGATGCTTTTACAAAAAATGATTCAGTCACTCAGAGTTGTGTAAACTTTCTCGCAGTGGATCCTTTAAAACACCTACCTAGAGATTTTCCTTTACTGCTCTGTAACTTTATCTTGACGGGTTTGGACCCACTGCAGACACAGTTCTTCTCAAAGCTAAATTTTGTTTTTAAATCAAAAATAACGCAAACCAAAAACTTACATTTAGTAGATCTTAACCGTATCCTATTGTCAGGTGTACATTTGAAAGGTGAAATAGATTTTTTGAGCCTGAAAATTTTACTGATGGACTGTTTTCAGTCATTAGGGACACTGTTGGCAAATCAGTCTACCAATGAAAATTTAATATGTAATTCTCTCTGTCGAAATGATGAATCATTACTTTCAAAGGATGTACAATGTGAAACTAACATCAGATACAGATGTCCGAATGTAATTTGTACCATTGATAACCTTGAGTATAAGGCGTTAGTTGATTCCGGAGCAGATGTGACATTAATGAGCTCATCTTTCGTTCAACGACTTAAGGCTGCCACCGGAGTGGAATTTATAACTTAACAATCACAGCAATATGTGAAGCGAGCCCTGACGACATTTTCGTACGACTTTACGGCGGAAGGGAAGGGCACCCTTCACCACTGATGATGCCAGATTTCTGTTAAAGTCTCTTAATTGTCGGAAAAGCTGATGAATGATAAGAAACTGAACAAGACAAGCTGAAAATGTTCGGAGGGAGAAATGAAAAATTAATTAAAAAAAATCGGTAAAAATCAGAGATGTACGGGATTTTTTGTGCTTTGGGACCGAAAAACTCTTCTGAGATAGACAGTTTTCCAAGATTCGCGGGTCCCGAGATGTGCGGGGATTTTTTCTATTGTTTTTATGGACGAAAGAACGGGACCGCCGAAAAAATGCGAGATAAGCGGTTTTCTGAGATATATAGGGTCCAAGATAAGCGTTTTCCACTGTACATTTTGTTGTTGCTCTGTCACTTTTCCACCTTGATACCCGTGCTTCTGAGCAACAAAATCCGCGGTACATGTAAAATCACCATAATTTATAATTAAACATACCTTTGAGCGATAATTTCTTGAACTGATACTCCCTGGTACACAAGACTTGATTCCTCAACTTCATTAGAAGCTTGATCTACAGGGGGGAACTTCCCTTTCTTTGATTCTTCTTTTTCTTCAATTTCTTCTTCATTACCTGCACAGTCAAGCATATGAAACGTGAAAATAAGGATAAAGTAAGCAGGAACATTTCCACTTGTGGATGATGAAAAAAGCGAGCCACAAATTGAGAATAATGGGTACCTAGTCTTTCTTTTGGAGCAGCTTTTAGACATTCGAGAGGTCTGATTGTTACATGTGAGACTTCTACAGGATGTGTTTGAAAAGCAAGTCAACATTGCCACCTTGTTCAATTAAAATAAGTCGACTCAAGTCGGCTACATCCAAGTTCCGTCCCGCGGTCATTTTCACGTCCCCTAGCATCCGAGTTCCGTCCCGTTTCACGTCCCCTAGCATCCGAGTTCCGTCCCGTTTCACGTCCCCTAGCATCCGAGTTCCGTCCCTTTGTTTAGCCAATTTCTCAATTAAATGTAGAATTTCCATTAAAATGTGCTGTAAATGGCAACTATGTTGGAGTTCTGGACCAGCAGCACTGGAAAGTAAGATACGAATTATCTCCCGATCAGCTGTTCCCTCCTGAAATGTGGGCCAAATTTAGCTCTGATTGTGATCGCACCACAAATGCTAGCGAGGCTTTTCACTCGCAAATTAAAAGTCTATTTTATCAGGCCCATCCTCATATTTTCTTATTAAAGGATGCTCTGCTTGGCATTCAGACGGAAACGTACATAACATTACAAAGTTTACATTTGGAACGGAAAAAATGCACCAAGACTGCGAAAAAGGAGGAAGAAATGGCAAATTTTGTGCGGGACTATTCATTCAAATCTATTGGGCGTTATTATGAATATTTAAAAAAAAATGTGTTTCAAATTCCTACCTTAAGCTAATAAATAATTTCTATACTGTGTTGTTTCATTAATTTGACGCGAGCCTTTTCGGCTTTAAAAGTAAAAAATAAATTAACGTTCATTTTACATTATTGACGCGAGTTCCGAATTGTCTCCAGAAATGTCATCAATCACAGATCATAGCATCCAGTTAAATTTTCTGTTTATCACCATATACATTGCGATTTCTTGCTGTTTATTTTGATGCGATGTTGCCAAACTTTTTTTTAGCGGAGATCTACATATTTTCCTACCTGTTTCTGCGGGACGGAACTCGGTTCCTGGTTTGAGACCATGGGACGGAACTCGGATACTTTTTTGACCGCGGGACGGAACTCGGTAATTGCCCTCAAGTCAACTTGATTTTATTCGAAAGGGCACCACTACGGCATTATGGACCCCCTAGGCGATTGATTGAGAAACCAAAACTTGTGATATTTTCGAACTGGAGAATGTCTATTAGGGATTGTCGTTTGTGTTTGTATATACAAGGGGCCTTTTAGAATTGTTGATCAAACACCAAGCTTGTTCAAAATAGAAACAAACAAAAGAGGAAAGAACGAGATGGAGCTCATCCAGGCCAATAGACTGTAAATCGATAGTCAAAAAATCAATACATCATTATTTCTGAGAAGTTGGACAACATTGAGCCGAGACTAGAAGGAGCCAAGTCCTGGCTCCATGTTATAGGTGAAACTGTTCAAAAGTTACGGCTATATTGCGATACTTTCGGATACCCCTGTATGTAACATCTTTCCAAACCCCAAAGGAACCCACTGCAGGAATCTAAACTAAAAAAATCGTAAAAGTCATCCAATTTAATCTTCGAAAGAGTTTGTAGTACATATTTGAATCTAATTATTTGATCACATCAAAAAGATCAATTGAGGCAGTGGCTGCAATAACAGCATATAAAACATGGGGTATGCTCGTTCTAAGAAACTGACATTGTGAAAGTGTGTTGATTCCATTAAAGGTGCTTATCTTTGGTTTTATGTGCATGCAACAATTCCCTTCAATTCCGAATTCCCTTCAATGAGAACTCATACAACCAAAACAACTTCCCAAGCGCTCCTCCCAAGAAATCCTCTTCTTTTAGGGAGTCAATTATTTAGGACGAGCATACCCCATGTTTTATGTGCTGTTATTGCAGCCACCACCTCAATTATAAATACACATTTACCCAGGTACCGACCCGATGGGTATCTACCCGACCTACATTACTCCTATTAGAGGTACTTACAAAAGTACACGAGAAGTACTGTTACACGTAATTCATGAACTTTTCAAATCATACATGAATTCTATGCTTACGGTAACTACTTTACATGACGTTTTCCAATAAGTACTCGGCCTTTGCGCCCCGATTCAACTCGGCAATACCAATGCCCGAGCTGCATCGGAGACTCTCCAGTCTAGTGTGGTATCTTAGAGCAGCTGACAGGTATTAACGCACGAATAGAATCCCTGAAGAAGACTTGTAGCCCGACCTTCGAGCAATGCACAGCGAGTTGGCTTGGGGCTGTTACACAGAGACGACTCGAGTATCGCACACCAAGCTCTCTTACGGATCGCTCTCCACGCGTGATCCTGGTCCATATTTCCGAGAATCGACACTCGTGGGTATCTACTGCTCTATACTCTGTTCACGATAAGAAGGCGGGTGAGAATTCAGGTAGTAATGCACTATTTAGCAACAGTGTGGCTATGCTGGTTACTCCAACCCTTTGCAGTGTCCGTTGTTCTCCCGATCTCTCTCTCGGCACGGAGGATTTCCAAGAACCGACAGACTCAACCATTTACACACGTCCAGTAAAAATTGCGAACGGTGAAAAGTACGAAAAAACGGACGAAATTTTCGCCCTAAAGGGCCAAAACTCGGCAAAAATAGTCGGCTTTGAATATTGATGACTCTCAGAAATTCGTATTTTTCAGTCGGAATTAAATTCAGAATATTTCGTCTAATATCGAATTTCTGAGAGTCATCAATATTCAAAGTCGACTATTTTTGCCGAGTTTTGGCCCTTTAGGGCGAAAATTTCGTCCGTTTTTTCGTATTTTTCACCGTTCGCAATTTTTACTGGACGTGTGTAAATTGTTGAGTCTGTCGGTTCTCGGAAATCCTCCGTGCCAAGAGAGAAGTCGAAAGAACTACGGCCACTGCGAAGGGTTGGAGTAGCCGGTATAGCCGCACTGTTGCTAAATAGTGCATTACTACCTGAATTCTCACCCGCCTTCTTATCGTGAACAGAGTATAGATGCTCAAGAGTCACAACAACCTCACATTTTTGGAAAGCTCGACTCTAAAGCTCATAACTATACTCTGTTCGGGATAAGAAGTCCGATGGGAAGTCAGGTAAAAACGCACTACATTGCAACGCAGCGGTTCCTTCTCCGGCGATTCTCGACCACTGAGCTCGTTCCGGAGACCTGCAATTCGGACCATTTCATTGAAACAGACAATACCGTGAACTGACCACTGGGCACTGGGGCTATTGCACACTTTTGCTTTAAGCGATTTAATAGTCGATTATGGCGTAAAAACCTCAAAAAATAACGATGGCGTTACTAAAAACTTCCAAAATCCACTCCTAAACTCAATAAACGCAGTTATTTGCGCGAGCGTAATGGTGGCCGAAGGCACTAACAATGGGAGATTCCCATATAACAATACTGTAACTCCATCAAAAAGTGACCAATAATAAGAGACTACTTTCATTTGACACCGGTTTCACTAGGTGTTGCGGCACCATTCATCGGATGTGGATCATCACTCTGATGACTAATTACTCTGTGAATCATCCTTGTCAGCATAGAAAGAGTAACGAAATTAAGATAGGAATCTCCCATTGTTAGTGCCTTCGGTCACCATTACGCTCGCGCAAATAACTGCGTTTTTTGAGTTTAGTAGTGGATTTTGGATGTTTTTAGCGCTGCCATCGTTATTTTTGTAGGTTTTTACGCCATAATCGGCTATCAAATCGCTAATAGCAAAAGTGTGCAATAGCCCCAATATACAGTCGTTTGAACTACCCACTCAAAAATTAAAATTTTGGGGCATTCGCAAATTTGGAATAACTGACTTTGAATTTAAATTCTGCTCGACGTGCACAGTGAAATGATACAAAACGGCGCGGCGGTTCAATATGTAATTATTTAAAGATTTCGGTTTTCGGAAATTACCCAATCAGGAATGCCGAAATCTTTGAAAAATTACTTATTGAACCGCCGTTAAGTATCATTTTTCTGTGCACGTCGAGCAGAATTTAAATTTAAAGTCAGTTATTCAAAATTTTCGAATGCCGCAAAAGTTTAAATTTCGAGTGGGCGGTTTAAACGACTGTAGAATTGGCCAGTTCACGGTATTGTCTGCTCCAATAAAAGGTTATGAAAGGCAGGTCTCCTGAACGAGCGCGATGGTCTAGAATCTCCGGCGAAGGAACCGCTGCGTTGCAATGTAGTGCGTCTTTACCTGACTTCCCATCGGACTTCTTATCCCGAACAGAGTATAATCTTTCGGAAAGTTTAATGAAGCAAAGTGATTTACCGTAATTCCTCCCACATGGTACAGCAAAAAATAAAATATGATTTTGATTACTGTTGGGGCCCGAGCGCTGCGAGATACCGCGATAGCGCGGTTTTCCGGTTTAGCGCTGCGTGACGTTCGGAGCGTCCAGCTACCGATTCCCCCTCGTTTCGGGTGACTTTCCTGAAATGTAGGTTTTCTCAAAGGTCTTTGTTCTCATTATGTCCCTGTGTCTCCCTTTGTTCCCTCCTTTTCCCTAGAGAGCTATCTGAATAAGTTACAGGCACCCCTCCCTCACTCGTGTATTGAATTGATATTAATAATTTCTAACGCAATGATACAATAGTGAGATGCCCTAAAGTCCCTGTGTTTGGCCAGGTTCAGGCCTCCAGACCCACGCATGCTTATCTATTGTTAAATTGATCCCTTCACCTTCGCACCTAGACGTAAGCTATTCTTTCGACTATCGCTCCTTGTTTCATTTATGACTCTGTTCTGTGTATTGTGATTCGAGCTATCTCTTTCTCTTAACTCTCTCCGGTTACAAAAATTCCCCCCTTCGATCCCTCACTATTGTTCAATTACTCTAGACGCTATAATAATTTAAAGACCAATTTAATCCAAATGACAAAATTTCAGACCTGGTTGGTTTATATGTTAAAGGACAAACCCGATATTAGACCAAACTAGTTTAGCCTAGGCCGAACTGTTTTTTAAAGGAGATTCAGTTTGGCCAGGAGAATTTTAGGCCAAACTAGTTTGTCCTAGGCCCAACCGGATTGGCCTAGAGAATTTTAGGCCAAACTAGTTTGTCCTGCACATCATCAGTTTGGCCTGAACATTTTTAGGTCGAACTAGTTGGACCTAGGAACAACTGTTTCAGTCTATAAATTGTTAGGCTAGACGAATTAGATAATACCTATTTTGCTGCAGTATATGAATATATATGGCGAATTATTGAACTAGCTATGAGTGAAACGGTCCCATTACAAAAGATATGAAAACCCTTGAGGGCGATCGACTCCATTTTCCAAGCTGAATTGAGAGAGGGGTCACAAGCGGGGTTTTGGCGGCATCGCATTTTTGCCCATGTATCGAGTCATATGTTGCAATGAGTGAAACGGAGGAGAAACTTTATTTGAAATAAATTTTAAATTCAAGTTAAAATAAGCTAAAAAAAAAAAAAAAAAGTAAATATGAATGAAAAAAGTTAAGCACACATTATTTACAGCACAAGCAAGGCAACAAAATCTGCGGCACTCTAAATCACACACGCAAGTAACGCGAGAGAAGCAAGAAGAATGGCGGAGTCAGGCGAGACCAGCTGAGGTTGCAGTTGGACTCGAGCGGAAAAACGAAGAACCAGCGCACTTAACGGAGATTGGTTCGCGTGAGGCGGCGTGCGGATTGCCTACCCAGGGGCGCGGAGGCGTTTTATATCGTGTGACGTATATGCGGAAACACAACGCAACCCACTAATCACGCTTGCTTTCAGAATGCGACGCGGTGAGTAAGCTATATCAACGCATCCATTTTGGCGTGGGACTCGTATATTTTGTTCATTTTTTGTGATTTTAAATTAAAACACAAACAAAAGTAACTGACATTTGATTTTCAAACTCCAGAATGATATGTCCATGCAAAAATGCATTGTTTTTATTTCTTAAGAAGCTTTTCCTCGTTTTCTTGAAACTGTTCTCACATTTAAATTTGAAAAAATGGTCCAAGCAATTGAAAAAAAAAACTATTGTTTTTCTTTTCATCCGTTAATTTTTCATCTCAGTCAGTATGGGTTTTTTTCTTTTCTGTCATAAGAACATGCGAATTTTATACGAAACAACTTTGCCTTAGGCGACTATAGTTTGTCCTGCGCAGTCACTTCAGGCTGAACTAGTTTGCCCTGCACATAATCAGTTTGGCCTGGAGAATTTTAGACCAAACAATTTTGTCCTAGGCCCAACCGGATTGGCCTAGAGAATTTCAGGCCAAACGTGTTTTTACTAGGCCCTGTTCCGCTCAGGCCAAATCTTCAGGCTAAGCCGGTTGGGTCTAGGATAAAATAGTTTGGCCTAAAATCGGGGTTTTTCTGTAACATATATGTTACAGGACAAACCCGATTTTAGGCCAAACTAGTTTGTCCTAGGCCGAACTAGTTTGGCCTGAGCGGAACAGGTAAAACTAGTTTTGCCTAGGAAAAACTAGTTCGGCCTAAAATTCTCTAGGCCAAGCCGGTTGGGCCTAGGACAAACTAATTTGGCCTAAAATTCACCAGGCCAAACCTGTTCGGCCTAGACCAAACTAGTTTGGCCTAAAATTCTCCAAGCCAAACTGATAATGTGCAGGCCGAACTAGTTCGGCCTGAAAATGTTCCGGCCAAACTGATTACGTGCAGGACAAACTAGTTTGGCCGGAAGTGACGACGCAGGACAAACTAGTTGGGCCTAGGAAAAAGTAGTTTCGTATAATGTTCGCATTTTCTTATGACAAAAAAGGAAAAAAGTAATATTAAAAAACTCAACGTCGAGATTGGAATCGAACCCAGAACCTCCGTTCCTCTGGGCAAGAGCCGTGACCATTACTCCACGGGAGTTCTGATAAGTGCACCCATGATATATGCGGGAACTTATTACTTTTTTACATTATTAAGGAGCATCTCTATCTCATTATGAGCATTGAGTTATTTCTGCCGAGTGATCTGTTTACATTTCGTCAGTTTCAATTATTGGATTAATGGGAGTGTTAGTGCAGTTCTGCAATCTAGTTAAAAGCAGTTTAAAGGAAGATTTTAGGCAGCATTTTTAACGTACATAAGTTTTTAAGTCATTATTTTTTACGTTCTAAATTACCACAGTTTTAGAGAATTTTCGGATTGCAGATATTTTTTGTCTAAGAAGCTAATGCAGTTAGCATGCCCTATACTGGCTGAGATGAAGAATTATTAAGTGTTAATTATAGTGTGATTATCAATTTAAATGTTAGATGTTTAGTTGCTAACTTGTATTTTAGTTGCTTTGACAAATGCAAAGCATGTTATGTTATAGCTTTTCAATTGTATTTTTTCATGTACTTTTAAACAATTTTTAATATTGTTTACTTAAATTTTTTAATTAATTTCACTATTTTTAGCTTTTTTTTAACTAGAATTAATAATTCATCTAAAATAAAGTTTCTCCTCCGTAGTTAGTTTAATCATTCGCCTTATTTATTCATCTGCCGCAGCAAAATATAATCCAGTTGGTCTAGCCTAACGTTTTTTAGGCCAAACTAGTTTGTCCTAGGCCCAACCAGTTCGGCCTAAAAATGTTCAGGCCAAACTGATTATGTGCGGGCCAAACTAGTTTGGCCTAAAAATGTTCAGGCCAAACTGATTATGTGCGGGCCAAACTAGTTTGGCCTAAAAATGTTCAGGCCAAACTGATTATGTGCAGGACAAACTAGTTTGGCCTAAAATTCTCTAGGCCAAACCTGTTGGGCCTAGGACAAACTAGTTTGGCCTAAAATTCACCAGGCCAAACCTGTTCGGCCTAGGCCAAACTAGTTTGACCTAAAATTCTCCAGGTCAAACTAAATCTCCTAAAAAAAAAAACAGTTTGGCCTAAAATCGGGTTTGTCCTGTAACATATACATAAACAAATGATCCTTCTTTCTCCTTGCTACTTTCTTGATGAATACAAACTGATGAATAGAAACTTAACTTGAGTTAAGTTTCTGCTTTGTTATGGTTTTCGATTTGCTGTGTCGGTTGCCAATTTGGGTATTTATGTTATTGTTTGCACTGAGGATGGCTGTGATTCAAGCCGAAACGTTTGCTAAACTCATTTATTATTATTTTCTCTTCTGTGTTTTTTAAAGAGAGAATAAATTATGTGAAAATAGTACCAAAAAAATAACTGGCTGTTTAGCTCTTATTTCAACCACTATGTATTGAGTTAGCCATATTGAAAATAAATTCCATATTCTAAAAGATCATTAGTTTTTTAACTATTACTTTCATATTTTTAATATGATTTTTTTCTTTTTTCTTGGCTTTATTACCTCAGCTGATGAGTTTGCCCAACTCAAAAGTATTGTCTATACTATGTGCCCAAAGTATGTTGTTTCGCTTATTATAAGCACGTTGAGGTTCTCGTGCTCTTTTTTCCCGTTCGGGAGCGGGCGGCTGTGTTTGGATTGCGTTCGCATCCCCAGCCGTTTCGTTAATCTTTTTTTTGGGCTTTCCTTTTTTTCATCTGAGAGTTGTTCAACATTTACGGTAGATGGCGCGCGCGCATTTTTTTGCGTTCTCGCGTCACGTCAGCGATGTCGTTTTGACGAATTGCTGGAGTGCCGATTGCATTGAGTTAGAGGCAGCTCGAGTAAGCTCACCTGATGAGTCCTAACAAGGACGAAACCGGTCGTGATGCTCTCGAACGCTGTCCTCGCTCATGCTTTCTGTTGCACTGCCTGAGTTGAACTCTCTCCCCCCTTTAGTTTTTTAACTATTACTTTCATATTTTTAATGTTTTTTTTTTTTTTTTTTTTTTTTTTTTTTTTTTTTTTTTTTTTTTTTTTTTTTTGGCTTTATTACCTCAGCTGATGAGTTTGCCCAACTCAAAAGCATTGTCTATATACAGGATGTCAATTAAAAAAGAAGCCAGGCTTAATATCTCGAAAACGGCTCCGAATTTCGAAAAACGCTGAAACACGTGTTCGATTATTTCGAGGGGGATATCTTTTGAGGGGGTGCCCAATTTCGGGGCCCCCCTCTGGAGGGCCGCAGGGGGGTCAAGTCCCATATTTCAAATGGGGACCCCCATTTTTTATTTGATAATCGGAAAGAAGGTAAAATTCTAAGACTTTTGGCGCAAACCGAAAGTCGATATCGTTTTTTGTGTTCGATATATCGAAGGTCAAAGTTCGATATGGACCCATCTTCAGAAATTCGTAACTTTCCTTTCAATAGTCCAAATTTCAAAAACTTTGGGTCTAAAATCTTTTTTACTCGAGTCATTTTTTCATTTTTTGCGTCGTAAGCGAGTTAAAGCGATGTGTTTTTCGGGTTTTTTGGCAGTGTTTTTATGTGAAGAAATTGTTTTTTTGTATCGTAAATTTTAGTATGTTTTTAGATCATATGCTCTTTTCCTTGAATTTTCCTTGTGTTTTACGTGTTTTACGAGCTATTTAGTTTCTTATGGGATTTTGCAAGTGAAAGACAAGGATGGTGTATTGGTATAATTGCTCTTTCTTTGTTTTACACGTACACTGTTGCTTAGGTACGTTATTTATTTAATTTCTTGTTTTATCAGCTGCTCTTATTCAGATTTATTCCTCATTAGCGTTACAAAGATTACACATTTTTCTATCTTGGTACTATAATCTTTTTCTCATGGGCATTTTTATTTAAATGTTGAACAGCTGATAAAAAAATAAAAATAAATAATAATTCAAAGGAAATCATAACATAACCTATTTATTGAAATTTGTGAAAAACTTATATAACCTAGCTTTTATTTCCCACTTGCATTGTAAAGATTACGCATTTCTCTATTGGTAATATAATTTTGTTCACAATAATATTTGGATTTTGAGCAGCTGATTAAATAAAAAAGAAAAATTCAGAGAAAAATTCAGCGAAAATTATAACCTATACTAACATTCGTGAAAAAATGATTTAACCAAGCATGGAATCTACTTCGTCTTACCGGCCTGCCGGGAGGCATTTTTTTTTTTTTTTTTTTTTTTTTTTTTTTTTTTAATAATAAATAAATAAAAAAGGTAAAAAAATTTAAAGCATAATTGATTAATACTCGTTGCCAGTTATTTTTTTGTTCTTTTTTCCCCTAAACTTATGTTGTATAGTTTTTAGGGATAACTTATTAATGACTTGGGTTTTTACAACCCTTTTTACTCTTTGATAAATCTTTACTTAAAAAAAAAAAAAAAAAAAAAAAAAAAAAAAAAAAAAAAATGCTAGTTTTTTAGTTTTTAGCATCTGAGTTAAATACTGAGTTTGTATCATAAAAATATGATTAAGGATGCTATGAGGATAAACTAAAGATATTCTTTCAATAACAAGTAACAGAAGAAACTGTATTTCATACGGCATGAGCTGGTGATTCACAACTTTTGAACAAAAATTGACATTGAAATTGCTAATGCTTTCCTGCCATACACATACCAATAAATTCCCAGCTGGAATCAACAGTCCAAGACGTATCTCCTGACTTTTTCTTTAAGGCTGAACCAAGGAGAACACGAGGTGGTTGAACCAGTTTAGGTCTCGCTTTATCTACGTTGAATCTTCGTCGTGAATGTCTCAACAGGGCAAGATTGTCAACTGATGAAGAAAGATTAGGCAGTTCCTCCTGTGACAAAATAAGAATGAAATTACCGAAGTTAAATTCGAATAGATAGAGGGACCTTTACAACTTTCTGGAACTATTTGAAGAGGAGCCAGACTTACAGATTGACATCGAATTTGATGCAATTAAAATTGGGCTGTTGCACACTTTTGCAATAAGCGATTTAACATGGTGATTTAGCGATTAGCGATTAGTCATGGTGTAAGAACCTCCAAAAATAACAATGGTAGCACTACAAACTTCCGAAATCCACTTCTGAACTCAATAAACGCTTTTATTTGCGCGAGCGTAATGGTGGCTAAGGGCAGTAATGATGGGAGATTCCCCTCTAACAATACTGTAACTCCATCAAGAAGTGACCAATAAGAGCCGACTTTCATTTGACTACGGCGTCACTAGATGTCACGGTACCATTCATCGGATGTGGATCACTAACTCAGATGACTAATTACTTTACTCTAGGTGAATCATCCTTGTCAGCATAGAGAGAGAGGTGAAATTAAGATAGGGATCTCCCATTATTACTGCCCTATGCCACCAGTACACTCGCGCAAATAAAATCGTTTATTGAGTTTAGGAGTGGATTTCGGAAGTTTTTAGTGCTGCCATCGTTATTTTTGGAGATTTTTACACCAGAATCGACTGTTAAATTGCTTAAGCAAAAGTGTGCAAAAGCCTCATTTTTGAAATTTAAACAAATCTGCTAGGTGTAGACATGCGACAGTGTTGGCATCGATTGCCATTAAGTCCATCTTTCTGAAAATGGTTCGGTCCAATTTATTTATTCTTTGCATTTATTCTACCTTCCAATAGAACAGCAAGTAGGCATAAAAAACCATTAGAGTGCACTCAACCCGAAATAGAGAAAAAGAAAGCTAGAGAGAAGGAGGAAAAATGAAGAAATGAGAAAAGGAAAAAGATAAACAGAGAAGTTATTAGCTGTTCACGTTTTTTCTTTTCAGTTTTTAATTGATATTTGGTCATTTATAGCTTTACATTTTAGTAGTAGTGCAGATAATCTATTGGTTTCCATGATTGAGTGGGTAATTTCCTTAGTTTCTACCCGTTTGCTGCTCTTTATAGTTTTCGTGTAAGTTGGAAAATAAACACAGTAGTTATGCATTACTATCTGATAAAATTCATAAAAGTTATTGCTTTTGCCATTAATCTTAGCTTCATCTAAGCAGACGGTAAATGGTTGCTTATGATATGGGTCCGACATCCTAATTTCGCAGGTTCTCACAATACGATTCATTCGATTTACAGCAACCATCATTAATTGAGCAAAGTGATCTGCTAGTACTAACAATAAGTCAACAGTGTAGCTCCCGCTTTTGTTGTGTTCCATGTTTGTAAATATGGTATTAAAAATGGTTCCAGCGTCAATGGCTTTCACATTTCACAAACAGCTTAGTAGCATCAGTGTAGTGTCCTCGTTAAATTGGAAATACGGAAGGTCCATCACCTTTGACTCGATTCTTTCCAGAAATCCACAAGCAGCTACAAAGGGAGGCCACTGATGAAGAACTGATGGATCGGAATGACGATGTTTTGAAGGAGGTCTCGGCCTACAATGCGAAATGTCAGCTTGCATTATTGCATCAGCAGGCTCCGTGTAAAAAGGCCTTCCTTGTTTCGGTGACTCAATGTTACTTTTTTCATTCACCTGGGTACGTAAAAATAATTACAGGTAGAAGCTTACTCCCAGTCTAGCATGACACTAACAGGAAAAGATAAACTAAGGGCGAATTACTTAGAGCGCTCATTTTCTCTCAAAAAATGTAAGTGATGAGTTCTTTAGAGTAACTATGTACACGCGTTTACGTGATTCTTCTGGAGCATAACAAATCTAAATTCTCTGACTCCAAGCTATCCATACATTCAGGGCGATGCGAAAAGGTCGAGTATTCGATTCGTCTTTTTTTTTTATATTCCATACCGAATATTTACGCAATATTCCAGGCAAACGAATATTTTAGCTTCAGCATCGAACTTGCATTTCCGGTTCAGAAACATAAGTTTGATTGCATGCAGAAAAATTAAAAATTCATGCAAGTTAGGGATACCCACATAGATCTTGAGCCAGAGGATCCTCATTATGGCCTGAAATGGAAAAAAAACTGGCAAAATATCAGTGAAAAAAAAGTAATACAAAATCAGCGTTTTCCACCCTTCCGATTTGATTTAAAACTTTCCAGTGACACTTTTAGGTATAAATGATTTGTTGGAAGTGTTTTCTGTGAATGAAATTGGTATTTAATGTTTATCATTGAGAAATTGATGAGAAATTCGCTTTCTGATTTTTGGCCACTTTTCGACGATTTCAGACCATGGTGAGCCGGTAAACCGAAAAAATTACAAAAGAGCATATGATACTCATGCTCTAAAAGTTACGAAAATAAAAACAAATAAGTTCCAAAATAGCTTCACTTCAAATGTTTAAAAAATAAAAACATTTGGAGGGCTAGAGAGGGGGGGTCATGAGGGGACGGGAGGGGGCTTGCATGGTCCTGCCCCCTCCCCCAACTACTGAACTCCTGTGGGAAAGTTAAACAATGGATGGTAGCCAGAGTCGATTCCACCCAATTACGCAGGGAGCAAAAATGTGTACTTTTAGTTATTCAGTTTTGGAGCTTAAGGATGCATCAAATGGGAAAAAAACTGAGAACAGAAAGGAGGAATGAGGGTCTGGGTCACCGAGGGGAAAGTCCGAAATGTACCCCCTCCCTCCTCCAGTCTTCAGGAGAGTATGTAGCTGTGATTGTTTTTTATGGCCTCCTGGATGTTTTAAAGAGGCAGCGCTATACGTCTTTTACATAAAATTTAAAAATTCTGCCCACGTAGGATATATTTTTCTCTTTAAAACTTTCTCTTCGGTGGCCCAAACCCCCATCCCACTTTTCTGTTTTCGTTTTAACCAGACAGAGGATGTGAATCTACAACCCCCCCCCCCCCAGAAAGGACCCCGCTCTTTACTTATGGGAACTGGTTCCTAGTCAATTTTTTTGAAATTGAAATATGTTGCGTAAAAGTGTCTCCTGAGAAAAGCTCTCACGGGCGGGAAAAAAAAATAATGACAGGATTTCGAGATATTCGCGTCTGAAGTTGGGGACTATTTGCCCGGTGCTTCGTATTCTCGTACTTAGCAGACCGCTTTACTACTACGCCGACTGGAAACCTTCTCGGCCGAATTGCTCGACTCAGCGCGCATTGATAGAACTACTTCCTTTTGCAAATCCCTCCCAACTGCTTATTTGTTCACCCCACACCCACTGTTTTGTCTCGACGGCCATGCTTCATCTTGACCCCTCCCTCAACTGGTTACTCACCTACATCAACATTTTCTTTTACTCTGCGGAGTATCTGCTCTCTTTATCTCTCTCTCTCTCTCTCTCTCTCTCTCTCTCTCTCTCTCTTCTCTCTCTCTCTCTCTCTCTCTCTCTCTCTCTCTCTCTCTCTCTCTCTCTCTCCCTCATTGTAAATGTTGATGTAGGTAAGTAATCAGGTGAGGGAGGGGTAAACATGAAGCATGAACGTTGAGACACAACAGTGGGTGTGGGGTAAACAAATTAGCAGTTGGGAGGGATTGCAAAAGGAAGTAGTTCTATCAATGCGCGCTGAGTCGAGCGATTCGGCCGACAAGGTTTCCAGTCGCCGTAGTAGTAAAGCGGTCTGCTACGTATGAGAATACAAAGCACCGGGCAAATAGTCCCCAACTTTAGACGCGAATATCTCGAAATCCTTTCATTATTTTTTTTTCCCCGCCCGTGAGAGCTTTTTCTCATGAGATACTTTCACGCAACATATTTCAATTTCAAAAAATTTGACTGGGAGCCAGTTCCAATAAGCAAAGCGCGGGGTCCTTTACCGATTTCTTGATTCATAAACTGTTATTTTTGAAAAATGTGCTTTTTTTCACCGATTCAAAGAGTTACAACACATAACTTTGCTGCGGGGACTCCTATAACTCCCAATTAAACGGGTCGAAGTTGAAGTGAGCTGAAGATAATGTTTTCTAGTATCATAAAATCACTCATGGATAAAAACGGCATTTGTCATGTTTGCGATGCAGAAAATCTAAAAAAAAAAAACAAAAAAAACGGATTTTTCTAAAAAAAACGAGTTTTTGACCACTGTGACATGGAGAGTTGGGATTTTTAATGCCGTCTTCCCCTGTGAGGTAGATCATTTTTCAAGGTAGTCACCTGTTTTCGAAAAAAACCTGTTTGCTTACAGCTCAACCTGAAAACATTTTGTCTCTTCAGACCAAATTAAAACTCACGAAGAGAAACAGCTTCAGTGATGGTGAATTTTGCGTTGATATGAGAATTAAAACTTGATACTTTACGTTTGAAAATTGAGACGCAGATATTTAAAGAATAAAGATGGATAAGATAGAGTGCATACAATGAAATCTATTCGTTTCTGTCAAATGTTTTTAAACAGTATCAAGGATGCAAAGAGGTAATGAAATTGGTGTTAAGCACCAATGCACCATTAGCATTCAAAGCCGTCAAACGAAAGTAACTGAAAGGACCCTATACAGACATGTCTTAATACTTACAGCTTTTTCGTTGACTGGAGTTTGCGGCTCCGTGGAGACAGGAGTGCTAACTGTGGATGAAGGTGCTATTGGGGATGTGTTGATCAACACGCCTAATTTGTTACAGGAAGAATTCCGCAAGATTAATTCGTGAGTACTTCCTAGAATGTCGGGAGGAGATGAGAGGACTTTGAGTTCTGATGACGTACCACTCATAGGTGTGAATGGCCTAGATTTCATTCGCAGAATAGGTTTAAAGGTGGACAGAGCAGAATCTGGACCCCAAATATCCTCGTAATCACTTGATTTATCGGCAATCGAACTACGATAGTATACGGTAGGAGATTCTAAAATATCTGAAAAATAAATAATTGATTAGCTCCAGAGAGCAATGATATAAAATTCCAAAAACCAACTTTGATCAAACAAAAAAAGTTTTTAAATTTTGTTTTTGATAGGCTCAAAAACTTTCACATGAGTACCAATATCTATATACTTGATCCATACTTTTTTGCTCTTTGATACAACTTATTGCTTGTTAGTTGTCAATTTAACGAGTACCATAGCTTTCAGTAAAGTTTCTGAGTGACAATTTTTTAAATAAATGAATAAATACAAAAATAAATAAATAAATAAATAAATAAGTAGTAGTAGTAGTAGTAGTTTTTTTTTTTTTTTTTCCGTAGGATGTGAAAAATGAGTTCGCTCAACCACTGGAGGGACCGCACTCCAGTAGCAATGGGATTGGCAGTCTGTCAGATGTTAGGGACTGGTAGTGGGATGGTGATGTAATGTGCCGACCCACTAAGAAACACACCCTTAGCTGGCGGGAACACCCCCCGGGACCACCCTTGAGGGTATTGCTTCGAGGGGTCGCCGTCCTGTAGCTGCTCCCCAACTAGCAGCCTTCCTTCTCTCTTCCTTCTTTGTACGCAGTTAGATGTTCAACCACTTGCTCGGGTACCCGGGGTCGCCAGCCCAGCGAAAATTGGGCCTCCCGTGCAATGAGAAGTCATTGCCCCTGGGTCGGATGGCTTAGAGTGTCTCCTCTTTCTTCTTTTTGAGAACAGTGCACACAAAGGTGTTGACAGAGTTCCAAGTTGCTGCTGATTCGATCATTTTGCTAATTATATCTTCTTCGGAGAATTCTTCGATCTTCGTCCGGAGAGTGGCTCTCTCTTCATTCCAGCGCTGGCAGGCAAAGAATGTGTGGTAGGCATCATCTTTGACACCGCATTTCTGGCATTCTGGGCTTGGCACCTTCTGCATGTGGTAAAGATATGATGCGAATAGGCCATGTCCAGTTAAAAACTGCGTAAGGTAGTAGTTCACCTCTCCGTGTTGGCGGCTTACCCAGGCTCCAATATCTTTGATCAGTGCTCTGGTCCATTCTCCCTTCGTTTCATTTTGCCAACGGTCATTCCAGGCAGCCATGGTGTTATCTCGCTCCACCTTTTGGATACGGGAGCGGTCGGGCTCAGCTTTCCTGTGATACTTGCGCTTCTTTTCTTTTGCAAGAAGGTCTATCGGTGTAATGCCTGCGATGACGAGGGCTGCAGGCTCCGATACAGTGCGATAAGCACTGATTATCCTTAGCGCACCTCTGCGTTGGATTGATGCTAGCTGCTTCCTGTGACTCTCGATGTTCAGAGTGTCAGCCCATATTTCAGCACCGTAGAGAAGAATCGAGTGAGTCACTGACATTAGTAACCTCCTCTTGTTGGGTCTTGGCCCATTTGTGTTTGCCATAATTCTAGAGAGAGCACTTACAAGTTTGTCAGCTTTTTTAGCCACGTTCCTTATATGTTCCAGGAAGGTTAATTTTGTGTCTAGGATGATGCCTAGGTGTCGAACAGCCTTGCTTGCTGTGATGGTAGCTTCACCTACCTGGAACTGCCCCATCGTGTCAATTCGTTTCCTTGTCAGGAGCAAGATTTCTGTCTTGGGAGTTGCTAACTCCAAGCCATTTTCATCGAGCCAACCGTGTATGATCTGAATGACGGTGGTTAATATCTCTTTCACATGTGCAATGTCTCGGCCGATGATGATGATTGCAATGTCATCAGCATAGCCAACCAGGAAAGCGCCCTCCGGCAGTTCCAGTAAAAAGATTCCGTCATATGAGACATTCCAAAAATCTGGTCCTAAGATAGAGCCTTGGGCTGCGCCTGATGTTACTTGCTTTTCTCGGGGACCTTCGTTTGTATCGTAGAGAAGTTTCCTGTCCCTGAGGTAGCTCCGGAGTAGTAGTAGTAGTAGTAGTTTTTTTTTTTTTTTTTTTTTTTTTTTTTTTTTTTTTTTTTTTTTTTCGGACGCTGTGGAAAAGATTTGCTGACCAAATTCCCTAGACTGTCGCGGCGCGAGCCTAGGGATATGTGGGATTGGTGTTCAAGTTGTTATTTGAAAGTATATGGGGTTGGATGTCACCCATGGTGTTCGTGTTTAAAAAGCGAGTGGGGGATGTCTCCCTACCCCGAGTGGGGTTGGGTATCACCGACCCACTAAAAAAACCACAGCGTGTTTCTCGGCATGTACAGCCTCGCGGAACCGTTTATTCAACATTACTTCGCGAGGCTATTGCCTCTTGTCGCGCTAGCGACTTTCCTCCTTGCTTTCTTCGTGCCTGGACATGGTCGGTTCAGTTTGGCAGCTTACGAGCAGCTGTCATACTGAGTCTTCCTCGTCGCTTGGAGCCGCGTCGTGCCTGTCGCGTTGGTCGCGAAGGGTTGCGTCGCTCCGATCGTGTTCCTTCTTCTTCTTGGTCATGACCTCCTTCGCGTAAGTGTCGACCCTGCTCCATGCTGTTTTATCGGTCACCATTTTTGTTATGATGTTGTCCGGTGTAATTTCTCCGACTTCTTCTGTCAGTCTACTCCTCTCTTCGGTCCATCGGGGGCAATCGAAGAAGGTGTGATGTACGTCGTCTATGTTGCCTGGGCAATATCTGCACCTTGGGCTTGGCGCCAGTGCCATCCTATGGAGGTATGATTCAAAGAGCCCGTGACCTGTCAGGAACTGGGTCAGGTGGTAATTGACCTCGCCGTGTGGGCGGTTGATCCACGTGTGTAGGTCCGGTATCAATCTTCTTGTCCACTCGCCTCTGCTCTCGTTCGCGAGGCGTTCCCTCCAGGCGTTTGTCATGGCTGCGTCCTCTTCTTGTCGGACGCGAGCGACGTCTCCTTCTGCCTTCCGATCGTAGATCCGCTTCCTTCTCTTTGCCAAGAGGTCGATTGGGGCCACTCCGGCGACGAGGAGCGCGGCTGGTTCTGAGACGGTGCGGTATGCGCAAGTGATTCTTAACGCTCCTCGTCGCTGGACCGATGCCATGCGCTTCCTGTAAACCTCCGTTTCCAATGCGTCGGCCCATATCTCAGCGCCGTACAGGAGTATCGAGTGGACCGTGGACATCAGCAGCTTGCGCTTACTGGGTTTCGGTCCCCTCGTGTTGGCCATAATGCGGCTGAGTGCGGCCACGACTCGCGCTGCCTTGTCGGAAACGCGCTTGATGTGTTGGGAGAACGTAAGCTTCCCATCGAGCGTGATTCCGAGATAGTTCAGTACTTCTGCGGTCTTCACCTCTGTGAGGTCTCCAACGCTCACTGTGATGTTGATTGTTGGAATCCTGCGGGTAGTTATCACTAAGATTTCGATCTTCTCCAGAGCGAGCTCCAGTCCAAGCTCCGCCAGGGCTTCGAGGATCCTCAACATCATTCTACTGAGCAGTAGTTTGGCGTGCTCCAGATCTCGCGCTTCGATGATCGCTGCGATGTCGTCTGCGTAACCGTTTAGGAAACACCCGTCCGGCATCGGTATGCGAAAGATCTTATCGTAGTACGCGTTCCACAAGTCTGGCCCCAGTAGTAGTAGTAGTAGTAGTAGTAGTAGTAGTGGTAGTAGTAGCCGCCCAAACACGTGGTTCGTTATGCTGATATTTCACTGCGAACGACTGGACTGCATAAAAAAAGAAGGGGTAGGAAAGACAATCAAAGTATTCTCAAAACAAAGGACAATAATAAATAAAAGAATAAATTAATATATTTAGACGCGAGGGAGCGCACGCCATCTAGTGGTGCGGTTGTGCACCCGTTGTCACGATGGAAAATTGCTACCGCGCCTGCGCTGTTCACCGATAGATCGCGCTGATTCTGAGTGCGCGGCAAGCTCAATTGACATTTGAAATGTTGCGGCAAGTGGCGCGAACAACATTTCTAAAATAGTATTGAAGCTAAGATATGAATTTATTTTAGAGGTGAGATTACCTAATTAGACTCTTCGTGAGATACTTAGACTTACAAGGAAAAAAGGAGAACAAATGGTGACTAAGTTGACTATGTTTAAGAACAGATACCCTTCAAGCTATTGATACACCTGCCTATCACCGCACCGGTTGGAATCAAAAAGAATAAGTATTTTCAACTGAGAATGATTCCATGGTGACAGAACTTTTTCCTGATGCCAGAAAACGTCATAAAAATGGCACCATTAAAATATTTGAAGCAATCAAACAAATGAATATTTCTATTAAAGACATTATTTGCGGTAAATTTAACAATTAAGGCCATGCCAAGGAGGCGCTTGTAGATACCCTTGCCCCAGGCGGAACTCTTTACTAGGGCATCAGACCGCAGCTAAAATTAATTCGATTTGCAGTTCATCCACCATTTAGGTTTGCTCCCAACCAGTTCATATACCTTCAACGCAATTTGGAGGGGTTTGATTCAATAAAAATTATTTGCTCTGATGAAAAAAGTGGTTTCAGTTTTTGCTTTTGTTGTAAATAAAAGTAAAATACTAAATGTTTTTCAGAGAACACATCATTACTTAATTGCAGGACAAGGATATGATCCGGAGTGTCTGGCTTCTCGGAAGATCAGAGGTGGATAACAATTCATACAACAAAAGTTACTGCACCGTGTCTCCACGAATACCTGCATTGCTGGAACACTGAGAATGATTGTTGCCTACACAAAAATTCATCCGTAGGTAAGTTCATTTTCATCGTGATCGCGTTTTCATCAAGGAGGCATACGTCTGTCAATAAATTGGAGCCAGATAGCCTATACTTTCGCAGGATTTTTCGCCACACCTCCTTGCGGTACTCTCCGTTGTGTCGTTGAGTAAGCTCAAAAACAGCCAAGGTTTTCATGCAAATAATCTCACACTTTACAAACTGAACGTTTATCCTTAAAAGTTGTCTGTTCACCCAGGTTGCTGTCCAACTTCAAACATTCTATTTGTAGTTTCTCAAAGCAAAAATTTTACAATATTTTCCTTGATTTTTGCTGTTTCGTTGGCCGTATTTTGCTTCGTTATCGTGATGGTGATTTTGATCATTTTTTTACGTAAACATGTTTTGTCGTATTTTAATTCTTTTGCACGCTCAAAATGTTAGAGCTGCCGTTTTGTGTAAAATCAATCGCACATTTTCAATTCATCGACGACTCCACCGGTTGAGAAAAGATTACAGATGCAAGCATTTTCGTGCATTACAGTCAAACACTGAACTAAACTGTGTAATTTTTGCTCAAACGGTGGAATCATTGTTGAATTGGAAAGAGCGATTGGTTAAACGCAAAACGGCAGTTATGCAAGATGTACTCATTTTGATTTTGCTGTTGGACCATCATGAGCTCTTCAGTCATTTTAACGGCAAGTTCCGAATTTCCTCAACAGCGAATTTCGGCGTTTGATGGCCTTCGCGGTTGACCATCTCCTAAGGTGGTTTCGTTTTTTTATCTGTAGCCGTTCAAAAGTTGGATGGGGGGGGACTTTTGAACTCTCTGTAGATTGAGAATTTACTCTATTCAGCTTACTGGAATGGTCTTTTTAGTACCTTACAAACCCTGAAGACTACGCTGGTAGTCGCTATTTCACGTGAGAACGAAGACGAGACGACCGAAGGAACGACCACTGACCACCCCACCTGCTGTCCAGTGCACGCACGGAAGCTCACGCACTCCAACCACGAACTCACACACTCGTCTATTTACTTGCTCTTGTTCCAGCAACGTTCAAGCTGGGCGCTCACTTGACCGATCCAAAACTCAGGCTCCAATTAGTTCCTTACGAATGTACCACGGAAACAGCTGTGTGTACCGCCGGAAACAGAAACCGATGCATGGCCAACATCCAAGGCTTCTGGAGGAGGCACAAGTCAACGGCGACAAATCGGTGCTCTGGCTAACCGGAGAACACCTCAAAGGCGAGACGGAGAGCCTGATAGTAGCCGCACAAGATCAAGCGCTAGCGACACGGTATCGGACTGTTCGCATCCACAAAGTTCCCGGCACTACTAAGTGTCGGATGTGCGGACAGTTCGATGAAACCATAGATCACGTTCACTGAAAAAAAATCCAAATGCTGAAATAGCAAAAGCCATTTTGTTTAAATAGCATACTTATTTTTTAGCTCAATTAGACACATTTGTGGCTAAATCACCATTCATTTTTCATTAAAGCAACAAATGTAAATAGTGTTATTGGTACACTTTTTAAACTATGCTAAATTAGCAGGATTAACTGTTAAATTGACATTTTTAATGTTACTTCAACGAAAAATGAAACGCTATTTAAGCAAAAACGCTCTCGTGCTGTCATAACAAGGATCAAACGTTGTTTTTACAGTATCAAAATTGGTAAGTCTGCAACTTTATGTTACTAATACAGCAACAAAGTCATGTTGAAACAGCATTAAAACAATAATGTTAGTTTTACATTAAAAAAATTGCTAAATTTGCAACCGAATTGATTCAGATAACAATGCATTCTGACGTTAAAGGAACAAGGCTGCCTAAATGTTGGCTTTACATTGCGCGAATTGCTTAATCTATAATCTCCTTTTATGACTTATATGCGGGAATATTCACTCATCAGGGTACGCGATCACCGTAGCTCAAGTGGTAGACCCTGGAAAACTGAGCACCAAAGAGCACCTAAAATTGTTCCAACTGTCACCTAAATTAGGTGATACCACCAACAATCTTGGTGATATCACCAACAATTCTTGGTGATATCACCTAATTTAGGTGACAATTGGAACAATGTTAGGTGCTCTTTGGAGCTCAGTTTTACCAGGGCGAGTGCTCGCTTGGAAAATCAATTAGCTCAGGTGGAACTCGGATCGGATCCACCCGGCAACGCGGCGGCAGTTACTTTCAAGTTTCAGCAGAAACTCAGCAACGACGGAATTCATCGCCGGTCAGTAGTTCAGACCATGGCGCATAGGTCGCAGCATTCGTCGGGAAGAAGTCTCCTCCATTTAGCATTTTTTTGTTGTGATGGTCGACACAAACTAGCAACGATGCTGTTTTAGCAATTTTTTAATGTAATTTCAACAAACTATCGGAGATGCTGTTTTAGCATTTTATTTAATGTAATTTAAACAAACTTAACTGTTCCCTCAGCAAAAAACTGTAGGGCTGTTTCACCATTAGCAGAATTTGTGCAATCAACGTTTTAACATAATGTTAAAGCAGCTTGCATTACATGTCGGCCCGCTTTTTAACCACAGAACTTTGCTGATTTAGCTACAGGTGGTGCTGATTCAGCTCTTTTCTTTCGGTGTTGTCTCCGACTGCCCCGTCCTCGCCAAAGAGGAATACATTTACAGGCATAATAGGGTCGGAGCCCACCTGCACTCCGAAATTTGTAGAGCAGTGGGGGCCCCGATGGAGACGGAAAAGTGGTACGAACACCAACCACGGCCTGTAGTAAAATCCGCGGACGGGAAAACTACAATAATGTGGGGTTACTCAATCCAAACCGACAGAACAGTACCGGCAAACCGTCCAGATATTATCGTGAAACAGGAGGGCGAATTATGCCTCCTCATAGATGTGTCCATACCAATGGACCATAATGTTCATACTAAGGAGGCTGAAAAACTCTTGAAATATAAATCGTTGGAAATCGAAATACAACGGATGTGGAAAACGAAAACCAAGGTAATCCTGGTTGTCATAGGGGCGACAGGAGTCGTAACGAAGACAATGCACGCACACCTCAAAATCGTACCTGGCACAACACCCTTGGCCAGCATCCAAAAGACAGCGGTCCTCGGTACTGCCACGATACTAAGAAAGGTATTGATGTGATGAGGCAATGTAGGCTCGTTTTCAGAAGCAGGATTCGATGTAGACAAACAATTGTAAGCTCCTGAGCTTATTTGAAAAAAAAAAAAAAAAAAAAAACCATATATATACATATACAGGGTGTTTCACGTAACCTGCTCACTATGGTTTTCTTGAACGGGTGACGATAAAAAAATCTGGAAAAATCGGTTTTAAGGTAACTAGAAAAATAGTCGTAAAACAAAAAACTGCACATGTAAAATGCTCTATTTTATGAGTACTTTCAAGAAAAAAATACGAATTTACAATCAAATAAACCGGAAGTCGACTTTTATGCACCTTAACATTTTTGGCGGGAAAACCCCCATTTCTCAAAAATTTCAAATGGCAACCCCTATCTTTTAATTCCTCATTCGAAAAGGCGTAAAAAGTTGTGCATTATGGCGCAATCAAAAGTCCGATACTGTTTTTCTAATTCGAAAATCGAAGTTCGATTTAGACCATTTTTCGACCCTGTAAAAAACGGATCCTACCGTGTGATACATCATTCAAAAGCACATAAAAAACCAAGAATTTTAGTGCACACCGGAAGTCAATACCGTCAGTTTTCGCGGTCGAGATATCGCAAGTCAAAGTTAAGTCTCTGGATGGAGCCTACCTTAAATTTTGACTTGCGATATCTCGACCGCGAAAAAAGGTATTGACTTCCAGTTTGCACTAAAATTCTTGGTTTTTTACGTGCTTTTGAATGATGTATCACACGATAGGATCCGTTTTTTACAGGGTCGAAAAATGGTCTGAATCGAACTTCGATTTTCGAATTAGAAAAACGATATCGGACTTTTGATTGCGCCAAAACGCACTACTTTTTACGCCTTTTCGAATGAGGTATTAAAAGATAGGGGTTGCCATTTGAAAATTTTGAGAAATGGGGGTTTTCCCGCCAAAAATGTTAAGGTGCCTAAAAGTCGACTTCCGGTTTATTTGATTGTGAATTCGTATTTTTTTCTTGAAAGTACTCATAAAGTAGAGCATTTTACATGTGCAGTTTTTTGTTTTACGACTATTTTTCTAGGAGTTAAGAATTTTCGAAAATTGGTCCTATATCGAACTTTGACCTTCGATATCTCGAAAACGAAAAAAGATATCGACTTCCGGTTTAAGCCAAAATACTTAGAATTTTACCCTCTTTCAAATGAGGTATCACAAGATAGAGGTTGCAATTTGAAAATTTCGAGATTAGGGGGATGCCCCCTGAAAACCCCCCAAAAACCAAATTTTGGGTTGTGGCAGTGTTCCTAAATGAAATTTCAGGTCCGAGTTACTATAAAACCGATTTTTCCAGATTTTTTTTATCGTCACCCGTTCAAGAAAACCATAGTGAGCAGGTTACGTGAAACACCCTGTATGGGTATATGAGTTAGTGAGAGGACGGAAAATGGAGTGAGACTGATAGTCTGGATAGTGTAAGGGGGAAAAAAGTTGCTCAGCAGCAGGATTAGATATAAGACTAGTCAGGAAGGACCAAAATATTACAACTCGAAACTGTTAAAGGAGTGATCCACCCTAAGGACAGCGCAACTGCGATTGCATAAATCTGTCCCTGGTGGAGACTTAGTTACTCCATCCCGAAAGTGAGGGGAATCGTTTAGCAAAAATAAGAAATTTTATACATTACTGTAAGTGAGCCGCATGGCTTAGGACCAAGGTTTGGTTCCGCCGTGTGAACAACAGCAACACCTCGCCAAGCGAGTGATAAGGAAAAATAATGATATAATAATATTAATTACCAAACTAATTGGATCTTACCTGATTCTTGATAGTGACGAGATTGCTTATGGCGCCTACTTCTCCGATGGTGATACTTAGCGCCGCAAGTATCTGACATCGGAGAAAGAATTTGACAGTCTGATGGATTCCTATGTGTAGACTTAAGATCTAATGAACTTTGTAAAGAGTACAAAGAGGGTAAACTTTCACTGTCTAATGAACAAGCCTGCAGCAAAGTAAAAGTAAGACAAAATAAAATTATAACGATTGTACCCCTTGTTCTCTTTAGGAAGACAAAAGTATTCTCCTTTCGTCTTCAAAAATATTATTAAAACATTTTTGCGAGCAACCGGACAAAGGCGTCAAAATGAACACATTTTCGGGGAGAAAAGGACGCCCGGTACATCTAACTTACAAAGCTTTGAAAATTAATAGAGCTTGGAAACTTCCGCAGCTTCGAAATACCAAGAAATTTTTATCACGATCGCAGTGTGTTTTAATCCTCGTAGGAGTACTGGCTTCGAAATGCCACGAAATTTTTATAACAATCGTTGCGATGCACAGTTAAATGACGCGAAATCTGGCTTTTTTAGATTTTCGAGCAAAATCGGTGTCTGTCAACGGAATAACAGCAAAATTAATTCTTTTTAACCACCGATCATGTGTTTTATTGATTCATGTAATTATTTATTACTTCGTTGAATACTCCGCCAGTAATTTCTCCTAGCGCAATTTTCTAAGCTCTGAAAATTAATAACCTGGCTTGATGGAGGTTCAATTTCTTTTTCCAACACCAGAAGAAACAATTGCGTTGTAAATGTAATAGTAACTTACTTGTAACGAGCTCATCTCATTATTTGGAGATCTTGTAGTCGAATTGACATCGAAAGTAAGAGTAGTGGTAACACTAAAACTTTGTTGGGTAAGCGTACTTATTGTTGGCTTAGCCCATCTAGGCGGTGGAGGGGGTGGAGTTTTTGTACTTTGAGCAATGGTATTATTACTGAGTGATTTTAGACCTGCAGAACAGAAAAGTAGACAAACATTTTAAATTTACTTGAGAATTGAGTAATGATCTAATGATGCCACTGTGACTTTCAAAAGTAAGTATCCTGATCGAAATTCTCATTGTTAAATTTTTCCGTTGATTTTTTTTTTCTGAATTATTTTTAATTGTTTATGTAGATGACGTCATAATAACCGGTGTCCGGAAATCTCGGCGCAAAATTTTCGGCGTGGGGAGATTTCGGCGGACGGAGATCTCGGCGCACGGAAATCTCGGCGTCTGATTTTTTTTCAAGCGGTAAAGTTAAGTAACGTCGAGCGTAGTTAGTACTTGGATCGATAATGGGGAGACCGTTTTTTTCTTCGGTTAAATCATAATATTTTCAACTTTTCCTTCACACTTATCCAGGTTAAGGACTAGCCAAGAGTTTTTTTTTTTTTTTTTTTTTTTTTCTTAGGGTGGAAAGGTCTCCCCCCCCCCCCCCCTAAAGAACACTCTTGGGAGAGGTTAAAAAAAATTTGTGAGGGGTGTAGATGGCCCTTTGTCAATTTTTTAAAAATGAGCTAAAAAAGAATGAATAAATAGATAAATATGTAGAATATAAATAGGTATTGCGAGTGTATATACTGCCCTTGTCGAATAAATTGGAGAAAATTGAATATTGCAAGTTGTGAGCAATTCCTCGAAGAAAGTCTAAAGTTGTAAGATTTTCGATGTCTTCACACAATTTTTCCAATGGCTGCGTCATTGCAGCATATTTTTTCTTTTGTTTCGATTCCTCCTTCTTCGAAATGAATCCCTCCAGACTCACTCGGGTCAGTTTTTCTTCACTCTTGAACGCATTTATAACTTTCCAAATAGAGGGGTGGCTTGCCATGAGAAGAGAATTTTAGTTTTCAGCTATCATCATTTTGAAGGAAAAGTCGAAAATATTATGATTTTACTGTAGAAAAAAAACGATCTCCCCATAATCGATCCAAGTACTAACTACGCTTGACGTTACTTAACTTTGCCGCTTTAAAAAAAACGGTCTCCCCATAATCGATCCAAGTACTAACTACGCTCGACGTTACTTAACTTTACCGCTTGAAAAAAAATTAGGTGCCGAGATTTCCGTGCGCCGAGATCTCCGTGCGCCGAAATCTCCCCGCGCCGAAATTATTGCGCCGAGATTTCCGGTGCCAAAACTTCCTAGATTCTAATAACCGGTGACAATCCTGACGCAATTGTGAATTTCAAAAAACAACCGCAATCAGAATTTGAAATGGAGGATTTAGGCTAACTTAAAAATGTCCTCGGTCTAGGGGTAAAAGGGATGTAAACGGTCTGAAAATCAACCAAAAACCGTACATTTCAAAGCTTTTGCAAAAATTCAACATGAGTGACTGTAATTCCACCGAGACACCTATTGAACAAAATTTGAAATTGGAAAAAACAATAGCAACGGAAGAAAAGTCTTTCCGTAACTTAGTCGGTAGCCTACTGTGACAATTAGCAACGCTGGATCATCATTGCTGACCCAGCGTATCTATGCCCAGCGTATCCGGCCGCGGTAGGGACCCGGCCAATTTGGAAGACACCGCACTGATCGATTACCATTCAAAGCGTATGTTACTTATCATCCATCTCTTTAATATTTTTCGTGATTTGTGTAAGTGTTATCCTTTATATATTTATTATAAAGTGTGTGATAAGGTTAAGTATTTAGAGTAGTCCTATTATTGATATCCCCAACTCTCACTCACGTTACAGTGGTGGAGATACCAAGGATCGAACCCGGGGCCTCTCACAAAAACTACATCATGCGTAACGGCTTTCTGTACAGAAAAACAATTTCAGGAAAAATTAGAGAATTACTAATAATCCCAAAGATACTAAGAAAAGAGTTTATTTTTGCTGCCCATGATTTACCTATAACCGGTGCTCACTCCAGTTTCGCACGTACTTGGAGCAAATTAAAATATTACGATTGGCCAACTAAATTAAGTGACATAAAAAAGTACTGTAAGTCTTGCGAAAAATTTCAACGCGCGAAAGGTTTGATAGGACGACCCCAAGGGCTACTGACGTCTACTCAGACGATAAAAGAACCTTTTCATAAGTGTGTAATTGACGTAGCAGGACCCTATACAGGAGTGATGGAAAAAAATTCATTGTATCAATTTTAGACACCTTTACAAAATACTGGGTAACAAAACCAATCAGAGACGCGACTGCCAAAACAATCGCAAAGTTTCTGCTCGAAACGTTTTCCATGCTTTATTGAATCAGCACTTCAGGAACTCTTGAAACTTTTAGGTATAAAATCAAAACTTAGCCCTTTCTATACTCCGAGAGTGCAAGGCAACGTAGAAAGGTCGTTCAAAACTATGGGTGACATTTTGAGAACATACACAGATAACAACTAAAGAACATGGGCAAAATACGTTACAGCAGCAGCATCCGCTTATAACGCAACAGTACATGCTACTACAAAGGTCTCACCATTCTTTTTATTATTCGGAGTACATCCTAGATTGATACCATCCCCTCAATTAAGAGAAAAAATTAACTTTAAAGAAAACGTTGACAGGTTAGAGACACTAGACAAGGCTCGCGATGACGCAATAAAAAGGATTCGAGAACTTCAAACAAAAGCCGAAAAACGCCTCAACAACAAGAGGAAGGCAGTTAACTTCAGGTTAGGCGAAAAGGTTTTAATTCAAAAGCCGTTAAAAGTGAGTGGCGAAACGTCAAAATTAAAACATAAATTTTTTGGACCCTACGTCATCACAGCCAAAGTAACGCCATCCATCTACATAGTTAAAAGACCTGCCAATAACTCAAAAAACGGAAAAAGTGAGCAAGTTCATGCAGAGAAAATCAAAAGATACTTTGACCCAACCCTCTATCGAAAAAATCTCGACCTCAATAAAGATGATACGACTATAGAAATTAGTGACACAGACACGTTCATCGGCCCGGATGACATCGAGCCGGATGATGCAGTAGATTAGTTCTGAAACGATACTAGATTTAAGAACCCAAAAAAAAAAAAAAAAAAAAAAAAAAAAAAAAAAAAAAAAAAAAACCTAAAATGTGTTTAGGGAGGGATTGTGCATAGTAATAAGAATAAGAAAAGTATGTAAAGTTAGATTAATAAATTTAATTTAATAATAATAATGGTCAGAAGAAAAATAACTTTCACTTACAAAGTTTTCCTCTATTTTATTTCAGGTCGCAGAAAAATGGCACTCTCAACCCCTTTAATTCTCACAAAATTACTTCTGGTCATCTCAAGCTGTCAAGCTGTACGGGTGATACCTCAAAAGTCAGGAAAAGTTTTCGAAAGGATAGGTGAAGTGATCATATCTAACATAGACTGGGAGATTTCCATCAATTTCGACTTCAAAATTTTGGAATCAGAGTTTGCAAAAATAGAGAATGACTTCAGCGTAATAGAATCCTCCATTAAAAACAATTCATATATTGTAGATAATTCAGTAGTGTTTAGAGATTCATTACTAGGATTAGGACATTATTATAAGACACTAAAAAGCCACTTGAACAGCTTAAAAACACTGACCCCAAAAACTCCGAAAAGAGTCTCGAGAGCAATAACTAGCATCGGTTCAGGCCTTAATTGGGCCTTTGGAGTTCTTTCGGAAGAAGACAGACAAAAGTACAAGAATCAAATTAATTCTTTGCAGTGCGACCAGGACCAAATTAAATTTAGGGCCCAACAAGAAAGCGTTATCATAGATAATATGGAGCGCCATGTGTTAAATAACACTAAATTAATACAAAACTTGGCAACAGAGCTCATAAAAACCCAAAATCAGATAAAAAACCTGACTAACCAAAATCTAATGAGGCAGGCTAAATCAATTAATGAGCTGAAAGTGTCAGCAAAGGTAGAAGCAAACATAAGAGAACTTCAATTTTTTGTCATGGAAACAGCAAACGCAATCAGGGACCTATCTTTAGCCATAGATAAAGCCCTTAAAAATGAAGTAGATCCTTTCTTAGTTTCCCCCGAAAATTTTTTCAACATACTGCGGAAAATCAGGGAAAATCTTCCAAACGATGAAAGTCTGGTAAACCAAGTAACGATGGATGCAATCCACATATTTCATACGTCAAGCCGTGCCTCAGTGGAATTTACGATGGACACACTAATAATAAAAATCAAAGTCCCAATTTTAGGTGCCCAATCGCACTACGAAAGATTTAACATAATATCCTACCCTGTTTTTTCCAATGAAATTAAATTGTTCGTTAAATGGATAACAAGCCCCACCATCCTCATCACAAAAAATAGAAGTTTTCACACTTTGCTTTCTGACAATCAGGTGAGAGAATGCTCAGGGACCAATCCCTTGATATGCCCCGTTCAAACCCCAATTTATTCACAACTGAATTATTCATGTCCCAAGAGCCAACCGCCTGCGAAAAAGTAATCCTTAAACTACATCAAGATTTTCTCATTAAAATAAAAAACCATTGGCTTTTCACCCTTATAGATAAACGAATAATTTCCATTAATTGCCGAAATAATTCAAAAACCTTCAGATACGAAATTTCAGGAAGTGGTTTCCTGAAAGACACCGAAAAGTGCGAAATTAATTCACCCACTTTTAAGCTGTTGCCACATTTTCAACTTTCCTCCACGGCTAATTTAAATATTTCTTCAATATAATTTCCCCTCATTAAAGACATAATACAACCATCGGAACAGCCAAAACTGCTAGAGTTATCAGAAAATCCTACTCTTATGAACGAAATAGAAAGAAATCTTGCAACAGAGCGCGGTGATATAAAATTTTCTACTATCCTTCACAAACTAGAAACCTATAAAAATTCCGGGTCGCAACTACTAGACCCAACACGGGACTCAGGAAATATGTTCCTGACCATTATTTTAATTACAATTTTAATAGTTATAGGGTATAAAATAATTAGATATGGAGGCATATTAAATAAAATTGTAAAAAAGGAAGAAACTCGCGAGAGCCGTATGATTTGAAAAAAAAAAAAAAATAGTAGGTTAATCTATTGCATAAGCTATTGCATGTAGGAAGTAAGTAAGTAAAAATTGGTAGGTTAATTTATCACGTAGGTAAGGAAAAGGGAATGTTAATAATCGGAAAGGCTCTGAAAATTTAGCCTTAGACTTTCACACACTTCCACGCACACACACACACACACACACACACACACACACACACACACACACACACACACACACACACACACACCGCGTTATAGTGGCAGCAACCTTCCCATCCGTCAGCTCGCCAAAGCCACGCTTCACGCTGCCCTTCACTGATTCTCCAGCCTCCCCGAACCATCTGAACATCACATTAATTTCGGGACGAAATTAATTAGGCCCAGGAGATGTGACAATTAGCAACGCTGGATCATCATTGCTGACCCAGCGTATCTATGCCCAGCGTATCCGGCCGCGGTAGGGACCCGGCCAATTTGGAAGACACCGCACTGATCGATTACCATTCAAAGCGTATGTTACTTATCATCCATCTCTTTAATATTTTCCGTGATTTGTGTAAGTGTTATCTTTTATATATTTATAAAGTGTGTGTTAAGGTTAAGTATTTAGAGTAGTCCTATTATTGATATCCCCAACTCTCACTCACGTTACACTACTCTACCTTGTAACAGGATCTCGTCCTGACCTTAGTAACGTTGTAAATTATTTTAGTCCGTTCTAAAACTGTTCAACTCCTGTTCATTTCAATTATTTAAAAAGAGTACTGAGATATCTCAAAGGGACTATTGACCTTGAACCATATTTTTCAAAAAATACCGACGATGCTTGCTTCGTAGGCTTTACTGACGCTGACTGTTGCAGCAACAGTATTGATAGAAAATCAATTTCTGGCTCCCTGTTTTATGCTTTTGGATGCCCCATTTCTTAGGGAACTAAAAAGCAGACAACTGTTGCTCTCTATTCCACGGAAGCTGAGTTTATTGCACTAAGCACGGCTGCACGAGAAACTCTATGGCTCATGAAAATTTTAAACGATTTAAATGTTACTGGTCAACCTACCCAAATTTTTGAGGATAATCAATCTTGCATATATTTAACTAAAAACCCAGTCGAGCACCAACGTGCACCAACATTTAGATATAAAATTTCATTTTATCAGACAATGCGTCGATGATAACTTAATCTCTGTAATCTATGTACCTTCAAACGACCAAACGGCTGATACATTCACCAAGGCTCTCCCGCCAAAACAATTTAAACGTCTCAGGGAAAAACTAGGTTTGTTTTATTTTTTTTTTGTTTGTTTGTTCTCTTTTTTAATCTGTTATTTAAGATTTAGGATTGAGGGGGAGTGTTGAAAATAAGCAATCTTTTAACGCAGCAATTAAGCGATTCTAAATCATCGGTTTTTGTTCACTATCTTTTCTTTACTTTTTTCAAAACGTAATTGTGTCTCTTTCGTTCTTTCAATTAAATACAAACTGTCCCTTATGTTGTCTGGTTAATTTCCTCTGCTAACAATTATTAACAGTTTGAGGTTTACACCTGAGAGTTCTTGGGTCTCATAAGAACTAAGGAGCACCCCTAAAAGGCAGACAAAACATCTCTTTTTTAAACGGGCAGCTCAAGTATTTTTTTTTTTTTTTTTTTTGCTCAAGGTTTTTGTTGGTAAGGGCTTGCACTGATGAGACTTCGACTGAAAATTACTCCCCTCTTCCCCTCCACCCCTAAAAATCGGAGGTCTGGGGAGAGTTTTAGCCTCCTTAGCCGCCCCCCGCTTACGCCACTGATCGCCCATTATTACTGCCATCAGCCACCATTACGCTCTCGCAAACAAAAGCGTATATTGAGCTTAGGAGTGGATTTCGGAAGTTCATAGTGCTGCCAAAGTTATTTTTGGAGGTTTTTACACCAGAATCGACTATTAAATTGCTTATAGCAAAAATGTGCAATAGCCCCATTGTCATTTTTAAGCTCGGCTCGATGATTCATGTTCATGTAGGTATGCATATAGTTATGAACTCAACCGGCGGAGTTTAGTGGGTATTCCGCACTCGTATACTATTCCAGAGACAGGCTGGATAATCCCAGATAGAGTATTTAATAGATCAGGGTATAAAAACTTTCCCCGTAAAAATAAAAAACAACCCGGTGCAATCAGAGATTGGTAACATTAGATTTTGAAACCTGTTTTGTCAACCACCAAATATTTGCAGTTGAACTCAACTTGTCGGTCAAGCCAGAATGATCCAAGTGTCTCCCAAAACGGCCACTCAAAAACTTCAATCAAAATAATTAGAGTAAAAAAGCTTGCCAAGCAAAAAAGCGTCCCTCAACTCCGATCACTGTGCAACAGCCTGTCTGTCCCCCTGACGAAACCTATTTTTCTCGATCCCATGGTTGTTAAAACGAAGGAAAATTGCCGTCAGAACCCCACATCTTGGGCGGGAGGGCTAAAAACCCGCCATTTTTGATTTTTCGCCAATTTTGCATACCTTTGATCGATTTTTCCAATTTTTCGGTACAAAAACCAATCGAACAAAAAAATCTAATTAATGCATCTGAAAGAGCATTAAATTTGCTACAAATCCGTGTAATCAGATTCATTTTACTATATTTTTTTTTTGGAATAATTACAAATGTTCCGAAAAATTACCCTAAAAAATTGCCCAAAAAATCGACTTTTCCTCAGTTTTTCCCTTATATATTCAGATCCAGAAATTCAATATCAAGCCCGTTTTCATAGTCTTAAAGCGCATAAAATTTGCTACAAAACCACTGCAATAATCATCGTTTATTCAATTATTTGGCGTCGTCAGGTGCCATACAATGAGTGCTCAAAAACGTCAATTTTTGCGATTTTTCTCCTCATATAGACTACCATTCAACCCAAATCGCTCCAGGTCAACCCTATGAGAAGAATGCACCACTTTTTTTTTGAAAATTGAAAATATGGCTGATGGGAAACAATAATTGAAAACCTTGGAGCCCTCTGCTTTCCGAAAAACTCCAGATTTTGAGAGAAAATCATCTTTTTACATACTTCGAAAGAGCTGTCAATTTTCGCCTATTTTCTCTCGTTTTTCAATGCGGTGTTACCTACTACGCCCGAATGAGCAAAGTTTCGCAATGATTGTGCAGAGCTAGACTTCGAATTTTTTGCTCTCCTCAGTGAAATACCGTATCATAATGGTTTAAATTTGAAGGTTAAAAAAGGCATTTCGTGTATTGGGTAATCGGGAGTTGTGTTAGGCTCAAGATTAGGTGGCCCTGAAAACGGGCTGTTTTGAAGGGGAAAAGAGATGGGTTGTTTCATCTCCCACAAGGAATGGGCTGAGAATAAACAATTTTCATTTTTTCAGGGATGATAGAGCGATGCGTAGGGAGTTTGAAAATGCTCATTTTTTCTTTTAGCCCCCCCCCCCCCAAGAACCGGGGGGGTTGGGGGTCAATGGAAAAATAATGTTTGGTCATAACTTTTAAAAGCTTACAGATAACAAAATATATATTTTTTTTTTTTGCAAAGAAAGAATCATTGAAATACCTGTCTGTTGATGTATAACATGGGTAACAAGTTGTAAAGCCTCCAATTTTCATCAAGATATTGCCTTTTCAAAATTTAGAAAATTTGAAAAATCAGATTTTTTACAATTCACAATTCGGATTGCACGGAGGAAAACCAAAATCGCCGAAAAGAAATCTCTTGTCTTCCCAGTTAAAACGAGTCCACGAGATTGATTTCGGGAAACCGTTCGTCTTCGAGTTATGAAGTTTTAAAGTCAACCTCTATCTGCTAGGCAGCCATCTTTGGCAGTTAAAAAGTTTCAAAGTGTCAGAAATTGCTATTCTTGCGTTTTCAGGGATAACGTTGTTATCCGTTACCGTAACGACGAAGCCGAAAAAAATAATTCCTCCGCATGGAGTCGACCAAATTCGATGACAATTGAAAATGGCGGGCTTTTTAGGTCGCAGAATTAAATTCCACCATCAGGTTTGAAAAAATGTATAAACCATGGCTGCCTAGCAGATAGAGGTTGACTTTAAAACTTCATAACTCGAAGACGAACGGTTTCCCGAAATCAATCTCGTGGACTCGTTTTAACTGGGAAGACAAGAGATTTCTTTTCGGCGATTTTGGTTTTCCTCCGTGCAATCCGAATTGTGAATTGTAAAAAATCTGATTTTTCAAATTTTCTAAATTTTGAAAAGGCAATATCTTGATGAAAATTGGAGGCTTTACAACTTGTTACCCATGTTATACATCAACAGACAGGTATTTCAATGATTCTTTCTTTGCAAAAAAAAAAAAATATATATTTTGTTATCTGTAAGCTTTTAAAAGTTATGACCAAACATTATTTTTCCATTGACCCCCAACCCCCCCGGTTCTTGGGGGGGGGGGGGGGGCTAAAAGAAAAAATGAGCATTTTCAAACTCCCTACGCATCGCTCTATCATCCCTGAAAAAATGAAAATTGTTTATTCTCAGCCCATTCCTTGTGGGAGATGAAACAACCCATCTCTTTTCCCCTTCAAAACAGCCCGTTTCAGGGCCACCTAATCTTGAGCCTAACACAACTCCCGATTACCCAATACACGAAATGCCTTTTTTAACCTTCAAATTTAAACCATTATGATACGGTATTTCACTGAGGAGAGCAAAAAATTCGAAGTCTAGCTCTGCACAATCATTGCGAAACTTTGCTCATTCGGGCGTAGTAGGTAACACCGCATTGAAAAACGAGAGAAAATAGGCGAAAATTGACAGCTCTTTCGAAGTATGTAAAAAGATGATTTTCTCTCAAAATCTGGAGTTTTTCGGAAAGCAGAGGGCTCCAAGGTTTTCAATTATTGTTTCCCATCAGCCATATTTTCAATTTTCAAAAAAAAAAGGTGCATTCTTCTCATAGGGTTGACCTGGAGCGATTTGGGTTTGAATGGTAGTCTATATGAGGAGAAAAATCGCAAAAATTGACGTTTTTGAGCACTCATTGTATGGCACCTGACGACGCTAAATAATTGAATAAACGATGATTATTGCAGTGGTTTTGTAGCAAATTTTATGCGCTTTAAGACTATGAAAACGGACTTGATATTGAATTTCTGGATCTGAATATATAAGGGAAAAACTGAGGAAAAGTCGATTTTTTGGGCAATTTTTTAGGGTAATTTTTCGGAACATTTGTAATTATTCCAAAAAAAAAAAAATATAGTAAAATGAATCTGATTACACGGATTTGTAGCAAATTTAATGCTCTTTCAGATGCATTAATTAGATTTTTTTGTTCGATTGGTTTTTGTACCGAAAAATTGGAAAAATCGATCAAAGGTATGCAAAATTGGCGAAAATTCAAAAATGGCGGGTTTTTAGCCCTCCCGCCCAAGATGTGGGGTTCTGACGGCGATTTTCCTTCGTTTTAACACCCATGGGATCGAGAAAAATAGGTTTCGTCAGGGGGACAGAGCAAAACCCAAATTTTGTTGCACAGGGCTTTCCTTCCTTTCTCCTTTCACCCTCAATTTTTTTATATTGCAAGCTGGTTAATTGGACTTTACAATCCTTGTTAAAATACAAATTTCCGAGATTACGGCTCTCTTTTTTATCGCCAAAAGACACTGAAATCAGAAAGCCAAGTTTACTTCCTTTCTTTCTATAACTCTGTGCCAGTATGCAATCAGTCATACCGCGCACACTTTCAACCGAAGAGGCGGGAGGTTGTGTTGACTGATTAATTGTGTTGCTGAGTTGATTGTTTTCTTAGATTAATCGCACAAATATTGCTGATATATAACACGGAGGTCAAAGAATCTGCGGTGAAGAAATTATTATCGCTGCCACCTCTACAAATCAATAAAGATAGAGGGGGGGGGGGGGTGAGGGAGAAAAAGAGAAATAACGAGGGGGTAGTCACAATTTATTTCAAGAAATAATTGGAAGAAAAAATTGAAAATGAAGGAGGAACTTCAGACTTGGGCCGGGGGGATTAGGGTATTGATGAAATGACTGTCAGATACTTGGAGACGTTTTCTGAGAATTTGAATGGGAAAAATCCCCCGGCCCAAGTCTGAAGTTCCTCCTTCATTTTCAATTTTTTATTCCAGTTATTTCTTGAAATAAAAAGTGACTACCTCCTCTTTATTTCTCTTCCTCTCCCTCCCCCTCCTTTTTTATCTTTATTGGTTTGTAGAGGTGGCAGCGATAATAATTTCTTCACCGCAGATTCTTTGACCTCCGTGTTATACAGGGTGTTTCTAAAACTTATGTCATCCTTTCTACCACGTATTTTTGAGGTCAAAATAAGACTTTTTTTCCCTATAAACATGTGTTCGAAAATGCCCCCCTTTTGAGCTACAGCCCCCCCCCCAAGTTTAAAAAAATGTGTTGGTTTTTTTGGAATATCGACCATAATTATGAACCAAATGCCATGAAAATTAGTGTCCAGAGGTAATTTTACGTGGAGAATCCATTAATGACCTCGAAAAATTCATAAATGAGGTCTGACTGTACATTTCAGGCAATATTATACCTTCAACGACACGAATTTTATGTTACGGATTGGAAATTTTAAAAGTTGAAAATGAAATCAGGTGGGAAAAAGTCTTAAAAAGATTTTTGGTCGTTTTGTTTTGGTCGATACGACGCGTATTAAGCGAGATAATCGCTGCACAAGGTGGAAAAGTCAGCGCTTTTACTATAGCGGGCGGCCCGAAGTAGCAGCGGAGTGGCGGGTTGCATACTTGCAGCCTCTCTTCATGGTAAAAGCGCTGACTTTTCCACCTTGTGCAGCGATTATCTCGCTTCATACGCGTTGTATCGACCAAAACAAAGGGGACCAAATATCTTTTTAAGACTTTTTCCCACCTGATTTCATTTTCAATTTTTAAAATTTCCAATCCGTAACATAAAATTCGTGTCGTTGAAGATATAAGATTGCCTGAAAAGTACAGTCAGACCTCATTTATGAATTTTCCGAGGTCATTAATGGATTCTACACGTAAAATTACCTCTGGACACTGATTTTCATGGCATTTGGTTCATAAATATGGTCGATATTCCAAAACAACCAACAATTTTTTTAAACTTTGGGGGGGTGTAGCTCAAAAGGGGGCATTTTCGGACACATGTTTATAGGGAAAAAAAATCTTATTTTGACTTCAAAAATACGTGGTAGAAAGGATGACATAAGTTTTAGAAACACCCTGTATATCAGCGATATTTGTGCGATTAATCGAAGACATTAATCAACCCAGCAGTCGCGCCCTGTTAGCGGCGTTGACTAATCAGCAAAGAGTAAACAAGAGTCCCAACAAAACGGAGGGAAAGCGTGGCAGGTGAGGTTAGGTTGGCGATATCGAAAAGTCGGCCTCTGATTGGCTGGCGAAAGCCTGAGCCCTGTGAGATCGCTCTTATGGAGATTTAACACGGGGTTTCCGACTTCGCCTCATTTAAAGTCAAATTCCAAGGAAACTATTGCTCCTTACCTTCGGGAATTTCAAATTATATTTTTTTGAGGATATAACGAAGATATTGATGGGTCATACATAGTACTTCATCGAAAAATTAACAGAACAATATGAATTTGAAAGTAAAATTACGGGCAATTTTTTCCGCCGTCACGTCCGATAGTAAGCCGCTAATCTACGTATTGTCTTGTGAATTTGTGGATAAATCTTCGGTTTTTCTTCATGAAATTGGCGTATTCCCTTGAAAGAATGAATTTTACATGCATTTCAAATTATCTGCACTAAACTAAAACAAGAAAAATGGAAAAACAACTGCTACACCACACACTCGGCCCGACTTGTGCGAAGAGTGGAAAAACGGCAAAAAATTGCCCGTAATTTTACTTTCAAATTCATATTGCTTTGTTACTTTTTCGATGAAGTGATATGTATGACCCAGCAATATCTTCGTTATATCCTCAAAAAAACATAACTTGAAATTCCCGAAGGTAAGGAGGAATAGTTTTCTTGGAATTTGACTTTAAGTGAGGCCAAGTCGAAAACCCCATGTTAAATTTCCATAAGAGCAATCTCACAGGGCCCAGGCTTTCGCCAGCCAATCAGAGATAGTACAATCGATAGTGACATTCGATAGTAATTTGACTATGCCACGCTCTCCGACCGTTTTGTTGGGACTCTTGTTTACTCTTTGCTGATCAGTAAACCCACCCTCCCACCTCTTTGGTTAAAAGTGTGCGCGGTATCACAGATTGCATACTGGCTCAGAATTATAGAAATAAATGAAGTAAACTTGGCTCTCTGATTTCAGTGTCTTTTGGCGATAAAAAAGAAAGCCATAATATCAGAAATGTGTATTTTAGCAAGCATTGTAAAGTCAAATGAACCAGCTTGCAATTTAAAAAAATTGGAGTGAAAGGAGAAAGGAAGAAAAATCGGAGTTGGGAGACACTTTTTTGATTGGCCATAATGTTTACATTAATTTTGAAAGGAAGGGTTTCCTTTAAAATGTAGTTTTTTATACTTCTTTTCAAGCAAATGCCAATTCATTTCAAATATAGCCAAAGGTCTCTATATTCTCAAAAGTTTGAACTTGTAGTCAATAACCAATCTCTCTTATCATTTTAATTTTTAAAAATATTCGACGAATTTTAAAAATAATTTGATTAAAATGTATTCACAGCGGCCAAAGGGAAGACAATAACTCTAAGAACACAACATTCAAGAGTTCTCTTTGATATCTCCTGATAACACAGAGGAAATAACAACTGTATAGGAGAATACTTAAAGTGAGCGAGATTACAGCCGCCGACTCGATTTAAGCTGTAATCTATAGAAAGGGCGAAAGACAAACTAAACCAAATTTTGAGAAAAAAACAGAGAAAACAAAGAAGAAGAGAATCATACAATTTGACTGCCTCTAAACTGGTAACCCCCTTCGATCGATTGTTGGTTGTGCGCAGTCTTCATTTTATAACATGTTTTAAATACCTAGGAAATATTTTATCCTAAACTGCTGGCAAAACAAGCTCTTTCATTAAAGATTCTTTTCATTTTCGCGAGTTTGTAAATCACCCAAGTTTCCTTTTTTATCTGAAGCCGTTCAAAAGTTACACAGGGGTATCTAGACTTTTGCGCCACCCTGTATACTCGCGTGTGAGCAAAATCTGGTAGTGGCAAGTATGATAACTTTCCTGCTGGATTGCTGATGAACTTATCAAAAAAAAAAATTGTTCGGTTGGTGATATAAGGCGTAAGAAGCTCTAGAGAATACGAATATGTTAACAATGTTGGTCCTACACAAAATTTGTATTTTTGACTTACAGCCACGGATTGTGGTCTAATAGAGCTCGTTTTACGAAAGAAGACCGATGACAGATCACGCGGCTCGCTGCGCAAAGACAGACGTGTTGCTGTTCCGTTCTTGCACATGCGCGAAAACGCCAACTCGTCTCTCCGCAGTAAACAAACCCATCTGTCATCGGCCAACTTTCGTGAAACGACCTCTACCTCATTGTGGGTCGGTCCTCAGAGACATTGACTAGTTAAAGTTGAAAAATGGTACATGATATAAGAATATATGAAAATGTGAGTCAGCAGACCTGAAAAAATACTGCTAGAACATGGCATCAGATTTAACGTATTCGGTGGTGTGGGTCGAGAGGCTCTAGAAGGGGGAGCAACACAGGGAGGCGTCAGGACCGGAAGAGAAGGGCTTTCTGTGAAAAAAAATAAAAACACAAATTGAGGCTAATTTGAGGTAAGAACACACACAGAGGCTACTTTGAGGGAAGCAGACACACACACACACACACACACACACACACACACACACACAGGCTACTTTGAGGTAAGCACACACATTGAAGCTAATTTTTTTTTAACAGGCAGAAAGACGATGGAACGCTACATCATACTAAAATTAGTATATCAGCTTAAACGTCGAAACGGCATTTGTAAAAAAAAAACTTTTGGTCACTCATCAATGTGGCAAACAGCAATAGATAAACCATATGTTACACGTATCATATTCCGTGGTCTTTACTTAATGCGTTCTTCATTCATTTTAGAACATTTTCACCATGAATGTATGTGTTATGGACCACGTGCGAGAATCGGGCAGTGACGGTCGTTACTCGAGCATCCTCGACGATGCCCAGCCAATTTGGGCAAGGTCAACCTTGCACCGAAAATGACGGTCATGGCCCGAGTGAGGTGGGCATCGTGTGATCGAGAGTTTTTGGATATATTTGCCCGAGCAAGGATCGTCATTGCCAAGGCACTATTGGACGACGTCACCATTGCCTGTCTTAGCGAGGGCAATGTGTAACATGGGCTCATCTTCTCCCGTTTTACTCCCAAAAATGACAAATAACTGTGAATAAGCGGCAACAGTGCGCATAGTAGATCACGATGGAAACTTCTCAGATGACAACAATGGTATAATAATCCAATAGTGCGAATGAAAACAGGCGATTTCTTTAGATTCAAAGGTCCGAATGAAGAGCCCACTCTTACTGCTGGCTCTTCCTTTACTGAACCGGAAAAATAGGCAAAGTATCAAGGAGCCCATCCAGAAAAAGAGAAAAAAATCTGTGCTGAATGTATTGTAATGAACGCTGCTGTTTGGGACTCCAAAACAGGGACCCTGATACGACTCAAGCGAATTGCTCTCATGATCACTTCTCAAGAGGAGTCTTAGTAGTCGAGTCTTCTCACCCTCCAATTTGCGCGCAAGGGTTGAACCCCAGGTATAAAACCGTTCCGAAAGACCGCAAGACTGAAGTCGCCGCAGTCCTGGACTCATTTGTAGAGAACAGACCATTTTCCCTCTTTCTTCTCCTTCCTTTTAACCGATGACAATTCAGTATGAATTCCTCTCATATTATTATTTTGAGAAGACTTGCCATCTTCTCCTTGTTCTCTCATCGGTTTGGAGAGCAATTCGGAAGGCTTGGATAGGAATTCGGATGGCAATTCAGTGCACTCATTTCGCATCCACATTTACTTTTCACCTTTGATTTTTTTTCTCTGTCGTTCCTTGCTGTGTATTTCTCTCTTCTCGCCGTGTTTCCTTTCCGTATATGAATCTCGCGCCGCTTTGCCCTCTCTTTGTTAAGTACCCGTCTATCGGCCTATCTTCCTTCGCCCTCCCCCCACTCACCCCTATTGTCTTAACTTGTCTTGTCTCCCTTTACTTTCTCCTTTCATCTATTGTAACTATGACCACCGCAATCACGCATATGGAATTGTTAATATCTCTTGACCTACTGGACCGATTTTAATGAACTTTTTTTGTAATCTTCTCGAAATTTTCTCCACTATCGTTCGAAGGGAGGGGAAAAATCAACCCCGATATCAGCGCTATAAATAAATGTCACAAAGTGAGGCGCATCTGCGCAGTTTTCTTGCATTTGATTTTTGATTTGCTTATTGTTTCTCTGAGTATTTATTAATCTATTAATTTTGTATTTTGTGTCTCTATCTTAATCGCTCTTATGAGCTTCCTTATGTCCCTCTGCTCTTGTGCGTTACAGTTTAGTTTCTTATCACCCGAAGGATACTTCAATGGTGGGTTGATGCACCGTGCTAAATCACACCAGCGGCTTTCGATATTTGTATTATCATTATTTGGTGCCTTTAGGACGAACCTAGGATTTAATTTTACGTGGGGGGGGGGGGCAAGGTTACAAATTATACGATCTTGCTCATCTGACTTCGCGTCACAAATTTGGTTGCGTGCACCGCGCAGTTCAAAATGTGCAGCCAAGGTGGCCGAAAAAGCAGAGAAACACGTCGACCCGCTCGGGAGACTTCGACCGATACTCTCGAAATCGCTTGAGTGCTTTTTGTGTTTTTGCTTTTGTCGGCCACCATGGCTGCACATTTTGAACTGCGTGCCATTGAATTTGTGGCGCGAGGTCAGATGAGTTAACTCGTATAATTGTAACCGGGGGGGGGGGGGGGGGGGCTTGGTGATAATTTTAAGGGAAAGGGCTAGGAAAGACACTTCCCCCACAGCTCTGTAGAAAATTTACTTTTCTAGTCTTCATTTCAACCTGCTTCTCTTAAACATTTTCTAAGAATTTTTAAATAAAACAAAATAACTGTAATAAAACGTAGAAAATCACGGGTTATTTCTTAAATTTAAACATTTTTCGCAACCATGTTGAGAATGCAACGTGTTATTTATTTACAAAATTCTAGGTTTTCTCTGACCCACTCTGGTAAGATGATGTAGTAAACTCAAAATTGAACGTATGATTTAAGTGCGAAATATTCGTCACATGATCTTTCACAATTCCTTCTTCACACACTTCAAAAGTCAAAGAAGGGGCTTACTGCACTTAATCACTAATGTATCACATACATGTTATCAATGTTATCACATCATATGTGTACGTATTTTTACTCTCTCACTTCCTCTAGGGTAGAGATATCATGGAAAAGTAAAAAGTGAGTCATAGTAATAGTTACTCTGCGTCTGGTACGATGCACTCCGCCCCCTTCCTCTTCACCCTTCTTTGAAACTTTTTTTTTTAGTGAATGAGTATCATGCACTATTGAAATTGTTTTAGTTTCTGAGACGCATGCTTTCTTATGAACTATACCATCCTCTAATGTTCAGCGTTCCACGGCTTGGACCTAGTTTCGAGAAGTATTTCGTTAGGCGCGTTTTTTTTCACAATTCCACCAATCCTGTGCCTTCGTAGGCTTGTGTGATTTTTCTACGGCGGGAGTCTTGTGTCCAGGTTTGAGGTTACGCGATTTTTCGAATGCAATTACGTTTGGATTATGACTCGGACACCAAAGATATTTCGTTTGTTAGTTCTCCGTATTATTATTTTAATTTTGGTATCAAGATTTATTGGTTTTCGCAAGAAAATATGTATTTAGCTCTTTTCAAATCTCGAGGCTTGTTATTGTTGATTTTTTGGTTCTCTTTCGTGTGTGGCATGGACCGCTTTGCAGACTGAATATATTTGCCGTTCAGAAAACATCAGTGCAGTTGCAATGAGGAATGCACAGTAATGCATATTCTTCATTAGGTCATTCGTCATTGTTTATATCAACAATTACTGAAATAATGCTGAATTAATGTCTGATATGTGAGTTGATAATAAGCCTCTTATTTTTGTTTGCTCATGATTTAACTTGCCAGTTTAACTTAAGTCATCATATCTGTCCATGTCGAAGAGTGCTCTCTGGATCTTCCGATTCTTCCGAATTGGAGAAGCCTTGAGATCCTTCCTGAAAAGTGTTACCCCTTTCATTAAGCTCCTACCTACTCAGCGAAGTATGTTTCCCCACTGTTTATCTGTTAAAGAGTATTTCTAAAATTTTAACTGTCTCAAACATTTAGCATTCATTGGCTACAGTTTGATTCTAGAAAGCCCTCTATGGCCATCTTTGATCTCAGCAATTTTCCTCTGTCTCAACGTGTAAGTACATCAGTATAAGTCCTTCATTTACCTGTTTCTCCATGATATAATTCCTTGGCAGCCGATTATGGACAATCGAATCAACTTGGACGAATCGAATCTGATGGATTCTTTCAGAGGGTAAATTAATGAAAAGCATGCTTTCATAGGGTGAATTAACCACCAGCGCCCTTTCATGAGGAAAACTAATCGGAAGCACTCTTTCATATGAAATATTAATCCGAAGAGTGCTTTAACAGGTAAATTAGTCCATCGTAAGTTTCAAATGTTGTATGAATCCAAAGCGCGCATTCAAAGATTAAATTAATCCTATGCGCTATGTGGTAAATCAATCCAAAGCACGCATGGGTAAAAAAAATCTAAACGCGCGTTCATGAGGAAAATTAATCAGAGGCATTCTTTCAGAGAGTACATTAATCCAAAGCGTGCTTTCATAAGGTAAATGAATACAAAGCATGCTTTCATGGCTTGAAAAATCCCCAGCGCGCATTCATGAGGAAAATTGATCAGACGAATTCTCTCGGAAGGAAAATTAGTCCAAAAGCGCACTTTCTTACGGTAAATTAACCTACAGTGCGCTATCAAAAGGCAAAAAATCCGAAGTACTTTCTCATAGGAAAATTTACAAACCACGCTTTCATAGGTGAATTAATCCTATGTAAGTTTTCAAATGTTATGTGAATCCAAAGCACTTTCATACAGTAAATTTATCCTATGCGCGCTTTCATGTGGTAAATCAATTGAAAGCACTCATAGATAAGATAAATCCAAACACTTTCATGTGGGAAATTACTCAAAGGCATTCTTTCAGAGGGTAAATTATCCAAAACTCGCTTTCATACTATAAATACAGGCTTGATTGAGCGATTACAGGGAAAATTGATTAAATGAACAAAAATAATTGGGACTTTCCAAATATTGCTCAGTTATTGGGATGAATTTTAGGAAAAGCAATCCAAAAAGTAACGGCTAGAGAAAAAATCACTGTTTGTTGCAACATTCAACCCTTAAGACTCTCTAAAATTTCAATTTTAGTACGAACGGACGAAAAAAAAGAAAAAACTGAAAACGCGTCTTTAAGCGACATACGAACATGTATCGTCAATCATTTATGACTGAATAAACTTTGATTTAAGTTTGAATCGGTCAACAATCTGTGACAAAAAGGACTGATATATTCTCCTATTAAAGCAACCTAAAACAACCATTAGAACCATTCCAAAGAGGAACATATTCTCCGTTGAGCGAAAAAAAAGGGAAAATGGATTAAATGAATACATAATTATAATAATTGGGATTTTATCAAATATCACTCAGTTCTTTTGATGAATAACAACATAAACAATCTTCACACTATTTAAAAGAGAAAAAAACACATCTTGTTGCTACATTCAACCCTTAAGAATGTTTAAAATTTCAAAATTAGTATGAACGGACAAAAAAACAAAAAATCTGAAAACGATTGTTAAAAGCGACACATGAGAACATATCGTCAATCATTGATGATTGAATGATTTTGATTTAAGTTTGTGTCAAAAATCTGTGACACAAAGAACTGAAACATTCTGCTCATAAAGTAACATAAAACAATCATAAAAACCATTTCAAAGGACAAATAGGTTCCATTGAGCAATTACAGGGAAAATTAAGTAAATGAACAAAAATAATTGGGACTTTTCAAATATCGCTCAGTTATTGGGATGAATTTTAGGAAAAGCAATCCAAAAAGTAACGGCTAGAGAAAAAATCACTGTTTGTTGCAACATTCAACCCTTAAGACTCTCTAAAATTTCAATTTTAGTACGAACGGACGATAAAAAAGAAAAAACTGAAAACGCGTCTTTAAGCGACATACGAACATGTATCGTCAATCATTTATGACTGAATAAACTTTGATTTAAGTTTGAATCGGTCAACAATCTGTGACAAAAAGGACTGATATATTCTCCTATTAAAGCAACCTAAAACAACCATTAGAACCATTCCAAAGAGGAACATATTCTCCGTTGTGCGAAAAAAAAGGGAAAATGGATTAAATGAATACATAATTATAATAATTGGGATTTTATCAAATATCACTCAGTTCTTTTGATGAATAACAACATAAACAATCTTCGTACTAATTAAAAGAGAAAAAACACTTCTTGTTACTACATTCAACCCTTAAGAATGTTTAAAATTTCAAAATTAGTATGAACGGACAAAAAAACAAAAAAAACTGAAAACAATTGTTATAAGCGACATGAGAATTTATCGTCAATCATTGATAATTGAATGATTTTGATATAAGTTTGTGTCAAAAATCTGTGACACAAAGAACTGAAACATTCTGCTCATAAAGTAAAATAAAACAATCATAAAAACCATTTCAAAGGACAAATAGGTTCCATTGAGCAATTACAGGGAAAATTAAGTAAATGAACAAAAATAATTGGGACTTTTCAAATATCGCTCAGTTATTGAGACGAATTTTTGCAAAAGCAATCCAAAAAGTAACGCCTAGAGAAAAAAGCACTGTTTGTTGCAACATTCATCTCTTAAGACTCTAAAATTTCAATTTTAGTACGAACGGACAAAAAAATAGAAAAAACTGAAAACGCGTCTCTAAGCGACACACGAACATGTATCGTCAATCGTTGATGACTGAATAAATTTTGATTTGAGTTTGAATCGGTCAACAATCTGTGACAAAAAGGACTGATATATTCTCCTATTAAAGCAACCTAAAACAAGAATTAGAACCATTCCAAAGAGAAACATAGGCTCTGTGAAGCGAAAAAAAAGGGGAAAATGGATTAAATGAATACATAATTATAATAATTGGGATTTTATCAAATATCACTCAGTTCTTTTGACAATCTTCACACTAATTAAAAGAGAAAATAACACATCTTGTTGCTACATTCAACCCTTAAGAATGTTTAAAATTTCAAAATTAGTATGAACGGACAAAAAAACAAAAAAAAATGAAAATGATTGTTAAAAGCGACACATGAGAACATATCGTCAATCATTGATGATTGAATGATTTTGATTGAAGTTTGTGTCAAAAATCTGTGACACAAAGAACTGAAACATTCTGCTCATAAAATAACATAAAACAATCATAAAAACCATTTCAAAGGACATATTGGTTCCATTGAGGCAAAATTTCAAACGGCAACCCCTATCTTGTGATATATCGTTTGAGAGGGCATAAAATTCTAAGACTTTTGGCATGAGCCAGACGTCGCTATCGTTTTTCGTTTTCCATACATTTAAGGTCAAAGTTTGATTTTGAAAAAATCAGAACTCTCATTTGAAAAATCGGAATTCAAAAACTAGGGGTCTAAAATACTCTAAAAAGCAAGTCCTTATAAGAAAAAAAGACGGTTAATTTAGTCGAAATTTTGTTTTAGAGCGCCCCAACAGTTGTCAAAAATATTGCCCCTCAAGGGGTCTTTTTCAAAAATTACGAGGCACGACACCTATCGAGTGATACATCACTCAAAAAAGCGCATCAAACTGAGCATTTTGGTGTAAACCGCTGGTCGATATCGTGTTTGGCTTTTGATATGTCGAATGGCAAAGTTAGATTTTCACCTATTGTCAAATTTCGATTTATCGGAAACGAAAAACGATATCGACCTGCAGTTTGCACCAAAATGCCTCGGAATTTTCGAGAAAGAACCCTTGAGGGGCAATTTTTTTGACAACTGTTGAGGGCTCTAAAACCAAATTCCACTTTTGTGGCAGAACCGTATTTTTTTCTTAAAAGGACTTGCTTTTTAGAGTTTTTTAGACCCCTAGTTTTTTAAATTCCGACTTTTCAAATAAGAGTTCTGATTTTTTCAAAATCGAACTTTGACCTTCGATATATCGAAAACAAAAAACGATATCGACGCCTGATTTTGTGCCAAAAGTCTTAGAATTTTATGCAATTTCAAACGATGTATCACAAGATAGGGGTTGCCGTTTGAAATTTTTGAGATGGCCCCCCTGGGGGCCCTCTAGGGGGGCTGGGGGGTTTTGACCCCTAAAAAATAAAGTTAATTATGAAGAATGGTCCAAACCGCAACTTTTTATCTCAACTCGTTCAAAAGTTGGCCAGGGGGGGGGATACATCTGTTACACCCTGTATACAGGGTGGGCCTTAAGTCCCGGCACCCCTCTATAACTTTTGAACGGCTGCAGATAAAAAAAAAACAAACTTGGGAGGTGTTTATAACTTAATAGGAACTATTTTTTGAGGGGGTCAAAATTTTTGGGCCCCCCCTTTAAGGAGGGTTACTGACCCGCAACTCAAATTTTTCAAACGGCACCCCCTATCTTGTGATACATCGTTTGAAAGGGCATACAATTCTAAGACTTTTGGCGCAAATCGAAGGTCGATCCGTTTTTCGTTTTTGATATATCGAAGGTCAAAGTTCGATATGGATCTATTTTCAAAAAATCATTACTCCACTTTGAGATACTGGAATTTAAAACATTAGGAGTCTAAAATACTCCTAAAAGCGAGTTCTTTTCAGAAAAAAATACGGCTTTGACACAAATGTAGTCAAAGTTAGGATTTAGCGCCCCCGATAATTTTTAACGTTTAGGCTCCTCAGGGGGGCCTATCTCAAAAACTCTGTGAGACGACCCCTATCGCGTGATACATCGATCGAAAGGGTATTAGAAATTGAGCATTTTGGCGCTAATGGGAGGTTCATATCATTTTTCACGTTCGAGATATCGAATGTAACAGTTCGGTTTACAAAATTCGATATCTCGAACGTGAAAAATGATATGAACCTCTCATTTCTGCCAAAATGCTCAGTTTTTAATTCCCTTTCGATCGATGTATCACACGTTAGGGGTCGTCTCACAGAGTTTTTGAGATAGGCCCCCCTGAGGGGCCTAAACATGAAAATTATCGGGGCACTAAATCCTAACTTTGACTAAATTTGTGTCAAAACCGTATTTTTTTTTCTGGAAAGGACTCGCTTTCAGGAGTATTTTAGACTCTTGATTTTTTAAATTCCGGTTTCTCAAGTGGAGTCATGATTTTTACTTTCTCACTCTAATGAAACTAGAAAAATTGAGAAAGTATTGCAATGGCGCAGAGATTTTTGATGCCTTTTGTGTTCATACTTGGCCCGCTGCGACTAACAATAAGTCAATCATGATAATTATAAAATAATTGGCTCTTATCATGCCTAATACTATTCTAAAGAACATCCATCCATGGCATTTCAATATTTCTGAAAAGTTTTTCGGTGTTTCTTCTGCACGCCCCTGATAACGTATACATATGGACCTTATAGTAAATCTGGCTTGATACTCATGCACCTTTTGCCAACACTTTTAAGTGTTGCAGCTGCGACTTGTTTTTTTTTAAATAATATTCAAAGCTCTCTGAAAATGTCTCATTTTCATAGAGCTCATTGTCAGCTAGTCTTCCTTTTCCTTGTTCCCTCCTTTTCTCTCTAATTTTTTTTAGGGCTGGGGGGGATTTTAGCTATCTTACCGTGGATGTGCCCTCGTCTGGTTCACTATGATAATGCAGTCCCTCAAAATGAGAGGGATACCATTATGCCTGTCAATCAAGAATTAAGACCACAAAAAACTATATTGTTTACTGTGTCATTTTTTCAAAATTATTCAAACCTTCAACAGAAACAATAAGGATGAACATTTGGTGATAATCTTCAGTTACTTATTACATTAGATTTGAGGCAATTTTATTTATGACAGCATATCTCCTGGAAAGGGCTCGTAGTCAACCTCAATATCGGAGCCTAAAAAATGAAGTCTGTGAGGCTTTCCCTATCCCTAAACATGTTTTAAAGCCTTACATGCTCTCTGATACATTTTTCAAGTCACTTTAACCCTTGATTGTTACGAGTTTTGAATTTTTGGGTTGAAAGTCGTATTCTGCTGGATGGAGCGAGGAAACTGATACCAAACTGTCGGGAGAAAAATGCATTCGTAAAAGATGCGCGATTCCTCTATAAGTTAATTTCTATCTTGGCTCTACCAGGCGTACATCTGTTAAAAATCAATTTTACTCCCGACAATTTGGTATCAATTTCCGCGACACATCTAGCCGAATGCGAATTTCAAGTCAAAAACTCAAAAATTGTAAGCAGCAAAAAATTTCATTTTCTGCCGGGATTCGCTCACTACTGGTGAAAAAGGGTCCTGACACATCCAGCCGGACAAAAGAGCGTCGGCCAAGAAGACAATATACTCTGTTCTCAGGATAAGGATAAGCTAGTCAGGTAGTTCGGACTGTCTTCGGACTCATTGTTTGACACTTCGTCGGCTCGGACCCTTTTTCACTCCTCATTTTGACTACCAACTCAAAATTTAAATTTTTCCGGCATTCGCGATTTTTTCATAACTTACTTTAAATTCAAACTCTGCTCATTGTGCTTAAAAAATTGATACCAAATGGCGGCTCAAGATGTAATTTTTGAATGATTGCGGCATTCCTGATTGAGTGATTTCAGACTGCCGGAATCTTTCAAAAATTACTTATTGAGCCACCGATTGGTATCATTTTTCAAGCATGTCGAGCAGAATTTAAATTTAAAGTCAGTTATTAAAAAATCAAACAATGAGTCCGATGAGTACACAGGAGTGGTGAACGGGCCCTGGCCAGGGCTGACCTCAACGTGGTCGTTTACGCATTTTAATATTTTCTGCCAACTGCAGTCAAATAGTAAACAGACTATGCTCTAAGTTTCTATGCGTGCAGCGTTGCAAAGTATACTCTGTCCTGGATAAGAAGAAACTTGGCGAGTCAGGTAAAAACGCACTCCTTTGCAACGCGGCAGGCATTGTCGCGCTGAGTCTTTGAGTTCTAGAGCCGTTGCATTCACGGGGGCTTTGTCCAACTGGACCATCATTTTGGAAGGAGCAATACCGAGAATTGGCTGACTATGAATGTTATCTGTGCAAAAGTCAAATTAGTAACGGTTACAGATACGACAAAATGGATGAAATTTATGCCCCAAGGGCCATAATTAGTCAAAATTAGTCGAAATTGACTCCTCATTACCCTCACAGAATTATTTTTTGAAACATCCATCTATGTGAGTGTACGTTAATTGAATTATTTAAAATAAACGTACCTAGTATTAGGTACGTTTAAAAAATAAGTGTCTGGGGGCCATGAGAACTGAGGAGTCAATTTGCCCAAGTTTTGACGAATTAAGGCTCTTTGGGCAAACATTTTATCTATTTCGTCGTATCTATAACCGTTTCTAATTTGACTTTTCCTCAGATGACATTCACAGCAGGGTTCGCCCTATTTTGCCCAACCCAAAAAAAACCATTTAAAAACCCCCAAATACCCCCCAAAAACCCACCACTTTAATTTCGTTTTTTATGCATTTCAAGCATGTATGCACAATTCCCCCCCCCTCTTTGATTTTCTTTTCGTCTGTTTTGTTGACCCGACCCCTTCCTTCTCGATTAACCCGCCGTCAGTCGCGCGGGGTCGAAAACGACCCCAAGGGTCAGAAAAATGCAATTTCGTCCATGAAAATTTGAAGGTTTTAGCTCGTCCGTTTCAGTACCTTCCTTCAAGGGTTTGGACTATCCACTCTGTAAATATGAACTTAATTCAATCATTCGTTTTGAAGCATGGACGCGCCAAAGTTGCTTGGGGCCCTTTTCGACCCCGCGCGACTACTCACGTTCATAAAATGTGACCGAGTGAACATAACGTAAACGTGGATTCTGTGCGGTGTTTGCACTCGCGTGATGCGAATGCCGTTGGTTTTCTACTTTACTTTACTTACTACAATACTTTTAGCAAATCTAATGTTTGCTCTTACTGTTTTTTTCTAAATTACTCGTTTATCCCAATTTGTTACGTATCAATTTTTACATAAATCAGTGCGGCGCCGGTTGCGATCTGGCAGCACCGCGTTTTGTCCATTCAAACCCGCACAAAGTGTCGATTCGAGGGAGTGCACTTCGCACCTCCATTAGTTTGGCCTTTTCCATGCATTTGAATCGACGAAATGCGGCGTTGTCAGATTACACGCGACGCCACTGATCATAATTTTTTTTGTTTTTTTCCGCGAAAGTTTGATTATTTCATTATTATTGGGGGCGGGGAGTGGGGAAGGGAAAAAGGGAATGAGATGGGAAATGAAGGGGGAAGGTGGGGGAAAGCGGAAGGGAGGTGTAAAAGGGTACCTGGAATCAAGTACGAAAACCAAAAAGATCACATCAAAAAAATCTAAGTATCTCCACTTTGCTACCCCCACCCCTTTTTCCCCTCCAGCCCTCCCCTAAATCCTCAATTTCGATTCTGGTTTTTGGTTGATGGAATCTTGCTAACCTTAATTGGCGTTTTTCCATCTCATTCGGTAAAAGATAAAGTTTTTCAGATGGTTACTTGTTTCATATCCAAAATTTTAGGACTAAATATAGGAGGGGTATTGAGGGGGGGATATCTCAAAAACTTGCCCCCACAACTCCATACTTTTTTTTCATGAAATTATCTTCCATAGTGCCTAGAAGTAAAAAAACCTCGATTTTGTAAGTTTCAAAACTAGTTTAAGGCAGCTGACCGACAAAAATCTGGGAAGATTTTCACATTTTTGGGGGTTTTCCGACACAGATTACAATATACCAATTACTGAACGTAAAGTTCTTTTTTCAAATCGAGTTTTCACGCGAAAAGCTTTAAAAATACATTCTTATTACCATTCTGCATGTTTGAAATCAAAATTTTGAATGACGGTGGTAAAATGGGACGAAAGAACTTTAGGGTCGAAAACGACCCCGCGCGACTACTCGCGGAAGTTTTTAGGGCGCGACTGACGGCGGGTTAAAAGATACCTTATCTCAGTCTGATTGGCTCATGGAGGTGTTTTTTTTTTTTTTTTTTTTTTTTTTTTTTTTAATTTTAAAGCAAAGCCATTTCACACATATGCCGGATAAGCCTTTACAATAGGGCTGTTGCCAGTGGCGGCTCGTGCAATGTGGTAACAGCGTTATTTTTCCATTTAAAGTTATGTAAAACAATCAATCTTTAGGAGGTTCAATTGCGCCCCCAAGGTTTCGATACCTTTGCATAGGTTTAAATGACAAATAAGCATGGTTGCCTAATTGCACGAGCCGCCACTGGCTGTTGCAAAAGTTTGCTATAAGCGATTTAATGGTCGATTCTGGTGCAAAAACCTCCACAAATCACGGTTACAGCACTAAAAACTTCCGCAATCCACTCCTAACCTCAATAAACGCTTTTATTAGCGCCAGCGTAATGGTGGCTTGGAGCAGTAATGATGGGAGATTCCCATATAACAATACTGTGACTCCGTGAAGAAGTGACCAATAATAGACGAATTTCATTTGGCAACGGTGTCATTAGATGTTACTGTACCATTCTTCGGATGTGGATCACTATCTACTCTGATGTCTAATTACTCTGTAAATCAACCTTATCAGCATAGAGAGTGTGACAAAATTAGAATAGGGATCTCTCATTATTACTGCCCTATGTCACCATTACACTCGCGCAAATAAAATCGTTTATTGAGTTTAGGAGTGGATTTCGGAATATTTAAAACAAATATACTAAAGATACTGCCGGAGGGGAGGGGGAGGGGTTGCCCCCCCGCAAAAAGGGGGTTTAACACCGCAAAGTAATTCTAACTTCTTACGAGTGCGTATAATAGACCGTGATCGAAACAAGTTATTTTGATCCAAATGAACAATCAATATTTTAAATAATAGTCTTATATTGCTTTGCCATCGCAATGGCGATTTTTTTTTCTCTTTTTTTAACGTGAATAAGTTTTGTCGTTTTATAGTTTTGTTAATTGAACGCTCAAAACTTGCTCCATTTGATTCTGTTTTTGACTCTGTGAATCCCAAACGCCAAAACTTGCCATGCATCGCAGAGATTCAAAAAATGCCGTTTAAACTATCATGAAGCTCATAACGGTCCAAGAACAGAATCAAAGAGAGCAAATTTTGATAGTGTACGAGCAAAATAAAATGCGTCAAAACATGTTTACGCGAAGAAATAATTAAAATCCTCATCGATATGGCAAAGCTAACAATAAGTACCAAAACATACATACATATATTCACTCTTCCATCCGATCCAACCAAACCCATCCAATGGTAGCGTTCTAGAATTCAACCATTTACTGCATCCGTGCAAAAAAGATTACATTATCCTGTGATACTGTATATCTATGTACATTGGAAAGTGCTGCTATTCATAATCTTTTCTGCATCGAGACAATAAAGGGATGAATTCTAGAACGGTACCATCTAGAGACTATCGAAGAAAATATTGAAGGAAGGAGAAGTGGCCATGAAGTGAAAGAGTCAAATATTCCAGCTCGGCGCAGTCGAAGAGGAAAATCTGTAACTCCCAAAATACGGGTATTTTATAAGTGTCGATAGCCACCCCGGTCAAGTTTAAAACCCCAGAAGCAGTTGGCTAGCGGGACCACTTATATTTTTTACGAACATCGCGAAAAAGGCTCTGAGCAGGATTTCTCGCATGTTCGGTTAAATACCGCTTATACCGTCGCTCAAAACCCCATAACCCCCTATATGGCCAGAACGGGCCCAAAAAGATCTATCAGATGGTATGAATTGATTTTTGATTCATGGTTCAAGCAAAAATAAATCTTTAGAAAACCGTCTTTTTTACGGTTCAATTTTGAATCGACCGCCAAAACCAATTATTCAATAAGTCACTCCACAGAGTAAACGCCTACACAAAACCCTAGATAACCATATATTGATAGATTCAGAATGACTGGGAGATGATACTTCCGAAGAGTTTAACTTATTTCATTCACTTGTAAGGAAATAAACTCGAAAATAAGCATGGGCCAATCAGACCACCCTTCAGTGTTGCCACAGACCGAAACCTGAAACAAGTCCACACCATCACCGCTTGACACCAGGGACAAATCAAATCACAAATCACATAACAGCAACACTGCATAACATCAACAACGGCTAAGTATCTTTATTCTGACATTTGACCCACGGTTTTCGTTCGAGTTTTAACAATTAATGACTGTCAAATGGGCCAAAGTAACTTAAATGGCTAAAACACTAATAGCGATTTATTCGCAGTATCAATAACCATCCTGTTTATCAACGGATGTGACTGAAAATTTGTGTATGAGGGTTTTCGCGGTTGAGAAAACCGAATCTGAGGTCCGTTTTTACCCATTTTTAAATCCAAGATGGCGGCCAAATAGCGATTTATTGGCAGTCTCAATAACCGTCCTGTTTATCAACGGAATTAATGAAATTTTGAGTAGGGGTTTTCGCGGTCGAGAAAACCGAATCTGAGGTCCGTTTTACCTAATTATCAAATCCAAGATGGCGGCCAAATAGCGACCAACGGCAGTCTTAATAACCATCCTGTTTATCAACGGATTTGACTGAAATTTTGGGTCCGGAGTTTTCGCGGTCGAGAAAACCGAATCTGAGGTCCGTTTTAAACCATTTTCAAATCCAAGATGGCGGCCAAATAGCGATTTATTGGCAATCTCAAAAACCATCCTATTTATCAACGGATTTGACTGAAATTTTGGTCTCGGGGGTTTTCGCGGTCGAGAAAACCGAATCTGAGGTCCGTTTTACCTAATTATCAAATCCAAGATGGCGGCCAAATAGCAATTTATTGGCAATCTCAATAAGCATCCTGTTTATCAACGGATTTGACTGAAATTTTGGGTCCGGGGATTTTCGCGGTCGAGAAAACCGAATCTGAGAGCTGTTTTAACTCATTTTCAAATCCAAGATGGCGGCAGAATAGTGATTTATTGGCAGTCTCAATAACCATCCTGTTTATCAACGGATTTAAGTGAAAATTAGTTCCCAGGGGTTTTCGCGGTCGAGAAAACCGAATCTGAGGTCCGATTTTAATAATTTTCAAATCCAACATGGCGGCCAAATAGCGATCATCGACAGTCCCAAACTGTGGTCGTTAGAGGTCCCATAGGATCTATTAATCAACTTGGGTGGATCCGTAATTGTTTTAGTAAGTACCAAAAAGCTATAGCTACCGCCTCAAACCGCAGTGCAATCCAGCGATTCTACTTCGAGATATCGATTTTTCAAAGGCGCGCGGTCTTGCCAGATCGAACGTGAATAAGCACTGGTTTCACTGAAATCCGCTAATGTCGACTTCTATGGACTTAGCATGCGCCATGAGAAGTTGGATATGATTTTTTTTTATTTTGATGAAGGTCTTCAAGTGGCCTGAGGAGTCTCGGACCGAAAAGGTCCATCCCAGGGGGGCCTTGGCCCCAAATCGGGGGGCATCGATGCCAAGTTGCACGCGCCGCCTCTGACTCTGTCGTTGCTCAAAGAATGCCATGAAAAAAAAAACAAAACAAAACAAAACCTTTGACTACAAAATCAGCTTGATATGTCACAAAAAAATCCAAAACCCTCTGGGTTTAAAAAAAAAGCCGGTCTAGTTTAAAAGAACTTTTTCTTAGGGATTGATACAAAAAAAAAAAAAAAAAAAAAAAAAAAAACTAAAAACAAAAATCTGCTCCTAAATCTGATTAAAAAAAAAAAAAAAAAAAAAAAAATGCTAATGATATGTGCTGCGATCAAGTCTCAGGTTCTGTTTCATCTTCCTTCAATATTTCTTGTGACCACAGGTGTCATTTTGGGCTTTACATTGCGTTTTACCGTCCAAACATTGAAGATCGGTCGTGTGTGTGTGTGTGGGGGGGGGAGGGGGTCTGCCAATATTAATCGCTGAAATACGTTTGATATCCGATGCGATCAAGTCCCAAGTGCACTCTCTTCCTACCACTTTAATCTAAGGTGCCCTTTAATAATGGGGGGAAAAAAACTTGAGCCGGCAATTTTTTTGCTCCTATTTCTTTGCTGATACCAGCGCTGATCTACGGAGGAATGTTAAACTGCGTTTTCCCGATGCAAATTAATTAATTAAGTAAAAGTAGATTCAAGTGAATGCTAAGTATGATCGTTGACCATATAACATTTTTCTGTTCACGAGAGAAGTAGGACCATTTAGGGTATCAAAATGTTCATTTTTGCCTATTTTTGTTCAAGGTGCTCTTAATTAAGTTTATTACAAGAATTTATGGTACTCAAGGATATTCATTGTACCATTTGAGTCATAACCGTGATGTTTAAATGGTTCATAACCAATACTCCAGTAAGCGTCACTCCGATATAGCCATACATCGATACTACATGGAGAATTGGTTGTGGACCAGTATGGACCATTATACTGGGGATAGCATATCCTCTGTTCATCAACGGTTTCTTATAGGTAGGCCATCTTCCACTCGTTTTCTTTAAAGCCATAATATGTTACAGTTATTACAAATTGTTGAGTAGACTGGTAAAATCTTTGTCCACCTTTTTATTTAATGAATCACGGGTCGACGATACGATGTGAAATTGAAACGGGATAGACGAAGGAAGCAAAAAAATTGCCGCGGCTCAAGTTTTTTTCCCCCCATTATTAAAGGGCACCTTAGATTAAAGTGGTAGGAAGAGAGTGCACTTGGGACTTGATCGCATCGGATATCAAACGTATTTCAGCGATTAATATTGGCAGACCCCCTCCCCCCCACACACACACACACACGACCGATCTTCAATGTTTGGACGGTAAAACGCAATGTAAAGCCCAAAATGACACCTGTGGTCACAAGAAATATTGAAGAAAGATGAAACAGAACCTGAGACTTGATCGCAGCATATATCATTAGAATTTTTTTTTTTTTTTTTTTTTTTTTTTTTTTTTTTTTTTTTTTTTTTTAATCAGATTTAGGAGCAGATTTTTGTTTTTTTTTTTTTTGTTTTTTTTTTTGTTTTTTTGTTTTTTTTTTTTGTATCAATTCCTAAGAAAAAGTTCTTTTAAACTAGACCGGCTTTTTTTTTAAACCCAGAGGGTTTTGGATTTTTTTGTGACATCGCCTTTTCAGAAAAAAGGACAATGAAAACAATAGGGAGAATAGGCCTATTGTCCTCCGATCCTGGGCGAGTTGAGGCGAGCTCGTATCCCGGCTAGTATGCGGCTACCTAGCGGATATGTGGTAGCCAGCAGAGCCCAGCCACGGGCTGTTAGCCACTACGCGAAGTATCCCGGAGCCGAGCCGTTTCGTTTTCGAGATATCGAAGGTCGAAGTTCGATAATGGACCTATTTTCGAAAATTCTTAACTCCTACAAACATAGTCGTAAAACAAAAAACCGCACATGTAAAATGCTCTACTTGAAGAGTACTTTCAAGAAAAAAATACGACTTTACAATCGAATAAACCGAAAGTCGACTTTTAGGCACCTTAACATTTTTGGCGGGAAAACCCCCATTTCTCAAAATTTTCAAATGGCAACCCCTATCTTTTAATACCTAATTCGAAAAGGCGTAAAAAGTAGTGCATTTTGGCGCAGTCAAGAGTCCAATAGCGTTTTTCTAATTCGATAAATCGAAAATCGAAGTTCGATTTAGACAATTTTTCGACACTGTAAAAAACGGATCCTATCGTGTGATACATCATTCAAAAGCACATAAAAAACCAAGAATTTTAGTGCAAACCGGAAGTCAATACCTTTTTTCGCGGTCGAGATATCGCAAGTCAAAATTTAAGGTAAGCCCTAACCAGAGACTAAATTTTGACTTGCAATATCTCGACCGCGAAAAAAGGTATTGACTTCCGGTTTGCACAAAAATTCTTGGTTTTTTATGTGCTTTTGAATGATGTATCACACGATAGGATCCGTTTTTTAGCAGGGTCGAAAAATGGTCTAAATCGAACTTCGATTTTCGATATATCGAATTAGAAAAACGATATTTGACTCTTGATTGCGCCAAAATGCACTACTTTTTACGCCTTTTCGAATGAGGTATTAAAAGATATGGGCTGCCTTTTGAAAATTTTGAGAAATGGGGGTTTTCCCGCCAAAAATATTAAGGTGCCTAAAAGTCGACTTTCGGTTTATTCGATTGTAAATTCGTATTTTTTTCTTGAAATTACTCTTCAAGTAGAGCATTTTACATGTGCAGTTTCTTGTTTTACGACTATGTTTGTAGGAGTTACGAATTTTCGAAAATTGGTCCATTAACGAATTTCGACCTTCGATATCTCGAAAACGAAAAAAGATATCGACTTACGGTTTAAGCCAAAATGCTTAGAATTTTACCCTCTTTCAAATGAGGTATCACAAGATAGGGCTTGCTATTTGAAAATCTCGAGATTAGGGGGGTGCGCCCCCTGAAAACCCTCCAAAAACCAAATTTTGGGTTGTGGCAGTATTTTTAAATGAAACTTTTAGTCCAAGTTCCTATAAAACCAATTTTTCCAGATTTTTTTACCGTCACCCGTTCATGAAAACCATAGTGAGCAAGTTACGTGAAACACCCTGTATATTTATTTTTAGGTAATGAGGAGCTTGATGGGTTATACAAATCACATTATTGAAAACATAACAGGAAAATACAAATTCGAAAATAAAATTCCGGGTAATTTTTGCGGTGTTTTCCATCCTTTGCACAAGTCGGATCTAGTGTTCAATGTGGTAGTTGTTTTCGAATTTGTATTGTTTTAATTAACTGTTGATGGTTAAAATGCACATTAGACTCTCTGACTGAAGAGAAGATGCCGATTTTTTGAGGAACCGAACCCAAAGACTTAAGAACCACACATTTTTCAGATAATTAATGCGCGAGGTTAAGCCAGTCACCATACAATATGGAGGCGTAAAAAATCATCCTAATTTCATTTTCACATTCATTTTTATCTATACAGAATAAGGTCATCAGAAATCTCGTAAGAACCTCTAAAATGGGGAAAAAATCAAATGATCAAATGCAAGAAAAATGCCCAGATGCGCCACACTTTGTGACATTTATTTACAGCGCTGATATCGGGGTTGATTTTTCCCCTCCCTTCGAACGATAGTGGAGAAAATTTCGAGAAGATTACAAAAAAGTTCATTAAAATCGGTCCAGTAGGTCAAGAGATATTAACAAACGAAAATATTTGCGTTTATTCTACTAACGTCGCAGTTTCCATATGCGTGATTGCGGTGGTCATAGTTACAATAGATGAAAGGAGAAAGTAAAACTTGTTGAGGGAGACAAGACAAGTTAAGACAATAGGGGTGAGTGGTGGGAGGGCGAAGGAAGATAGGCCGATAAACGGGTACTTAACAAAGAGAGGGCGGTGTATGAGAGGCGAAGCGGCGCGAGATTCATCATACGCAAAGGAAACACGGCGAGAAGAGAGAAATACACAGCAAGGAACGGCAGAGAAAAATCAAAGGTGAAATGTAAATGTGGATGCGAAATGAGTGCACTGAATTGCCATCCGAATTCCTATCCGGATGGCTAAAAGAATTGCCCTCCGAATTGCTCTCCAAACCTGATCTTGGGCGATGAGAGAACAAGGAGTCAGATGGCAAGTCTTCTCACGAAAATAATATGAGAGGAATTCATACTGAATTGTCATCATGCAAAATGATATAGAAGGAATGAGGGGAAATTGTCCTCATGGTAAAATGCAGCACTAACACGTCTCCAGGGCAGCATGCGCTCGAAAACGCAGAACAGAAAAGAGGTCCGTTTCCCCTCTCTGCGTTTTATTTTGTTCGAGAAGGGGTAGGCCGCTACCTGCACTCCAGTTCGACGAGAATACCCCTGATACAGGCTCTTCTCACTTTTCAATTGTCATCGTCTCAGGGTCCCTGCTCCAAAATCATCAACCATAAAAAAATGCAAGTAAATAATTCTACGTCGACAACTCGTCAATTCGCGCCAATCAGAGGCCGCGCCTGCCAAGGACGCTGCTGTACGAGCGAAAATCTCGACTGGCGAAGACACCCATGAATTCGCGCCAACCAGCGCTCTCCATTTCAGATCACACTGAACCCATTCAATCGTCAACTTAATTCTTCTCATAATTCATATTCTAATCAAGCTAAAATTATTCCAATTATATCCACGTATTCAAAGATTTCGTATGGTTTTTTGATACATTCATCTTTATTATTTACTCAAAACTCATTTTTAATGTCAATCTAGACAAATTCAAGTCTCAACACTCAAGGTCACATCCATTCACTCCGCGCACCACAGATTTGGCGCCAAAACCGCAAACATGCAACATTCACTATTATCAGTTATATTTAATTCCAGAAATGATCTTAACTTCTAACAAAAATATATTCGTATTCTCCGTAATTTTTTTAATATTTTACCAACCATCAGTTTTCATTTATTAAATAAATTCAATTAATAACTCAAAAGAAACGATCGCATTCTCTAACACACAGCATCCAGTCAACAACAGCCAATCATAGCGCTTCACTGCACATCTGCAATTTCCCGTGCTTTTCTGCGTTGCCAAATATCGCTAACTCGTGTAAATACCGTGGTTTTCTTAGAATTATTCGTCATTCTTGGCGCACACGCCGACCGAAGCAGTCAGTTAACTCTCTCGACTCTCTGGACCTCTGGACACGGACTCATCTTTACCTGGAATTAATTGCAAGTTCTTTTCAGAACTCCTAGTCAGTGCAATTAATTACCAGTATCCAATCATCTCAATCTCAAGGCCGTGGACGAAGTAGGGTTCTCCCGCCAATTCAAATCTCTCTGGCTGTGGCGCTATCCAACAACGTTTGCAAGAACTAACTCGAAGTCTAACTCTCTCACTCGATCCGCTCGAGATCTGTGGATGTGGCGCTATCTACCAACAATTCCGTTCAACAGCGTTTGTATTTAAAACAGCCGTTTTCATGGCTTCACGTATCTGAGCGTTTGCCGCTTCTTTGATGTCGGACCTACTTAATCGTAAACCTAATTTCCCACCTTTTTTTATTATTATTTATATTTCATTCATTTCGACCATTGTCGGTCCATTTTCGTCCATTTTGACCGTTTTCCGAAAAATCAGAGGTTCCAAATTTTTGAAAGAATCGAAATAAATCAGGACCTAAAATTGATTTTGGGCCAAATTTTGGGAGCTGTCGTATTTTTTTCGGAAAGTGCTCGTTTGGTAGAACATTTTGCAACCGGACTTTTTAAATTTGGTTCATTTAAAGGGGAGCAACTAATTTTTGAAAATGGGTGGATATCAAACTTTGAACCTCAATATATCGAAGACGAAAGAAGATATCAAACTTATTTTGCGGCATAAGCCTCAGAATTGTATGCCCTGTCTAACAATGTATCACAAGATAGGGGGTGCAATAAGAAAAAATTAAGTTGGGTCCCCTCCCCCACAACCCCCCGGGGGGGGGGGAGTCATCGAAAATAGCCTCAAAAGCATAGCCCCTTGACATGGAAAATAAAGGAAAAAACTGGTCCTCAAAATATCGATTAGGAAAAAAGTTGGTGGGGGTTTGTGATACTTTTGCCCACCCCTGTAGATATACGCAAACGTACGGTCTAGTAGGTAGGTACTAGGGAATTTTTATTAATACTGAAAGAGGAAAATAAAAAAGAACCATAAACACATATAAATAATCACGAAAATGGCTTGATCTTTGATGATTGAATGAAGGAGAAGGATACGAATCAAATCATATCACTGAATGAACAAAGAGAAAGATAATTACGGGAGTACTTACCAGACAATAAACCCTCAGAAGAAGGAGGTGAACCTTTAAAAGTGGACATCAAACTGTTTGACTGTGATTGATCGGTTAGCGGCAATAAGTTGAGCACAAATGATTCATGAGGTTGATCTAGGATAGGACTACTGCTCAAGTGGTTATTGTTGCCTAAAATTTTCAGAAAGAGAAATTAGATTACAAGAAAATAACTGAAACCCGGTGAACTCGAGACATTTTTTGCAAGAATTTAGAAGTATTTGTTAAGATTGATACATTATTAAAAATTCTGATTCGGAGAAAATCAACACATTGAGGTGTTGAATTTCTATAGAAAGCAATAAAATCTCCCCGGCAAAAAAATTGTGATTTGGAAAAAAACATTTTTTTTTTTCGCTGATCACCTTATTCAGGTCAGGGCCGGACTGGCCGGGGTGCTGGGGGTGCGATCGCACCCCGGGCCAACATCCTTACGGGCCAAATTGCAGCTCCGAAAAAATGAGAAAAAGTCCCCCCTTATACCGCCCACTCGATTACTCGGGCCATTTGGGGTATCAAAACCCCGGGCCAAATTTTCCCAGTCCGGCCCTGATTCAGGTCAACAGAGGGCGTTTTAGATTAATTCTAGTATTTTTCAAAATTTCCTTCAAACATCCTAAGGACGCTGAACGCCCATTTTCCCCTCGGCTCGTTTGTTATAAACTAAAATTTACAGAAAAACTACACGGTGGGTCATTCCATTTTAAATCAACCAGAGCCTGTGCTGCCTAGTCATGGATTTTGGAAATATTTTGTGGTGTGATTGTAACTACTTTTAGTAGCTCAAAACGTATTTTTTCATATTTTTTTAGCTTACGGCCCCTGAGATATAGGCAACCGGAAATTCAAACATTGCTATTTTAGGCTTATCTTTGAACGCGTGCCACAGCCTTAATTCTCAACGGAAAGATACGGTTGAGGTCTCATTTTGATGCATTTTGCGTCTTCTTTTTATTGCTTTAGATCGTTTTTCATTAATTGAAGGTTTAGCAGGTTGCATACCTATTTGAACTTTGGTGACCCTATTGCAATTTTTCCGATCTTTGCTAATTTTTTTTAAATAGGATAGCGTTGGTAGAAAAAATTCATACTTTCCAAGCTTTAAGTACACTACTAAGAGTACCTGCTCAAAAAAAATTGGATCTCCTGAGCAATTTTTTCTAGTTGAAAAAATTGCTTAAAGTCGGCTGAAATTAAGAAAGACCCAACTTTGAGGTTAAAAAAGTCGATGTGGGGATTCATGAAAAAATCTTAAAAAATAATTAAAATCACTGCTTTTATGTCTACTTTCAATATCTGAAGTAGAAAGTTTGTGTATTTGATCGCTATAGTCGATTTTTTTTTTTTCAAAATTGGTAAAAACACAATTTGCTCGAACACACGCGATCGAAGCGAATAGAAGAGCCAACTCTATGAGGTTTAAAAATCTCGCAAAATCTCTAAAATGATTGCTTTTAAGTTCTTTTTCAACGCCTGAAGTCGAAAATTTGATAATTGAAGCGCTTCAGTTGAAATACAAGCTTGTAAAATTGGTAAAATTTCACACGACGCCCCTATGCCCTGAACTGAGCTCAGATTGTGGCCGCGCTGATGGTGTTTTTAACCGATTTTACGAACTTGTTTTTCAACTGAAGCGCTTCAGTAATCAAATGTTCGACTTCAGGCATTGAAAAAGAACTTAAAAGCGATCATTTTAGAGATTTTGCGAGATTTTTAAGCTCAAAGAGTTGGCTCTTCTATCCGCTTCGATCGCGTGTGTTCGAGCAAATTGTGTTTTTACCAATTTTGAAAAATAAAAAAAAAAAATCGACTAAAGCGATCAAATACACAAACTTTCTACTTCAGATATTGAAAGTAGACATAAAAGCAGTGATTTTAATTATTTTTTAAGATTTTTTCATGAATCCCCACATCGACTTTTTTAACCTCAAAGTTGGGTCTTTCTTAATTTCAGCCGACTTTAAGCAATTTTTTCAACTAGAAAAAATTGCTCAGGAGATCCAATTTTTTTTGAGCAGGTACTCTTAGTAGTGTACTTAAAGCTTGGAAAGTATGAATTTTTTCTACCAACGCTATCCTATTTAAAAAAATTAGCAAAGATCGGAAAAATTGCAATAGGGTCACCAAAGTTCAAATAGGTATGCAACCTGCTAAACCTTCAATTAATGGAAAACGATCTAAAGCAATAAAAAGAAGACGCAAAATGCATCAAAATGAGACCTCAACCGTATCTTTCCGTTGAGAATTAAGGCTGTGGCACGCGTTCAAAGATAAGCCTAAAATAGCAATTTTTGAATTTCCGGTTGCCTATATCTCAGGGGCCGTAAGCTAAAAAAATATGAAAAAATACGTTTTGAGCTACTAAAAGTAGTTACAATCACCCCACAAAATATTTCCAAAATCCATGACTAGGCAGCAACATTTCATTAATTTTGGTTGATTTAAAATGGAATGACCCCGGTATCAAAGCTTTGAATTTTGCAAAAGTTGAACACAAGAGTCAATACCTCACTTGCACGGACTGGCCTGCATAGGTGGTTAGAATCACAGAATACTTCAATCAAAAAGGAAGATTAAATTAATTTAGAAACATTTTTTACAACGGGAATCCCCAGGATTCGAAAGTGAGCATTACCGACAGTTTTCGGTAACCGGCCCTGGCTCAAAATATGTTGACGGTCCGAAAGACGTTGGATGATGCATTTGGTGCGTACTTCAGTGTGCTACGGTTGCATGTGGTTTTAACCCCCCACGAGTGCTCACCGATCATCTATGTGCGCGACCATGAGGACGTAACATTTTTTGGTCCAGATTGTGATTGGTTTTGCGTCAACCCTGACTGTAAACATAACCTCAAAAATCACGCCGATCATCTTCAGAAATGGGCAGGCGCGGTGGCCAGTTTGTGCAGGTAAATTTCAAAACTTGTTTGCATTTGGCTCTTTAATGCATTGCATCCTCTTCTTTCTGGATATAAACTGTTTTTATACTGTACCTGTTCTTGTGTTCTTGACTATTAAAAGTATATTTTATTCCTGCCCATTCTGCGTAAGTTTTTTTTTTTTTTTTTTTTTTTTTTTTTTTTTTTTTTTTTTTTTCTAATTTGTAAACTTTTACGTAGCATTAAATTGTAATTTTACACAGTTTTTAGACATCATTGTTTCATAATTATTTGTCCAAAAACTTCAATAATATTCTGTCAAGAATAATATTCATAAAGAAAAAGAGCTAAAACTGTAAATCTCAGGGTGCGGGTGGATGGTGGGAGGGGAAGGGATTGGGAGAAGTTGGTGAACGAATGTTAAGCGTAAAAACCAATTTTCGACAAGAAGAGCCAAAACTTACGATCTGATTGCAGAAAAGCCAACTTTAAACCCATACATTTTAAATATTGGTCCAATGGACCCGGTTCAGTAGTTAGTGTAGAAAATGACTCAGTAATCTACCAGCTTTCGGGGAAGACTTGCCGTCCGAAGCACGGGTGTACAGCTGGTAGGTTATATTTACAATCAGATTTGACGCACAACCTATCACAACCCGACCAATTGCCGAGTATGGCCGGAAATGCTCACCTTCCAACATGGTGGACCCGAATATACCCGAAGTAAAGAGTCTTTCAAAAAGAATTAGAGTTTCCGTTCTGTTCAGAGTATTCTGTGGTACTGCTATTAAAGAACAAAAAGCTCGGGAAATAAGCGTGGCGTACCGTGCCGTGACTGAGATTGAAAATAATTCATGACAGTTGCAATGTTTTGGGCTGAAACTGACTAGTGCTGGATGATGTGTACCGTACCTAGGTCCTAGGTGTTCAAGATAGATGTAAGACTTTGTTCATTATGAATTTTAAGGACTTTTTCTGGACCTAAAATAACAAGCTTTCTTGATGAATTTTTATCAATCACTTGTCAATTCAACAGTTATAATCTATTGTTAAATAAATTAATCGTTGATGAAGGACGAGAGAGTGACTCGTGGGCTCCTTACTTACCACTTCCAATACTACTCAAACTACTTGACTGACTATTGGATTCAGAGCTGGTGATAGAGTGCTGCAGATTAGAATCTATGGTTGGAGGACCGCAATCCGGAGAAATTGGCTCAAATGAGGCAATCGTTTCTGGTTTCGGATTTGCCATAGGATAGCGCCAAAATTCTTGCCCTAAAAGAGCAAGTGAGGACAACTGCTGCCTGTTCTTTGCCTCTCTGATTGTCTGGGGAAGAGTAAGTTGAACAGGAAGTTCATCACTGAAAAAAATAGACCGCTTTTTAATGAAAAATTAGATCACAGTGTGGTTAGTGGCGAGGAAAAATCCAAATTCTGGACATTGCTTACGGCGAACTATGTGGTATTTGACCGAAAAAGTTGGCATAAACTGTTTTTACCGTCCAAATGACTTGAAATTTGGTAGTAGGGGGTATTTTTAAATGCTGAATTCAAATTTTTCATCAGTTTTTCAAAATTCGAAAATCCAAGAAGGCTGCCATCTTGGATTTTCGAACTATGAAAAACTAATGCAAAATTTGAATTCAGTGTTAAAAAGTACCTGTGGATAGTAAGTTTCAAGTCAATTGGACGGTGTTGCCAAATTTCACTTGACGCCACTACTTCTAGCGGTGTAGCCCCTACAACACGTGAAAACGAGGATTTCGTGAAAAAACGCGAAATTCAAACTAATTTTCCCGGCAAAGCCGTATTTTTCCGCATTTTCTGACTTCAGGGCCTATTAGTACGCACTAAGGACTACCATTTCTCATATATATACCCACGGGATGTGGTAGGATGTTTGAACTTAGGTTCTCCTGAAAATCGCAAAATTTACGTTTTTAGCTAAAAACTTAGAAGTAGCAAAAATATATCAAATTCAAACTAAAAATGGATAAAATAGGCCTAAACTGATTGTAATTACCTTCAAAAACACGATCCATGTCCAAAAATTTTGTTCTGACTTCATTTGAAACACTTTTTTTTACTTTGATTATAGTCTCGTGCTGAGGCTAAAGAGCTTGATTGAAAATGGGGGTTTTTCTCCCCCCACCGCTTTTCTTGAAACTTTGTATTTTTATAGTACTTGATAAAAGTAGTCTTTTTTTCAAATAAAATTTTTCCAAAAATTATTAGGGGGGAGTTACAGAGTTGCAAAGTCGCACCTTTCAAAAATTCATAACTTTCGCGTAAATCATCCAATTGAAACGCGGTTTTCACCAAAAGATGCGGATTGTAAAGCACTTTCATGCCATTTAAACGGAATTCAATTTCAATAATTTTTGACTTAGTTATCGTCATTTTTGTGATTTTTAGGCCACTCAAAATCTACTTAAAGTGAAATAAAAAAAAAAATGGAATTTTTTGCTTTTGACCGGGTTAAAATATGTTATTCCTCTTTAAATTTTGCGTAAAATGAGCCCAAGCAGAATGCAGGGCGATTTTTTGTTCAGGAGTTATGCATTTTTTAGTAAGCGAAAAAACGAGTTTTTTAGGGTGCCCATGAGCGTTCGATAGAGAGGCTCAAGTCAAATAAATGGAAACGGTATTTTTTGATTTTGATCAAATTGAAATATGTCATTCCTACTTAAATTCTGCGTAAAATGAGCCCAAGCAGAATGTGAGGTGATTTTTGTTGCGGAGCTATGCGCGTTTTAGTAAACGAAAGTCGAGTGGTTGAGGCTACCCGGGCTACCCACGTCTTTGAGCCTCTCCATAGAACGCTCGACTTTCGTTTACTAAAACGCGCATAGCTCCGCAGCAAAAAATCGCCCCACATTCTGCTTGGGCTAATTTTACGCAGAATTTAAGTAGGAATAACATATTTTAATTTGATCAAAATCAAAAAATACCGTTTCCATTCGTTTGACTTGAGCATCTCTCTCGAACGCTCATGGGCACCCTAAAAAACTCGTTTTTCGCTTACTAAAAAATGCATAACTCCGGAACAAAAAGTCGCCCTGCATTCTGCTTGGGCTCATTTTACGCAAAATTTAAAGAGAAATAACATATTGCAACCCGGTCAAAATCAAAAAAATACCGTTTTTTTATTTCACTTTAAGTAGATTTTGAGTGGCCTAAAAATCACAAAAATGAAGATAACTAAGTCGAAAATTATTGAAATTGAATTCCGTTTGGATGGCATAAAAGTGCTTTACAGTCCGCATCTTTTGGTGAAAACCGCGTTTCAATTGGATGATTCACGCGAAAGTTATGATTTTTTGAAAGGTGCGACTTTGCAACACTGTGACTCCCCCCCTAATTATTTTTGGAAAAATTTTATTTGAAAAAAAAAGACTACTTTTATCAAGTACTATCAAAATACAAAGTTTCAAGAAAATCGGTTGGGGGGGGGAGAAAAACCTCCATTTTGAATCAAGCTCTTTAATGGTGGTAAAAATGATTTTTCCCCTGGTGGATTCCAGGTGAATTAATCCAGTTTAGACCCGCCAAATACAAGTTTCCATTGCAAAAATCTGCGTAGATTCCGAATATCACAACAGTTTTTCCCCATAGCGACTTTTTTTTTTTTTTTTCTTGAGTTTATGCCAGCTTTTTTGGCCAAATACCACATAGTGCGGCGTGTGCTATCCCTTGGCAAAGTTCTTGCACTCATTTTTCAACCAGATCAAACATTTCTAAGCCAGGCTAACTCGACTATGTTCTGAGCTGGACGGATAAGTGCAATATTTCTCGGATATCCTGTATGTATCTATTTACTATGAAATTTTTTGGACAAAACTTTCCAGAGGAGAAAAATTTACATAATATGGACGTACTCTCCCGCAGGTCAAGGAAATAATTGACCCATTTTACTATTTGGATATTTTTCTGCGCGAGCATAATTTTTCTGGGCGACTTTAACTTGTGAAAAAACTTACATTTTGGAACAAAAATGACAACAGACCAACTATGTATACCTTTCGGCAGAAACGATGGAGCGAACTGTTTGGCTACCCCTTTCTCACCAGCAGCCACCGAATAAATGAAAGGCAATTGTTGGGTATGATTAGTTAAATTACTCCTATTATTCGAATGATTAACCTACCAACACTGAGAATAATGAGCAATGAGAGTGGGAATAGAATCAAATCGGTTATCGGAACTTTCAAGGCCCATTTTCCCATTCTCCGTTGATTGTATTAGGTAGTGCTCAATGTAAGGTCCTTTGCCGGATGGTAGCCGCACAGAAATTGCCATCGTAGAGCTTTGGCTGGATTGTCTGACAACAAAATTCTGAAAAAAACAAAACAAAAATTTAAAAACGAATTTGTTGCTTCATTGCAGCGACTTAAATCATCTCACTGCCGATTTTTGGCCGATAAGGGGAGAAGGAGAACCCAAATGAATTTTTTTTCTTTTTTTGTCTAAATTTTATGTGAAAAAGGACGTCTCAGCTTTAAAATGAAATAATACATTGTATAGTTTAGAAAAAAAAAAAATCAAATTCACATGACTTTTTGAAGTGGAAGAGTCCTTATCAAATTAACTGATTTTTCAAGGCTGATTACAACTGATTTCTGTGTGAGTAATTTTTTCTTTCTGCGATACTGAAAAACCTGTTTTTTTACCTGTTGGTGCACTTATCTCAGGAACAAGTAGTGCTATTTTCATGACCCCCCCCCCTCTCAGAAAAAGCTCTATAAAAGGAACTAGAATACTCAGTGTAGTTCCTTTGTTTTTATGCACGACCCTATGGGGAGTGCACATTGGTTTCGGTCTGGTTTTTGATTTGCGCTGTTGTACAATGTACTTAGCATTCAGGAGTATTGAAACTATGTGTTTTAAGTGGTTTTTTTGGAACTATTTGGCACCACTTTGTTTCTCAGCTATTTTGTAGCCAATCAAATTCCTCCATTCGACCGGCGCACGTTGGACCGAGTCAATGCTAAGCACCGGACATTTGGGCAAAAATGGAGGTTTAAAAATTCAACTTCTGACAAAAGAATCTTATTCTAGGGCCTTCAAAGGTCCCAAAAATGTGTGCACAATTTAATTTAAGGCACTTTTTCTGGAAGTGATGGTACTCAGGGTCGGACTGGCTCTCTAAATGTTGGACCGCTCGGTCAATTTGGGGGCCCCTCCCTCCATTTTGGGCCCCCCCTCAGACCATTTTTTAAAAATTAACTTAAAACGAAGCAGTTTTACGCTATTTTTTCAACTGTTAATTAAAGTTCTCTGTTTCTTATTTTTTAGTTATTATGTAGACTTATTAAAGGATCCAGATCGCAGTGGGCTTCTCTTGGTCCTTTTTAAACCCACCCAAATATCAGCTAGAGCATATGCTCGGCTGCGGCTTCTAGTCCAGGATAAAGTAACTTATTATCTTCGGTGGTGGAGTTAGATATTCATTCTTGGGGGGGGGGGAGGGGGTAAAGTGATGCCATCTGTTTTCACGTGTCTTACTTACCGGGGGGTCTGGGGGGGTATAGAACCCCCCAGGTGTTGACGGGGGGTCCGGGGGCCCTCCCCCGAGAAATTTTGAAAATTTTACGTCCTAAAAACCCAATTTTAATGAGTTTTTTAGGGTTTCATTTGTGAGAGAACCGAGTAATTATTTATGAGATAGAGATAACATTTTAGCAAGTTTTGATTTTGAAAAGAAGGAAAAGAGGAAAACTTGTTTTTAAGAAATATAAGACATAATAGACTGTTTTAGTAGAGCGATATATCGTATCGATTGCCGTCCGAGGGCCTCTGGTTCCAAACAAACTCTGGTTCAATATAATTTCCCCATAAGCGGATTTTTGAACGGAAATTTAGGGTATTAAATCAAACAATTTATGCGACTTTTTTGCGATTATGAATTCTTTGTCCTCGAAAATGCTTAACTTTGCCTGGTTCCACCCGTAAAACTGCCGGAATCAACAAGATATTACAGATTAAACGATGCGTTTGGAGGTTGGAATCACCCAAATGTTATTGTTGTTGTTGTGGAATTGGCGGGATTTCGGGCGATTCTAACCTACAAATGCAACATTTAATCTGTAATATCTTATTGATTTCGGCAGTTTTAGTCAAGGAACCAGACATAATTAAGCATTTTCGAGGACGTAGAATTCATAATCGCAACAAGGTGGCATTAATTGTTTGATTTAATACCCTAAATTTCCGTTCAAAAGTTCGCTTATGGGGAAATTACATTGAACCAGAGTTTGTTTGGAACCAGAGGCCCTCGGACGGCAATCGATACGATATATCGCTCTACTAAAACAGTCTATGGTAGACTCCTAAGACTCGCCTCTCGCTTGCAACTACACGAATTGTCATTTTTTCGTTTTTCTTGCCAGTATTTTTTATTTTCTTCCCAGTTTATTCTTTCGATACTTTTTGGGGGACTAAGGGGCCAAGTTTTGACCGTTCGGGGGCCCCGTTTTTAAACCGTTTGGGGGCCCCATTTTGACCCGACCGGGGGCCCCGTTTTTCACCCGATTGGGGCCCCGTTTTAATCCATTCGAAGGCTCGCCTTTTTTAAACGTTCGGGGGCCCCAGATTTTCCAAATGTCGGTCCGCATCTTGGACTAGAGTGGACTTGGCCAGTCTCGATGCATTTTCAATCCTTATACTAAGCAATCTTAATTAGCTTACAATGGTTTTCCTTTAGAGTAATCTATTTACTGTCTTCTTTGATACATTATTCTTTTTTTCATTCCTAAATTTTTCCATTTTATCCATTCGGGGGCCCCATCGAAGGCCCCTGCGGGGCCTCCTTGGGCCTCAAAGAGCGAAACTTTAGGCCGCGATCGCGGCCTAGCGGCCCTGGCCAGTCCGACCCTGATGGTACTTCAAAGTTTGTATTTTTAAGGAAGAATCAATTTTACGAAAAGCTGACCTCTACTTCCGCGACTTCAAATGCAAAATACTATGGATAATTGATTCGTGTTCGCAATTATCATACTTGGAGCTGATTAAGGGTCACTTTAGCTTCAAGAAAAGCTTATTATGCTTTTTTTTAACTGCAATTTTCTACTCAGTAGAGAGCATTAATGGAGGACCTTGAAAAAAGCCCTTTTTGTCAGGAATAACTGAGGTTTTAGTATAAAACTCACACGAACTTGCAATGAAGCGACACATCTCCTGACTCCTAACACCCCCTGGAACTCATATCTTGTCAAACATCTTGCGGAAGTTTGCGGATCCGGAAGTTAGAGGGCTAAAAATGGAAATTTTTGAACGGCCTTTTTCGTGAAAATACTAATCACCCTTGACTGGTGGTATGGTTTGATGACAGATGCGTTTTGGTGATCAGTTATCTTTCTAGAGGCGATGGTGGCTGGAAGAGCTTTTCTTTAAAGTAAATAAATGGGGGTTGTAACCATAAATAATGAGTGGTCGGGTGGGGGGGGGGGTGTTCAAGTCTTATAGCCTTCTTCATAAATTCATTTACCCGCATGGAAAATGGAAAGTACTCTTTTGGCAAAAATTTGATTGAAGTCGCTATTTTTCTCTGCATATGACAGTATGACAATTTGTAGCTCACTACTGCAGTGTGGCCATATTGACTAATCTAAATGCGTTATAAAGTAAATGTTATTGATGTAAAAAAAAAAAAAAAAAAAAAAAAAAATCGCAAGAATGAATGGAAGCAATTTAAATTCGTATGGAAAGTTAAGAGGCAGTTGATGCACCTTTACACCCGACTGCCATGTGACAGGTATTGAAAAGTTCACGAAATTTCACGACACAATTTCGTGAACACTCTTGCAGCAAATAGAGACATCTTAAATTTTATGCTTATTTCATCAGACCCCCTTATTTCTAACATGAGACCAACTTTAGTCGCCACAAAGAAAAAGGCCTCGCTTGAACCACAAGCCCTGTCTCTCCTCGCATAGATGTTCAATTTTAAGTTAATTCCATGCAATTGAAAATTTGATTTCTATTTGATTATTTGTTCCCAAACTTCTGCAAATGCAGTTATAGGATGAAAAATTAGTGGAAGTTAAACATTTTTTCTTTTTTTTGTGTATCGAAACGCCTTTAAATGAAACCAAGAAATCTGGATAGCTGAAAGCTAATCTTTTTTGTTTTTTTTAGCTCGACCGGATGGAATTTTTTTTTAATTCAGAGTTGGTAATCGATAATTAGTTATCTATTCCATCTTTCAGAATCTTTTTTCACTTCTGAATGATTCGCCTTTCAAACATCCTTAAAATAAGGAACACTAATTTTTTTCGTTTTTTAATTACTGTTGTTGTTTTTGTATTTTTTTTTTGTACGTGTTCTGAAGATTATAATCAGTCACAAACTAACACTTAAAGCCCGCATGAATATTGCTAATTTTGGTTTATTAAGCGTGCCATACGAAGTATATGGCAAGCTTCTTACTCTCGTTTTGCTGTATACAATGAACAATATAATACAGTGAAAGAGGCGCCCTCTGGTGGCCGTGTGTGTTTTGGAGATTTCGTTTTCAGGATATGAATCAAAACTTACATGATCGGGTTGTATTGTGCATTTTCGAGAGATTTTTGAGTATGTCAAATCAAACACTTTTTCACGAATTATTTTTTTGTTTTGGAGTCATTTGATGCTTTCACCGATTTTATTTTGTTGTTTTAAGGGGCCCCGTTTTAGATTCCTGAGCTGACTTCAGTTGTGTTTGACGTTTGTTGCGTATTTAACACAATGTGTGTGTGTAAATGACTAATGAAAGTACTGTGCTTACACACACATGCATAGACAGATTATTTGTTGCCGGGTTAAGGTCCCTAGAGGAAACCAGGTACCTACTCGATTTCCCTTTCTCACTATGAAGAGAGGACCTCCATTCCTCTGAGGTAATCAGAAGCGCGTGAAAGACCACCGGGCGATGCCGAGTATCGCCGAGAGGAGCTGAACGGAGCTGCCGAGTCCCTGCTCTCTCCGCTCACCGCTCGCTGGCGTCTAGGCCCCCTCGACCCTTCCCCACCTACGACTTTGTTAGAGGTTATTTCAGAGGGCTGATTAACTATGGAATAATTGACTGGTATACACGTGAATTCAAACATCCCGCTGTTATACAGGGTGTCAATTAAAAAAGGAGCCAGGCCGAATATCTCAAGAACGGCTCCGAATTTTGAAAAGCACTGAAACACGCGCTCGATTATTTCAGGGGGTCACCGATTGGGGGCCTTCTCTGGGAGGGTCCGGGGGGGCGGTAAGGGTGATTCTTATTTTTCAAAAATGAGTATTTTTTGTGCGAACGGTGGATTTTTTGTTCTTTGTGGTCTAAAAAATTGACCCATTACAAGCATTTTGAAAAAAATTGACTCTAAGTGGCCCCTCATCGGCAAAAAGGGCGTAAGTACCAAATATAAATTTTTGGGTGTTTTAATAGTCAATTATGGTGTAAAATGGCCACTTTTGGTTCATTCAGGGCTGAAATTTTCATTATTTTTGGCTTATCTGCAGTCCTAATGCCACAAAAGTCCATTTTAAGATATGCGTAACATGCTCTCGCCGCGCTTTAGTCCAGGCAATGGGTGATTATTGAAAGAACAAATTCCCATCAAATTTTTTTTGGGCTTAATCGCTTCGTCTTGGTGTCAGTAATGACCACATAAAAGTCCTCATGTCTAGGTGCTGTGCTAAATTCAGGGGAGGGGGGGAGGGCCCCAAAATCGATTATTTCGATATATATCGAAAACGATGCAAGGTATCAAAAAATTTATGCATGTTTTTTGTTTCTGAGGTAATTTCCAACAAGAAAGGTCCTCTATGTTTTTACGCTCTGACGACGTGTAAGCTCTCAAAAACACGATTTAAGTTTTCGGCGATTTTCAGGTACTACCCCGTGGCAACGCTCATTTAACACAATGTTATTTTTAATGATTTCGATCGCCTCACCGTATAGCATTTAGAGTGCTCCGATTTTTATAGAATTAGGTATCCGGGGGTTTTTTAGGTTGCTAATTTCATTTTTTGAGTCCAAGTTTCCTTAAAACGTGATTCAGACAAGCCTTTTGAGCTTTTATCTAAAAAGCTGTATTTTGTGATAAAAGCTCAAAAGGCTTGTCTGAATCACGTTTTAAGGAAATTTGGACTCAAAAAATAAAATTAGCAACCTAAAAAACCCCCGGATACCTAATTTTATAAAAATCGGAGCGCACTCTAAATGCTACGGTAAGGCGATCGAAATCATTAAAAATAACATTGTGTTAAATGAGCGTTGCCACGGGGTAGTATCAATTTTCCTGAAAATCGCCGAAAACTTAAATCGTGTTTTTGAGAGCTTACACGTCGTCAGAGCGTAAAAACACACAGGACCTTTCTTGTTGGAAATTACCTCAGAAACAAAAAACATGCATCAATTTTTTTTATACCTTGCATCGTTTTCGATATATATCGAAATAATCGATTTTGGGGCCTCCCCCCCTCTCCTGAATTTAGCACAGCACCTAGACATGGGGACTTTTATGTGGTCATTACTGACACCGAGACGAAGCGATTAAGCCCAAAAAAAATTTGATGGGAATTTGTTCTTTCAAAAATCACCCATTGCCTGGACTAAAGCGCGGCGAGAGCATTTTACGCATATCT
>VMOF01000111.1:40919496-40976806 GCA_011764245.1 Trialeurodes vaporariorum | reverse complement strand
GTAACACAAAGGACTAAGGGGGGGTATTTTTGTACCCCAAGGATATTTTCATGCAGCACAGTCAGTATCAATAATTTTGAAACTTTAATGGATGGATTAGTACTTAGTACCCTAAGAGAGTAATTTATGTGAAATTTGAGTAAATTTTTCCTATGTTGCCAAATTTACACCTACTTTTAAAAAAAATGTCAAAATAAAAAAAATGGAAAAAATGAAATGAGGTACCATATTATTTTTCCATTTTTGATAAATTTCCAATTTTTTTTCAATGATCTGACTTAATATTCTTAATCTACATAAAATTTCCGTAAAATTCACTGTAATAGATGGTTCCAAACTTAAAACTGGCAGGACGAAGGGGGGGTATATTTGTACCCCAACACTTTAAATTTCTATAATATCGACAAAAATTCATAAAAATTAATGAAATTTGGTAGACGTGTTCTAAGTATCCTAACTTAAAATGTCATGAAGTCCCAAAAAATTTTGAGCAGTTTTGACAAAATGGCGTCAAAAAAACTGGCCTGGGGTACAAATGTACCCCCCCTTAGGCTCACAAGGGTTAAAATTGAATTTTTTTCTGAAAAAAGCTTACGCTGTTTAGATTATTTTAGACTCCCTGTGTTTTAAATTCTGACTTTTCAAAGAGGAGTAATGATTTTTTGAACATGGGGTCAAATCGAACTTTGACTTTCGATATATCGAAAACGAGAAACGATACCGACCTTCGGTTTGCACCAAAAAGTCTTAGAATTTTACCTTCTTTTCGGATGTCAAATGAAAAATTGGGGTCCTCATTTGAAGTATTGGATTTAGGGAAGTTCTACCCCCTCTGGGGGCCCCCCCCAGAGGGGGCCCCCCAAATCGGATATTCGGCCTGGCCCCTTTTTTTAATTGACACCTTGTATTATTATCCTTGCCGCTACTCAAAAGACCTCCATAACCTCAAGCGAGAGTAGTGAGTACCGTGAGTACCTTTGTTTTGTTTATATTCGAACCATAAAGTAAGACAGCGCTCCGCTGTTTAAGTGAATTACTAGTAATCTCTGGAATTACCTACTAGTTTGTGCCACGATAATATTATTTTTCTATCAATGAATAAGGTTCCAATCGATTTTACCTTGATTTTGTTCGTTTTGCGTCTCTGATTCGCCTAGTGCACGAAATGTGTGTGGAATTTCAAAGCCAGTGATCCTTTGGCGTGGGCCACGGTGGAAATCAACTGTGAAGTTTTGTGATCTGGATATGTGATTTAAAAGCTAGATATTCTGTGAATCTTGAAGAGTGCATTGTGAAATAGACGGGGTGAAATGTCTATCTGTTTTCATTCAAATTGTTCTCTCGGAGAGTTGTTTGGATCAGGTAGGTACCTATCTAACCTTAATCACGCTCCTTTCATTTCCACTCTCTAAGACCCAGTAATCATAACAGAAATGAATATGGAGCTTGACTGGCATTCTAGAGCAACAATTTTGTTTTATGGCTCCACTAGATAATGTTTCCATCTGTTAAGAGATTTTTCAGACACTGAGAGTGCTCTTTTGCGACAATCACATTCCGATAATCCGTACCCGTTTGAGAAGTATGTTTTCTGTCGGAGCTTCCTCATTGTGCAAATGTTTTGAACCCACACTTTGTGCTACCAATTTCAGTTCATACAAGTTAGTCATCAGTGAGATTTCAATGGTGATATCAGTATGACTTGCGATTTGCAGCCGAAATAATCATAAAAATAGCAAATCTGCATCATATGGAAAAAAGCGCTCAACTACCGATGCTGTGTTTGGGTCCTAAAGCTGATGTTTCTATCATTTCACTACTTTTAAATTTGAACAAGATTTCAGGTAAGATACCCCTTTAAATGGTGAGTCCACATCTTGTTTTTCCTAAAAATAAATAGTCACAGAAAATAAGGCTGCAATGTACACAAAAAGTTCTCTTTTTGGCGTTAAGGCCTTATATATTAGTTTAGTCGCAGTGGCTGCCCACTTAGGCTGAGGTTGGTCGGTCCAAAGGCTATTCACACTTTTCCCCTTTCTATTCATTTTTGTTTCATATCTTGTTTGTTTTTATTACTCGTTACTGGTACCGGATCCTGCATGGAGACTTGCAGGTCCCGGTTTGTCGAGTTGCCTTGTCGCTCCTTTTCTATCTCCTTTCAGCCTTATTTTCTGCAGCTCTGATCATTTAGCATGCTCTCACTGGGCCATGTATACTCTGTTTGTAACCTCCATATTCTTGATTTGTTGGATTGAGCTTTGAATTTCTCACTGATCAACCATTCCTTTCATAATAGACTGTTCAAATCCATCGACCATTCGAAGCTATACTTAAAAATCTTATTGAAGCAAACCATTAGTTTGCAAGGCAGAAATGTTTTCTGTTTACCAAGTATCTTTACTCTTGAGTTTTTCTAAAGGATTACAAGAATCTGAAGTGAGGCAGTCAGACAATCCAAAATATTTCCTTGTTACTTTTCTGAAAACAAAAACCCATATTTTCTCCGGAAAAACTTCCTCATCCTGATATTTCAGATAAGATTTATTCAAGAAAATTAACTGAATTATATGAAGTCTTCACACAAGTGTTACCTCAACAAATTATATTTTGGTAAATAACTGAGGAAGAGTTTCTAGTACTATTTTCCTTTTGTGAGTCTGCATTCACAAGTTGAAAACTTCTTAAAGTAAGAGAGGAGTTAAATGAGTGACCCATTAAAAAAAGAAAACAAAAACAAGAAACTAATCATAAATTACTAAAACTCATTGAATAGCTGAATATTTTGTTTGAGTCAATATTTACTAAATAAATACTGCTAATTTTGATAATTTTTTTTTTGATAGCTGCAATCCTATTCATTAATTTTTGTTTTTGGTGACTATTTTGTATGGGTGGGTTATGGAGGGGGGGGGGGTTAATCACAATCCCCCTCCCCTGTCAGTCCAAATAAAAGAAAATGAAGAAATATAGAGTATTTTGAGGAGAGGAAAGAGGAAAGGAGAAATAAAAATTAAAGAGATTGACGGAAAAATAACATAGCTTCAAAAGTTTTGGCTAAGGACTACTTGAAAGCATTTGCGGCTCGTGAGCAATCGATGTATCGTTTTCATCCCATTGAATCTATGCAAATGTATCGATTACCTGGGGGTTCATTTGAACTGCACGAGGATTGATTCTCTTCTAAGTGTTCTTATGGAGGAAGGCTCGATAAATCAAAGTTCAAGCATCGCCACTGCTCATGTGGTAAAAGGGGACCAGAGTGAGTACTCCCTGCAGACATACATATACTTTTTTTTTCTCTTTCTTTTTTTTCTTACCTTAACAGCCCTCCTCCATCCAACTTTTTTTTTCTGTTTGAGATAAAGAGTTTCAGTTTGCGCCATTCCTCATCATTTTGACGAATTCTCTCTCTCTCTCTCTCTCTCTCTCTCTCTCTCTCTCTCTCTCTCTCTCTCTCTCTCTCTCTCGCTCTCTCTCTCTTGCTCTCTCTCTCTCTTGCTCTCTCACTCCTCTTTCTCTCTCTCTCTCTCTCTCTCTCTCTCTCTCTCTCTCTCTCTCTCTCTTTTCTCTCTCTCTCTCTCTCTCTCTATTTTTCTCTCTCTATCTCCCTTCCCCCTCTCTCTTCCACCCTCTCTCCCTCTCTATCCTGGTCCTAGGGAAGAGAGGACTACTCCAAGTCCTACTAGGGTCAGGCTGAATGAAATCAATCAATCAATCTCTCTCTCTCTCTCTCTCTCTCTCTCTCTCTCTCTCTCTCTCTCTCTCTCTCTCTCTCTCTCTCTCTCTCTCTCCCTCCCCCTTCTCTCTCCCACCCTCTCTCCCTCTCTATCCTGGTCCTAGGGAAGAGAGGACTACTCTAAGTCCTACTAGGGCCAGGCTGAATGAAATCAATCTCTCTCTCTCTCTCTCTCTCTCTCTCTCTCTCTCTCTCTCTCTCTCTCTCTCTCTCTCTCTCTCTCTCTCTCTCTCTCTCTCTCTCTCTCTCTCTCTCTCTCTCTCTCTCTCTCTCTCTCTCTCTCTCTCTCTCTCTCTCTCTCTCTCTTTCTTTCTTTACTTTCTCACTCTAACAAAATTAGAAAAATTGAGAAAGTATTGCGATAGCGCATTAACTTCTTTCTGTTTAGATTGGGTGTCATGCACACGCCCTTAAACACTAATTACTAAATAAATAGTAATAAACAAAAATACATCATATCATGGCACGCTTTACCAATACATAAATTGTATTGGAGATCCACTGCTTGTTTTTTTTTTTTTTTTTAAGGTTAGGTTAGGTGAAGTTAGGTTCAAGTAGTATGTAAGTAGTGTAGAAGTTGAGTACATACTTAGGAAATTCTTACCTAAAAAAGTCAGTGATAATATAGGAAGAAACTTGTATTAGTTGTATATTTGTCTTCACTTGCATTTATCTTAATATTGTCTCCCCCCCCCACAATTATTTGAACCCATGTAATCTGAAAAGTGTCTATAAACTAGTACTAAGCCTTAGGCAACAACAGATGCTCAAACTGCAACATATCTAATCTTTTGTTCACATGCAAAAATTCGCAGCAAATAGCAGTTTTTATTAACCTCTTCTTAGATTGAAAATAAGACATTTATAGACACGGTAATAATTTTAGGCCCATGAAAGTAAAAAAAATCGAAATCCTCGTGAAAAATTGAGACTTCATGTGTCCTTTACTGGTTATCGCGATATTCAAGAGTCACACAACCAAATGTCCGATGCTCCCCATTGACTCGATCCACCGTGCGGCGGACCGATATTTCGTCGAAAGTATCACCCTTTTATACTGATTTTCAAGCGCGTTTTAGAGTCGGTTTTTGATGTTTTTCACAAATTTGCACATACCTTCTTCAAGTCCTATCCTTTAAATTCCTGCTTATTTTTTTATTCATTAGAGTTTGGTTTGAGAATTCTTATCGTTTTTACAGATCTGTAAATTTCCCGCTCGTTCCACGTTTTGTACAGAATGTATGGGAGGGAGGACTTTTTTCGATTTTACTACGCCGTATTACTAAGACATTGACACAGAATGCATCCAACCGCTATATTGAGGTTATGGTCACACGGGTTCTCCGACTCTCCGTAATCCATAAGCAGCTGTAGGTACGTAGAATACATGTGATCATAACCTAAAACCTAGCGGTTGGAGGTATGGAAAAAGACATAGTATTGATCAGAGCCACGATTTCGTGAAAGTGTAAACATCGTTGACGTTTGTCACCGCATTTCAGGATTCTTTTTCCGCTTGAGTTTTAAGGAACATTAATAAATGCTTTACAAAGCTCGAAACATGCGTAAGAAAGGAAACTTACTATCTACCGAAAGCGGCTGTATCAACGAGAACCCGTGCCATCATAACCCCCAAAGGGCAAACAACCGCAGACAATACAGGGTGAGCCAGAGCACCCGTACCAGACATTTTTCTCGAAAACTACTGAACCAAATGATTTAAAACAAAAAAGTCAGATTAGGAATCGACCCCAAATTTTTCATTTTTGATATTTTCAAAAGCCCCTGACAGCCCCTTGGGGCGTATTCGGGGGGGGGGGCTCAAACACATTTTTCAAGTTTTCTCGAAAAAACCTCAATAAAAGTATAAAAATTAGTTTTAATCTTAAAGTAGAGGCAATTGCCAACATTTTTGCTGCCCTCAAAATTTCCAAAAACCCAAAATTTTTTTGAGTTATGGGGGATTTTTGAAATTTTTTGAATCGGCCTTTTTGGCCACCCTGTCGAAAATTTTTTCAAAAATTATTACAGATTCTGAAAGAACAGATCAAGACCTTTCGATTGATGTGCCACATGTTACCTTAAAGTTGAAAAATAAGGTGTTTTTTGCCAAATAAAAATTTTTGGGGCTTAAATTTGGGCTAAAACTATGGGATCGCACCAATTATGCAAGTGAAGCCACAAAATTTTTTTTTGGCAAAAAACACCTTATTTTTCAACTTTAAGGTAATATGTGGCACATCAATCAAAAGGGTCTTGATCTGTTTTTTCAGAATCTGTAATAATTTTTAAAAAATTTCTCAACAGGGTGGCCAAAAAGGCCGATTCAAAAAAATTAAAAAATCCCCCAAAACCCAAAAAATGGGGGTTTTTGGGAAAAATACTGGGGGAAGCAAAAGTTCACAATTGCCTCTACTTTAAGATTACAAACTAATTTTTATACTTTTATTGAGGTTTCTTCGAGAAAACTTGAAAAATGTGTTTGAGCCCCCCGAATACGCCCCAAGGGGCTGTCAGGGGCTTTTGAAAATATCAAAAATGAAAAATTTGGGGTCGATTCCCTATCTGACTTTTTTGTTTCAAATCATTTGGTTCAGTAGTTTTCGAAAAAAAGTCTGGTACGGGTGCTCTGGCTCACCCTGTATATCTGTTTTCCAAAAAAAACTTTACACCAAAAGTCAAGTAAAACCCGGCCAAGATTAAAAAAATGTTTCCCAACTTGATTAACGATGGCTCTCTTTTCCACCGCCCAAAGGGCATTGATATTAAAGATAGCCAAGTTTAATTTCCACCGTACTCTCTTCTCTATTCTCTTCAACAGAAAAATTTAATCCTACTTATCTTTAGCAATAATAATGGCTCTCTTTTCAACCGCCCAAAGGGCATGATTTTAAAAATAGCCAAGTTTAATTTCCACCATACTCTCTTCTCTATTCTCTTCAACAAAAAAATTTTAACCCTGTCTACCTTTTGATATTTCGCCTGGTACTCATTCTTAGCGTGCATCGACATTGCATACGTTTGAAAATGAAGGAGTGACAGCACGGAAAGCCGACACCGCTTCGCAGCGCGGCTATGGAGGTTCTTGCCTTATTGTTTGATTAGTCCCTCAGATATTGCTGTTATAACACAGGGGTCTAAGCATCTGCTTAGAACAAATCATTTTTAATTCTGTTCAACGCCCCGAGACCAATCAATGCCACGTCCAAAGTAAGAGAGAGAAAAAATTACCGAAGAAACAATTGAAACGAAGTTTACTTCAAAAAATTTGGGAAGAAGATTTTGAGGAACGAAGAAGCCAGAAATTTGGGGCCGCTACATGAGGGTATTTCACAGGGAATTTAAAGTCACATTGTGAGGAAAGTAGTTAGTTGAATGGTGGAAAAAGAGTCGGGGCCCCAAAGTTTCTGGCTTCTTCCTTCCTCAAAATCTTCTTCCAATTTCTTGGGGTAAACTTCGTTTCAATTTTTTCTTCGGAAATTTTTTTCTCTCTCTTACTTTGGACGTGGCATTGTTTGGTCTCGGGTCGTTGAACAGAATTAAAAATGATTTGTTCTAAGCAGATGCTTAGACCCCTGTGTTATAACAGCAATATCTGAGGGACTAATCAAACAATAAGGCAAGAACCTCCATAGCCGCGCTGCGAAGCGGTGTCGGCTTTCCGTGCTGTCACTCCTTCTTTTTCAAACGTATGCAATGTCGATGCACGCTAAGAATGAGTACCGGGCGAAATATCAAAAGGTAGACAGGGTTAAATTTTTCTGTTGAAGAGAATAGAGAAGAGAGTATGGTGGAAATTAAACTTGGCTATCTTTAATATCATCCCCTTTTGGGCGGTTGAAAAGAGAGCCATTTTTTTGCTAAAGATAAGTAGGATTAAATTTTTCTGTTGAAGAGAATAGAAAGAGAGTACGGTGGAAATTAAACTTGGCTATTTTTAATATCAATGCCCTTTGGGCGGTGGAAAAGAGAGCCATCGTTAATAAAGTTGGGAAACTTTTTTTTAATTTTGGGCCCGGGGTTTTTACTTGACTTTTGGTGTAAAGTTTTTTTGGAAAAAGATATCACGGTCCTTTTTGGGATACACTACTTGGATCATTCTGCGGCTTGACCATAGAAGCTGTGTTCAGATGCTAATCATGGAGGTTGATTGTAGGTAAAACAGACTGAAATTGAATTTTAAGTAAATACCAGTCTCTGATCGCAACTATGCGTAAGTTTTTTTTGTTTTTGTTTTTTTTTTGGCGGGGAAAGTTTTTAAAACCTGACCTTTTGAAGGTTCTGTGGGGGATTCTCCCTTACATCCCCTAATTTATAGTGGCAAACCCACTTAAACCTCTGTCGTATCGTTTCTATGCCAAAATTGCTAGCCTGGTTGAGTTATCCTTCGGGTTTCAGGTCATTGTTTTGCGTAGATACCTATTTTGATTCACTTCCATTTCTTGTACACTCCAATTAGAGCAGAGGAAACTATGTGCACAATCACAGTGGACTCAGTGATGGCTAGCTATGGGCTCCCCCAACCCCCGCCGGGGGGGGGGGGGGGCGCAATGCATCGGGGAGCGAAAAAATTTGAGAAGCAAAAGAGGAAGAGCAAAAAAGAGAAAAGGAAAGGAAAAGGGGAAAAAAAAAGGAAAAATGAAAAAAGGAAAATAAACTGTAGGGAATACCTTACGAACACTTCCTCAAACCATTTTTTCTGGGGGAGCCCCCCCAGACCACTAAGGATTTCTGGAGGGGGCCCCCCTAACCCCTAAAGGATTCTGGGGAGCCCCTAACCCCCCTAAAAAATTTCTGGGGGGGGCCCCCCAGCCCCCCTTTTAAAAATTCGGGGGGAGCCCCCCAGCCCCCCCTTTAGAATTCTGGAGGAGACCCCAGACCCCCTCAGATTTCAAAATTTTCACCTCTGGACATAATTCTGCATTCAATCCGAAGAGTTTGCAATTTTGTAGAGAAGCTGTAGGAATAGTTGCCTACTTTGTAATTTGAAGGCTAATTGAGACCCCTCATTTCTATTTTATGTTGTTTAAACGGGGTTTAGAGTAATTCCCCAGTATGTTTTTATTCTTTGAGCTGTATTCATTCTATTTGTTCTTTGCTCTATTTGTGCATGGGAGTTCGTTTTTTTCCTTATTTTTTATAGGTGGTCGAAATGTACTGATTCTTGCATTTCCTCCAATCAGTGCAATTTTTGTTCTTTTTTTCAAACTGTGGATCTTCAAAATTTTTTAGTTTAGTAGTTTAAACCCCCCCTCCAAAGATGTCCCTACTTATTGTAGATTGTGTAAAAAAATTTCAACAAAATTCACTCAGCCAGTTTTGATCAACTTTTCTTTATAAGTTTAATTTTCCTTGAATATTCTTTTTTTTGGTGTGATGAAACCTAATTCCCTTTAAACAGCCTCAGACTTAAGAGTTGTACCTATATTGTATTTAAAACATTGAAAAGAAATATCTGGCTAGGCTGGTTGCAAGCTTTTTGTTGCAATTTTCATCAAACTTAATTGAGTCATACTTGAATTTCTTTTTCCAATGATTATTATGTTTTTTTTTATAATTGCTTAGTTTAAAAAAATGTTGCTCGATTGCACCTATATTAGCCCTTGAAATGGTTTTAAAAGGTTGATTATGGTGACTATGTATCAGAAAAATTTTAGTATGTTGACAGTATGTTGTGTGCACAAAGTATTATCAAAATCCATCCCTTTAAATGATTGACTTCAAGTTTTCAAATTAATTCCTCATTTTAAATTTTTTTTTCCAGGTCCCATCCCCTGTTTTGCTTTTTTAATGCACTTGAGGGCTGTATACTGTAACTATAAGGGGTATTTTCTTTGGATACTAGTTACAGATTGCATGTGCTAGTTTTTATCAAAAATTTAAATTTAACCAAACCCGAACTATCCCAAATAATAGGATCATATTTTTATTTTCTAAATTTTCCCCAAAAATTTCGCTCGATCGCACCTATATTACCTCTTGAAAGGTTTTTTCCGTTGTTTTTTGGGGACATAGAGAGGAAAATATTTAAGTTTGTCGATAGTAGATTGTGTGTACAAAGTTTTATCAAAATTCATCGAGCCATTATTGATTTACTCCAAGTTTTAAGATTAAATTTTTCACGATAATTCCATTTCGTGACTTGAGCGCACCTATTTTGATTTTTTGAACAGTTTTGAGAAATGAATATTGTATTTCTTAATCTCTTTTGAAACCTGATTAGCAGTAAAAGGTGGGTTTTTATTCCAAGACTATCATTTCGAAACTCAGTTTTACAGTTAATGCATCGATGAGACTTAGAACAGCGGAAACTACTCTTTAGAATTGTAAACTTTTTCTGTTGGTAGGTATGTACATACCTTGTAGTAAATTTTAATTTTCTTATCGTTGTACTTGGACTTCCCGATTACCTGTAGGTACGCACTACTATTCTAAAGAGTGCAGATGGTACATGCGACGCACTCGACAAAGTATGGAAAGTCTTTGTGTTTGTAGCAACTTATTTGACTAAGCCGTGTCAGGTAGAAAAACATTTCAGCATTGTTACTGGCGAGGTTAGTAGAAGGGTCCACTGGCTTGAAAGCCATTTAGCTAAACTTAAAAACAGTGAGAATGGTCTATAGCCACTGACATTAATTCAACTACGCCTGACAAAAAAATCTGTGCATGAAATTCATGAGTAATATCTGCACAATTTAATTTCCAGGCAGCTTGAGTTTGATTTTTAGTGGAATGCAAGCCTTGACCCACATTTAAGGCTGCGACAACCTTTTTCCCGTCAAGCATAAAATAAGTTTATCACCAATGAAGAACCTGGCATGAGAAATAGGTATTGCTAGTTTCTGAGAACAATGTGTGTGTATACTGCAAACAATACCCGTAGTTTTTGGATTGATTACACGCCCCTGGGCATATCATTGAACATATTGATTTAAATTTAAAAAACAGTGAATCATTACTCTCCCTTTATTTCATTTGTATGTATTTAATATTGACAAATGTTGCACCAGAGTAACGCGTCTAGCAAATCCCTTGTAGCTCATGCCCCCGAAATTTCAACATTTAAAAAAGATTGATAAACTTACAGCGGTAATTGACACTGCGTAAGCTATGTAGTATCTATAAATTGAAGAAGTCTGCTGCTTTATGTAAATAAGAAGTTCTTACTTGCAAAGGAATAACTAAAGTAAATTTAAAGTACCGCAAGGTTTTTACCTGCAGTGAAAGCTTGCGATTCTAAAAAAATTTACCGCTGTTTTAAGTTTCATCCATAAATTAACTTTAAAACTCATTTTTATGAATGATAGTCTTGGAATCAACACCATCATTTATTTCAAATCTTGTTTCAAAAGTGAGCAAATTTTTAAATTTGGGACTTATTTACCACAGGGCATATACCTACCAACAGTTAAAGTTTGCAATTCCAAAAAAAAGTTTCCGCTGTTTTGAGTTCCATCGATGAATTAACGTTAAAACTGAGTTTCGCGAAAGGTAGTCTAAGACTCAAAACCCCCATTTACTGCAAATCAAGTTTCAAAGTAGAACATAAGTTGGCTGTTTCACTAGAAAAACCCAAATGGTAAGTACCACATTCTTGCTCTCCAACTGTGATTGATACTAGGTGTTACTGAAGTTACTGAGGGCCCCGAAATGTCAACATTTAGATCAGAGTGATAAACTTTCCCCCGTAATTGATGCTGTAAGCTAATACAGCTTGGACAAGTCTACTGTTTAAAGAAGATAGGGAGTTTCAAAGGAATAACTTTAAAAATAAATTTTTAAATAACACAAGATTCTTACCGTAGGGTAGCCGTACTGGAAGCTTGCAAAATATAAAAAAAAGTTTCCGCAGCTGTAAGTTCCATCGATGAATTAACCTTGAAACTGATATTTGCAAATGATAGTCTATGAATCAAAACCAAAATTTACTGCAAATCAGGTTTCAAAGTAGGACACTAGCTGGCTCTTACACCAGCAAACCAAGAGTTTTGTACTTACATGTTTTCCCCCCAACTGGAATGTGTACACTACAGATGGAGAGACAGAGTACACTGTGATTGTACACAGTTTTCCTCTGCAATAATTGGAGCGTAACAAGAAATTGAAGTAAATCAAAGTAGTACCTACACAATTAACAGGGACCTAATAGATAACTCAATCGTGCTAGAATTTCTGGCGCAGAAATGATGGGACTGCACTGAACTATCTTAGATTTCAGATAAACCTATGATTCAGGTGGGAGTCGGATGCACCGAAGAAATAAAAAACTATCGCACTTTCAAACACCATCAAAATAAGCAAAAAAAAATGACAAAAGCAAGAGTACAGAGAGGTTCTCTCCTACCAAGGAGGTTAAAAGAGATTGGATTGGATATCTAACTAATTAAACCAAGATTGAAACACTGTTTAGCAGCAGAGGGGAGAGAGTGAAAACAATGCCACTTGTACGTAAACTCCATCCGATCATAAGATGTGATGACCGACCTCTGGCAATTTTTTCTTTTCACAGAACTTATTATAATGAATCCTTCTCTAAAATTAAAACGAAATGGACTCGTGACTTTTATTATGATTCGTCCGATTTAGCCGTAACAACGGTAAAACTTGTTGGCATTCCCACCAGAGAAAGAAAAGTGTGTAGGACCGAAATAATTAACACTGTACTAAATACTAAATTGATCAGCAACCCGGGGACCGACGAATAGAGGAAAAAAAAAAAAAATAATAAATAACAAACAAATCACTCAATCTTCATTCTTCTCCTTCCTTCCTTCGCAACGCGACAGACTCTGGCGACAGAACGCTGAACTCGCTGAAAAGAAGCAGAGAGCAGCATGGCGGCTGAGCCGCACCGAATTCAAACATGAACTGTCGTTTTTTCGATGATTTTTTATTAAATTTCTCTTAAAGAAAAGATCAGAAAACTTAAGCCAGGTTTTAAGTTAGCTCTCTGAGAATCAATTCGTATAAAGTTTTTAAAGATTGGATGTATCGTTTAAGCTCTAGATGCGAGCAAAAAATTTCCCATTTCGATGCAAAAATGAAAAACTAAAATAGATGTTTTTTTGGGGTTTTCTCCTTTTTATAATTCCGATCTTTCTGAAATTTCGAAGCGATCGATTCTGATGCAAGACGAATCGATTGATACCGGGTGGTATAGGGTTTTTCAGTGGAAGTAGGTCGTTTCACTGATTAAAGTTCCAAAATCACCCATATCGACGCATTTTGCTCTCATCCGTGTATAGTTACTGTCGCAGACGCCATCGTCCTCATCGGTTAGGTTAGGTTTGCTTCTTTGTCTCTTTTTTTTTCTCTCGGTCTTTTTTTTTAACTTGGCCGATGGCTAGCGCCATTAACGATAAACCATGGGTGCTGCTTTTAGGCTGGCTGCATCGCTACGTTTTTAAGCACGATAGCGAACGGAGCGTCCGCCACCATGTTAGTAAAAGCCTTCTCGACAGGGTCGCCGCATCGCGGCATGATCTCACTAGTCGCGCGGGCTACATTCTAAATTTCTTCCACGGTCATTACTCATTCAAAAGTTGTACCCTCTCCCCTTTCCCCCCCCACCATCCCTCGCCCCAAACAAATCTAAATTTTTTCATCACTTCAACAACAACAATTAAATGTACTAACACCTCCCCCCCCTTTCGCCGGAACAACCTTACCTAAACACACTCTAAGTCGGCTTATCCTGGCAGCCACGCTCCCTGTCCTTTTCCCCCAAGGATCATCATTCTGCTCGGCAAGTAGTCACTTTCGCACAGAAACAAGATTTTTTACAGTTTCGCACACTTTTAGAAATGCACTTTCGCACAGTTACAGTTTCGCACAGTTTCGGTTGGTGCACAATTTGGCAACGTTTCATAACTTTTCGACCTATTCGACATATTCGGCGAATTTAGTGCATTCTGGAGAAGGTGACGAATTTTTCAGTGAATTCACAGTAGAGATGTTCTGCTCAAGCTCACGCGAATTCAGACAGAGCTCACACCCCAATATATCTAATGGGGGTGTTGCATGAACTTTCAAGCGTTCCGTATATACAGGGTTTCTGAGAAATGAGTTCACATTGTTGCTGTGAGGGCCTGGTAGATCGTAAAAATCTGAATAATTCAGGAATAATATATTACCCCTAAGTGACTTCAGAGAAAATGTCGGAGGGCTCCCACCCCCCTTAGGAAGGGGCGTAAGCCCCAAAATGTACCCTGTGTTGCCGATATATTGCATATTCCAAATCGCTTTTAATTAGAATGAAAATCATTGACCCCATATTTTTCATTTTTTTTTGATTCGGACGCGCGAACACCTAGTAATAAGGGTGCAAAGTTGTTCAAAATTGAAAATATTTGAAACGACCCTGTTTTGGTGAAAAGAGGCTTGGGTGGCTCGCTACGTCACGATTTGTTTAGTCAAGCAGAGCGGGAGTTGAGGCCAGCCGCTGTCACTTTGAATTCTTACGGCACGGTACTTACGCGTCAGTCGAACCCATCCCTCTTTACACGCGATTTTCTCGAATATCATTTGTCGCACGTAAGTAAGCATTTAAGAGAATTAAAATCGAAAGAACCTTTATTTTCAATGCTGTTTCATGTCTTTACTTTCCTGCTTGACAGGATGGACATCAAATATGGCAGACCGCATAAAATGAAGGATTAGCTCAAAAAAGTCCACTTTGGAGTTTTTAAAAGTAGTTTCTTACCCACCTCAATAAGAGGCTCAGAAATCTTTAAGTTTAATGATCCGATAGGAACTTTTGTGTTCTTGAAAATTGTTCATTGATATTTTTTTGTCAGATGTTATTGAGATACAAAGAGAAAATCAATGAAAAATACGGCTTTCCGTCAGAACTCCCGCAACGTCAACTTTTGGCTTTTTCAATTTCCAAGCTGACAGAAAAACTAAGAAAAAACCACAAAAACCTACACATTTAAAATGGAATTTTACGCTTTTCTACTTTGATTCAGACAATTTTTTATGCAGAAAGCATCGTAAATGAAATAAATGAAGATAACTATACGAAAACTCCGGAGTCGTAGTCAGTATTTTAACCCGGAACAGCTCAACTTTTTTGCTGTCATTATTGTATCAAGCAGCTTTTCAAGGTTGCGGTACTTTTGATCACTAACTGGACGTTAATATTTCCATTTCTGGAACAAAATAGAACGGGTTACTCTTGGTTGGTCTAAAGTTACCGCGGTTGGAAGACAGACTAATCAGATTGGTTGGCTAGTTCCGTTCTGATAGATAGTGCAAACCATGCCAGCTAACCGCATTAAAAAAATACAGCATTCCATAGCGTTCCTGTTTAAACAGTACCCTTTAATTTATAGATGGATTGATGGATTTTTGCTATCCGTGCAACATAAAAACGGATCGGTGAGCAATTGGTTAGCAAAGAGATTCCACTCGTTGCAAACCAGCCTCCACTGATACGTTTTGATGCATTTTGGAAGGACGCTCCACTACTTGTTGTTTTCGAGGGGGGGGGGGGGGACGAGCCGCCAATGAAATCCAGGAAGTATTTTGGGGTGGCAATGAATTTTTAAAATTAAAGCGACGCGTTGCAGGAGCATTTTCTGTTGAAAAAGGGGAGAAATAATGGCTACGGGGGAGGGGGGGGACATGAGAAGGAAAGAATTGTCGATTGCAGCCCACGGTTATTATAAAGATTCAAGGTGTATGAAATGGACAAACTTGCAAGGATAAACATTTTTGAAAATATAAGCGACGATAATTTGATCCACATATTTGCTTTCCCCTCTCCCTCTCCCTCAACCTCGCTCCTTAATCCACCCTCTTTCCCTCCCACTTTGCTCACTTCGCCCACTCTAGGTTATTTTCCGGTCTATTTTTAAAGTCTACATCTTTTGATACTTCAGTTTAGTTAGAAAATATGGATCATTTACCCCATCCTCTTTGCCTTGGAGTAGATGAAAAGCACCAGCCCTTTGAATGCCTGGCAGGAACCAAACGGGATGACTCCGGATAAGCCTTTCGAGCAAGGTGATGTCACAAGAGGTCTCCTCATCGTCCTCATTAACGTCATCCCCATCGTTCTCGTTCACACTCTCGTCAGCATCACTGCTCAATGGAGACGAGTCACAACTTGTCAGCTGAAACAACGAATAGATAAAAAAAAATTAAATCGGTAAATTTACCTCGCTAAATAAGAGGCACTGCTGTGGAATTACATGAGAAGACGGAACACGGATAGTATAAAAGGAAATTACGGGAGCACTTCCGGACGCGTGACACTCAGATGCCGTTACATTTAAAACTGAGGAAATTCCGTTATGTTTTAAGTGAGTGTAACAGGCATCGTGCCAAAGACAGAACCTAGCCTTTTTGCGGAGACGATCAGATTAGCGTCGGGGATGACCTTGAGATAGAGATGCGGATTCCACTTCGAACCTTATCAGCTGATGGCGGGCTGACGAAGAGTTTGGGTCCACGAGATGAATTGGCATTCCACGTCCTGAACGTGATAAGGCACAAGCAGGATGTGTCTACAGCGAAACCCCTTTTGTTTCGGTAGACATATTATTCGTCTACTATGAACAAACTCTGTTTCACGATCAGAATGTCTGCTGCGCCCAGTATCATTTTTTTCAGTGCAGTTAAGCTTTCGTGCCCCCTATTTTTCCTAAGGCTAGGAAAGTCACAGTAAGATGATATTGACGGCAAATGAAATACATATGATTTCAAGATCTAAAATACCATATAAGTATCAAAAGATAAAGACCTCGCCCCCTTCAAACTACTCGAGGAAAAATAGGCGTAAAAGGTAGTACCTCCTCCAAGGTGAAAAGCCTCCCTTTTGCACTTGAAGAGGGGAGGGTACGGTTAACAGACGTTTCGTCCTGTTTTTTTCGTCCGCTCGATTTTTTGTCCTTTATTTTTCGTCCTATGAACATTGGTCCTTGATAATTCGTCCAATCAAATTTCGTCCTGTAGATTAATTGGTCCTTTTATTAATTTCGTCCTCGACTGCAACGTTCATGAGTTTTTATTCCGATTATTATTTTATGTCCAAAGTATGTCTTTTATCCTGTAATTTTAGTCCAATTTTGTTTGTCCTTAAAAAAAGTTGGTTTCGTCCAATGCTCCTTTTCATTAAGTTGCAGGTAAAATAAAATGAAGAAATAGAATTTCACAAAAAACAAATTAATATTGTATTACAACAAGGGGTTTTATTCATTTTTCTTTTGAGAAAATGCAATGCCCAGAAAAAAAGTGAAAAGAAAGGTTTTTATTGAGCTGCATCGCCACATAGCAACAATTGTTTCTACATATGGAAATATTGTTGCGCCATCTATTGGGTGACTCGGTAACGAGACGCACACTAACTGCCATATTATAAACCTACCATTCAATGCAATTTTGTAACTTTGGGTACGCGCTATTCATTGATGAATTTTTGAGAATGAATGAAGAAAAATACGGAACGGTTAAATGATTCTTGCGCCAAAATTATTGTTTTGAAAATTTCTTGTTTCTTTTTATTATTATTGTTTTTTCTTTGAGTGTGTGTTATGTTTGTGAAATTAAGAAAACAAACATAAGTGTGTATAGAACGAACCAAACTTTTTTTGAGGACAAAAAACAATGGACTAAACTTACAGGACAAAAGACACACTCTGGACCTAAAAATAATTGGACTAAAAACTCATGGACGTTACAGTCGAGGACAAAAATAATGAGTGGACCAATTGTGCTACGGGACGAAAATTGAAAGGACAAATTATCAAGGACGAAATGTCATGGACAAAAAGAAATGACGAAAAAAAAAGTGGACAAAAAAAACAGGACGAAAAGTCTTGTAACCGTTGGTACACTACACTTAGATACTTTGAAAGAAAGTGGGGGTTGGGGGTGTAAAAAATATGATATTATATGTAAAAGTAAGTTTGCCGGATTTCAAAATTAAGTTAGAAATTATAAGTTTCCTCAGAAATTCGCCTCGGCTAGTGCCTCATCAGCTTTCTCATCATTGGAAACTAAAGTATATGAAATAAAAATTGTAATGATGACTGAATTTTTACTAATTTTGAGATTAAATTTACGTGAATAATTACTGAAATAATAACTGAAAATTTAGGTAATTTTAAAGTTTTACGTTAACGCGCGCCTCTGTTGAAAAGTATAAGTTTTAGTGGTAGCTTTAATCAAGCCTACCAACTAAAATGCTGAAAAGAAAATAAAGATTAGAACACAAGTTTTACTGGTAGCTTTAATCAAGCCGACCGAAATAAATAATGCTGAAAAGAGAAAACACAAAATTAAGTTTAGAGAGAGAGAGAGAGAGAGAGGCGCAGCTTTAATCAAGCCTGCGTTAGAGATAAAGAGAGATAGATAGAGATAGAGAAAGCAGCTTTAGTCAAGCCTGCTTATTTATATAATGGGTTACATAAGAACGGAAAAGTACTGGTAGATTGCATAATAGGTTATATAAATGAACGAAAAACTGGTTGCTTGCGTAACTGGTTATATAAGAGGTTATATAAGAACGGAAAATTACTGCTTGATTGTGTAACTGCTTATACAGGGTGTAAAAAAAAAGGAGCAGCTCCGAATAACTCGAGTTTGGGTTCGAATTTCAAAAAACGCTGAAACACGGGTTCCATTATTTTGAGGAGGACATCTTTTAGGGGGGTTGCCAAATTCCAGGCCCCCCCAGGGGGCGGGTACGGGGGTCACCGCCCCCCTAAATCACATTTCTCAAATGGCGACCCCTAATTTTTATTACATAACTTTGAAGAACATCAAATTCTAAGCATTTTGGCGCAAACCGCAGGTCGATATCTTTTTCCGTGTTCGAGATATCGAAAGTCAAAGTTCGATTTTGACCCATTTTCAAAAATTCATAACTCCCACTAAAAAAGTCGGAATTTAAAAAACTAGTAGCTTAAAATGCTCAACAAAACAAGTCTTTTTCAGAAAAAAATACAACTGTCCAGGAAATTTGAATTTTAGGCTCCGAAAAAAATATTCAAAATTTTCGAAAATTTTGAATCGGCGATATTCTTGTAAAACGGCCAGAATCGACAATTTTGGCTTAAAACCTGTTGGCTGAGTCCAAATGAGCGATGCAAAGCTCTCTAAAGTCCCCAAAACCCCATTAAAGCCCGAGAGAGAAGTGTTTCCTGACTAAATTTAGCAGTGTTCTCAATACTGAGTTTGATCATTTTAAAGGTGATTTTGAGACTTTCTTGAGCTTTTAAGCGCTTTGCATCGCTCATTTGGACTCAGCCAACAGGTTTTAAGCCAAAATTGTCGATTCTGGCCGTTTTACAAGAATATCGCCGATTCAAAATTTTCGAAAATTTTGAATATTTTTTTCGGAGCCTAAAATTCAAATTTCCTGGACAGTTGTATTTTTTTCTGAAAAAGACTTGTTTTGTAGAGCATTTTAAGCTACTAGTTTTTTAAATTCCGACTTTTTTAGTGGGAGTTATGAATTTTGGAAAATAGGTCAAAATCGAACTTTGACTTTCGATATCTCGAACACGGAAAAAGATATCGACCTGCGGTTTGCGCCAAAATGCTTAGAATTTGATGTTCTTCAAAGTTATGTAATAAAAATTAGGGGTCGCCATTTGAGAAATGTGATTTAGGGGGGCGGTGACCCCCGTACCCGCCCCCTGGGGGGGGCCTGGAATTTGGCAACCCCCCTAAAAGATGTCCCCCTCAAAATAATGGAACCCGTGTTTCAGCGTTTTTTGAAATTCGAACCCAAACTCGAGTTATTCGGAGCTGCTCCTTTTTTTTTACACCCTGTATAATAGGTTATATAAATGAAAAATACAGGGTTGCAAAATTAAAAAAAAAAGGGGTTTCTTTTATTGAGGATTAAACATACTTGATAGTCTCATAGCTCTTGAAAAGACCTTTCATTGGCCGTCAAGATCATTATGCAGCAACTTTTCTAGCTTGAGAAAAAAAGGGGGACAAATAATGCGCTTGACGAAATGTATACCCCTTTTTGCGCTTAAATGGAGGGGGGGAGGGGTTGCAGAGGTTTCAAACGTGGTGGGTTTGCAGATATTGCTAAGATTTTTCGTTTTCTGTCAATATCGTTTTTCAACGATGTTTCCATCGCGAGAAAATATGGAGGGGAGGAGGAAAAGGATCACTTACCAACTGTGGCCGTGGGGCGTGGCCCCCCATAAGTTTTGAACAGAGTGCAGTCAAGTATTGCGATTTGCAGCATTTTACATTATTTTTGATGAAGACTCGATTCCTGAAATAACCCCCCCCCCCATTCAATTTGAAAAAACAAAGTTCGTCACAAACACCCCATATCCATAAAGAAGCGTCCTCTGAAACTCTTTCGGGTGTCGAAAGAAACTTACAAGTGTTCTGGCATTTTTCGGTCAAAAGTAAAGAGGAGAAAAGGACCTCTAGGACAGTGGGACACCCTGATTTCATTCCTATATACGTGTATAGTTTCCAACGCCAACCCTTTTGAAAATTATTTCTCAAAAATTATTTCTCAAAGTTTCCAAATCAGTCAGTGAGTTAGAGATTACAGCGCGCGCGGGAAATAAAATCGGGAAAGTTTCAATTTCGCGAGGAAAGAAAGTAACCTCTAAATGCACTTTACTGTCTCTTGAATAGAATTTCCAGATTTGTGGGGGAAAAAAATGAGCGAGGGAAAATGGACTGTTTTCAACATGTAAAGGTTCTCGTAAATTTAACCGTCGATGGGCGGGTTCGGAGAAATTTTCAATCTTATTTCCCTCAGCTTCCCATCTATACAGTCGCACAAGTCATCAATTTTGCTGATCGTCGGCCCATTCAATCAAACTTTTAGGGGCCGCCAAATAAGGGACGATGAAATAATGCGACGAAAAGAGGGAGAGCATCGAAAATTCCTCCTTCTTCCGACTCTCGCACTAATTGGACGAGAACGTTTTTAATCCGTCTTTTCTCATGTTTTCATCCCCCCTTTTAATGCCCCTTCTCTTTATGGCCCACCGTCTTGCATCTCATCCTTTTCGACCTCTACTCTATCCTATTCTTTTTCAATCATATACTCTCTTTCACTACCTTTCCTGCTCTCTTCGAACTTTCTACAACAAAATATCGTGTTAGTCAGGAAAATAAAAGTGCATCGAGAAGTCAGGGTAGAGTTACACCAATGATGCCTAATGAGACTGTGTCTCGGACGAATGGACAGGAAAAGCATGACATGCTACCATGCTACGACCTCTAACAACCGTCATTATTGATTTCATGTTTTGGTAACCGTGCAAAATAGACTAACAATAAGCACAGTAACAACATCGCACAATAATCACAAAAAAAAGTCATCAACTTCAAGCTCCTCGCTGTTTTGACCCTTAAACCACCAGGTACCTTAATAAGGTACACTTAATTTTGGAGAAACAAGACGGATGACAGATCGGCATGTTTACTGCGAAACATTCATTATCTTACGCCGTTTTCGCTAAAAAGATAGTGGACGGGTGGTCTGAAACACCCTGTATATTTGAGGTTCCGCAACGGTTCCGCTTTTGAAACAAAACAGATAAAGACGCACAAAATGATCTTATAAAACTGTTTTTTCGGTGCCTTGGGTGCTTAAGAGAGATTGGACCGGTGTAGTCTATTCCTACAGACGAAAAAGGAAGCGCTTCAATGACCCTTTCTGCTGGAAGCGGAGCCATGATCAGACTTGATGCAGTCGGACGATTTCTCGCACAAACTACACATTTGTTTACTGTTCTATTGGCTGCGGCACGTCCATGGATGGGCCAAAATTTCTGTCTTACACTGGCAAGAAGTTGTTGTTGTGTGGCGTGGCATAATATCTCATGTTCCTCTTGAAAGATGAGATGAGTTAATCTGTGCTTTGCAGGGAGTAAAATTGGATGCTTTCTGGCTTCTGCTCCTTGCATGTTTTGTAACCTTCCCCAACCCGTAAAACATTTTCTGAATCCAAAAAAGGGGTGTAAACTGATAATTATGCTTGAGGTTTTGATTTCGCCGGCGTGTTTACGCAGATCACAAATTTCTTCGGCAAAATGCTCGGCTTGTACCTGTTTAACGCACAAGGTTAAAGCTGCATTAATTTCAGCGCTCGTCAATGTGCTCGCTGACTGTTTTGTAAACTTTCCGGGTTGAATGTTTCTGATGAACCGCAAACAGTAAGCTAGAATTCTCAGAATCTTACTAAATTTTGAAAATTTATCCATGAGGGCCAAAGGGGTCAATTGATGAACTGATGCGATGACAGACCTGGGTCGGATTTCAGGTATTATTGTTGGTATGTCGAATGAAGGCTTCAGCCAATGGTTCTTTGATGGAAGTAGCCATTTTGGACCGTGCCACCATAAGCGTGATTTGACTAAAGACGCAGTTGACGTTCCCCTGGTGATGAGATCTGCTGGATTATCTCTGCCTGGAACGTGCGACCACGTGATGTTTTCTCCATTTGTTAATTGTTGTATTTCTGTTGTGCGATTTGCGACGTAAGTTTGCCATTTATGTGGAGAATATTTGATCCAATGGAGAACTATTGCCGAGTCCGTCCATAAATACACATGAATGAGTTTGATGGTTGTAGCTGTCAGAACTTTACTGATTAAGTTTGAAAGCAATAGTGTGGCGGATAGCTCTAACCTAGGTAAGGTTTGAATTTTCAAAGGGGCTACTTTAGATTTAGAGGAAAAAAAGGCGGGTTTTTTTCTTGTTTTTGTGAAAACTCACCACGTAAACGCAAGCTCCTAGGCCGTGAATTGATGCGTCAGCAAAACCATGGAATTCTATTTTGTTGTCTTCAGAAAAGGTTGAGAGGTGTCTAGGAACTTTCAAACTCTTGAGAGATATCAAATCGTTGCGGAGGTCGTTCCATTTTTTATTGATTTCGTTTGGTAATCCTTCATCCCAGCCAACTTTCATTTGCCAAAGTTTCTGAAGGATAAACTTAGCTCGCACTACCAAAAGAGCAACTAGTCCTAAAGGATCGAAGAGTTTTGAAGACTCTGACAAAATTGTTCTTTTGGTGAAGTGAGAGTCAGATGAACACACAATCAATGATGAGCTGAACCAGATTTCATCAGCCTTCGAATTCCACGCCGTTCCTAAAACTGATTCGTCTTCTTTCGGATTAAGATATAAGGGTTCTGGATACTCTTCGTTATCCTTAAGAACTGTGGGATCATTAGAGACCCATTTTCTAAGGGAAAATCCTCCTGAATCAACTATCGTCTCCGTGTTTGCTTTTAATTTTTGAGCTTCCTTGACATTGGAGGCTCCTGATAAGAAGTCATCAACATAGAATGATTTTAGAATTTTGGCCGCTGCCTCAGGTAAAGGTCCTTCATGTAGGTGTGCTGTTTCTCTCAATGACCTAATGGCCAGGAATGCAGCCGGAGTGGTACCATATGTTACGGTGTTGAGTTGATAGGTTTTAATATCTTCATTTCGATTTTCTCTCCAAAGAATCTTTTGAAAGAGCTTGATTCAAAATGGAGGTTTTTCTCCCCCCCCCACCGATTTTCCTGAAACTTTGTATTTTGATAGTACTTGATATAAGTAGTCTTTTTTTCAAAAAAAGTTTTTCCAAAAATAATTAGGGGAGGAGTTACAGTGTTGCAAAGTTGCACCTTTCAAAAATTCATAACTTTCGCGGCAATCATCCGATTGAGACGCGATTTTCACCAAAAGATGCGGATTGTAAAGCACTTTCATGCCATTTAAACGGAATTCAATTTCAATAATTTTTGACTTAGTTATCGTCATTTTTGTGATTTTTTGGCCACTCAAAATCTACTTAAAGTGAAATAAAAAAAAATGGAATTTTTTGCTTTTGACCGGGTTAAAATATGTTATTTCTCTTTAAATTTTGCGTAAAATGAGCCCAAGCAGAATGCAGGGCGATTTTTTGTTCAGGAGTTATGCATTTTTTAGTAAGCGAAAAACGAGTTTTTTAGGGTGCCCATGAGCGTTCGATAGAGATGCTCAAGTCAAATAAATGGAAACAGTATTTTTTGATTTTGATCAAATTTAAATATGTTATTTCTACTGAAATTCTGCGTAAAATGAGCCCAAGCAGAATGTGGGGCGAGTTTTTGTTGCAGAGCTATGCGCGTTTTAGTAAGCGAGAGTCGAGTGGTTGAGGCTACCCGGGCTACCCACGTCTTTGAGCCTCTCCACAGAACGCTCGACTTTCGCTTACTAAAACGCGCATAGCTCCGCAACAAAAAACGCCTCACATTCTGCTTGGGCTCATTTTACGCAGAATTTCAGTAGGAATAACATATTTCAATTTGATCAAAATCAAAAAATACTGGTTCCATTTATTTGACTTAAGCCTCTCTATCGAACGCTCATGGGTACCCTAAAAAACTCGTTTTTCGCTTACTAAAAAATGCATAACTAGTGAAAAAAAAATCGCCCTGCATTCTGCTTGGGCTCATTTTACGAAAAATTTTAAAAGAGGAATAACATTTTTTAAACCCCGGTCAAAAGAAAAAAATTCCATTTTTTTTATTTCACTTTAAGTAGATTTTGAGGGGCCTAAAAATCACAAAAATGACGATAACTAAGTAAAAAATTATTGAAATTGAATTCAGTTTAAACGGCATGAAAGTGCTTTACAATTCGCATCTTTTGGTGAAAATTGCGTCTCAATCGGATGATTGCCGCGAAAGTTATGAATTTTTGAAAGGTGCAACTTTGCAACACTGTAACCCCCCCCTGATTTTTTTCGGAAAAACTTTATTTGAAAAAAAAACTACTTATATCAAGTCCTATCAAAATAAAAGTTTCAGGAAAATCGGTGGGGGGGAGAAAAACCCTATTTTGAATCAAGCTCTTTCCTTTGGGAGGGTACGATCCAGATTTGTCTATACATTTTTGTGCAATCTCCAGACACGACGATCGGGTACTCGCGGAAACGCAATAGGATTGAGAAGAGGTCCTCTTGAATCACGGGACCAGATAATAAGATCTCATTTAAGGAAACTCCAGTTGTAGTCTTCGCAGATGCATCAAATACGACTCTTAGTTTTTGGTGAGTCTTGAATCATCGAGTATTCCCAAGTGCGGTATGTAGTATGAAAGTTCATCGCCTGAACCTTCCTTTACCAGACTCATGTGACCTAATTCTATGTATTCTTTGAGGAAATCGCTATACATTTGCTTTAATTTCGGATCCTTTTCAAATTTTCTTTCCAGAGAGAATAGACGTTTTAAGGCCAATGAACGGGAATCGCCAAGGATTTGAGTATCTGTTTTAAACGGGAGTTGTACAATAAATCTCCCTGTTTGGTCACGTTCAGTTGTTTGTTAAAAAAGTTGCTCACATTCATCTGTCTGAGGCGGGGAAACATTATAGACACTCTTCCTGCCCCCAAAAATTTGCGGAGAGAATCGTCAATTGAGTGCAATGATGTGAAAAAGACACTGTCAGCTTTGTGTGCTTGATTTGAGGTTGAAGTGAAGTCACTAATGAGAAATGATTCTGAGAGCGGATTGACAGCGATCCATCCCAAATTTTGTTTCAATCAACTGTAGTAAACGACGTCCATTTGATATGCGTTTTAAACCCAACAGATTCCAAAAAAGAGACGAACCAATTTTCAAATGGACGTCACCACCTTTGTGAAACTCAGGGTCTGCATGCGTAATTGATGAAATTTTGTGTTCAAATGATTTTTCCCTTCGCCAGTTGCATGGTGGGATGAAGATAGGTAAGCTTTTTATAACTAAGCATGGACTTTGAATGATAAATGAATCATCAAGACTTGACATATGAAGGATCTCTTTTTGGACACAAAAGCGGAGCCAATTCCAGTGACTGAACAAGCGATATCTTCTGTGGGTAGTTTTAAAGTTTCTGCGAGTTCTACAAAATGCAACTGGATTGCGATCCACTGTCAAGCAAAGCCTTACAGAAATGGTATTTTTTATTTGAATCTTGCAATCTCATACAAACTGTGGCTAGTCATACGTCATTCTGGGTATTTTGGTCGTTTGAAGTATTTTCTCTTCTTGGTTTTCGGGGTTTGTTACCTTTGGCAAAATATAATAAACGTTATGCTTTCCCGAACAGATCGAACACGGACGGTTAATGCAATCTCCTTTATGGGTTTTAAGCATTGGGGGCACAATGATTGTGATCTCACAATTGTAAACCTATCGGGGATGGTCAGTTTCCTGAATTTAAAGCAGAAGAACAGGGCATGATTTTCGCCACAGTAGCTGCACTTCCGGATGAATTTTTGGTTTTGTTTTGTTTTTTGGCCCCTGTCATCCTGTTTTGATTTCTTTTCGATATGTAGGAAGCTGTAATTAGTTGGTGCTTTCCTTTTTTCTTCCGGACGAGAAGTGATTTTGGAGGTCCTGTATTCATTATGATAACTGGTGTTTGGTTGTTTGGTGTTCAGTTTTTTATTTTTTAGCGATTCTAAAAATAAACCAAAAATGCAAATAAGGGTCTGTTGCAAACTTTTGCTACAGCGTTATAGAGTGTACAATCTCATGTGAAATCGTGTGAAAAGTCCATTGGTGGCATCAGAAAGTCATAAAATGCGGTATAAAACTCACGAGAGACGTTTAAAGAAATCCAAGATGGGGGTAAAATATTGAGCAACCTTTTGCATGCACCCCGAACATCCAAGGATAGCCAACCTCACAATATTAATCACACCCAATCACAACGTAAATAAACACATAACCTCTGAAGCTGTGAGGTTGTCAACGTTGGCAATCCTTGGATGTTAAAGGTGCATGCATACAGATTGCTCAATATTTTACCGCCATCTTGGATTTCATTAAAGTCTATTGTGAGTTTATTATCGCATTTCATGACTTTCAGATGCCACCAATGGACTTTTCAGGCGATTTTACATCAGATTAAACACTCTTAATCGTTCTAGCAAAAGTTTGCAACAGACCCATTCTTCTCTCGTGGGTGAGGTTTTTGACGGTGCTGCATCTTCCCATTTATCGAGTGTTGACGGATCAAAATTAGAAGTCAAGATGTAAGTAATCATGGGGTCCCACGAGGCTGTAGAGACCCCAATTGACTCTAAAGCTTGAAGCGTTTGATTAAATGAGGTGTGAAGGGCCTCCAGATCTCTGGCTGAGAATTTGTCTTTTTTTTGATGGATGACATAGGATTCATGAGGGTTTTAATATGGTTATGGAGAAGAATTTTCTTGTTTTTGAACTTGTCAAGGAGCGTTTTTAATGCCACTTCATAGTTTTCTTGTACAAATTCTATATTTTTTATTAAAGCGGCGGCCTTGCCAGATAGGGTTGTTCGTAAATAATGGAATTTAAGAATCGGGGTCAGAGATTTGTTGGAGTGTATTAATGAATTGAACATTTGGTAAAAGGAGTACCATTGCTCACATTCGCCGTTGAATCTTGGAAGTTCTGGAAACTTCAGATGAGGATTGGTGAAAGAATTTCCAGAATTTTTGTTTTTCTCATTTTGTGATTCAGTTTGTTAAGGATGTAGGAAAGCTTTTGCCTTTCCCATTGTTGAAAAATATTCGGCTTCTAATGCAATAAGTTCGTCTTCCGTTATCGAGTGTGGATCGATGGATCGAAGTTCATAATGAGCATTGATACATCGATCGAGTAGATTTAGAGAAGCGTTGTATCGTACCTCGATCGTGGCAACGTCGGTTTCTGTGCTGATATTCAAAAAATTGGTGAAAGAGCTCAGCTGATATTTTAAACTTTCTTTCGTTCGTAGCAATTCGTCGCTTCTGTTCGCCATCTGACTCGACGTTGCCGTTGATGTCCGCTCACTCCTTCTTGTTCCGGTACTCATAACGAAGATGTCAACTTTCTGTGAATAAAACAGATAGTTTGGTTTGTAGAAAGATTTTTCGTATTTGTATGGAGGCGACAGCCACTACACACAACGCACTATTATTATTATTTTAAGTGTCGTCAGATTTCAATCCTGAAGGCAAACTTCCCTCAATTAGGAAGTATGAAATGAGGACCGAAATCCGGCAACACTGATTTTCATTAAGAATTCTTTTATTGTTTATTTTTTTTAAACTAAAGTTGTTTTTTTTTTTTTTTTTTTTTTTTTTTTTGGGGGGGGGGGTTTAAAGTTGTTTCAATAGTTGTTTTGGCCCAATGATGGTGAAACTTTGTCACTTTAATGGCAACCTGACCTATGAGGTACCAATATAATTGTACGGAGGCAATACCCACTACATACAATACACTAATATGGAGGCAACAGCCACTACATATTAAGTTTTGACACGGAGGCGACAGCCACTACATGTGCTTATTTGAGTACGGAGGCAACAGCCACTACATACAATACACTTATATGGAGGCAACAGCCACTACATATTAAGTTTTGACATGGAGGCGACAGCCACTACATGTACTTATTGGAGCATGGAGGCAACAGCCACTGCACACCCATTTTTCATTTTCTTTTTAGTATGGAGGCAACGGCCACTGCATACAAAATTTCGTCGATTTCACTTTTTTTAGGTTAACACATCTAATAGACGTCTTTTCTTTTCACAACATGTTTTCTTCTCGTGAATTTAATGCTTTTAAATCACGCCGAGGTCACCATTTTTGTTACGACTTTAAGTAACAAATGAATAAACAAGGAAATTACCTCTTTGGGGATAAATAATCATCATTTTACTATTTATTAACAAGAGTTTGTCTCTTTATGAGAACAGACTAATAAAACTGATGAGAAGTGATTAAGGTTATATTAAAGGAAAAAAGGGTTACTATAGAAACAATTTTTAACACTCCGGTTCAAAGTTGAGGGGCTCAGTGTCTTGCTTTCAGCACAGCGAGACCGCATGCGACCCATTGATCATGCGGCAGTTGAGGGGAGGCCGCCAGTGGCCCCGATCAAGCCGTCTTCTCACGCAATTTTCTCGAAAACCGTAATTCTCAGCAATGAACCGACTTGTTTGATCGAAAGAACATGAAATTAACAATTGGGATGGTTTGGTTGTTTTTTTCAGACTTACCGAGACGAGTAAAGAGAAAATCACATGAAAATTAAGGTTATAGAACGAAACTTCCGATAATCCCCTTCTGTAAATCTCTGTCCCCCAGTTGACATGGCAGAGCTCAAAAACTCGAATGAAACGTAAGCATCGGAAATTTTACGCTCTATAAATTTGTCCTTTTGTGTTTTTTTCTCAAAATGGGCGGTAAACAAGGAAAATTGAAAAATTCTGCGAAAATGTCGGATTTTCAGCGATATTCCGGGAATCGAAATTTTTGAGATTGGCTCGTTATCTGACTCATGGAAGAACAAAAAATAATATACGTGTAACCCCAATCGAATGGAAATTTTCTAATCTTCCTCTTTGATAACCAGAATTTTTCGTGTTAGACGCATCGGTACCAAAATATGGTGAAAAACTGCGTCGAGATCTGAGTTGAAATGACACTCACCATCAAGATCGTCCAAGTTGCTGCTGTTTTTTGCATTTTCCGTGGTTTCGGTGCGTCTTACATGAAAAATTATAGAAAGCAAAGAGAAAGATTAGAAAATTTCCATTCGATTGGTTACACTTATATTATTTTTGGCTCTTCCATGAGTCAGATAACGAGCCGATCTCAAAAATTTCGATTTCCGGAATATCGCTGAAAATCCGACATTTTCGCAGAACTTTTCAATTTCCCTTGTTTACCGTCCATTTTGAGAGAAAAACACTAAAGAACAAACTTAAAGAACATAAAATTTCAGATAGATATGTTTCATTCGATCTTTTGAGCGTTGCTTTGTCAATTGGGTAGACAGTGATTTACAGAATAGGACTGTCGGAAGTTTCGTTCTCTAACCTTAAATTGTTATCTGATTTTCGGTCGATCCGTCTCTTAGGTAAGTTTGAGAAAAAAAACACCAATCCATGTCAAATAATAATTTTGTGATCTTTCGATTAATTAGATTGGTTTGTTACTGAGACTTACGGTTTTCGAGAAAATGGCGTGAGAAGGCGGCTTGATCGGAGCCACCGGCGGCTGCCGTAGGATTCAATAGGCCTGCCACGCTGCCGTCCGGCCGATAGAATAGGGATGGGTACCTCCGCTGAGCAAACCGAAGGAATGACGTAGCTGTGACTCGCTAACCGATGTTTCCCGCCACGGGCCGTTTTAAATCTTATCAATTTTTCGGCACTTTGAACCCATTTTTTTTCGGTGTTCCCGCGTCCAAATGAAAAAAAGAAAAAATACGGGGTCCTTAATTTTTTCTCTTTTCCATTTTAAATTTAAAAAAATTAGACTCGACAGCCCTATTGTTAACTTTGCTCTATCTTCCTCTGATATCTAGGTTTCCTGAAGACTCCGTCTTTCTATCAGCATGGTTAGAGTTTAAGATATTTCCGTCATAATATCCCATAAAAAACCCTTTTCCAGGTGCAAGCAGACGGATCAGGTAATTCTGTCTGTCGCGCAAAAACTTGCCGCCGTACATCGCCTTTAAAAAGAAAAAAAAAAAATTATTTTTTTTTTTTTAATAATAATAATTGTTTTTTTCCCTTTTTTAAAGGCGATGAACGGCGGCAAGTTTTTGCGTTTGAAAATAAAAAATAAACAAATACATCCATCAAAGTTTTTCATTCGCTAAATTCGCCGCAGATGGATAGTGTTGTTTTTGGGAAAAATGATTATCATTTGCCCTGCTGGATGCCCACTTGGAAGAGACTTGCCGTTCCCATCATATCATATCTTTGAGTGGATGCATTGGAACGGTTTTTTGTGACAGACAAAATTACCTGATGCCGTCTGCTTGCACCTGAAAAGGTTTTTTATGGGATATACTCTGATTTTAGCTTGTAAAATTCCAGTTTCTCATTCCACAAATAAAAGCAAAAATTTTTATCCATCAGCTGACTAGCCAGCAGTTATGAATAGTTTTCAGACAACTTTCACGAAGACTCTCGAGTGCTTATTTTACGATAGGGACCACAGTCTCATTTCCCTTCTTTTCCCTGATCCATATGCTAACCTACAGTTCCGTTTCCAATAGCTAGTCCGCCGCTGGCCGATGCGCCTCTGGCTAGTCCGCCGCTGGCCGATCCGCCTCTGGCTGGCCCCCGCTGGCCGATCCGCTACTGGCTAGTCCGCCGCTGTCCGACCCCCCACTGGCTAATCCGCCGTTGGCCGCTCCGCCACTAGCTAGTCCGCCACTGGCTAGTCCGTTGCTGGCCGATCCGCCTCTGGCTAATCCGCCGCTGACCGATCTGCCACTGGCCCGGGCCGCCTCTGGCCGGTCCGCCACTGGCCGATCCGCCACGGGCTAGTCCGCCGCTGGCCGACAAGCCACTGCCTGGTCTGCCGGGCTAGTCCGCCGCTGGGCCACTGGCTAGTCCGTCGCTGGCCGAGCCGCCACTGGCCGGTCCGCCGCTGGCCGATCCGCCACGGGCTAGTCCGCCGCTGGCCGACAAGCCACTGCCTGGGCTGCCGCTGCCTAGTCCGCCGCTGGGCCACTGGCTAGTCCGTCGCTGGCCGAGCCGCCACTGGCTAGTCCGCCACTGGCCGCCACCACTGGCTTGTCCGTTGCTTGCCGATCCGCCACGGGCTAGTCCGCCGCTGGCCGATCCACCACTGGCCGGTCCACCGCTGGCCGATCCGCCAATGGCTAGTCCGCCGCTGGGCCCATCCGCCACTAGCCGGTCCGCCGCGGGCCCATCCGCCATTGGTTTGTCCGCCGCTGGCCGATCTGCCACTGGCTAGTCCGCCGGCGGCCGATCCGCCACTGGCCGGTCCGCCTCTGGCTGGTCCGCCACTGGCTGGTCCGCCACTGGCCGGTCCCCCCTGGCTGGTCCGCCACTGGCCGGTCCGCCGCTGGCCGACCCGCCACTGCCTAGTCCGCCGCTGGCCGATCCGCCACGGGCTGGTCCGCCGCTGGCCGACAAGCCACTGCCTGGTCTGCCGCTGGCTAGTCCGCCGCTGGGGCCCCTGGCTAGTCCGTCGCTGGCCGAGCCGCCACTGGCTAGTCCGCCACTGGCCGATACACCACTGGCTTGTCCGTTGCTTGCCGATCCGCCTCTGACTAATCCGCCGCTGTCCGATCCACCACTGGCCGGTCCGCCGCTGACCGGTCCGGCGATGGCCGGGCCACCGCTGGCCGATCCGCCACTGGCTAGTCCGCCGGTGGCCGATCCACCACTGGGCCCGGGCCGCCGCTGGCCGATCCGCCAATGGCTAGTCCGCCAAGGGCTAGTCCGCCGCTGGCCGACCCGCCACTGCCTAGTCCGCCGCTGGCCGATCCGCCACTGGCTAGTCCACCGCTGGGCCACTGGCCGATCCACCACTGGCTAGTCCGTTGCTTGCCGATCCGCCTCTGGCTAATCCGCCGCTGGCCGATCCGCCGCTGGCCGATCCGCCACTGGCCGATCCGCCACTGGCCGGTCCGCCGCTGGCTGATTCGCCACAGGCTGGTTCGCCGCGGGCCAATCCGCCACGGGCTAGTCCGCGGCTGGCCGATCCGCCACTCGCCGATCAGCCACTGGCTAGTCCGCCGCTGGCCGATCCACCACTGGCCGACCCGCCGCTGGCCGATCCGCCACTGGCTAATCCGCCGGTGGCCGATCCGCCATTGGCCGATCCGCCACTGGCCAGTCCGCCCCTGGCTAGTCCGCCGCTGGCTAATCCGCCTCTGGCCGGTCCGCCACTGGCTAGTCCGCCGCTGGCAGATCCGCCATAGCTCAATTCTGTAACTTCAGGAAAATAGTGTTGCTGTCACTACCAGTTCTCATCAAATAAACAGATCAGTTGTAAACTCTACAATTACACAGCAAAGAACTTTTGTCACTATTTGCTTATGAATAATTATACTAAAATCACAATGGCTAGTCCGCCGCTGGCCGATCCGCCGTTGGCCGATCCGCCACTGGCCGGTCCGTCGCTGGCCGATCCGCCATTGGCTAGTCCGCCGCTGGCCGATCCGCCATTGGCTAGTCCGCCGCTGGCCGATCCGCCAAAGCTCAATTAATTCTGTAACTTCAGGAGAATAATGTGACTGTCACAACCAGTTCTTATCAAATAAACAGATCAGTTGTAAAGTCTACAAGTACACAGCAAAGAACTTTCGTCACTACTTGCTTATGAATAATTATACTGAAATTCCAGAATAATACATTTTATAATTCTGTGCTAAAATCACAAAGGTGCTGAAAACACATCAGAAACTACTCTCCCTCCAGTGATCAACAGTATTACGGTACTCAGCTGTTGCATTTGCAAGCAATGAAGTGGAAAATGAAGCTCCGCGGTTATGCCCAAATTCGAATACTTTCAGCTTCAGAGCTAGAATAGTTATTAAATAAATGAATATGCAAAAGTACCTAACTGTGAGAGCAAACCAACCTTCATTATACTCGTGCATACAACAAATTAGAAGCACACAAAAGAAATAACTAGAAAAGATGTTTGGTACATTTATTTAAAAACGAGAACTGAGGAGGACAAATTTCGTAATTCACGTTCTCCGTTGTAATTGAAACAAGAATCACTTGTATCACTCATGTATTTGTAACTAGTTTATTTCAAAGTGTCAAAGCAGGGAGAAATGTTTTTGTTTTGAAATGATGTGCAGTTGTTGTTGACTGACGATGAAGCGTCGATTCTCGTGGCGATGCCAAATACTAAAGGGCAGTAGCCAATGAGAGTAGAGTTGGCGCGTAGTTTGAAATAGCCGTTATAATGAGAAAGTTAGTTTTTTTATCATTTCTCAATAAATATTAGACGGATTGCGTTCAAACAAAAAAAAGGCACGAGCACAGAACACGCTGGTTAAAATAAGACCAAGTTTGATGAGTTTGGTTGCGTAGTTTTTTCGCTACAGGATCATATCAAGGCACGGTTTGGGGGAATGAAATAATTTCTATAATTATAAGCGTTACTCGCCGCAGACTTGTCAGGTCGTAGAGAGGGTGGTAGTAGGGTGGGGTTACCTGACTTGCCGTCTGCGTCTACCGACGCTTATGATGGAAGGCCGAGTCCTGTCTTTCTCCTTGTCTCACATATCATCTAATATGCGCACATCACCACCTTGTTAATTAAGAACACCTAATCTCTTCGTCACAAAACTTTCTCGAGGTATTACACGGTGTCATAAAGGTACTAAACCCATGTCCTGGAATGACACCACGCCCATGATAAACTGTCAGTGAGATGAGAAAAGACAAAAAGAAGAAGTGAGGCAATGACAAAATATGGGATTTCGCCTTCCACATAACTATGATTGTAAATTAATGTGTGATGTTTCGAAAATTTTAATGAAACGTAAACATGTCATGAGACGTGGAATCTTTTGGTTTAGTTACATGAATTTGCATTTGAATGATTGCATCCGATTTCTTACGGGAAACCATGTGAGCGTGAGTGAGATAGAATTGTTTGGATCCAAATTTTTTCATTGAAGAGGACTCTTTTGAAACTCTCTGTATGGAAAATCAGTACAGGGTTGATGTCAGCGTATTAGGCACCATTTATAAAGGTGAACGTGGTTACCTTGTCAACTAGTAACCTTGTTCTCAGTGGTCAAATATTGTTTAAACCTATCTTTTACGGGTAGAATTCTAAACAGGAAATGCGGTTGAAAGCTCCAGACGAAGATTACACGGTACCTACGCAAACAATGACATAAATTACTGCAAATATTTTGAAAACGCTAAAGCAAGAGGTTCGATACGATACTCTAGATTAGGGGTATTTTTCTTCGTATGAGTTTTGATTTATATCTGCAACATACAGGGTGTTTTTTTTTATCTCCCCCCCTGGTTTTTTTTCTTGCTAATTGAGATAAAATGTTGCGGTTTGGACTATTCTTCATCATTTTGGCTGAATTTTCTTTTTTTGGGGGTCGGAACCCCCCCAGCCACCTTAGGAGGGCCCCCAGGGGGGCTATCTCAAACATTTCAAATGGCAACCCCTATCTTGTGATACATCGTTCAAAAGGGCATAATATTCTAAGACTTTTGGCGCAAAATGGAAGTTGATATCAATTTTCGTTTTCGATATATCGAATTTTAAAGTTCAATTTCGACCCTTTTTCAAAAAATCATTACTCCACTTTGGAAAGTCAGAATTAAAAAAACTATGTGTCCAAAACACTCTAAAAAGCAATTACTTTTCAGATAACGAAATGGTTTTGACATTAAATTAGTCCAAATTTGATTTTAGAGCCCCAAATTTTTTTTAAAAAATTTGCCCCTAAAAGGGGCTATCCCTTTCCCCGATCCTTATTGAATGATACGTCGATCAAAAAAACATAAAAAAATGAACATTTTGGCGCAATCCGGATATCGATATCGTTTTTTGTATTCGAGATATCGAATTTTTAAGATAGGCGAAAATTGAACTTTTAATATTCGATATCTCGAATACGAAAAACGATATCGGTGTCCGGATTGCGCCAAAATGTTCAGTTTTTTATGTTTTTTTGATCGACGTATCATTCAATAAGGGTTGTGGAAGGGAATTTTCAAGATAGCCCCTTTTAGGGGCAAAATTTTTAAAACAATTTGGGGCTCTAAAATCAAATTTGGACTAATTTGATGTCAAAACCATTTCGTTATCTGAAAAGTACTTGCTTTTTAGAGTATTTTGGACCCATAGTTTTTTTTAATTCCGACTTTCCAAAGTGGAGTAATGATTTTTTGAAAAAGGGTCCAAATCGAACTTTCAAATTCGATAAATCGAAAACGAAAAACGATATCAACTTCCATTTTGCGCCAGAAGTCTTAGAATATTATGCCCTTTTGATTGATGTATCACAAGATAGGGGTTGCCATTTAGGGTTTTTTTTGGGGGGCCCCCCTAGGGAGGCTAGGGGGGTTTCGACCCCAAAAAAGAAAATTCAGCCAAAATGATGTAGAATAGTCCAAACCGCAACATTTTATCTCAATTAGCAAGAAAAAAACCAGGGGGGGGGGAGATAAAAAAAACACCTTGTATAAGTAAAGAGTGTGAAAAAAATAAATAAATAAAATGAAGACGTAAGCTCACGTGTACACCCTATTTTTACCTTCCCAAGATTTATTTTCTTCATACTTAATAAAATATTTTATTTTGCGGTACTTTTATGTGGGTACACTTTTTAAAAATTTGCCAACATCCTCACATTTAAAACATTTTGAGCGAGCTTTTGAGGAGAGGTGATGCGAAGGGTTCGAACGTAAAAGAAGAAAAAAGAAAGCGGGGTTTCCGCAGTTTAATCTTCAACAGTAGAGGGTGAATGGTCGAGGAGAGGGAAAAAGAACAGATATGTAAAAAAAAAAAAAAAAAAAAAAAAACTTGAGAGTACTCACCCTCGTAGTACTTTTTTCAATTGCTTAATTTTAAGAACTGGATTCCTTTCAAAATACAACGATGCTGAACGCAGCCCCTTTTCCACGTTGATTTCTGTCTGACCAGTGAGTTAGAAGAGCTCTTTTTGTTTCAATCTTTGGAAGAGTAAAACCAAAACTTTTTATCCTTCAGCGCTTTTGTTCCGCACCATGCTGAAATGGTTTTAGGTGTCTCTCCCCTTTTCGAATCTTTGTTTTTCCTCGCTGCCCTTACCGATTTTTAACTCCACCCTCCCCCCCGGCTTTCTAGTCTCTACTGCTTTCCCTCACATCCTTGTCTTGATGCGAGCTTAAAACTTTGAAATAATAATGCACTCACACTGGAAAAATATGCTCGCATACAGTAAAAACACAAGTCTAAAGATGTGTAGCACAGCAGTGGTAATATGTAAGTTATGTATAAGGGTATGGTTGAGCTGCTTTATTCACCTACATTACATGTTCTGATAATAGACGAAGTGCATTGTCTGGTAACGATGTAATGTTAATTTAAACCCACTCAAAGGGTCGAATGTGCTAGAGGTCACTTCATATCCAACATTTCGGTTGATCTCTGATCATGTGTTTTGTTAGGAGCGCAATATTTGAGGGGACCTCCATTTGTTTGCTCATTATATTCATTCAAAGTAGGAGCAAATTTAAACCGGAGAACCAATTCAAGTTAAAAGTCTGTTTTTTAAAATCTTGATTCATGACAATACAGAGAAACACATGGTGAAGTTGAAGGAAAAGAGGTAAGAAAGAAGAGGGTGGAGAGGAATAGAAAGATAGAAAAAATATGGTAAAAAGTAGAAATATGGTATCTGTGTTTGGTCGGGCCACGAAACTGCGATCCAGGTAAAAAAAAAAAAAAAATGCAGGGGAACTATGATACAATTTATGTTTTGGTAAAGCGTGCTGCGATAGAACTGAGGTTTTGCTTAAAACATTTTTGAGAATTAGTTTTTCAAATATTAGTTGTGATCATTCAGTTCAAGTCTCAGAATTTACTGATGATTAGCAAACCCCGCCGAACCTCCATTTTTAGCAAACAACTACAGTTTCTTGCGTAGTTATTAATGGAGGTGAAATATTAATTGTTACCATCAAAGCATTTCAGTAAATTCTGAAAGAATAATCGCAATAAATTTCAGTCAGATATAAACAAGGATTGCATCAAATGACTTCAAATAAAAATAAACTGTGGAGAATACCCTACAAACACTTTCTCACACCATTTTCATCTGGGGGAGACCCCCAGACCCCCCTTTAGAGTTATAAGGGCAGCTCCCAGATCCCCCTTTGAAATATTGGGGGATACCCCCAGACCCCCCTTTAAAATGCTGCGGGAGACCCCAGACCCCTTTTTAGAATTCTGGGGGAGACCCCAGACCCCCCTTTAGAGTTATGGGAGCGGCCCCAAGACCCCCCTTTGAAATGCTGGGGAGAGCCCCAGACCCCTCTTTAGAATTCTGGGGGAGACCCCAGACCCACCTCAAATTTCAAATATTTTCATCTCTAGACATAATTCTGTCTTCAATCCGAAGAGTTTGCAAATTTGTAGAGAAGCTGTAGGAGTAGTTGCCTACTTCATCAATTGAAGGCTAATTGAGATCCCTAAATGCTATTCTGATGTTGCTTTGAACAAGTTTTAGATTATTTCCAGATTCCAATAAGTCCTTATTCTTCAAATTGCATTCATTCTATTTGTTGGAGTTTCTTTTTTTCCTTAGTTTTTATAGGTTGTCAAAATCGATATTGAGTCTTGCATTTCCTACAATGAATACAATTTTAGGTTCCTTCTTTCAAACGATGGATCTTCAAAATACTTTTTTAGATCAATAGATTAAACCCACCTTCAAAGATGTACTTTGTTTGTAGACTGCGTACACAAAATTACAATATTCATCCAGCCATTTTTGATTGACTCTTCTTTATACGTTTAATTTTCCTTATACATTCTTTTTTTAGTTTGATGGAACCTATGTTGCCTTTAAACGGTATTAGATTTAAGAGTTGTTATTGTAGATATGCATGAAAAAAAATTATGCCTTGGCAGATTGCAAACTTTTTATTTTAATTTTTATCGAACTTAATTGAGTCATACTTGAATTACTTATTCCAAATATTATTTTTGTCTTTACATTGGCTTAGTTTCAAAGATTTTTGCTCGATCGCACCTATGTTGCCCCTTGAGACGGTCTTAAAGGTTTTTCATGATGACTATTTGAGAGAAATATTTTTGTGGGTCGCGGTCGGTAACATGTTATGTTTGTGCAAAGTTTCATCAAAATTCATCCCATTAATGATTGACTCCCATTTTTAACATAAATTCCTCACTTTATTTAATTCTTTTTTTTTTTGGGTCGAACACCCTATTTTGATTTTTAAACTCTCTTAAGGGTTGTACATGGTAACTGTAAGGGATACTTTCTTTTGTAGACTAATTTTATTGTAGATTGTATTAGCCAGTTTTCATCAAAATTCATTGGACCAAAACCTGAACTATCCCAATTAATAGGAATATGTTTTTATTTTCTTATATTCCCATATTTTTTGCTCAATCGCACCTATTTTGCCTCTTGAAAAGGTTTCATCGGTTGTGCATCTTTTGTAGACTAATTGTAGATTGTATTAGCCAGTTTTCATCAAAATTCATTGGACCAAACCTGAACTATCCCAATTAATAGGAATATGTTTTTATTTGCTTATATTCCCATATTTTTTGCTCAATCGCACCTATATTGCCTCTTGAAAAGGTTTTATTGGTTGTGCACATAATAACATTTAGTTCGTCAACTGAAAATCATTTTTGCCCCCCCCCCCCCGCAAAATAGCCCCCAAGCATGGAAAACCAAATTTTTGCTAAAATGGTCGTAAAATCTCCAGAAAAATTTCTGAACAGGGGTAGTTTAGGTCAAAAAGCTCAAAGACGATTCCAGGACACCCCGGCCACTCTTACAGTAATAACGGGACCGCGGAGAAATTTCTACGGAGATGTTACGACCGTTATAGCAAAAATTTGGTTTTCCAAATTTTTACGGAGATTTTACGACCATTTTAGCAAAAAATTGGTTTTTCATGCTTGGACAGCTTGGGGGCTATTTTGAGGGGGGGTTGGGGCCCAAAAATGATTTTCAGTTGCCCGAATCAACAATTTTGGCTTGAAGCTTGTCGATGTCGGCTGAATCCAAATGAGCGATGCAAAGCTCTCAAAAGTCCCCCAAACCCCCATTAAAGCCTGAGAGAGAGAGACTCTGACAAATTGATGAAAATTGTTGGGCAGATACCTCATTGAGCGTGTTTTGACTTGAGCTGTTATCGAGACGGATGATACGGAAGCCTGGTGAAGTCATTTGGTTGGTCGAGGATGAGTCCAAGGCGTCAGAGCTCTCGAGAGAGGATGTCCGGCTGGTAGGCTCGCAGTCGGCGTCCAAACAGCTGGTTGTCTCCAAATCAATTGATCGTTGTTTGTATACTGTCGTTGTGGCGGCCACCGGACCCACCGCCGTCGTTGGAGACAAGATCGGGTGGAAATCGTTGATACCCAGCTCCTGCATGTATGGCTCCAAGAAAACATCTCCCCTTGAACAAATGAGAAACAAATGTGGCAATTAACCCTAGCTCAATGATATAATAATTTTCAAGAAAATGTGCTTATAGCCATTATTACTATGGTTGTAACGTTCAAGACGCATTTTTGTTCGCTTTAAATTCTGTGATCTTTTAATAGAAAAAACAAAGTTTTGAATATTGGTAAAAATCGATTTTGGACCTTTGATAACCAGTGGTAGCCGGTGAGTAGAAGTAGTGGAGAGGCTTATCTGTAATCCCTCTGGAGGGTTGGGAGGACATCCTCAGGAGGAGGGGGTCTGGAAATCCTCCCCCGCACATTTTTTTAAAATTAGTTTCCTTAGAACGCATTTTTATTGCTGATTTAGAAATGTCTAAGCGATAATGGTTGACAACTGTGGACCCTTCCTCTGATAATGACAGAGAAGCTGGATGAAGCAAATGAAGAAATAATTCAAATCAAAACAAAGCGAGCGAGCGAACGTTGCGTTGAGAAAGAGGTGGCATGTGGAAGTACGGGCTGGACTTCGAGCGCCACAGCGTGTAAACCGCTGGGTCGAGTGCAGGAGGTTTCGAAAAATTAAGCCTCCGCGCTCACTGGAGTCCGTGCCAGTACGCTACACCCCTCCGCTAGGGTGATTCTTATTTTTCAAAATTGAGTATTTTTTGTGCGAACGGTCGATTTTTTGTTCTTTGTGGTCTAAAAAATTGACCCATAACAAGCATTTTGAAAAAAATTGACTCTAAGTGGCCCCTCATCGGCAAAAAGGGCGTAAGTACCAAAGATGAATTTTTGGGTGTTTTAATAGTCAATTATGGTGTAAAATAGCCACTTTAGGTCTTACGAGGCTGAAATTTTCATTATTTTTTTTTTTTTTTTTTTTGATTATCTGCAGTCCTAATGCCACAAAAGTCCATTTTAAGATATGCGTAAAATGCTCTCGCCGCGGTTTAGCCCAGGCAATGGGTGATTATTGGAAGAACAAATTCCCATCAAAGGATTTTTGGGCTTAATCGCTTCGTCTTGGTGTCAGTAATGACCACCTAAAAGTCCCCATGCCTAGGCGCTGTGCTAAATTCAGGGGAGGGGGGGGGGGGGGGGGGAGGGCCCCAAAATCGATTATTTCGATACATATCAAAAACGATGCAAGGTATCAAAACAAGCCTAAAAAGCTTTATTTTGTGATAAAAGCTCAAAAGGCTTGTCTGAATCACGTTTTAAGGAAATTTGGACTCAAAAATGAAATTAGCAACCTAAAAAACCTCCGGATACCTAATTTTATAAAAATCGGAGCACTCTAAATGCTACGGTAAGGCGATCGAAATCATTAAAAATAACATTGTGTTAAATGAGCGTTGCCACGGGGTAGTATCAATTTTCCTGAAAATCGCCGAAAACTCAAATCGTGTTTTTGAGAGCTTACACGTCGTCAGAGCGTAAAAACACAGAGGACCTTTCTTGTTGGAAATTACCTCAGAAACAAAAAACATGCATCAATTTTTTTTATACCTTGCATAGTTTTTGATATGTATCGAAATAATCGATTTTGGGGGCCTCCCCCCCTCCCCTGAATTTAGCACAGCACCTAGGCATGGGGACTTTTAGGTGGTCATTACTGACACCGAGACGAAGCGCGATTAAGCCCAAAAAACCTTTGATGGGAATTTGTTCTTCCAATAATCACCCATTGCCTGGGCTAAAGCGTGGCAAGAGCATTTTACGCATATCTAAAAATGGACTTTTGTGGCATTAGGACTGCAGATAAGCCAAAAATAATGAAAATTTCAGCCCAGAATGAACCAATAGTGGCTATTTTACACCATAATTGACTATTAAAACACCCAAAAATTCATATTTGGTACTTACGCCCTTTTTGCCGATGAGAGGCCACTCAGAGTCAATTTTTTTCAAAATGCTTGTTATGGGTCAATTTTTTAGACCACAAAGAACAAAAAATCCACCGTTCGCACAAAAAATACTCAATTTTGAAAAATAAGAATCACCCTACCCTCCGCCTCCTGTCCCCACCACGGTTTGTAGAGTATTCGCTGTTTTTTGGTCGGTCGGAGGCTTGAGCTCTTAGAGACCTCCGTGGTTGGCGATCCCGCGAGCTTATTTGGGTGCACGGTAGTGCACCAGCCAAGCTCACACTAAAAGCAAAATGCCCAATTTTCGCTCCTCTCTCTAATTCAGCCAAAACTGAATATTAAGTTCTGAAATTTCCTAGAGTGTTCTGAACATGCTCCCAAAATTTCAAGTTCGTATCTTCAGTGGTTCTCAAAATACACAGCTCCAAAAAGCCCGAAAAATTACATTTTTTATCCGTGACAGATTTATTCAGATCAACTAATGTTCGGGTACTTCCGATCTTCCTAAAACTTTGATATTTGGTACGCTTATGCCATTTAGGTCCTAATGAAAGGGAAAATTCCAAAAATGGGTTTTCGAATGATTTTTTTCATATTTCTGGACCTTCAAAATTCGATATTTTTTCAAATCTCCTCCAATTAAATTGATTTTGGTACCATATGAAAGCCTTTGTCAAGCTGATTCAGAATATAGGATGCATTACGGGGTTTGTAACAAAGTGAAACGTGTGAATCCAGAAAAAAACGGGCAGGTAAATTAGAGAGAGGCGGCTCGCAGCGGCGCAGATGCAGAACGAGGCGCGCGCGGCTGGGGAAACAGTGCAAGCTGCGATGAGGTACCGTCGCGTCGCAGACGGTGTTCCTCAAATTTCCACCTCCACACTGAAAAAAAAAAGTTCTGGCTCTACCGAATACATGCTTCGGGAAGCTGAAGGAGGCATATCCGAAGCAAAGTTCTGTGACTAGCGGGCTTTCCGTCGGTAGTAGCGAGCCACATGCTCTAGTAGTCCCGAACCTCTTGCTTCGGCATTGCGATGTAGGCGGGCAACACGTGCAATGACATACAATTAGCAGGACCTGTCGCCATCTTTTCTCTGTTAAGTATCAGAGTAGAACGGGTTCACTCTTGAAATCAATTCACTCTGAGAATTTGTCATCGGCAATCTCTGAAAGAACGCTACGTTACAATTTAGGAGCATATTCACAGAGTTTGCTCACTTAACTAAGCGCGTCGTAAAGGGTGTGCGCCTCGGAGCGCTACCCTTATATACGCAGCAATCATAGTCCAGGCAACGGGGAGCTAATATGGGCCCTAGCTTGCAAAGTTTGCGGACTTATATCGGAGAGTCGATTATTATGTATTTTGGGTCGCTGAATCCGAATCTGAACTTTGCGTACGAATCAGAGGGGCGGAAAGGCCGCCATTTTCCAAAATGGCGGTCAAAATCACTTTTTTTTTTGCCTTATTTTGCTCATAACTCGCGTATTATTGGTCAAATGCAAAAAATACCTTGGTACAAAGTTAAAGTGCGTCTAATTTACAACAAAAAAGTATCGGGTCATTATTTCGTAAAGATCAAAACTGAATGCGCTATGGAGCTGCGAAAAAACGTGAAATCCGTCTATTGCGGCGCATGACCGCTAAACGCCGCCTTGCGGCCCTTGCGCCGGCCATCGCGCGCACGCTCCTCACCTCACCTTGGCAATATGTGAATAACAAATAAAGAAGAACAAATTACTTCAATTTGGCGTATCTTCTTTTGGCTCCAAGTTGTGTTACTCCGTTTTACACCATCCAACGCAGGTCCAGTAGGCAAATTCATTTAAATGTGGTAATGTATATGGTATCAACATTAAAAAAATGTCAATCTGCGCCTAATTCACTCCATCGTTCCGTGTACATTCGTTTATTTTTACCTTCATCTTCACTCTGCCTCCATCCTTTTGAGTCTCTGAGTGGCCCAGCTAGTCCGTACTTTCCACATGGAGGAGAGGGGGTGGGGGTCTGAGCTGGTTTCGGGGCTTTTCCCTCAGTTTCGCGTTCACTTTTAGATTCATCGGTTTCAAACAGAGTGGCTCTGGTCTATGATTCATCAAAACTAGCACTTGGACATATGATTGCTGCACTCACTGTTTCAATTTACGCAATATGCACTGAGCATCTGAGCCCACTTTTTCGGCATCGGCAGGCACTGCAACCGACGCGGCACGCGGAGACAACGTTCCGTGAAATTTCAGGACATCCGTCTTAAAATAAAATCTGAAGCTGACACTAAACAGTGGCCACTGAATCGGTCCACTTCTAAATGGTTTACAACCATAGCAAAAATCTACTTTCTCAATATGAAGCTAAAGTTGGACTTGGAATCTAGTACTAAGACAATGATGTCTGCGGCTGCATCGTCTGTCGACGATGACGCTGCGCCGCGAGGTTATGGTTTCATCATGTGTAAAGATGTAGATTCGATAAAGTATTTGAACTTCAAGATTTTTCGAGAGATACTCGGAACTTTCAAATACCAAACTGAAAAATTAAGCGCATGTAGTTGACGGTGAATCTTCTCGGCATCGTTTCGTTTGGAATCTTGACGTGTCCATTTTAGAGTTATGCAAAAAGTTCGTTTTGTCCATCACATCGCGTTACCCGTCAAACTTAACTATTGTTTTCGATTGGTAATTTGAAGATAATCATTAGGCGCAGCGTCGTCGTCTATCAAAAATGCAGCCGCAGAAATCATTGTCTTAGTACTTGTTTCCAAGTCCCACTTTGGCTTCATATTGAGAAACAAGCCATTTTCCATGGTTAAAAACAATTTAAAAAAGGACCGATCCAGTGATCCCTGTTTAGTCGTCAGATTCAGATTTTGTTTAAAGACAGACTGGAGTCACTTGATGGAAATATTGTGTATCGGGAGTACCGATAGAACGCTTTATGCATTTGGAAGAATCTACCGCGTGAACGTATTCGAAGGTTAAGTTCGACAGTAGACCAGGTGATGGGCATGCGCATTGCCGACATTGCGGTCGATTCCCATACGTTCCTCTTCTCCTCTTTCCTCTCATTGACTCTGTAGTGCGGAGCCTTCGATGTCGTCGACTCCTGCTCGAGTCCGTGAAAGCCTAAAACCAACGACCAATCAGAACTCGTCGAGCTCGTGTCGGTAATCCCCACTCAATATTTCCATCAAGGGACTATAAGACGGATGTCCTGTCTCCGCGTGCCGCGTCGGTTGCAGTGCCTGCCGATGCCGAAAAAGTGGGCTCAGATGCTCAGTGCATATTGCGTAAATTGAAACAGTGAGTGCAGCAATCATATGTCCAAGTGCTAGTTTTGATGAATCATAGACCAGAGCCACTCTGTTTGAAACCGATGAATCTGAAAGTGAACGCGAAACTGAGGGAAAAGCCCCGAAACCAGCTCAGACCCCCACCCCCTCTCCTCCATGTGGAAAGTACGGACTAGCTGGGCCACTCAGAGACTCAAAAGGATGGAGGCAGAGTGAAGATGAAGGTAAAAATAAACGAATGTACACGGAACGATGGAGTGAATTAGGCGCAGATTGACATTTTTTTAATGTTGATACCATATACATTACCACATTTAAATGAATTTGCCTACTGGACCTGCGTTGGATGGTGTAAAACGGAGTAACACAACTTGGAGCCAAAAGAAGATACGCCAAATTGAAGTAATTTGTTCTTCTTTATTTGTTATTCACATATTGCCAAGGTGAGGTGAGGAGCGTGCGCGCGATGGCCGGCGCAAGGGCCGCAAGGCGGCGTTTAGCGGTCATGCGCCGCAATAGACGGATTTCACGTTTTTTCGCGGCTCCATAGCGCATTCAGTTTTGATCTTTACGAAATAAAGACCCGATACTTTTTTGTTGTAAATTAGACGAACTTTAACTTTGTACCAAGGTATTTTTTGCATTTGACCAATAATACGCGAGTTATGAGCAAAATAAGGCAAAAAAACGTGATTTTGACCGCCATTTTGGAAAATGGCGGCCTTTCCGCCCCTCTGATTCGTACGCAAAGTTCAGATTCGGATTCAGCGACCCAAAATACTTAATAATCGACTCTCCGATATAAGTCCGCAAACTTTGCAAGCTAAAATCCCCTGTTGCCTGGACTATCAGGCCTCGTATTCCCCAAGCACTGAGCACCGCAGTGGTAACGCACTGGACCCCGAAATGATACATCCCCGGTTCGGTCCTGGGTAGCGGCACGCTCTTTTTTCACTCTTCTTTATATACATTCCCGAAGCACGTGCTTATGTACTACCGAGCTTTGCTCCGCGAAGCTATCTGAATCAGCACGTGCTTCGGCTCTACCGGAGCAATAGGTGTACTACCGGAGCACAGTTATTTCAGTGCACACCGACTCTTGTTTAGCTTCGATACACCTTATTGCACGGCGGACGGACTTCTCGTCACTCGCAACGAGTTGTTCCCAGCCTGTGATTACCCTGGGATGTTCTTCCAAAGATATTTACTTTTTCAGTTTTTCAGTTCCTAGTTCTGCGTTTAAAAGTATGGAGGGGTCAAAGTTATATTTGGCGCACGTTCATCTCAACTTTTTTTCCTCCCAATGAAAATGTCATGAAAAAACGATCTTGATGGAGAGTCAAAGCTTAAGAGCTACAAAACCACCAAGTTTCATAAATAGCTGGATTCACAGTTTCACACCTTCCATTTTTGTGATTTACGTGTTTTTCGTGTGCCCGTAATGCACCATATATTCTGAATCAACCTGACAAAAGCTTTCAAGTGGCACTAAAATCAATATAATTCAAGGAGATTTGAAAATATGTCAATTTTCGAAGGTCCAGAAATATGAGAAAGATCATTAGAAAATAAATTTTTGGAATTTTTCCTTCTATTTGGACCTAAATGGCATGATAATACCACAGCTCTAAGATGATCGGAAGTACCCAAGCATTTTGATGAAAATCGCAGTATTAAACAAAAAAAAAGGCACTTTTGGGGATTTTTGGAGCTCTGCATCTTGAGAACCACTGAAGACAAGAACTTGCAATTTTGACTGATTGTTCAAATAGTGCGTATTTTAATAGTTGAGGAAATTTTTTGAACTTAAAGCTCATTTTTGGCTGAAGTAGAGAGGAGTGAGCATCGGGCATTTTGCTTCCTGTAAGAGCTCCTTTTGTAGTGCGAGATCGCTGAATAAAATGTTGAGATTGTTTCTATCCCATTTATAAAAATAACACCACGAGTGTTACTAACAGCAAACCTTAACTTTTCAAGTTGAAACTTGTGATCCATTACCCATTGAATTCGAGATCACGAGGTCATAACCCAGTTTCCGACCATCAATTACCTAGCTCTAACTCAAAGAGGATGGGAAGATTTAAGTAGGTTGAAAGACATTAATTGGATCGAAAAGTATTGAATTAGCAAATGCTGTTTAAATCTAGTCACAGAAGTCCACTCGTCTTAAGAACGGACATCAGGTACATGGAAAGGAAGGGCAGGATGTCCCCCCCCCCCCCCCAACTTAACTTTTGTACAGATGAATGGAAACATAACAAACTGGGGGATAGCGCTAACTGCAGGTAGATATCGTGTTAAGTTTTCGATAGATCGAAATTAGACAACGGGTGGAAATCCAACTTTGACATTCGATACATCGAAAACTTAAAACGATATCGACCTGCGGTTTGCGCTAAAATGCTCAATTTTGTTTGCCCTTTTTGAGCGATGTTACAATCAGTAGGGGTTGCGTGCCTCGGAATTTTTGAGAAAGCCCCGCGGAGGGACACTTTTTTATTAAAAACTATTGGGGAACTCTAAAAGCAAGTTTTGACTGAATTTACATCCAAATTGTATTGTTTCCTAAGAAGTAATTGCTTTTCAGAGTAATTACGATTCCTAGTTTTTTAAATTCCCACTTTTCAAATGGGATTTCTGATTTTTTGAAAATGGATCGAAATCGAACTGTGACTTTCTATATATGAAAGACGAAAAACGATATCTAACTCCGGTTTGTGCTAAAAGTCTTGGAATTTTATGCCCTGTTGAACGGGCTATCACAAGATAGGGAGTGTTATTTGAAAATTTTGAGTTAGGGGGCACCCCCGCAAAGGACATGACACTTTCCTCATGGAACTGGCTCTCGATTAGAAAAATCTGAAATTGAATTATGTTGTTCTCCGTAAAATGCTGAAAAGTACATTCCAAGGCACCACCGCGATCGTATGACAATTTTAAAAAAGTTATTAAAGTTTAAAGTTGTCATTCTAAACAGAGCGTGATTTGGATTCAGCAGTGCTATTCTCACGTACTTGCATTTCCCTGAGTTGGTGTGCCTGAGTATTCGAACTTTTACAACCAGACGGGACGACGGTGTTTACGAACGCCACTTCTCAAGTCCTCAGGGCTTCACTCTTTCTTCAACGGGCTATTGTTTGTACTCATTTTCCCACCGCTTATTTTCTTTTTTAACCATCACTTTGATCAAAAAACCAAAAAGGGTACTATCATAGACATTTGATACAACTTTCATGTGTAAGCACTTTTGGTTTTATTTTATAATTTATCTAGTCTGAACATTTCTGGTGCAAAATGCGAAAAACTTTTACAAGCTTATTTTCGGCTTACCGTTGCCCTCTCTGCCACCCCCTCCAATTTACCTTTTCTGTTTATCTTTGCGTTCTTTTGCGTTGCAGAATGTGTCGGCAATATGATGGACATAAGTGTGAACATAATTGTCGGAATTCCATCGGTAAGGATTAGAATATAGGGCAAGAGTAGTTTGTGAGGGAGAAGAAAGAAAGAGGAACCGGTAAGGTATGCCATGTCGAGAGAGACTGCGAGTAAGAAAGCAGACAATAAGGGAGATAGTCGTAAATACACAATAATAACAAATGAAATGAATGAGTGACAAGGCATCCCTATCAATTTCCTTTTTGGGAAAGGGGTGGGCGGCGAACGAGGGTACGGGTACGAAGTACGAGGAAGGCTCATTCGAAAAAACGGGCATCGGCATGTGGTACGCTCGCCCGAAACGAGACTCGTCTAAGGGTAGGTATACGAAAATGCGTATGAAAATTGTGATTAAAAAATACTGCTAAATTCAAATCACGTACTGAATAGAATGGCAACTTTGGAATGTCATAACTTTTAAACTTTTCATTAAAAAAAAAAAAAAAGGAATCTACTTTCGAATACGCCAGAAAATAGTTCCAATTAATTTAGAAACAACCCCAAAGTTTGGGTTTTTCTATTCATTTGTTCAAAAATTAAGATTGGGGGGGGACTCTTTCGAAACACAATGTACATAATTTGGATCAAACACGGAAAATAACAAAGCAAAGCTCGTTTACTCTTTGCGATAAATAAGTACGTTCAAAGGAAGACAGTCAGAGTGGAAACTAGAGAGAATAGTAGCAATCTGAGGGGGTGAGTGGGGTGTCGAGAAAGAAAGAGGTGTAAAGAAAAAAGAGCCGAAAACGTTAGTTATCAAAGGCAGACATTGAGTAGCGTCGCTTGTTCCCATGACAACAGGCTTGAACTTCGGTAGTATGCACTGGCGGTGAGCCAAAAAGAAATGGCTCACTGTTGCCCTTGCCCCCGAGAGGACGAATGGAAAGGAATTGATGCTGAGAGGGAAGTTGAAAGGGTATGAAGAGTGTATATCTAAATGATAAATCCTTACAATGTACCAGTTGGAAGGGGAAATAAATAGATATGATGGTGCATCAAATCTTTCTACTCGGCATGACATGGAATGGAGTAGCAAGATAAAACGGGACACATGAAAACGACCCCTTTTCTGCAGATACTTGTACCAAACCTTACGAAGCGAAAAGTTTGAAGAATCTGTCCATCTTGCGTGTGCATAAAACACACACAGTCACCAACATACTTTACTTAAAAATAAACTAAAATTTTTTTTGCTTCTCGATGAGGCTTGGGGAAATGAATGGTCCAAATCAGAGGGTAAATTTTAAAGGGTGTGACAAAAGTGTCTTTCCCCCTCTTAACTATTGAACGATTGATAATTTCAAAAAATGACAAAACACGCGTACCCTTATTTTGATCAAAGTTTCCTTTGAGCCCGATACAAATATTGGGGGCAACTTCATTTTTTTAAAATAGAAAATTGTCTGAATTTCAGGAATCGGTTCTCCATCAAACACATTGAACAATAGCGCTGATCACAGTTCCCAATTCTTCCTCATTCTAAAAAGGGGAATGAACGTTTGGAAAAGGTCATTGCCTCCTATTTTTCCCGATGGAAATGTCGTAGGAAGAGTATTGACCGACAATGATAAGTTTTATCAAGAGGTGGGCTATTTCACGGCCAAGTGCCCAAACTTTTCACTGGCTATTTCCTACCCAAAAATTGCTTCAAATTGCCAATTTTATCACCGGAATCGATGTTACATTTTGTGTTTTCTTCGAATCTGACATTTGGGTTAGTATATTGTAAGCCATTGTTGCCAAATTTTTGAGTTTTGTTGGTGAAAACTCAAAACTAGCAATTTTGCCGCGTCACTAGCCCCGGTTCCGGCTGTTCAGATGTACGCCATACTCACACACGGAAGGATGCAGTTCACATTCTGCTTCATGGCAGTCGAAAATACGTCTAATTTTCAATTTTTCGTGGATAAAGACTCAAGGTAAGGTGATTCCATGTCACGTGACCAAGGTGATCGATTAGTATTTAGTATTAATGGTCGTTTACCGGATTTCATGAATTTTTTTTGTAGAACGAGGGTCGTCAGCACCTGTGGGTAGATTTAACAAAGATATGAGATAAATTTGGATGATCAAGGACCAAATAATGTTCGGTCTCCAACGTAACTTACGCATGATCATGTGACCGTGCGTGAGCTCTCTGATAGGTCGAAACCGCACACAAAATGCACGCAATTCAAAGCTCAGGACCTACCATTATTTAGTCTCAAATAAGGAAGTAATTCTGGGAATTCACACAATCGCTGCTCGTTCTCTCGTATCGCACTACCTCGCACTAGTGGCAAAGCACTGGACATCAAATCAGGGCGTGCCTGGTTCAAGCCCTGCCAGCGACACGCTCTTTTTCCACCCTTCTTTTTATACTTTCCCGAGGCAAGTACTCAGGCTCTACAAAACTTTGCTCTGCGATACTACATGAATCCGCAAGTGCCTTCGGTGCTACCGAATCTTCAAATTCAAGGACCTATGGGATTATGTTTTGTCAGTGCTGTTTTGTGAAAATACTATGTGGGTCTCAAAATAATTTCTTGCCCGAGAAAAAATGTTTAGACTAAATAATAGAACGGGGCTATGTATGTAGCCGTAGCCTGTGCCCCTCTCCAAAGGTGCTTCTTTTTGTTCTGTGTTTTTAGAGCATGAGTATCATGCTCTGTTATATACAATTGTTCCGATTTTTGAGACGCTGCTTTAGTAATGAGATTTCCCACCCTCTCGATTTCACCGTTCCGAAGCTCTGTTCCGGCGTCGAGAATTATTGCTATCGGATCACTAATCTGCTCGATTGCACCAATCCCGTGTCTCCCTGAACTCGAGTGATTTCTCTGTGGCGGGAACTTATGTCCAGGTTAGGTTAGGTTAGGTTTTTAGAATGAAATCGCGTTTGAATTTCAACTCGGACAAGGAAGATATTTTGTTTGATTGTTCTCCGAGTAATTCTAAACACAATTGCATCCAGATTCATGGGATTTAGTGAGTTAAAATATATTTAGTACATTTCAAATTTCGAATCCGATTACTGTTGATCTTTTCGTTCTGTTCGAAGTTCTCGAAATGGGAATCGCGTTTTCTTCTTCTTCGTAAGCCACGCGACAACTCTAAAACGCCACTGTTGATCTGAGATCAAAAGTTTTCCTAACCTTTCTTTGTAAACTTACGTACTTATTAGATCTGTTGCAAGTCTCATTTCTTCACGTTTTTTCAACCAATTAAATATTTCGTATGCAGTTTTAACATTTCTTTTAGTATTTATTAACAAGAGAAAACATAATTCAAATCATTTGGTTCAGTAATTTTCGAGAAAAATGCCTGATACCGGTGGTCTGAGTCACCCTGTATAGGTATATGTTTGTATCCAAGGAGTGCACTATGCTCATCCAAAAATTCGACCTACATGGGCGGAGCCAGCAATTTGGCAACTGTGGATTCTTCCCCTTTGAATGTATGAGAAAAAATCGATTGTTGAGGAGGCCATGGCCCAATATCTAATCGATTGTTTCTCATACATTCAAATGGGTAGAATCCGCAGCTGCCAAATTGCTGGATCCGCCCATGATTCGACCTTCGGCACGAGTATACAGGGTGTAACAGATGTATCCCCCCCCGTCTAACTTTTGAAAGAGTTGAGATAAATTGTTGCGGTTTGGACCTTTCTTCATAATTTTAGTTGAACTTTATTTTTTTGGGGGTCAAAACCCCCCACCTCCCCTAGGAGGCCCCCCCCGGGGGCTATCTCAAAAATTTCAAATGGCAACCCCTATCTTGTGATACACCGTTTGAAAGGGCGTAAAATTCTAAGACTTTTGGAGCAGCCCCGAGGTCGATACCGTTATTCTTCTTCGACATATCGATAGTCAAAGTTCGATTTCGACCCATTTTCAAAAAATCAGAACTCCTATTTAGAAAGTCGGAATTTAAAAAACTAGGGGTCTAAAATACTTTAAATAATAAGTTCTTTTCAGAAAAAAATCAAAAAATCTGCCATAAATTTGGTCAAAGTTTGGTTTTAGAGCCCCCCCAACAGTTGACAAAAAATTACCCCTCGCAGTAAGGGGTCCATCTCAGAAATTCTGAGGCACGACCCCTATCGAGTGATACATGACTCAAAAGAGCGCATTAAACTGAGCATTTTGGCGCAAACCGCAGGTCGATACTGTTTTTAGTTTTCGATATATCGAATGGCGAAGTTGGGTTTTCACCCACTGTCAAATGTCGATGTATCGAAAACTAAAAACGGTATCGACCTGCGGTTTGCGCCAAAATTCTCAGTTTAATACGCTCTTTTGAGTAATGTATCACTCGATAGGGGTCGCGCCTCGGAATTTCTGAGATGGACCCCTTGAGGGGCAATTTTTTGACAACTGTTGGGGGCTCTAAAACCAAACTTTGACCAAATTTATGGTAGAACCGTACTTTTTTCTGAAAAGAACTTGCTTTTTAGAGTATTTCAGACTCCTAGTTTTTCCAATTTCGACTTTTTAAATGGGAATTCTGATTTTTTGAAAATGGGTCGAAATCGAACTTTGAACTATGATAAGTCGAAAAAGATAAACGATATCGACCTTCGGTTTGCGCCAAAAGTCTTAGAATTTTACGCCCTTTCAAACGATGTATCACAAGATAGGGGTTGCCGTTTGAAATTTTTGAGATAGCAACCATGGGGGCCACCTAGGGGAGGTGGGGGAGTTTTGACCCCAAAAAAAAATAAAGTTCAACTAAAATTATGAAGAATGGTCTAAACTGCAACAATTTATCTCAACTCGTTCAAAAGTTAGACAAGGGGGGGGGGGGGGGGGGGGATAAATCTGTTACACCCAGTATAACAGTGCGAAATAAAATGTTGCTAAAATGCACGCGACAAACAGCAATCAATATTACACCAACGGAATGAAACATAAACTCTAAACTTATTAACTTCAGCAAAAAAAAAAAAAAAGCTAAACTACCCACAGCATTATTCGGCCAAATACGGAAACAAAAATGTCAATAAGTATATATACTCCTGTGCAACATTCAGAAATTACGGTTATCTTGGACTACGTACGATCATGAGTAAAATGTTAGTCCACCGCAAAACGTTATTACTCCTCTCTAAAAACAATTTCCTTCTCCTCTACTAATGGAGAAGTAATAAAAGAAGCAAGTAAAATGTGTTGTGTACACGAAAAATCGGTGACACAGCGTGCAATTTGGGAACGTTCTACTCTGTCCAATTAAAATATTGTAAAAGGTCGAATGTGGAAGTGTTCACCGAACAACCAATACTCCGATCTTTTTCACAAGTTTGAATAGCAGAGCCGCAACGTTGCTAAATTGCACGCTACACCATTGACAGGATAAAAAAAAAAAAAAAAAAAAAAAAAAAAAACAAGCGGCCAGCAGAATTTGTATTGCAGTCTAGCGATACAAGAGAACATGCAGTCAATCAGTGTAAGCTGCTTCGACTGCGTTGTGATTCTTGTAATACGGCTTTTCATTAAGTTTCATAGCATACAGGGTGTCAATTAAAACAGGAGCTAGGCCAAATATCTCGAGAACGGCTCCGGATTTTGAAAAACACTGAAACACGTGTTCGATTAGCGTCAGGGGGGCATCTTTATAGGGGGTTTCCGATTTTGGGGCCATCTCTGGGGGGCCCGCAGGGCGGATACCACGTCCCTGAATTCAATACTTCAAACGGGGATCCCCATATTTTATTTGTTCATCAAAAAGAGGGTAATATTATCAGACTTTCGGTGAGAATCGAAGTTCAATATCGTTTTTCGTTTTTGATACATCGAAAGTCAAAGTTCGATTTGGACCAATTTTCAAAAAATCATTACTCCTCTTTGAAGAGTCGGAATTTAAAAATCAAGGACACAAAAATACTCTAAAAAGTAAGCCCTTTTCAGAACAAAATTCAATTATAACAGACATTTAGTCAAATTTTGGTTTTGAAGCTCCCAAAACTTTCAGACGTTTTTGGCCCCCAAGGGAGCCATCTGAAAAATTCCGAGGTACGACCCCTATTGAGTGATACATTAATCGAAAAGGCGTAACAAACTGAGCATTTCGGCGCAAACCGGAGTTCAATATCGTTTTTTACAATCGAGATATCGCAATCTGTAAATTGACATTCGATATCTCAAATGTAAAAACGATATCCACCTCCGGTTTACGCCGAAATGCTCAGCTTGTTTCGTCTTTTCGATTGATGTATCACTCAATAGGGGTCGTAATTCGGAATTTTTCAGCTGGCCCTCCTTGGGGGCCAAAAACGTCTAAAAGTTTTGGGAGCTTCAAGACCAAAATTTGACTACATGTTCATTATAATTGAATTTTTTTCCGAAAAGGGCTTGCTTTTCAGAGTATTTTCGTGTCCTTGATTTGTGAATTCCGACTCTTCAAAGAGGAGTATAATGCTTTTATGAAAATGGGCCCAAATCAAGCTTTGACCTTCGATATATCGAAAACGAAAAATGATGTGACTTTCAACTTGTACAAAAAGTCTTGGAATTTTACCCTATTTTTGATTATTAAATAATAAAAAAAAAAAATTGGGGCCCCCATTGAAGTATTGGATTTAGGGAGGTGGTAACCCCCTTGAGGACCCCCCAGAGAGAGCCCCCAAATCGGTGACCCCCTAAAAAGATGTCCTGCTCAAAATAATTTAACACGTGTTTTAGCGTTTTTCGGAATCCGGGGCCGTTCTCGAGATATTCGGCCTGGCTCCTTTTTTAATTGACACTCCGTATACATGGTGATCCAGAGCACCTGTACCAGGCATTTTTCTTGAGAATGGCTGATTGAAATGTTTTGAAACATGGAAACATGGAAACGGAAACAAATAAAGCTCGCGATTCCCTCCTTTCAGAAAATTATGAATGCTGAAAATTGCGCCTTCAAAATGTCCTATATATTCCTGAACAGCTCGCCTAAGTGTGTACAATGCCACAACATTAGAAAATCTCGTATTTCGAGTTAATTTTCAAAATTCAACAGGCAATTGATGGAATCTAATATTGTCTAAACAACGCGAGAAAATTTAAGTTTGGAGCATAGGTGGATATAGGTACTGGAATTTGTCTGTCTCTCTCCCTCTCTTCTCATTTGTGTTATGATTTTTATAGCTACAACCATTTGAATCCCCATCATGAGCTAGAAAAAGATGGCAGAGAGGACCAGCACGTGACTTTAGACCCTATTTCCGTCCTTTTCTAACGCTTATATTCAAATGTGAGGAGAGAGAGAGACATACAAAATTCATGTACTCACCTATGATGGCTTTGGAAGGGAGGACTTTTCCCGCTTTGCGACCAGTAGACTTTGATTAGCTATTGAACTGTGAGATATAGCTACAACGAAAACTTTTCAGCCATGCGAAAGCCTCTGCTCAGTGGCGTACTGGAGACCTCGCAGTCCCGCGGGAGAACAGGAGCCCTCAATTAGTGCCCCCTGTTTACATTTGATCCTTGTATTTGACAAAATATAACATTTGAAAGAATAAAGATAGATGAAGGAGAAAAAAAAATTAGTGTAATTTTAAGGTAAAAAGAGTCGGTTTACTCCTTTGGATATGGTAATTGCTATGTACTTTCTGTGTTATTAGATGAATATTAAAAAGTGGCCAGGAAAATAAAATCAGTTTGTTGCCTTTCGTAGGAAAGAAACGGAATTTTAAAGCTATAGAACAGTGTGAATAAATGTTTCGAGAGAACTCGATTTTCAAAAAATTTCAGGCGTACGACCCTGCTCCCTCTCTAGCTGGGGGAACGGGGAGGGGGGTCCTCATATACCCTCATTCATTGTGTACAAAATGTAGAGGGTCCCCGACTGACTGGAAGTTCGCGGGGAGGGACCCACATTTTCCGGAACTCCACTGCCTTTGCTTAAATTTATGCCGGAAATTAGTCTGTTTCCCTTGACTAATTTGCTTTTCGTGATTTTTTCAGCTTCATCACACCGATAAGTTCTTACCAGTAAGTCCTTTTCCTTCTTCAGAATCATAGTCTCTCTGAAATTCAGCGAGAAATTCGTAAAAACTTCTCAAATAAAGACCATCTCCAAACTTTTCGATTATTCTCATTTTACCCGAAAACTTGTGAAAACTATGGGAAAAAGGAAATAAAAGAAATAAAAAGAATGAAGAGAGAAAAGCCAACAAAAAAAATTCTGACACTCAGCGCAAAAAAATCTGGGGGGGGGGGTGGAAGAATGTGAATGTGCCGTTGTCGATTCCGGGACGCGCAGCAATAGCCGTGGCCGTGGCATGGCGCGGCGGCGCGGCATATGGCATGACATGGTAAAGTGCCGCAGTGGAGGCGCCTCAAGCGCTTGAAACTCGAGGGTTTTTCAAACATTTTTGCGCGTATCTCGGTAACGAAATACAGCACAAACTTCGTTGAGGTCTCATTTTAAAGCTGATTAAATTATCTAGAACCTTTATAGGAAGCATTTTTTACTTTTCCAACTGTAAAACCTGAAAATTTTACTCCGAAATTTGAAAATTAAAAATTTTCAGTTTTTCTAAATTTTCTGGAAAAGTTTTGCTCTGACGGAAAAAATAGCAGAGTACTTTTTACAAGAAGACGCATTTATCTACAACTTGAAAAAAAGAACACAACTTTACGACAATAAATAACTGAGATACGAACTATCAAAGAAAGACGGATTTTCCGGGGTTTTCCCGATTTTCCGGGACTTTCCGACACTCGGATTCATGGGGACTTTTGAGGATTTGTACACTATGGGTAGTAGATTAACGCCCAATCATTAGAACTTGCTTCCGATTTTATTCTAGGGTAGGGCCGTTTTTGAGCTAGATTGACTGGACTAAAATAAATGCCACCCGGCCTGTACTTACATGAGTACCTTTGAACGCTGAAAGAGAATAATCTACTAAGAAGCAAAATTGACCGCCGTTTTCTGACCGGGCCTCTCGACTACTTTTTTTGTGAATAAGTTTTTTGTGAATCCTCTGTACGCCACTGATAACGTAGATGTATGGACCTTGTAGTGATTCTTGGCCTGATACTCATGCTCCTTTGCCAACACTTTTAAGTGTTGCAGCTGCGACTTGTTTTTAACATGCAGTAAGTACTGCATGTTTTTATGGTTTTGTATCGATTTTGGCC
>VMOF01000111.1:40866828-40918996 GCA_011764245.1 Trialeurodes vaporariorum | reverse complement strand
GAAAACTTGTGAAAACTATGGGAAAAAGGAAATAAAAGAAATAAAAAGAATGAAGAGAGAAAAGCCAACAAAAAAAATTCTGACACTCAGCGCAAAAAAATCTGGGGGGGGGGTGGAAGAATGTGAATGTGCCGTTGTCGATTCCGGGACGCGCAGCAATAGCCGTGGCCGTGGCATGGCGCGGCGGCGCGGCATATGGCATGACATGGTAAAGTGCCGCAGTGGAGGCGCCTCAAGCGCTTGAAACTCGAGGGTTTTTCAAACATTTTTGCGCGTATCTCGGTAACGAAATACAGCACAAACTTCGTTGAGGTCTCATTTTAAAGCTGATTAAATTATCTAGAACCTTTATAGGAAGCATTTTTTACTTTTCCAACTGTAAAACCTGAAAATTTTACTCCGAAATTTGAAAATTAAAAATTTTCAGTTTTTCTAAATTTTCTGGAAAAGTTTTGCTCTGACGGAAAAAATAGCAGAGTACTTTTTACAAGAAGACGCATTTATCTACAACTTGAAAAAAAGAACACAACTTTACGACAATAAATAACTGAGATACGAACTATCAAAGAAAGACGGATTTTCCGGGGTTTTCCCGATTTTCCGGGACTTTCCGACACTCGGATTCATGGGGACTTTTGAGGATTTGTACACTATGGGTAGTAGATTAACGCCCAATCATTAGAACTTGCTTCCGATTTTATTCTAGGGTAGGGCCGTTTTTGAGCTAGATTGACTGGACTAAAATAAATGCCACCCGGCCTGTACTTACATGAGTACCTTTGAACGCTGAAAGAGAATAATCTACTAAGAAGCAAAATTGACCGCCGTTTTCTGACCGGGCCTCTCGACTACTTTTTTTGTGAATAAGTTTTTTGTGAATCCTCTGTACGCCACTGATAACGTAGATGTATGGACCTTGTAGTGATTCTTGGCCTGATACTCATGCTCCTTTGCCAACACTTTTAAGTGTTGCAGCTGCGACTTGTTTTTAACATGCAGTAAGTACTGCATGTTTTTATGGTTTTGTATCGATTTTGGCCATAAACTTCCTGCATAAAAATCGACAATTTTCGGCTTGGTCGCAAACGTGCGTTGTCAGATTTCCGCGCGTAATGATCGCGTCTCGTTTTACGGTGGATTCCCTTCGTTCGATACATTGCGGAGCGGCAACGCCAAAAGTCTCCCTATCCTTTAACTAGCTACAAAACGAATCGCGCGCCATATCGGATTTTTGATATTCTTCGGTTCGCCGCACAATGGACAGAAATCAAATCTTTGGCGGTCCAAATTCGACCCTTTCAAAGTTGGAAAATCAGTATTTTAGCTGAGTGTTATAGATGATTTTAATGGGTTTATTTGGCTCGGTTTTTTATTTTTGGGGTGTCCCTTATTTATCGGAGTCTTTTATTTGATGGATGGATACATTTTGTGATATTTCATGTTTTTGTATTTTTGACTAGAGTCCCTGTATATCAAAGAGTCTCGACACGTGAAGAAGAAATCGAAGGAGGCGTCCACTCTGATTGGTTCGGTTCACCAAGAAGGCGTGTACGTCTCCTCGTAGGGGTGTTTTAACGGTTCTCTTATGGAGAATTACACAAAACGCCTCCTTGAGCTCCGTGAAAGCCTAAAATCTAGCAGCCAATCAGAATCTATACCCCGTATGGCGAGACTCTTTGATATACAGGGACTCTATTTTTGACCGTTTAGGAGTCGATTTTGATCCATAGTGCCCCGCTTGAAATGTTTGAATTTTTGAGTTGGGTATTGAGTATTGACCCGAAGTTTTCGATAAGGAATTGTCTCCGTTATGAATAAATTTGCTAGTTTCTTTCTTTTGTCTGTGACTGCCAACCAGCTGTACCTACTACTTTTATCTAGTTCGGAAGCTTTGGTAAACATGCGTAACCGTCTCGGAGATTTTAAGGTTTGAGATTTGTGAAAATCAATGAGTAAACAAATCGAATTTCTTCGCGTGTTTCCGAACTCTATCAGTGACTTTAAAATTAGAATTTATTTTTGAACTGTGCGTGTTTTCTGTCAATCATAGCCTTAATCTCAGTTTCTACTAATTGGAACACTCAAGTTCTTCATAGCTTTCATTTAATTTGTCAGTTGTAATTCTCATTTGTCATTTGTAAGCTCCATTACCTATTCTTAATTTTCCATGTCTCGAGACAACTTTATCAGGAATTCTTTCAGGAGCCTACAGGAGCCTTCCAGGCTGATTAAGTGTTGAATAATAGTTAAGTAAATAACCAAACTAGTTATATCTTCGTCCATGGTCGTAAGAGTAATTTTTTGTTTGTTTTCTGACATTCATATATCTCATCTTTAATATCAATGTTATGAAATGATCGTATCGGAGGTTTCAACGATTTGACAATAAACAGTTTTCTACTTTCCCTCTAATAAATACTCTTCGATTAGTTTTTTCCTTAAGTTCTGACTTTGCTCGGCAATTCTTGCCGAGACAGGACTGAGACTGTTGCAAGATGTTTAGTGTTGACGTTTGAGGTTAATTGATGAGCAGTGTTCCCAAACGTTTGTTCTTTTTTTAATCATTACTCATGTCCTTTATTTGATATTAGTGACGCATTAAAGGATTATTTCAATCAACCATAACCCACCCACTTGCTTCCTATTAACTTCCAGAATCCAGATGTTTGCTCGTGAAATGTTGTGGCCACGGCCGTGGTTGTGAATCTTTACTCGTTTGTTTATGAAATAAATCTCAGTGCTCAACCCATCTTTCAGTTCTGTAACTCAATCTAGATTTATTATTTGCTTCACAAACGTAACGCTCACCCACTTCTTTAAGCCAAGAATTCTTGTGTTCGGGTGTGTAGTGAATTCTGTCACGAATCAGTTTGTTGCTATCTTGTCCCTTCCGATCAAAGAGAATGATTTTAATGTTTTTAATTGCAAGTTTTTGAACCAGACGTCAGAGCCTTTTTCAAAGTTGTGGTTTTTATAACCGATGGCAACTAGTTAATACTGATTAGTTTCAATGGGTTAGGATGATTAAAATCCTTGGTGGTTTGCAAAGGTGTGTTCTTCGAGGAATGAATTTATCATGTTGCATCTCACTTTAACTGTCTCGCGCCTTTACAGAAGTAGTAACGCTGTCAGTATCTTTATTTAACTGCTGCTAGCAATGTATTCTAAAATTGGGCTTTTCAAAGGAGAGTCTCCTTTTAGAAAATTTTATTAGTAGTCAGCTGTATTCTGCGTCAAATCAAAAAAATCAGAGTGTAAGAAATGCTAGTTGGGGTATCATTAAAACTCAAGTCTTTCAAGTAAGTTACATTAATTTTCACTTCAAACTCTACCATTACATCCGTCTTTCAATGGATTTGTGTGTATTTATCTTCAACAATTTTGGAGATAGAATAGCTAGGTCATTTCAGGAAAGATTGCTGATGACAGCTCTTTATTTACATGCGCGGAGGGACGCATTTCTGTCTTATGCACAGAACTTTGTGGATAATGTTCACAGCTGAGAGTTCATTTATCTGCGTAGTTGCATACAAACGGAGTGCGCTTTGCAAAGCTGTCATTGGCAATATTTTCCTAAATAAACGCTATCAATATGATCAGAAATGTAAGCAAATCTCTTTGACATAACTCGGCTGATAAATTTTGTATGCAGCAGCTAGAACTAAAAGTTGTTACCAGTGGTGTAGCGTGTAGTGAGGCATTATTGCATTTTGTTCATTTAAAACCTTTCAAAAGATCGAACTCCTGAGAGTTCACTACTCACCCAGTAGCTTCATATTTTTCATGGGTTTAAATGCGCACAGTACAATGTTGCCACATTGCAGTATTTTGGGAATCCCATAAACTCGGTAGCGCGAAGACATCCGTGTACTCAGCTCGCTGAGTACTTGCATTTTTTTCATTTTTAAAATCACGCAATACTGATCCTTGTTCTATGCAGAGTACCGGAAACATTTTAAACTCTTTAAACTCCACGCCTGCTGAATTTCAAATATTCTCCCTTTAATTTCAACGCCAAGTTGTTTTTCTAATTTTTTTTTTTAATTTGTTTTTCTCTTTGGTGGGTGAACTATAGCGAGAGGATGAAGTAGAAGGGGAAGCAGAAGAAAAGTGCGGTAGGTACAAAAAACTAGACTTGGTCCTTCGGATATCAGCGCCTTGGGGCATTAAATCTTTTGCACTTTTATGCGCCTGCAATTTATGAGTTATGCTATGGTTTGCGTTGAGCGCAGCCAACAGATTGTAATAATTATTCGGAATAATGAAGATCAGATAAAATCTCAAGCTGAAATCTGAAGGGGTAGGGGGCTAGAAGAAACACAGGAGTAGAAAGGGTGGAAAGAGGGGAGGGGAGGAGACTTGGTTGCTTTGATATCAGCTAGTTTGTAAGTTGAATCTGAGAGATCTCATGTACAATCATGCATCTCTCAGATAAGGTTAAAATAACAGATTTTGAAAGAAAAGGTTTTAAAGAGAGGAGATCGAGGTAGGAAAGAGGAAGGTAGTAAAAGGAAGAGGTTTGGAGAAATTTTTGGATCTTGGCCGCCAAGAGTTTACTTGAGGTTTACTGATAGTTTTGGTGAAACAAATTTATCTAAAATAATTTGAGACATGAAATTAATAGAAATTAAAAAAGAAAATGAACAAAAACACTAGCGAGGAAATTCTCACTCCGCCACTCTTACTTACTCTGCATACCCAATGAAATTATACAGAACATAATGCAGCGATGATAACTATAGATAGAAGGGACCAGCACAGAGCATTTTTCTCGAGAACGGCTGATTAAAAATATTTTGAAACAAAAATCGGTTGCGGAATTGACACAATTTTTTTTCATTTTTGATATTTTCAAAAGCTCTCAATAGCTCCTCGATCATATTAGAAGAAGCTCACTCACATTTATCAAGTTTTTTGCAAAAAAGCATCTTCTAAAAGTACGAAAAAAGTTCATATCCTCATAGCAGAGGCAATCGTCAACATTTTTACTCCCATAGAAATTTACCAAAACACCCAGATTTTTACTTTCTCACTCTAATGAAATTAGAAAAAAATTGAGAAAGTATTGCGATGGCGTACAGATTTTCCAGGTGTTCTGTTTCGATACTTGGCCTCTCACAACTAAATCAGTCAGGTTTTCTACAAAATAATGGCCTTTCATTATGCCTAATACTATCCAAAAGAACATCCTTGCATCATATTTTCATATTTTTTAACCCTTTCAAATTTACAGGGTTTTATGCAAAAAAATTCTGTGGCGTCTGTCCGTCTGTCAGATGTCAGTCCGTATACTGACATAACTTTTGAACCACGCAACCATATGCATTAAAATTTTGCACAGATGTTGCTTTCTAGATTCCCCAGAGGGTTTTTTTTTGTTTTTTTGAAATTTTAATTTTTAAGTTAGTTATGGGGAAAAAATGGTTTCCATTAATAAAATCAATGGTAAAATGGGTAAAAATGGGTAAAATGGGAATAATTCAAGTATTGCTCAATGAATTTTGATGAAAATTAGCGAAAAAATTCTACTACTAGTGTACTAAAGAAGAAACAACTTATAATCCAAATATTTAACCCCTAAGACTGTTTAACCCTTTCATACCTGAAATTCTTTTTGTTCAGAAACGGATCTTTGACCAACAAAGTTGATTTTAGCCCTGTCTTCTCATCCAAATTTATGCGCATATTGTGTTTTTATATTTTCCATAAGATTCGATGATATTCAGATGTACATTGAAATGTACTCCAGGTCTGAAAGGGTTAAAAATCAAAATAGGTGCTAAAAGCCAAAAAATGAAATTAAGTCTGAAAAACGACTAAATCATCATGTTTTTTCAACTTAATAGCCTTTCATCATGCCAAATACTATCTATAAAAACATCCTTTCATCATATTACCATATTTTTTAACCCTTTCAAATTTACAGTGTTTTATGCGAAAAAATTCTGTTGCGTCTGTCCATGCGTCGGTCTGTAAGTTGTCAGTCTGTATATCGACATTCAAATTTTGCACAGATGTTTCTTTCTAGATTCCCCAGAGGTTTTTTTTTTTTTTGTTATTTAGAAATTTTAACTTTTAAGTTAGTTATGGAGGAAAAACGATTTCAATTTAAATGGTGAAATGGGTGTAAATAGGGATTATTCAAGCCTGGCTCAATAAATTTTGATGAAAATTAGCGTAAAGATTCTACAACCTGTGTGAGTACTAAATAATAAACAACTTATTATCAAAATATGCAAACCCTCAAAACTGTTTAAATAAACTGTAGGGAATACCCTACGAACACTTTCTCACACCATTTTTATCTGGGAAAGACCCCCTAACCCCCTAAAGAATTCTGGGGCAGACCCCCAGACCCCCTTTAGAATTCTAGGAGAGACCCCCAAACCCCCTTTTAAAATACTGGGGGCGGGCCCCCAGACCCCCCTTTAAAATGCTGGGGGATACCCCCAGACCCCCCTTTAGAATTCTGGGGGAGACCTCCATACCCCCCGCATAGCTCAAATATTTTCACCTTCGGACATAATTCTGCCTTCAATTCGAAGAGTTTGCAATTTTGTAGAGAAGCTGTAGGAATAGTTGCCTATTATGTTATTTGAAGGCTAATTGAGAGCCTTAATTTCCATTCTAAAAAAATGTCTGCCTAGGCTGGTTACCAACTATGCAATTTTCATCGGACTTAATTGAGTCATACTTGAATTACTTAATCCAAATATTGTGTTTGTCTTAATATTTGCTTACACTTAGTTTCAAAAGATTTTTGCTCGATCGTACCTATATTGCCCCTCGAAACGGTCTTAAGGTTTTGATGAGGACTGCACCAGAAAAATATTTTAGTGCACACAGTGCAGTGATTAGTTTATTCTTTTAACACATTATGTTTGTGCAAAGTTTTGTTAAAATCCATCCCATTAATGATGGACTCCAAGTTTAAAATTATTTCCTCACTTTAATTCTTTTTTTTTGGTCGAAACACTTTTTTGATTTTTTAACTCTCTTAAAGGTTGTATATTGTAACTGTAAGGACTACTTTCTTTTGTAAAATAATTGTAGATTTTATTTGCCAGATTTTTTCAAAATTCATTGGAGCAAACCTGAATTATCCGAAATAATAAGATTATGTTTTTATTTGCTTTATACCCACATTTTTTTCTCAATCGCACCTATATTGCCTCTTGAAAAAGGTCTAATCGGATGTGTATGGTGATCAAGAGAGGAAAATATGTTAGTACTTTGATAGTAGATTGTGCGTAAAATGTTTCGTGAAAATTCATCCAGCCATTATTGATTGACTCCAAGTTTTAAGATTACTTACGTTCTCATGATAATTCCATTTTTTGGCTCGAGCACACCTATTTTGATTTTTTAAACGGTTTTGAGGGTTGAATATTGTAACTATAAGTGGTTTATTTTAAAGTAGGCTAGATGTAGATTTTTTATGCGAACTCTCATCAAAATTGATTGAACCAAACCTGAATTATCCCAAATAATAGGATTATATTTTTTATTTGCTCATATTCCCAAATTTGTTGATCAATCGCACCTATATTACCTCTTGACATGGTTTTATCGGTTGTTTTTGGTGACACAGAGAGGAAAATATTTAAGTTTATTGATAGCAGATTGTGTGTACAAAGTTTTATCAAAATTTATAGAGCCATCATTGATTGACTCCAAGTTTTAAGATTGATTTCTCACGATAATTCTATTTTTTGGCTCGAGCGCACTTATTTTGATTTTTTAAACAGTTTTAAGGAATGAATATAGGAACTATAAGTGGTTTATTCTATACTAGGCTGAAAATAGATTTTTTTTGCTAACTTTCATCAAAATTTATTGAGCCAAACTTGAGTTATTCCATTTTTATTCATTTTTATCCATTTTACCATTGATTTTAATGAAAATCATTTTTTCCCCATAACTACCCTAAAAGTCAAAATTTCAAAAAAACAAAAAATCACCCTCTGGGGAATCTAGAAAGCAACAACTGTGCAAAATCTGGGTGCATAAGGATCAACGGTTCAAAAGTTATGCCCAGGTACGGACTGACGGACTGACGGACAGACGCCACAGAATTTTTTTGCATAAATCTCTCTATGTCAGAAAGCTTTAAGAAATATGAAAATATGATGGAAGGATGTTCTTATGGATAGTGTTAGACATGATGAGAGGCCATTACTTTGACTAAATCATGATTAACTTTGTCGTGAGAGGCCAACTATCGCAACAAAATACCTTGAAAATCTCTGCGCCATCGCAATACTTTCTCAATTTTTCTAATTTCATTAGAGTGAGAAAGTAAAAATCAAAATAGGTGCTGAAAGCCAAAAAATGGAATATAAGTGAAAAATTAAACTTGAAAAATAAAATAGTGGAGTCATTCAATGACGGCCCTATGAATTACAATGCACACAATCCACTGCCAATTTACTAAAATATTGTCCACTTACAGTCACCAAAAAAAAACCTCTGAGATTGTTTCAAGGGGCAGTATAAGTGTGATTAAGCCAAAATATTGGAAATGAACCAAGTGAATAAATGAACATAATACAAAATAAAAAGTCATAGAAAATGAGCATAGAAATATTAGGGATCTCTCTCAAAAACTTGATGCTTTTCTGCAATCAGAATAATTTTCCGTTTACCTTATTTTTGTTCTTGAATTATCTTTTATTTTTCTTCTTATTTTTTGTTTTTTGTTTTTGTTTTGCTTTCTCTCTTGCTTTCCTATTTTCTTTTTCCTATTCTTTCTTTCCGCATCAAATAGAGGTCCTTTTCAACTTTTATTTTTAAAAGTTATTTAGGATTCCAGATGTATTTTTACTTCTAATCAGAAAGTTCTTTGTAATCTTTAAGTATTTAAGATTGCTCAGAAACGCTTTTTTCTTAAATGATCCTATTTAATCTAAACATTGTTAAGATTACTTCGGATTGCCACTCCTATCTTGTGAATTTTATTTGTGGAAATGTCTGTTGAATAAATTCCAAAATAGTGATAATGCATTCCTAATAGTTTCTCTGCAATCATCAATGAAAAATACACTTCAATTCTACTACAGGTTGATTTTTGTAAAGGGTAACAAACTTTGAAACCAATCATAAAGTTTTGCTTTCTATGGAACTTCTTAACTTTTTGTGTCTGAGGCAGACATTATTAAATAGGTAATAATAAGTACTTAATGAAAAATTTAAAAAAAAAAAAAAAAAAAAAAAAATGCTTCCCTTGTATAGTCCCCTGACTTCAAAAATACCAATCGATGCTTTATATTTTGGCGCACGTATGTTACCAGAAATGCTTAATTCATTGCATACAGTAGTTAACTCACTTTTTGTTTGTCGGTCCTGATTGTTGTATTTTTAAAAAGAAAAAAAAAAAAAAAAAATACAACAATCAGGACCGACAAACAAAAAGTGAGTTAACTACTGTATAAATATGCAACCTGATAAAGTGAATCAACAATCTAAATTAATTCATTGCGATGAGCATTGCAAGCCTACCTGCTCTAAAATCTAAAAAATTGACACGCATTATTTAATTTGTTGCCTCAATCAATGAAATAAGTAATGTCAGTCAACTTCTTAGATTTTGGGTGTAGTAGGCCACCCACAATGCTAATTATTTATAATGCAGATGGCTTAAATAAATTATTGACTGTACCATCGAAAAAGGAAAATGAGATCTAAAACCAAAGAGTCATAAAATTCTTCAAAACATTCAAAGTGTAAATGAAAGAATGATTAGCAATAATATCCGTTTATGTGTGAAAAAAAAGAAATACTTAATTCCAACAGCTTTGAAGATCAAATGGTAAAATGCACCCCAGATAAAGTTTCCAGGATATTAAACCCCGTCAATAGCACGCTTGATCGGGTTGCCTTCAAATCTTCAACGGGTAGAGTGTAAGCAACTATACCTACGACAATGTTATGCATTTGCATACACGCCGTATTGAAGGCACTATAAAGATGTTACGACTACGTGAGGGCGAGGAATGAGCATACTAGCAATCGCCCATGAGAGTAATTTTGAATCGTAGCTTCTATTTTATTTTTCTTCTTCTTTTTTTATTTCTTATTTGTTCGCGTTATACTACTTATTCTTTTGTCCTCTCTCTTTTCCTCTTTGATTTTTCTTTCTGGTACTGGGTACCGGGTGTACCAAAATAATGTCTGTTCGCCCCGCGATGTATGAATGATATCTTTTCATGAAAAAAGCTAAATCATGCTCCAATCATAGTTGTGAATAAAATCTTCACACTAATAACACTTCGGGGTACCGTGCTGAGACTACATAAGCACCGTGACCAGCGCACCTAGGCAATCAGTTGATCACTAAGCATTTGTATGATCAACACGCTCGTTGTTTCAATCGTTACCACTCTCTCACTTGATCTATAAACTCGAAATAAGGATAACGACATTTCATCCTGTAAAACCATTGCCCAAAAAAACAGAATAACAGGAGGAAGAAGTTTTCGTAAATCTGGGGGTCTCGATTAGATATTGAAGGAGGGTCTCCTTCGGGATAAATAAAGGGGGTCTGGGGGTCTCCCCAGAATATTAAACGGAAGTCTGGGGATCTCCTCCAAAATATTAGAGGGGGTGTAAAAGTCTGCCTCAGAATATCCAAAGGGGGTCTGGAGGTCTCCCCCAAAATATTGAAGAGGGGTCTGGGGGTCTCCCCCAGAATATTAAAGGGGGGTCTGGGGGTCTCCCCCAGAATATTAAAGGGGGGTCGGGGGGTCTCCACCAGAATATTGAAGAGAGGTCTGGGGGTCTCCCCCAGAATATTGAAGGGGGGTCTGGGGGTCTCCCCCAGAATTAAAGGGGGGTAGGTGGTCTCCCCCAGAATATTGAAGGGGGTCTGGGGGTCTCCCCTAGAATATTAAAGGGGGGTAGGGGGTCACCCCCAGACTAAATTTGATGTGAGAAAGTGTTCGTAGGGTATTCCCTACAATTTATTTTAGTTATGGGGACTTGGAAGATTTTTGAATCAACCCCTGTGGCCACCCAGTTGAGAATTTCTCAAAAATCTTGACAGATTCTGAAAAAATATATCGAAACCTTCCGATGGATGTGCAACATGTTACGTACCTTGAGGAGAAAAAATAAGGTGTATTTTTTCAAATCAAAATTTTGGGACTTCAATGGCAGAATCGGACCGATTCCATGGTCTTGAGACATTGACTGCCCAAAATTTTAATTTTCCGAAATACACCTAATTTTTCCACTTTAAGGTACCTAACTAGTGGCACATCAATCAAAATGGATCCATCTCTTTGATCAGAATCTGTTACTTATTTGAAGAATTCTCAACATGGTGGGCACAAAAGCCAGTTCAAAATGTTTCCAAAAATCAGCCATAACTCAAATAATTGAAGTTTTTTGGTAAATGTCCATGAAAGCAAAAATGTTGGAAATTGCCTCAACTTCAAGGACACGAGCTTTTCTCATAATTTCAAGAGTTTTTTTTTTTTTTTTTTTCTTTTCATTTTTTTAAAACTTGAGATAAATGTTATTGAGCCCCCCCCCCTTCAAATAAGCCCCAAAGGGCTATTGGAAGCTATCGATAACGTGAAAAATGAAAAATTTAGGGTCGATTCCCTATCCGACTTTCCTGATTCAAAACAGTTCAATCAGCCATTCTCAAGAAAAATGTCTGGTAGGTACAGGTGCTCTGGATCACCATGTATACAGGGTGTCAATTAAAAAAGGAGCCAGGCCGAATATCTCGAGAACGGCTCCGGATTTTGAAAAACGCTGAAACACGTGTTAAATTATTTTGAGCAGGACATCTTTTTAGGGGGTCGCCGATTTGGGGGCTCTCTCTCAGGGGGGGGGGGGTCCGCAAGGGAATCCCACCTCTCTAAATTCAATACTTTAAACGGGGACACCCATATTTTATTTATTAATCAAAAAGAGGGTGAAATTATCAGACTTTTGGTGCGAATCGAAGTTCAATATCGTTTTTCGTTTTTGAGACATCGAAGGTTTCACAAAATCATTACTCCTCTTTGAAGAGTCGGAATTTAAAAATCAAGGACACAAAAATACTCTAAAAAGTAATCCCTTTTTAGAAAAAAATTCAATTATAACAAACATTCAGTCAAATTTTGGTTTTGAAGCTCCCAAAACTTTTAGACGTTTTTGACCCCCAAGGAGGGCCATCTGAAAAATTCCGAGTTATGACCCCTATTGAGTGATACATCAATCGAAAAGACGTAACAAACTGAGCATTTTGGCGCAAACCGGAGGTGGATATCGTTTTTTCATTTCAGAAGTCAAATGTCACTTTACAGATTGCGATATCTCGATTGTGAAAAACGATATCGAACTCCGATTTGCGCCGAAATGCTCAGTTTGTTACGCCTTTTCGATCAATGTATCACTCAATAGGGTTTGTATCTCGGAATTTTTCAGATGGCCCTCCTTGGGGGCCAAAAACGTCTAAAAGTTTTTGGAGCTTCAAAACCAAAATTTGACTAAATGTTTCTTATAATTGAATTTTTTTTAAAAGGGCTTACTTTTTAGAGTATTTTTGTGTCCTTGATTTTTAAATTCCGACTCTTCAAAGAGGAGTAATGATCTTTTGAAAATGGGTCCAAATCGAACTTTGACCTTCCAATTATCAAAAACGAAAAACAATATTGAACTTCGATTCGCACCAAAAGTCTGATCATTTCACCCTCTTTTTGATTAATAAATAAAATATGGGGGTCCCCGTTTGAAGTATTGAATTTAGGGAGGTGGGAGCCCCTTGCGGACTCCCCCCCCCCGAGAGAGTGCTCCCAAATCGGCGACCCCCTAAAAAGATGTCCTGCTCAAAATAATTTAACACGTGTTTCAGCGTTTTTCAAAATCCGGAGCCGTTCTCGAGATATTCGGCCTGGCTCCTTTTTTCATTGACACCCTGTATGCTATGAAACTGAATGAAAAGCGGTATTACAAGAATAGCAACAGTCAAAGCAGCTTACACTGATTGACTGCATGTTAATTTGTATCGCTAGACTGCGATACAAAATCTGCTGGCTGCTTGTTTTTTTTTTTTTTTTTTTTTTTTTTTTTTTTAAGTTTAAGTGTCCTCTCGCTCCTAACGAGAGCCCAACAGATGGAATGGAAGAGAGAGAAATACGGATGGATGAAAGAAAGAAAAGTTACAGCCATGTTCTTCTGAGTTGTTCTTTAAAGGTTAAAGAGAGTATGATGTTAATTTCAAAGGACTCACCGGTTATTCCTCCATCGACCAACTTCAGCGTACCTTCGGCTACAATTATGATTGGCAGCTCTGCCAACTGTTGAGTTATTTATGTCATTGCAATTATTTTTCTGTTCCATCTTTTTGTGTCTGTTGCGGAAAGCGTTGTTCGAGTTGTTCCGGTTCAAAAGATTTAGGAAAAGTGTGTTGGAAATAGGGGATCTAAGTGATAACAAGTGCGTCTCCGTCGGCGATTTAACATTGCCATTGCTGGTACTGCTGCTATTGCTGTTTTGTAAGTTGAATTGATGAATAGTGGGTTGGAACCCATTGATGAATGATATTGGCAACTTGAATCCTCCACTTTCATTTCGTGAGTAGATTTTAGTCCCCCGGACTTCATCATTCGGTGAGAGCATTTCGAAAATGCGACTCGCACCACAAGACTAGGAAACTTAGTTTGCCACAAAGTTATTACATATAATAAACGTCCTTTATCGGAAGTCTTTCTGCGTTCGCATTGGAACAGATTCCAACCAACTCATTATGATCTTTCTCAAACCATTATCATACTTCACTTAAACTTTAATTGGTGATTTACAGACTCGAAAACAAGTAGAAGTGCCGTAGGTCAGAATCAAGAAGAATTTCTTCTCAGTTGGGTAGAAAATCACGTTGACATTTTCTACTAAGAGGAGCGTTCAATAATTAAGTTTACACCCCCTCTAAAATCCACGAAAATTTGCCAAATTGACCCACCATTGAACAAAAATCTTTGTTAGGATATAATGAATGCAGTTATCTAAAGTTCAGAACAATCGGACAAAATGCGGCCGCACAAGGGCCGCGGATGCACGCAATGGCACAGGTCGCTCCCGCCACCTCAGATTTTGTCGCAACTCTATACCGGGTGTCCCAGACCACCCGTCTATATAATTTTTCTCGAAAACGGCTAGGAGTTGAGAGCTGAAACAATGAAGTGATGCAGGGAATTGCTCCCACGGGATTCAATGAAAATATTTTCATAACCCCCAAGGTTCCCCCGGGGGGGGGGGGGGGGGGGGGCTCGGAACACATTTTTCCATTTTTGTCGGAAAAAAGCCTATGAAAGGTACCAAAATCAGATACTGAAAAAACAACTCATTTCCGACTTTTTTGGTGTGACACAATGACGACGTGCATCGCGTATTGGTGTCCGTTGGCGGTGGAAAGTGTATGAATCTGCGAATGGTGGAACAGTGGGCTGAACAGTTTAAAAAAGGTCGCGTGGATATTCAAGATTTGCTGCGCTCATCGGGTCGGCCATTCGAAATCATCAACGACGATGCAGTTAAAGCCAAGCAAAGCGTGATTACAGATGACTGTGGGGTCAAAATTAAGGACACTAAACGTGTTTTTTCTTTGTCATTATATGTGTGAGCATTGAAAGATAAGCTTTCAATGGCTTGGCGCGCTACTTTCCATGTATAATCCGGCTGAGGTGGCGGGAGCGACCCGCGCCGCTGCCGGCAGCGTGCATTCACGGCCCGTGTGCGGCCGCATTTTGTCCCATTGTTCTGAACTTTAAATAGCTGGATTTCAGTGTATCCTAACGAAGGTTTTCGTCTAAAGTTGGGTTGATTTGGTCAATTATTGTGGATTATAGAGGAGGGGTGAACTTACTTATTCAACGCCCCTCGTAATAAATAGGGGGGGGGGACCATCACTTCATCGAAAGCTTAACAGAAATACAGTATGTGACAAAACTCATGTGCCGAACTTCTGGAGCATAAATTTGCGGCAAAAATAAGACTTTTTTTTTTAATAAAAATGGGTCCGACATCCTTGCGCGTTACAGCGTTGCAAGGTTTCTGAAAAATAAATGGAAACATTTTCATTACTCCCTCTTGATTTCTTGAATTTTTAAAAATGTTTGTGATTCTGATGTAATTTTAGGGATTCTTGCCGACTTTTGCCGTGAAAATCCGGTATGCAAAAACTTAAGGGAGGGTCTTGGGAATTGTCTTGATTTGTCTCATTTTTTTTGGCCAAATTATGAGAAAACATACTTTAGGATTCATTTAACCCAAAAACAATTAGCATTATTCAAAAGTTCATGAAAAATATGCATTTTTGGTCCTTAAAAGTTATTCCTTTTCGCAAACCATTCCCGAGAAAATCGTCCCTGAAGTTGGATAGGTTTGCCAATAATCGCTAATTCATTGATTTTGTCCATTCTTAGCCGATTTCTCCAAGTTCAGGGACGATTTTCTTGGAAATGGTTTGAGGTAAGGAAAAACTCGCAAGGACCAAAAATGTATATTTTTTTATGAACTTTTGAATAATGCTAATTGCTTTTGGGTTCAATGAATCCTAAAGCATATTTTCACATAATTTGGTCAAAAAAAGTGAGAAATATCCAGAAAAACCCAAAAACCCTCCTCAATTTTTTGCAAACAGTATTTTCACGGCCAAAATCGGCAAGAACGCCTAACGCTAGGATACTTATGTACGAGCATATTTAAAAATACACGAGGGAGTAATGACAATTTTTTTCCAGAAACTTCACAAGACTGTAACGTGGATGGACTGTAATTTCGGACTCATGTTTATGAGCTAAAAAGACTTATTTTGGCCTCAAATATATGCTTCAGAAGTTTGCCACAAGAGTTTTGACACACCCTGTGTATGAAAATGAGCATTAAATTACGAAGAGTTTTTCCTCTGTAACATCTGATAGTCAGCCATTGAACTTTGTACTGTATCGTATACTTCCGATTAAATCCTGTTTCTTTTTCATGGAATTGGCGTATTTCCCTAAATCAATTAATTTTATTTGAATTTGAAGCCATCTGTAATAGACTAATAGACTAAATTGAGGAAAATGAAAAAAAAAATTGCTAAACCTGACACTTGGCCTGACCTGTGGGAAAACTTGGTGAAAACTTACTGTTAAGTTTACATTCAAATTCACACTTTTCTCTTAATATGTCGATACAGTGATATGTTTAACCCATCAATCTCTTCTTTTCATTCTTAAATATTAAATTTGAATTACTTGTAGGTAAAGAGGAATAATTTTGTTGAACTTTAAATAAAGTAAAGCCGAAAATCCCGAGTCAAATCTCCATACGGGCGACTTCACTGGGCCCAGGTATTCGTCAGTCGATCAGAAGCCGTCAAAATCAGTAGCGACATTCGATTTTCAGTTGACTAAGCCACGTTTTTCGAATTTCTTGTTGGGTTTCTTATTTAACCTTCGGGCCAAACGGTATGTAACAGCATAGTAATGAAAGGGCTCACAATCTCGAGATAAAACCCAATTAGTTTTTCGATAACTTTCAGCTTTAAAGAAATAACTTACTTATGATTCCACTGCAAGTTCTTGAAACTAGCCAAAAATCAGATAAAAGATGTTACCTAGTATTAAAACCTAGTGCGTAAAATAAGACCTTGGATTCTGCGAGTATTCCAGTAAGTAGTAAATCAACTAAAATGAGAGAATTGAGGAGAAAAAAAAAACGAAATAGTTTGGTTTCATTGAGTTAGTTTTGTTTCGACACCAACACATGGAAAGTTATGAGCTTTTGTGATGTGTTGGTCGGTTTGTTTTGAGTTGCATTAAAAAAAGATTTTTGGGTTTATTCTGATGAAAAAGAAAATATAACTGATGTTTTTGCCAGTAAGTGGTTGAACTTGGCATCAACATTTTACTTCGGAATCAAGATTTCCTTCGTAGTACTGATATTTCCTTACAGCTCACAAAATCCAGTAGACTTAGGTGCCGAAGCTTCTAGCTACAGCAAAATGCAACCGAATCGTGATGTCACCAACAGAATCATCATTCTTCCGGGAAATAATAATGAAACGAAACAAAACAAAACAAAATGTTAACGAGCGGTAGATAAGGAGATAGTAAAATGCACGCAAGTCACACTAAACTGGAGCCGACATTTTCTAAAAAATTAATTGGAATTTTTCAAAGCAAACTCAATTGGCGTAAGAAATTGGATCAGTATAATCTAATCACCCGTTGAAGAACCGTCACAAATTCCTGTATGGCACAAATAACTTCATCCGCCGTGAGGAAAAAAATTAAAAGTTATGGAAAATTTAGGGAGTTGTAGCAGCACGTCATTTAGAAGGCTGGTGGGAAAACTGCGACAGTAGACAGAAACACACAAATACATTGGAACAATCACTGGCACAGAATTGAAGCACGCGGTTGATACAGTAGCTTAGCAGGAAAACACGGCGGGTCACATACATCACGTTGCTCGCGGAACGCGTCGATGCTTCCACATGAACATACAAATCGGAGTGCGATTCTGATCGAGACTGAGTAGCAAGCATTTCTGCGCCGATTCAAGAAGCGGGCGGTCGCGTCTGCGGCTCCCCGCGCACCGGGATCGGGGAAGCTGGAGGATCGAGTCCCGAGCAGGGCGACTGTTATACTTAGGCGCGCGCACGGTGCAGCTGGAAGCAACGCGACACGCTCATGCACCCACACTAACGCGACGCATGCTCGCAGAGAGGGTGAACAGGCACTCGAAGAGACGGGTGAATATTGCTGCACACAAAATAGATGGCCACCATCTCATTTCTCACCCCTCCTAAATGCGAACACGAACCGCGACCGGCCGCGACGAGCAGTACTAGCTTACTTATCTTATGGTATCATCCTCAGGTCCATGAAACCCGTATCACGTTGCCATGCCACTTTTGAAATAAACAGGTGATTGATCAACTATTTTAAACTCGAATTATTAAAAACCCAAAATCCCCATACCCGTATCTAATAAATAGTAACGATCGAGTTGAGAGAAATTTAATGACTTTTTTTTATGAAAATGTGACCCAAAATTTTCGTTTTCAAGCTCTATAAGATTTCATGTCAGCACAGTTCTGCTACAATCGATTTAAGGATCTACTAAAATGGAAAAACTTCAAAAAAAAAAAAACCATGGTACCACAAAAAACTTACGAGATCCAGTCCTAGACTTATAAAATGCTTTTAAGTATGGCAACTGTGGGGGTGGCGTTGGCCATATTCCCATCTAATAACCATGTCAAAACATCCAGAAGTAACCAATTAGGGATAACTTTCTTATGGCATCAGTGTCACCAGATGTCACGATACCATCAATCAGCTGTTAATAACTCTTCTGGTGACTAGTTATTGTGTGACTCTTTTTTTCTCATCATAAAAATAGTGACGACATTAAGACTGGAATCTCCCATTATTGGTGCCCATTACGGTCGAGCGTTGAAAATAATTACAAAAGTTTAGGAGTGAATTTCTTAAGTTTTTAGTGCTACCATCGTTATTTTTGGAAGTTCTTTACAACTAAATTGACCCTTACTTAAACGCCTTCAGCATAACTAGACAACATCCCAATTGTAAAAAATGGAGGTTAGGGCATTAACCCTAGTCTGCCAGACAATTTTTTTGTACGAGTTTGCCAATTCTAGATCTTTTAGACCCACCTTTAGAATATATGTGTTTAGCGCATTTATGATACATTTGTAATGTATCATAACTGTTGATAGCGGTTCCCCCAACCTGCTGAAGATTGTTTCTTTGACCACCCATTTTTGCATCTCATTGTAGGGGGTCTTCTAAATTTATTCACCTGCATAACATTTAGAGAGCCAGTCCGACCCTGAAAGACACGGTATGCATTTGTTAGTGCATCACTATCAAATGAAGAGAACATATAAACGTATTTATGGCTTTAACTATCCTAAATAAAGCAGGTTGCAGCAATTTGTTTGATTGCACGATACCAAAAAAAACCGCAACATCGTGTCTAATAAATGGTCAACTTTAAATTTAATTGGAGCACCCGCACATCGAAACACATTTATCACAACGCAGTGGCATGTACATATAGTACTGTTTCCTCACGGATTTAAATTTTTAACACGTTGAACATCACAAGCAATGTTGTCGATGATGGATGAAAGTTAGACAGAGCCAAACGGCCCCTCCTAAATCCACTTAAAATTTCCACTCGTGAGACCGTTGCTGAGCCTACCATGAATTTATGGGCTGGTTTTTCGAATCAAATTACATTCATTCAACAGCTCCCCGCTGATAAATTCTCGCAAGGGTGACTGAGGAGCTACCCTCTCTCATCTGGAGGGTAGACAGCCACGTGACACTGTTACATTTCATTAAATTCTTATCCGAGCCCCTTCAAAATCGTCTACCCGCAACCGAAACCACACATGGAGTTGTCATATATTTGAACCAGCATTTCATACCTCTTTAAAATTCGGCTTGCGTGGCACCATGATTCACACGCCACGATTTTCCGATATTTTAATCATTCTGTCATTGCCTTCGCTGCTTCACCCCTGGTGATCAAGAATGTTAGGGATGACTGAACCTCCCGTAAGATTTTTTCCCCCGCAAGGTTTTCACCTGTTTCCCATACAAATATCGCTCTGTGGAATATTTATTACTTACGGCAATGGATTCGTGCGCATTTGTTGGTCTTACCCTCGCTTGAACTTAAAGTAACCTTTACTCCTTTTCCCTTGTTCAAAGAACGTGACGTGCCTTTTACTATATTACGACAACACGTGCGAAACACTGACAAAAACGAATTTTAAACATCTACTCAACTGATTGCTCGTAATATTTAGTCAGCCAAACTGAATATAGTAGACCCGAGGCGGCTTCTTTGAAAAAAATGAAAAGAAGACGCGGGAAGATGCCTTTCCGCCCTGACAAACAGTTTACTAAAAAGATCATTTCCAACGTTAAACATCAGCGGACACAAACAATTCATTATGCAGGGAGTATCAGAAATATATGTCGTGTTTGTAACCACGTATTCTAGAGGTCAAAATAAGACTTTTCATCCAAGGACATGTGTTCGAAAATGACTCCCTTTTGAGCTACAGCCGGGGGGGCACAGTGTAGCAAATGACAAATCTAGCTGTGCAAAAGTCCTGACGTTCGCTGTATTCTCAGCGAAGTGCGAATTTTTGTCGAAATGAGTCACAAAACAGTACACGGAAGCACTCCAAGCAAGAAAAGTACATAAGTAAGTTTTAAAAACTCATAATTTTAGTTTTTATGTGCCAAAATCGATTTATTATAAAGTGTCATGTTTAGCCGACTCTGGAAGAATTACCAACATCACTTTTCCCGTGATTATTGGCCACATAATGCCTTAATTCACATCTTCTTCTGTGCGCCGTAGTTTCTTCATAGAGCCATCATCATAACTTGAGGGTGTGGGACCCCCCCCCCCTCCTTTAATAAGAAAAAGATAATGAATAATAATGATAAAAAAACAAAAACAAAAAAATTATATGGATGCGTTCAGGAAACGGATTCTTCCAATTTATCTTTGAAACCTTTCACAATTAAAAAGTGCAAGGGCTCAAAAAAATATTTGTTAACGATAAGGGAGAGTAATTGGCAATAGCTGCCAAGTAGCAAAACTAGACCGAAAACGTATAAGGTTTATCGCAAGTTCTCTTGGGGATAAAACTTGCAATAAACGGTCGCATTGAAATCATAGTTTTTACGTAAACGGAACTTTTACGGGTTGTTTTACTGCACTGCAACGGAACTTTTTCGGTAAAGCCGCAAAAAATGGGAGAAAAAGCGATGGAATAACATTTTATATGCATTGATATTCTCATTTTTTGATGAATATGAGAGTACCATAATGTTTTCTCGTATGGGCATAATCCCGAATTTTTCTGTCGGTCTTTTGCGGCTTTACAAAAAAAGTTCCATTTAACTGCAGTAAAACCTCCCGTAGAAAGGGCGTTTACGTTAGTAAAAAGAATTATCCCTATGTAACGGGAGAGAGAGAGAGACCAGAGAGAGAAGAAGAGAAAGTCTCTCGAGGGGGTGCATCATTCGGCCTTGGAGAGCCGAGGTCTTGTATCAGCTCGGGGAGGAGCAATCGCCAACGTTGAGGGTGGAAGGGATGACTCTTCTGCGCATGCGTGGCGATTGATCCGACTTGAGGACTGAGCAAGCGCTCGGTCTTCGGGGTTGAAATCAGTCGCGTTCTAACCGGAGAGGTGGTTGCAAGTTGTTAGCTGACTAGCTCCCAGCCCTTGTCACTAAGTAATATAGACCGGCTCCGGCGTCAAACCGTAGTTTGCTACTTATTAGATTCCGTTTCAACTGAACATCAAGATCGTTATTATTTACATCTTCGTTTACTAGCTCAACACCCAGTCGGCATACCCCAGTGCATAATTGCACTGAGCCGACTGAGAGCCCCCTCCATCAAAAACCTCTCGCAAAGCTCACCCCCCAGCCGGCATACCCCAGTGTTAGCTGCACTGAGCCGGCTGAGAGCGTCGCGCGCGCGCAACCACAACGTATTCCTTTAAAACCGACGCCCGTGACATGGTGATTGGCCGCCGAAATTGTTACATTAGCTAACAATCAAGATCCTCGAAAATTTTTATTTTTATTTCAACGTCAGCTCCGGGAAGTAGAGTGTTCGCAGTGACCTACTTGTAAAAGAGAAAAACACAGAATTGCCGAAAAATACGTTTCGGGAGTTTCCTTGTCAGACCGGAACGAGATATCGGACTGTTTTTCAACAGGTTAGAAAACTAAGGACCAATTTCAGGCCCAGGGTTGGAACGGAAACGAAAATTGAAATTTCGGCCAAAGTCTTTCAACAGTTAGGGACGCTTGTAGGAGTTATAATCTTTTTCCGGCCCATCCCTCCTATGTTTTAGGGACGCTTGTAGGAGTTATAATATGAATTCCGGCCCATCCATCGTAGCCTAGGGATGCTTTGAAGGTTGTAAAATTAAATTCCGGCCCATCCCAGTACGAAATTTCGGGACGCTTGTAGGATATCTAATTTTACTCCGGCTACCCTACTCATGGACGCTTGTAGGTAATTTCAATTAAACTTCGGCCCATCCCTCATATGTTTTAGGGACGCTTGTAGGAAATCGTTAAGCTCCGGCCCATCCCTCTGTTTCCTCAGCGATCTTTTTTTTTCTCAATCAATTTGTTTCAATCAGATAAAAAGCTTTTGTCATTTTATGACTGGAAAACAGTGTCGGTTCACTCTTCAAAAATCAAACCATTTTTTTTTATTAGTCGTAAGTTACATTTTAAGTAATTAAACGCCAAGTTAAAGGTGTTGCATAGATTTAGGAGAAACATAGTATCGTTTCAAAAGAGCATAGATTTAGGATTTTTGTGAAAAACAAAAAAATCATTTTAGATTGTAGGAAGATTTTTTTTTTCTTTCTTAGGAAAAGTAAGCATAATTATTCACTCTATCTATTCGTTCTTTTTTATGAACACCAAATGAAATAATTATCAAGAGCACTGTTTAAAGGTGTGTATCTTGGACCGAAAGTGTGAAAATAATACTTTTTCAGGTATTCTCTTTTGGTTCTAATAGATTAAGCTGTAAATAATTTTTCTAGACACACCACTTATGTTATACGTAATTTTTAGCCAATCAAACAAAGAGAGAATTCCCTGTTTTCCGTTTTTAATTTAAACCTAATTATTTATAATCAAGCATTTATTCTACATAAATTCCAGTTGAAAAATCAAGGAAAAATATTTCCATGTCTCGCATATTAGACATAGGAGAAGCAACCCCATCGACTCCGATGCATCCTCCATCTTGTAACAGTAGTCTAACCGAAATAGGTAGCGTAATCAGCAACGCAAACTTTACTTTAAATTCCGACGTCACAAATTCACAAAACCTTGTAAATAAGTCATATTTTAATCATCAAGCAGTCATCCATCAAGCCAATGTGATGTCTCCACCGTTGAACGCTACTGTTCAACCAACCAGCGACAACATAAATGCAGACGTACATCGTGACGTCACTAACGTAGAAAATAATGTAAATGTTCAATATAGAAATCAACAACCTGTAAATCACGTGCCAAATACAGGGTGCTCCAATTCCGAAAATAATCACCAAATGGAAAATAGGTACAGTAATGCAAACCCAAATAACAGCAATGACGTCACGGTCTCAGAAAACCATATAAATATGCAATCTCGCAATCCGCAACCTGTAAATCACTCATCATATACAGGGTGTTCCATATCTGATAGTGATCGTCAAACTGATAATAGCAATAAGTACAATAATACCAACCAAAATAACAGATATGACGTTACTAATCTAACTAATCATGTACATACTCAAAATCAACAACCTGTAAATTCCTCATCAAATACAGGGTGTTCCATTATAACTGATCGTTAATCCGAAAATTGCAATAGATACGATAATGTCAATCAAAATCCCAACTTTGACGTTACCAACACAGGAAATCGTGTAAATAATCAATCAAATAATCAACAGCCAGTGAATAATTACACAGCCCATGGCCAATACCCGCCAAATTGGCCACCTAGCAGCTATAATCCATTAGGATATCCACATTACATCCATAACCCATCCGGTTATCCACCGTTCAACAATTCACCGTTTAACCCGACAGGGTACCCACCTACAGTAATACATCCATCGCAACCTTTCAATTACCCATTGCCTTACTTTTACCCACCATTCAACCATATACCACCAGATTACCCGCCATTCAATCAAAATCCACCGTACCACCAACAATCACCAATACATCCGTCAAACAATCAATCTACGTCAGTAAATCCACAGGGTTATCAACAACCGTCAAATTTTCCAATTAAACACTCATTTTGGCCGCTCAATGGACAAAACATAGCTCATGTTGAAACCCCGAAAATTAAATTTCCAATATTTAAAAACGAGAACCCCAAAGAATTCTTATACAAATTTAACATGGCCGCAGATTGTGCTTATCTGACAGAAATACAGAAAATGCAAATTTTCCTACAACAATTAGACAATGAAGGTAATCTGTGGTATAGAAACAACCAAACAGAACTCCATAAAATTCAATCTTGGGAAAAGATCCAACAAGAATTTTTAGAGGAATTTGACCAGTCAAAAACTTTAAACTTTCTATGGATGACTTTTCAAAATAGAAAACAATTACCTGGTGAAGCACCGATGACATACATAGAAAATAAGATTTACTTAGCCAGGAATATCCGGCAAAAATTGACAGACGAAGAATTGATCGACAGCATAATTCGAGGCCTTCATCCCCTATTAGCCTCAAAAGTTTTTATCCTAGTAAACTCTGACATAAGAACTTTAAAGAAAAATGTTAAGCTCATTGAAGAATCGATTAAATTGGCAACGGAAGGTCCAGTAGCAGAGGCAATAATTCCGTGCCAGACACAAAAAAGCACACCGGATGTGAACCTAAAAATAGAAGAAATTCTTGGAAAATTCCAAGATGTTCTTAAAATGGACGTGCAGAGAAAAAACACCGATAAAAATCAGGTTAACGTCGTATCGGAAAACGAGATAAAATCGAATCCAGTAAATTATTACCATCAGCGAGACGACAGGTCAAGAAACAGGGCTCGAAGTCGAGATAGTTACAGAGGCACCAGCAGAAATCGCGAAAATGTTGATAATTTTCCGCTCAGGAACCGGAGTAGAGAGAAATATCAGTATCGTGATGATAGTCGCAATGACTACAGACATCGTAGTGGCAGCCGTGACCAAGATCCATACATACAGGTCAGTCATTGCGCATCTCCACCCCGCTCAGCCTTGTCAGACTGATGGATGGGGTGAGGAAGGGGATGACGTATCGTTCGCTGCCCCGCCAGCGCGGGCGTTTGAATTCCTGTGCTAAGCAATGGGGCTGAACACTCTCATTTCATAGCTAAAATTTTGATTTTATCGTGCATAAAGTAAAACTTTTAATGTTGGAATATCAATTTTAGAGAATATAGACTTGCTCCGGGCCACTCAAAGTGCTCGATTATTTTTTTTAGTATTTTTTAGCGATTTTTGAAAATCGAGCTGGATAAGCGGCACACGGTGGCGATTCTGCTTCTTTGGTGCATTTGTAGGTTATTTTACTTATGTGTAATTTTGTAAACAGAGTGTTGATAGAGCTCGCGAATCGGCTTGAAGTTGCTAGAATTATTAGAAACAGTGAATAAAGTAAGTGATATTTATGATGATCAGAGGACAAGTTCCAAAAAAAGAAGAAAAGTGAATCGGCTTGAAGTTGCTTGACTTTTCGAAACGTGATTAAAGTAAGTGATGCCTAAGCATCTAAATGCAATTCTGATGCATTTGAAAGAACTAGTTATAATGCCAAACCAAGCAAGTGTACTGTGGCCAATTGGCCATACAGCTTACTTTCAAATCATCGTTAGAAAGGTTTTCTCTCCTCGTTGATCCATTATCAGTTTGTCACAGTTATTTTAAATCGAGCGTGGAGTGTGCAATTCGGCCATCATTCCTCAATTATTTCAGTGTTAGTGTTTCAGTGTGCTCTTTTGCTACGTTACAAACAATTATTGGTTGAATCTCATGACCATCTTAAAGTATTTCCAACGTTTAAACTGTGTGACGCCTCTTGGTGACCTACACAACCAGTGCAACGTTAGAAAGCTTTTTGATGACCATTTTTCTCCTCGCAAAGTATCATCACTTGAGGATATTCCCAGAATTTCACTAAGTGAGGTAAGAAGGACTGCTCAGTAATTTCAAGGATTGAAGAAGGTAAATGCATTGAGACTTGAATCGGGTTTTAAGTTTAAAGGATCTGCCGTAAGGCTATTTTAGCAATAGTAGTGTATCGTCAACTGTGCGACTGAAAGGGGAAAGCTTTAGGTAAATTACCAAGTCGTTCTTTCATTCTCCGATTTTGTTTCTGATAACCCCGGGGAAGTTCATCGGAGCGTTCTTGAACTCCGATGAAGTTCATCAGAACTCTTCCCCGGGGTACACCGGCTTTACCGGAGTAAGAACGTTGGTAAAGCCGATGAAAACTAACCTCAAAGAAGTCAACATCCTATTTCCGTGTGTTCATATGGATGTTTTGGAGATTATTGATTTGTAAACAGACATTTGTAGCAATTACAAGCTGCACCCGTGATCATTCTTAAATTCATCTGAGAACGGATGACCTTCATTATCGGCTTTATCATAAACACTCCCCGGAAATTCTGATGCACTTTTCCAGTTTATTGGATCGGAGAGTTCTAGAACGCTCCCATGCTGTCCTTTGTTTCAGTGATAAGAGGCCTATGTTTACTTGTCGCAAAACGAAAGGTAGCTTCCAGTCGCACAGTTGACGATACACTACTATTGCTAAAATAGCCTTACGGCAGATCCTTTAAACTTAAAACCCGATTCAAGTCTCAATGCATTTACCTTCTTCAATCCTTGAAATTACTGAGCAGTCCTTCTTACCTCACTTAGTGAAATTCTGGGAATATCCTCAAGTGATGATACTTTGCGAGGAGAAAAATGGTCATCAAAAAGCTTTCTAACGTTGCACTGGTTGTGTAGGTCACCAAGAGGCGTCACACAGTTTAAACGTTGGAAATACTTTAAGATGGTCATGAGATTCAACCAATAATTGTTTGTAACGTAGCAAAAGAGCACACTGAAACACTAACACTGAAATAATTGAGGAATGATGGCCGAATTGCACACTCCACGCTCGATTTAAAATAACTGTGACAAACTGATAATGGATCAACGAGGAGAGAAAACCTTTCTAACGATGATTTGAAAGTAAGCTGTATGGCCAATTGGCCACAGTACACTTGCTTGGTTTGGCATTATAACTAGTTCTTTCAAATGCATCAGAATTGCATTTAGATGCTTAGGCATCACTTACTTTAATCACGTTTCGAAAAGTCAAGCAACTTCAAGCCGATTCACTTTTCTTCTTTTTTTGGAACTTGTCCTCTGATCATCATAAATATCACTTACTTTATTCACTGTTTCTAATAATTCTAGCAACTTCAAGCCGATTCGCGAGCTCTATCAACACTCTGTTTACAAAATTACACATAAGTAAAATAACCTACAAATGCACCAAAGAAGCAGAATCGCCACCGTGTGCCGCTTATCCAGCTCGATTTTCAAAAATCGCTAAAAAATACTAAAAAAAATAATCGAGCACTTTGAGTGGCCCGGAGCAAGTCTATATTCTCTAAAATTGATATTCCAACATTAAAAGTTTTACTTTATGCACGATAAAATCAAAATTTTAGCTATGAAATGAGAGTGTTCAGCCCCATTGCTTAGCACAGGAATTCAAACGCCCGCGCTGGCGGGGCAGCGAACGATACGTCATCCCCTTCCTCACCCCGTCCAGCAGCGCCGGCTGCGCAGAACGGACGCGTTTTCGTACCCCGGAATGACTGACCTGTATTAATGGATCTTGGCCGTGACCATCATCGGAACAACTATGCAGACTATAATAAATATCGAAGCAACAGCCGGGACAATTATCGATATGATTATGATGATCATGAAAAATACAAAAATCGCAATAACAGCCGCGATAAATACAAGGATCGCGACAGCAGCCGCGAATACCGCCATAGTAGCCGCGACAACGACAGATACCGTCATAGTAGCAGCGAAAACAACAGATACCGTCATAACAGCCGCGATAACGACAGATACCGTTATAGTAGCCGCGACAACGACAGATACCGTCATAGTAGCCGCGACAACGACAGATACCGTCATAACAGCCGCGACAACTACAAAGATCGTCGGGACGACTACAAATATCGAAGTGACAGCCGCGATAGGTATGCAACCACAAACTACAGCCAAGACCGCCAAAGACGTAGAGACAGCAACCGGGAATATGGAAAAAGTAGTGACAAATACAGAAGATCGCCTACCCCAGCCAGGACCAATACCGAACGGGAAAGAGATAATTCACAGGACAGAAATAGAGATAGAACGAGAAGTGGGAAACCAATTTGCACCTTTTGTGACAAACCGGGACACACCGAGAAAACATGCCGTCAAAAGCAACAATATGAAGAGTCGGAAAACTAGTTTCCACCCATGAAGCGGGTCCGTTCACATGGGAGGAAATTAAAAGGACCCAACAACCAGTGGTAAAATGGGACAAACAGCCGAGAAAACTGCAATTGTAAGTTCAATGGGGAAGCGTGAAGGACATTTCATCAGGAGCCAAAATCAGCAATTCATCAAAAACCGAAATCGACAATTCATCAAAAACCGAAATCGACACTTCACCAAAAACCGAAATCGACACTTCACCAAAAACCGAAATCGACACTTCATCAAAAACCGAAATCGACCATTCATCAAGAACCAACAACTACGCTTCAACAAAAACCGGAAACTCAGCAAAAACTGAGACCTCAACGTTGATGGATTCCATCCAATCAGAATACGTAAATTCTAGCCCAACGCCGGAAATGAAAACCGCGAGAAAAATTTTCAACTCAGAAGTTTCCGAATTTGGTCAAAAACCGGAAGAAAATTTTACGGTTGGAATCCTCTCAACCTTTTTGGAGGAAGGATCGAGAAATGACCAGAAAATGTCGATTAGGTTAGTTGCAGAATCCGCAAATAGTCTCACCTGTGATGATCTAAGTAAAAATACAGTGCCCTTATCTAAACCTAAAGCTATCACAGCAAATAATCAACCCCTTGAAATCATGGGAAAATCGGAAGTAAAAATTGTGACAGAGAAGAAAGACAATTTTTGTACTCCAGGTTTTGTGGTTGAGAATTTAACAACAGACATTTTGCTAGGAAACGACTGTAACCATAAGTTCAAAACAATAATTGATTTCTCACCAGGAAAAATACTCATAACTGATGAAAACAAGAAAATAGGTTTAAGAATGAAAATACACCTGAATTTCTGTGTGACGACGATTGACAACAAACCTTGTGAATTTCAATTTACGCCGTCCAAAATTCCAGTAAAAATAAATGGCAGCACTTGCATAACTCTCATCTATACGGGTGCATGCGCCACCATTGTAAATAAAAACTTTGTAAATGAAGAAAAAGTTCAAAAATCGCTCGTCCCAGATTTGGCAACACCGGATAATGGAAAGTTGAAAATAATTGAAAAAACCGAAGGAGACCTCAGGATTCAAGATACTGAATATCTTATACGAGCATTAGTGGCAGAACATCTAGCGAGTTCCTTAATATTAGGCAACCCGTCCAACATAGAGTATGTCAAATCAATCGATTTTGGAAAAAAGGAAGTAACTCAGAGAACCCCTGAAAATTGTAAAACATTTATCATTCAAACATATTATGAAATTAGCAGACTAAACAAAATAGTGCAGGATTCTGAGAGAGAAAAATTCCGCATAAAACCAGCGTCACTCTCTCAGGAAGCAAATTTGGCAGAAAGTCGCAACCTTCCCAAGCTTTCTTCGCATCGATTCGCAATTATACAATCAACGCCAATTTACAAAAATATTACTGAAAAACTTCCTCTTTTAACAGTTAAAAAAGTTAAATGTAAAATGAAAAAAAAAAAAAAAACGAAAAAATGTAGAATGGAAGAAGCGAGCAAAAGAAGAAGAAGAAGAAGAAACAACAACACGAAAATATAAAACTGTAACAGGACGCCAGATTTTGAACAAGCACGAGCAAAAGAGAGAAACAATAGCATGTTTTTCAAGAAATTCTAAAGCAAAGACAGATCCGTGAAATAATCGAAGAAAAAAATGAAAGAAGGAGAAAACAACCCCATCTGGATGACAACCAAATTAACTTCGACGTCGAGTAAACAAAAAAGAGAAAACGAGAGAGAAGTGATTTGCTTTCACCCCCGCGACGAAGATCCTCGAAGGAAAGAACAAGTGACCATGGAACATCTGAAGAAAAAAGGAGAAAACGGACCTTGTATGTAAATGTGTGTTGCATAAAAACTGCCCTTGCGCAATGTAAGCACTCTCAAGATCACTGCCGTAGCTTAGAAGAATAGAAGAAGAATAACAACAATACTCAACCCGAAATCGAAAACCCTTCACACCGCGCCGCAGTGAAATCGCCTGCCCGTCGACGATGAATGAGCAGTCACCATCCGAAATTTCAAAGGGTCGAAGCAGCGGTATGTCGATAGACTTATCTCTTGCTATAGCGCAACATGCTTTCTCTTTCTTTGTTTTCATTTTTGTTTTCACTCCTTCATTACTGTTTTTGTTTTTATCTATAACCTACTTTTTGTAACTAGCCTCAGAGTCGGTCCATACCTTTGTTTTTAAATTCCCTTTTTGCATTGTAAATTAAAACTTTTTTTCTATCATTCAGCTAACTCAAATTGATCCTCCAACGCACCCTAAGAGAGACCTATTGCCGTTGCATGCCCTCAATTTGTTTTTAAATTTTTACTGCATAAAAATTTAAAACCAAAGCGGGAGGAATGTAACGGGAGAGAGAGAGAGACCAGAGAGAGAAGAAGAGAAAGTCTCTCGAGGGGGTGCATCATTCGGCCTTGGAGAGCCGAGGTCTTGTATCAGCTCGGGGAGGAGCAATCGCCAACGTTGAGGGTGGAAGGGATGACTCTTCTGCGCATGCGTGGCGATTGATCCGACTTGAGGACTGAGCAAGCGCTCGGTCTTCGGGGTTGAAATCAGTCGCGTTCTAACCGGAGAGGTGGTTGCAAGTTGTTAGCTGACTAGCTCCCAGCCCTTGTCACTAAGTAATATAGACCGGCTCCGGCGTCAAACCGTAGTTTGCTACTTATTAGATTCCGTTTCAACTGAACATCAAGATCGTTATTATTTACATCTTCGTTTACTAGCTCAACACCCAGTCGGCATACCCCAGTGCATAATTGCACTGAGCCGACTGAGAGCCCCCTCCATCAAAAACCTCTCGCAAAGCTCACCCCCCAGCCGGCATACCCCAGTGTTAGCTGCACTGAGCCGGCTGAGAGCGTCGCGCGCGCGCAACCACAACGTATTCCTTTAAAACCGACGCCCGTGACACCTATAAGACCGTGGGGATGTACGTTTTGGGCGAATGGTAAGAAACAGGTAAAAAAAAACAGTACGTATTGGGCGAGGCAAGAGGAGAATAATTTTGAGAACTACTCCATTTCTTAGGGCGTTTTGGGCGAGAGAAAAATATCAGAAATTTGTAGGAAACGTGAATAATGTGGCACTTTAGGGCGAGTGCGAGAGATGATGCTATTGCTGCATGTGGCAACCTCGCTTTCTCGTAAAATGTCTCGTGTCCACGTGCCGCTCTTATCATTGAAGAAGACCAAATTATGTCCATCGTAATATTTGGAACCCCGTGAAAATCTCTAAGCAAGACAGAATCGCCGAATCCATTGAAAACTGGAATGAGTATAGCTCTGGTCCGCGAACCGCCCTCCGTCGCCTACAATACCTAAAACAAATGGGCTACCTTCATCAAGTTCGCGGAGGATTTAAATGTTTTTACTCCTACTTTGAACTTTAGTTTCTCATTTTTACATTTTTTTTTTTTTTTTTAATCCATGTCAATTTTGGCGCGGAGCTCTTTACACTCCAAATGAATAAACTCCAGGGGAAGGGGTGTAAAAAGCTCTCTCACTCTATTTCCTTCACATGACGCAGAGTTTGAGAACTTTTTGTCAACCAAGCCCAATAATCATCGATTATACATCAAATTTCAAAACTTCAAGCTACAGACCTAAAATAATTGCTGGTGAGTAATACACACTCGTAAAACGCGTACTCGGCAACTTAAATACTTCCGGTGATACCAAACTTACAAAATTACCACAGTAAATGCCTCAAATGTACTCGCCCAAAAGTCCCTTCGACATTGACTGAATCCCTCACTAAATTCAATTTTTAACTCACCCAAAACACCCACTCGAATCCAGCTCCTCGCCTGAAAGGTACCTTTTTGCGTCGCCTAAAACGTACTCTTTCTCTCGCCCAAAACTCCCGATTTTCGCCCACCCTCGCCCAAAACGTCATCCCCCAAGACCGTTTAGCGTAAGTTTTTCCTTACGTTTTCGGTCCATTTTCGCAACTTAGACTACACTTCTGAATATACGGTCCCCGAAATTTTGGGAGGAAGGTCAACAGACTTTGTAAAGAATGGACCTCCAAAATTTTTTGAAACACCTCTTTTAAATGCTTTCATTGCATGTTATTGGATCTTTATTGTGATTTGTTTGCAGCCCTTCAAAAAAAAAAAAAAAAAAAAAAAAAAAAAAAACTAACTGTGGAACTTAAAACTTGGGTCGGAACATTACGCTGAGAACTCCTAGCCAATCTCTCTACAGTGCCAATTTAAATCAGAGAGTTGATAAATACGGTCAATCTGTTTATTGAAATGAATAGAAGCGCATAGCGGAGGTAGAAAGGTGCGATGAGGTATACATATATTCGGCGACTGTAGCCCACCTCGAGTAGCGCGCGCGCAGCGCTTTGCAGTGGAGGGAGCGACTTAAAACTCAAATATCTTTCGCGGTCGCAGACGGTCGCAAAAATAAAGTCCAGTCAATCTAGCTCAAAAACGGCCCTAACCTAGAATAAAATCGGAAGCAAATTCTAATGATTGGGCGTTAATCTACAACCCATGGTGTACAAATCCTCGAAAGTCCCCATGAATCCGAGTGTCGGAAAGTCCCGGAAAATCGGGAAAACCCCGGAAAATCTGTCTTTCTTTGATAGTTCGTATCTCAGTTATTTATTGTCGTAGAGATGTGTTCTTTTTTTCAAGTTGTAGATAAATGCGTCTTCTTGTAAAAAGTACTCCACTATTTTTTCCGTCAGAGCAAAATTTTTCCAGAAAATTTAGAAAAACTGAAAATTTGAAAATTTTCCAAATTTCGGAGTAAAATTTTCAGATTTTACAGTTGGAAAAGTAAAAAATGCTTCCAACAAAGGTTTTAGATAATTTAATCAGTTTTAAAATGAGACCTCAACGAAGTTTGTGCTGTATTTCGTTACCGAGATACGCGCAAAAATGTTTGAAAAACCCTCGAGTTTCAAGCGCTTGAGGCGCCTCCACTGCGGCACTTCACCATGTCATGCCATATGCCGCGCCGCCGCGCCATGCCACGGCCACGGCTATTGCTGCGCGTCCCGGAATCGACAACGGCACATTCACATCCTCCTCCCCCCCCCCCCAGATTTTTTTGCGCTCAGTGTCAGAATTTTTCTTGTTGGCTTTTCTCTCTTCATTCTTTTTATTTCTTTTATTTCCTTTTTCCCATAGTTTTCACAAGTTTTTGAGTAAAATGAGAATAATCGAAAATTTTGGAGATGGTCTTTATTTGAGAAGTTTTTACGAATTTCTCGCTGAATTTCAGAGAGACTATGATTCTGAAGAAGAAAAAGGATTTACTGGTAAGAACTTATCGGTGCGATGAAGCTGAAAAAATCACGAAAAGCAAATTAATCAAGGGAAAACATTTCAGCAGAGGCTCATATGACTGAAAAGTGTTAGTTAGTAGCTAGGTCTTACAGTTCAATAGCTAACCAAAGTTTACCGAAAAAGTCCCCTCTGCCGAAACCATAGGTAAGTACAGGAATTTTTCTGTCTCTCTCTCCTCTCATTTGAAAATAAGAGCGTTAGGAGATAGGAGAGGACGGAGGTAGGGTCTAAAGTCACGTGATGACCGTCTGTGTTATCCTCTTCTATCATATGATGGGTTCAAATTGTTGTGAAATTATGTCAACAAAAATTAAGAGAGAGAAATTCCTGTATCAGCTTATGCTCCAACCTCAAATTTTCTCGCGTATTTGAGACGATTTTCTGCAAATAGTGCACTTACTCGTACATGCGGCTCATGATCTACGTCAACATTACACTAACCAATTTCGAAGAGCTTGAAATTCTTCATGAAATAAATTCAACATCCTCACCGATGAGTCCAAGCATATAAGTATCTGTAAGAATCTGGCTTTTCGTTTTACGGAAGAGCAGGAAATTGCTGATATACGCTTGTTTCTACATATTCTGGACACATCGCAGATCATCTTTGCAGGATGAAGAATGAAAGAAAAGTTCACGGTAGTGCAGCGTACTTCCTTTAAAAAAATCAGTTCTTATTAATGGATGTTTGTTTTTTTTTTCTGATGCTATTCTAAGTCTGAGTCACTGATGTCCCGACAGCACACGTGCCATGTACATATATCTGTGCAGTGTACACTCGAAATCTTTTTTGGTATAACTTTAATGCATCGAGTCTCAGTTTTTCTTGGCATTTGAAGCGAAGGACCGATAAAAAAGAACGCAGAAGTCAGTGGCAATGCCGAGAGTTTAGAATGATACCTATGTCCAATACTCATTACTTTCGATGATCTTTCATTAAAATCCAGTCTCAAGATGCTTGATATTCATCCATATTGTTTGTTGGAATTATGTGTATGAAAAAAAAAAAAAAAAAAAAAAAAAAAAAAAAAAAAAAGGGGAAAAAAGGCTGACCTATTTGACTTAGGAATTTAAATTAAATGAGCGATGCGATGTAGATTGGCTGAAAATGTGTCCAATTGGGAAAATTGCTGTGTTAAAACTCCTGGTCACGAACAATCGAGCCTCAAAATTGATCAGACTTCTTTTGCTCTTCTGTTAGAAGTGAAAACTAAAATTGAAAGTTCGTTAGAAAACTACGATTATCCTTTTGAACGGAAACAAATAAAGCTCGCGATTCCCTCCTTTCAGGAAATTATGAATGCTGAAAATTGCGCCTTCAAAATGTCCTATACATTCCTGAACAGCTCGCCTAAGTACAATGCCGCAACATTAGAAAATCTCGTATTTCGAGTTAATTTTCAAATTTCAACAGACAATTGATGGAATCTAATATTGTCTAAACAACGCGAGAAAATTTAAGTTTGGAGCATAGGTGGATATAGGTACTGGAATTTGTCTGTCTCTCTCCCTCTCTTCTCATTTGTGTTATGATTTTTATAGCTACAACAATTTGAATCCCCATCATGAGCTCGAAAAAGATGGCAGAGAGAGGACCAGCACGTGACTTTAGACCCTATTTCCGTCCTTTTCTAACGCTCATATTCATATGTGAGGAGCAGTGGCGTAGCATGCAATTGGGCAACGTTGCAGTTCGTCCATTTAAAGGCATGCTCAAGATCGAACAGTAGGGTGTTCGGTGAACACCTTCGCATTCGACCTTTTACATGGCTTTAAATGGACCAACTGCAACGTTGCCAAATTGCACGCTACGCCACTGGTGAGGAGAGAGAGACATACAAAATTCATGTACTCACCTATGATGGCTTTGGTAGGGAGGACTTTTCCCGCTTTGCGACCAGTAGACTTTGGTTAGCTATTGAACTGTGAAATATAGCTACAACGAAAACTTTTCAGCCGTGCGAAAAAGCCTCTGCTCAGTGGCGTACTGGAGACCTTCGCAGTCCCGCCGGAGAACAGGAGCCCTCAATTAGTGCCCCCTGTTTACATTTGATCCTTGTATTTGACAAAATATAACATTTGAAAGAATAAGGATAGATGAAGGAGAAAAAAAAATCAGAGTAATTTTAAGGTAAAAAGAGTCCGTTTACTCCTTTGGATATGGTAATTGCCATGCATTTTCTGTGTTATTAGATGAATATTAAAAAGTGGCCAGGAAAATAAAATCAGTTTGTTGCCTTTCGTAGGAAAGAAACGGAATTTTAAAGCTATAAAACAGCGTGAATAAATGTTTCGAGAGAACTCAATTTTCAAAAAATTTCAGGCGTACGACCCTGCTCCCTCTCTAGCTGGGGGAACGGGGAGGGGGGGAGTCCTCATATACCCTCATTCATTGCGTACAAAATGTAGAGGGTCCCCGACTGACTGAAAGTTCGCGGGGAGGGACCCACATTTTCCGGAACTCCACTGCCTTTGCTTAAATTTATGCCGGAAATTAGTCTGTTTCCCTTGACTAATTTGCTTTCCGTGATTTTTTCAGCTTCATCACACCGATAAGTTCTTACCAGTAAGTCCTTTTTCTTCTTCAGAATCATAGTCTCTCTGAAATTCAGCGAGAAATTCGTAAAAACTTCTCAAATAAAGACCATCTCCAAAATTTTCGATTATTCTCATTTTACTCAAAAACTTGTGAAAACTATGGGAAAAAGGAAATAAAAGAAATAAAAAGAATGAAGAGAGAAAAGCCAACAAGAAAAATTCTGACACTGAGCGCAAAAAAATCTGGGGGGGGGGAGGAGGATGTGAATGTGCCGTTGTCGATTCCGGGACGCGCAGCAATAGCCGTGGCCGTGGCATGGCGCGGCGGCGCGGCATATGGCATGACATGGTAAAGTGCCGCAGTGGAGGCGCCTCAAGCGCTTGAAACTCGAAGGTTTTTCAAACATTTTTGCGCGTATCTCGGTAACGAAATACAGCACAAACTTCGTTGAGGTCTCATTTTAAAACTGATTAAATTATCTAAAACCTTTGTTGGAAGCATTTTTTACTTTTCCAACTGTAAAATCTGAAAATTTTACTCCGAAATTTGGAAAATTTTCAAATTTTCAGTTTTTCTAAATTTTCTGGAAAAATTTTGCTCTGACGGAAAAAATAGTGGAGTACTTTTTACAAGAAGACGCATTTATCTACAACTTGAAAAAAAGAACACATCTCTACGACAATAAATAACTGAGATACGAACTATCAAAGAAAGACAGATTTTCCGGGGTTTTCCCGATTTTCCGGGACTTTCCGACACTCGGATTCATGGGGACTTTCGAGGATTTGTACACCATGGGTTGTAGATTAACGCCCAATCATTAGAATTTGCTTCCGATTTTATTCTAGGTCAAAAGCTAGATTGACTGGACTAATACGAATTAAAAAAAAAACGCCGGTCTAGTTTAAAAGAACAGTTCCTTCGGGATTGATACAAAAAAAAAAAACAAAAACAAAAACAAACAAAAATCTGCTCCTAAATCTGATAGAAAAAAAAATGCTAATGATATGTGCTGCGATCAAGTCTCAGGTTCTGTTTAATCTTTCTTCAAGATTTCTTGTGACCACAGGTGTCATTTTGGGCTTTACATTACGTTTTACCGTCCAAACATTGAAGATCAGTCGTGTGGGGGGGGGTCTGCCAATATTAATCGCTGAAATACGTTTGATATCCGATGCGATCAAGTCCCAAGTGCACTCTCTTCCTACTACTTTAATCTAAGGTGCCCTTTAATAATGGGGGGAAAAAAACTTGAGCCGGCAATTTTTTGGCTCCTATTCCTTTGCTGATACCAGCGCTGATCCACGGAGGAAAGTTAAACTGCGATGCAAATTAAGTAAATGTGGATTCAAGTGAATGCTAAGTATGATCGTTGACCATATAACATTTTTCTGTTCACGAGAGAAGTAGGACCATTTAGGGTATCAAAATGATCATTTTTGCCTTTTTTGGTTCAAGGTGCTCTTAATTAAGTTTATAACAAGAATTTATAGTACTCGAGGATATTCATTGTACCATTTGAGTCATAACCGTGATGTTTAAATGGTCCATAACCAATACTCCAGTATAAGCGTCACTCCGATATAGCCATACATCCATATTACATGGAGAATTGGTTGTGGACCAGTATGGACCATTTATACTGGGGATAGCATATCCTCTGTTCATCAACGGTTTCGTATAGGTAGGCCATCTTACATTCGTTTTCTTTAAAGCCATAATATGTTACAGTTGTTAAAATTATAGAGTAGACTGGTAAAATCTTTGTCCACCTTTTCATTTAATGAATTACGGGTCGACGATACGATGTGAAATTGAAACGGGATAGACGAAGGAAGCCAAAAAATTGCCGGCTCAAGTTTCCCCCCCCCCCCATTATTAAAGGGCACCTTAGATTAAAGTGTTAAGAAGAGAGTGCACTTGGGACTTGATCGCATCGGATATCAAACGTATTTCAGCGATTAATATTGGCAGACCCCCCCCCCCCCACGACTGATCTTCAATGTTTGGACGGTAAAACGCAATGTAAAGCCCAAAATGACACCTGTGGTCACAAGAAATCTTGAAGAAAGATTAAACAGAACCTGAGACTTGATCGCAGCACATATCATTAGCATTTTTTTTTTCCTATCAGATTTAGGAGCAGATTTTTGTTTGTTTTTGTTTTTTTTTTGTATCAATCCCGAAGGAACTGTTCTTTTAAACTAGACCGGTTTTTTTTTTTTTAAACCCAGAGGGTTTTAGATTTTTTTGTGACATATCAAGCTGATTTTGTAGTCAAAGGTTTTGTTTTGTTTTCTTTTTTTCATGGCATCCTTTGAGCAACGACAGAGTCAGAGGCGGCGTGTGCAACTTGGCATCGATGCATTTCGTTCATTTAACCCCTTGTGAAATATTGATTTGAGGGGGTGCGCTGTGCAGCCCCTATATTTCTACCCTTTTCATGACTTTAAAGGGACTGAATGAAGTGTTGCCAGATTGCAACAGCCGCCTCTGAAGTGAGCGCAGAGTGACTGATTTCTGCTCTTAGAAAACCGCTAGTTTTAGTACTGCTGGTCTAATCTCATAATTCACAGAGAGAAACCAATGAATATGATAATAATTTACTATGCCTCATTATGAGAAGGAAATAAAACATAGGTATGCTGAATGTGAAAGTAAAGGTATGCAGAAACAGAAACCAATGTGTTCGTGCGCTCTAATAGATTCTTTTTTCATGTGCTTTCAATTAGCAGTGTTCTACTTTGAGCGCAGCCTCCTCCATTTGCATACTTAGTAGTTGCACCTTATCCTCGCCGTTTATTCGCTGTGGGTATTTTGAAGCTGACAATAGCTCGAATATAAATTTATTTATTTTTTATTATTATTATTATTATTATTATTATTATTATTATTATTATATTATGAATATGCAACAAATTACGAATGAGTGACTAAGTAATCATCACTCTACACAGCAATGTCAGTTCAACCCTTTCTTTCTTTCTAGGACACTCTGTCCTGGTTATGTCTGTCCATTGAATTTTCCAAATTCTTTGGGGGGGGGGAGTTCCGGTTTGCCCCTTTTCTGCCAGCGCGCATGCAAAATAAAATGTATTGATAGGTAAGAAAATAAACAAACCATTAGATTGATTTTAGCTTGCTTGCCCTCGTTTGTTTTAACCTCACATCCAAAATTATGATTAATTCAGAAGAAATTGGTTTAAACAAAAAAGCAAGTGTTTCAGAGTGGTTATCTGGACACATAATTCTAGTGCAACTGTCCAGGTGAGAAAATTTCGCTCGTTTCTGTCGTGTGTCAGTTTCTTAATGGCGTAAAATCCTTGAAGAAACAGTTACACAGAATTATGTGCCTACAGAGCCACTCTGAAACACTTGCACTTTCGTTTAAAACCAATTTTAGATGGTTTTTTTTTCTAGGCTTTAAATATTAAAAAAATGAGGCAAACAAACTCGCCCATATCAAATTGTCGGTAAGAGGTTTCCATCAATAAAATCATGGCTGCCTCCCAGGGGCGTGCCGAGGTTTCCGGAGCGCCGGGGGAGGGGGGAGGAAAGGTTGCAATTTGACCGCCCATCAAAATTATGAAATTGAATACTTTTTTACGCTTGTAAGTACCCACTGGTTTTGCCGCCTTTGGGAATTACTGTGCTAGAGATAACCCTTTTTTTTAATTTTTTTTTTTTTTTTAACTTGTTCACCCTAATTTTGCCGCCAGAAGAAAGGGAACACTCCCCCCCCCCCCCTTGGCGCACCACTGCAGCGCCCCCGTGGTGCCTCAAAAGCACGTCCTGAAATATCTCACAATACCATAATTTTGTGATTTGTGACACCTAAAAACTCTACAAGCGTGAATCGTATAGAGTCACTGTAGAAGCGTGTGATTTGTCGCTCACTCTATGAGCCAGATCGTGAACCTATATCAAGTCAAGTGCCAATATTCAAAAGCAACAACAACATTATCATAAGATGATTATAAACATAACCAAAAAGTTAGAGGTTGGCAATGTTGGCATAATGGCTCATACAGTCCAAACAATAATGGTGTGCTGCATTATTACTATTGTATTTTATTTAAAGATAAGTAGTTACTTATTAATCAGAGTGCATTTGAGTCCCGCATGAATCACAGGTTTATTGAAAGTCTAAAATGATTGTGTGAAGTCCTTTCATTTCTATGCCAAAATTACTAGCCTGATTGAGTCATCCTTCAAGTTTCAGGTCATTGTTTTGCGTAAATAGGTACTTGATTCACTTCCATTTCTTGTTGCACTCCAATTAGAGTAGAGGAAACTTTGTACAATCACAGTGGACTCCGTCTCTCCATGCGTAGTGAATAGATTGCAGTTGGAGAGAAAACAATATACTTATCTCTTTGGATTGCTAGTGTTACAGTCAACTAATGTTCTCTTTTGAAACCTGATTTGCAGTAAAAGGTGGTTTTGATTCCAAGACTATCATTTGTGAAAACCAGTTTTAAAGTTAATAATTCATCGATGAGATTCAGAACAGCGGAAACTACTTTTTGGAAAGTTGGTAGGTATGAACCTTGTGGTTTTTAATTTTCTTATTGTTGTACTTGAACTTCCTAATTGCCTGTAGATACACACTGCTATTCTAAAAAGTGCAGACACAGTGCGACAAGCACTCGACACAGTATGGAAAATCTTTGTGTTTGTAGCTAACTTATTTGACTACGCCATGTCAGGCGAAAAGCATTTTAGCATTGTTACTGGCAAGATTAGTAGATGAAGGGTCCACTGGCTTTGAAAGCCATTTATCTAAACTAATTAACAGTGAGAATGGGTCCATAGCCACTGATATTTCAACTACACCTGACCAAAAATCTGCGCATGAAATTCACGAGTAATATCTGCGCAATTCAATTTCCAGGCAGCTTGAGTTTGATTTTTGGTGGAATGCAAGCCTTGACCCACTCTTAAGGCTGAGACAACCTTTTCCAGTCCAGCATAAAATAAGTTTATCACCAATGAAGAACCTGGCATGAGAAATAGGTGTTGCTAGTTGCTGAGAACAATGTGTGTGCATACCGCAAACAATACCTGTAGTTTTTTAGATTGATTATCCGCAAAATCAGGTTTCAAAAGTGAGCAATTTTTAATTGGTACTTATTCACCACAGGGTACATACCTACCAACAGTTAAAGTTTGCAATTTCAAAAAATAGTTTCCACTGTTCTGAGTTCCATCGATGAATTAACGTTAAAACTGAGTTTCGCAAAATGATAGTCTAAGACTCAAAACCACCATTTACTGAAAATCAAATTTCAAAGTAGAACATAAGTTGGCTGTTACACTTGAAAATCAAGAGATAAATACCTACATTCTTGCTCTCCAACTGTAAATTTGTACTTTTTACTAAAGTTGTTGCATGCCCAGAAATGTCAACATATAGATCAGATTGATGACTTATCGCAGTAATTGACGCTGTAAGCTAGATACAGCTTGGACACGTCTACTGCTTCATAAAAATAAGGAGTTGCATCTTGCAAAGGAACAACTATGAGTAAATTTTAAGTCACAACAAGATGCGTACCTTACCCACACTGGGAGCTTGCAAATTTCCAAAAATAGTTTCCGCAGCTCTGAGTTCCATCGATGAATTAGTCTTGGAACTGAGTTTCGCAAATGATAGTCTATGAATCTAAACCACCATTTACTGCAAATCAGGTCTCAAAATAGGACACTAGCTGGCTGTTACACCAGCAAACCAAGAGCTATGTACTTACCAACATGTTTCCTCTCAAACTGGAATGTGTACTTACACTACCGATGGAGAGACGGAGTACACTGTGATTGTACGCGGTTTTCTTTCGCAATCATTGAAGTGTAACAAGAAATTTAAGTAAATCAAAGTATCTACACAAAACAGGGACATGAGAGATAACTCAATCAGGCTAGAAATTCTGGCGCAGAAATGATGGGACTGCACTGAATTATCTTAGATTTCAGATAAGCCTATATGATTCAGGTGGGACTCGGATGAACTAATGAAACAGTATCGCACTCTCTCACACCATCAAATTGGCACAAGAAAATGACAAAAGCAAGACTACAAGTTTAAAATGCAAATCAACTGGAAACAACTACTGTAAACTTTTGCCCCCTCTAGGGTGATAAATTGGGTTAGGTCCTGGTTGGGTCTTGAGCTTCGAACTCGAATTTCACGGCTTGAAACTGAAAGTACCGTTATCTCAGAAAAAACACTATTGAAGAATTTCTTGCTACTGTTTTAGCCATTTCAGTTACTTTGGCCCGTTTGACAGTCATTAATTGTTAAAACTCGAACGAAAACCGTGGGTCAAACGTAAAAATAAAGATAGCCATTGTTGATGTTGTGTGATTTGTCTCTGGTCACTGGTGTCAAGTGGTGTGGACTTGTTTCAGGCTTCGGTCTGTGGCAACACTGAAGGGTGGTCTGATTGGCCCGTGCTTATTTTCGAGTTTATTTCGTTACAAGTGAATGAAATAAGTTAAACTCTTCGGAAGTATCATCTCCCAGTCATTCTGAATCTATCTATACAGGGTGTTAATTAAAATAGGTTCCACTCAAGTTATCTCGAAAACGGTTGCGAATTTAGAAAATCGCTCAAACACGTGTTCAATGATTTCGAGGGGGACACCTTTTAAGGGGGTCGCCAATTTTGGGGCCCCCTCCAGGGGGCCCCTAGGGGGTTTACCCACCCCCGTAAATCCAATACTTCGAATGGGGACCCCCATTCTTTATTCGATAATTGAAAAGAAGACAAAATTCTAAGACTTTCAGAACAAGCCGGAAGTCGATATCGTTTTTAGTTTTCGATATATCGAAGTTCAAAGTTCGATATGGACCCATTTTCAAAAATTCACAACTTCCTTTTAAATTATCCAAATTTAAAAAACTTTAGGTTCAAAATGTTCTACAGAGCAAGTACTTTTCAGAAAAAAATACAAACTTTCTGGAAAATTTACCAAAAGGGGAGTTCTGAACCCCTAAATTTTTTTGAAAATTTCGAACTTTTCAGAGGCTGTAGAAAAAAAAACTACTTCAAATTTCAAAAAACGCTGAAACATGGGTTCGCTTATTTGAAAGGGTACATCTTTTCAGGGGGTCAAAAATTCTTAGGCCCCCCAGGGGGGGCGGGAGCAGGGGTCACGGCCCCCCAAATTTGACAATTTTAAAGGACGATGTCATAAAAACCTATTGTGTGATACATCGTTCGAAAGCACGTCTCAAGTCAAACATTTTGGCGCAAACTGGAAGGTGATATCGTTTTTCGTTCTCGAGATATCGAAGGTCAAAGTTCGATGTTGATCAAATTTCAATAATTCGCTCGAATAATTTCGATCTCGAGAACGAAAAACGATATCGACTTCCGGTTTGCGCCAAAATGCTCGACTTATAAAATAAGCGAACCCATGTTTCAGCGTTTTTTGAAATTTGAAGTAGTTTTTTTTTCTACAGCCTCTGAAAAGTTCGAAATTTTCAAAAAAATTTAGGGGTTCAGAACTCCCCTTTTGGTAAATTTTCCAGAAAGTTTGTATTTTTTTCTGAAAAGTACTTGCTCTGTAGAACATTTTGAACCTAAAGTTTTTTAAATTTGGATAATTTAAAAGGAAGTTGTGAATTTTTGAAAATGGGTCCATATCGAACTTTGAACTTCGATATATCGAAAACTAAAAACGATATCGACTTCCGGCTTGTTCTGAAAGTCTTAGAATTTTGTCTTCTTTTCAATTATCGAATAAAGAATGGGGGTCCCCATTCGAAGTATTGGATTTACGGGGGTGGGTAAACCCCCTAGGGGCCCCCCGGAGGGGGCCCCAAAATTGGCGACCCCCTTAAAAGGTGTCCCCCTCGAAATCATTGAACACGTGTTTGAGCGATTTTCTAAATTCGCAACCGTTTTCGAGATAACTTGAGTGGAACCTATTTTAATTAACACCCTGTATATGGTTATCTAGGGTTTTGTGTAGGCGTTTACTCTGTGGAGTGACTTACCTAATAATTGGTTTTGGCGGTCGATTCAAAATTGAACCGTAAAAAATACGGTTTTCTAAAGATTTATTTTTGCTTGAACCACAAATCAAAAATCAATTCATACCATCTGATAGATCTTTTTGGGCCCGTTCTGGCCATATAGGGGGTTATGGGGTTTTGAGCGACGGTATAAGTGGTATTTAACCGAACATGCGAGAAATCCTGCTCAGAGCCTTTTTCGCGATGTTCGTAAAAAATATAAGTGGTCCCGCTAGCCAACTGCTTCTGGGGTTTTAAAACTTGACCGGGGTGGCTATCGCCACTTATAATATAATTTGGAATCTGCATAGTTTTCTGAACACGCTAAAGTATTTTTCAACGCGGATATGCGCGGATATCGGAAAGATACAGCCTTTTAAAGTGTGAAAACCTCGGTTTTTTTAACGGCAAAGTTGAAAAAATTGGGAGGAGTTTGAAATTTGTTTAAATTATTGAATCAGTTGTTCAACTTACTCTCTGAAGATCCAGATACTATGGAAAAAAATGTGACTGGTCATTTTCATCAATCAGAAAGTTACCAGAGGCCTATGAAGTTCAATTAAAAACACAAGTTATTTGACGAGTGCATTACTCGTTGGGTTCCCAATTAATTCACCAGTCTAAATCAAACATTTCGCTGAAATACCAATGGATGTCATGTCAGAAGCCATCTATGAACCTATTATCAGTGTTGTCAAACATCATTTTTGACTTTAATTTTTCGACTTTTGCACAGCTAGATCTGTCATTTGCTACACTGTGCCTCCCCCCCCCAAGTTTTAAAAAATGATGGTTTTTTTGGAACAGCGACCACCATTATGAACTAAATGTCATGAAAATTGGTGTCCCGCGGTAAATTTTACGTGTAAAATCCATTCATGATTTCAAGAAATTCAGTAATTAGGTCTGACTGTACTTTTCAAACAATCTTGTACCTTCAATGGCACAAATGTTATGTTACGGATTGGAAATTTGAAAAATAATTACTGAAATCAGATGAGAAAAACTATTAGGAAGAATTTTGGTGCTTTTTCCTTTTTTCGATACGACACATTTTAAGCGAGATAATCGCTCCACATCGTGGAAAAGTCAGCACTCTTAACATGAAGAGCGGCAGTAAGTAAGTATGCTGCTTCCTCGGGCCGCCGGCTATAGTAAAAGTGCTGACTTTTCCACCATGTGGAGCGATTATCTCGCTTAAAACGCGTCGTAACGAAAAAAGTAAAAAGGACCAAAATTCTTCCTAATAGTATTTCTCATCTAATTTCAGTAATTATTTTTCAAATTTCCAATCCGTAACATAAAATTTGTGCCATTGAAGGTTCAAGATTGCCTGAAAAGTACGGTCAGACCTAATTTCTGAATTTTTTGTCGTTATGAATGGATCCAACACGTAAAATTACCTCGGGATATCAATTTGCATGACTTTTGGTTCATAATGGTGGTCGCTATTCCAAAAAAAACCATCATTTTTTAAAACTTGGGGGGGGGGGGCTGTAGCTCAAAGGGAGGCAGTTTCGGACACATGTTCATAAGAAAAATGTATTATTTTAACCTCTGTAATACGTGGTAACAAGGAAGATATATGTTTCTGAGACACCTTGTCTGTTTCGAAACAGAAATGTAAAAAAAAATAGGTACCACACCTAAATTCTCGCGAGCTGTTTTTTTTCCAATTTTATGAGTTACGTGTTTTTAGTATCCCGATTTTTGATTTCGACCGTCACAGCTGCACGTAACTCCTTTATATGTCTAGAGGTGAGTTCTATACCATGCATGCAGGAGTAAGAATTGGTGCCCCCATCTCCTCCCTTTTTAATGGAGTCTTCTTGATGAAATACGATGATATAAGAATTAAACTGGATAAATAGTCCCAGTAAATGTTTCCATAACGTTAGTGACATTCTCATAATATGCATCGGTTCCAATAGAGAGCTAACGTTTTTCTTACTGGAGTACCAAAACAAATTTCACCCTAAGCTAAACTTCAACATCGAAATTGGTGAAAACCTAATCAACTTCCTAGACTTAACCTTAAAACTTGAAAATAATCAAGTAGAATTTAACATTTATAGAAGAATCATGCTACTCAGGTGCTATTATTCCCAATAATGCATACCACTGCAGGAAACACAAAACCACAGGTTTCCACAACATTTTTAATAGACTACTATCCATGCCCCCATGGTGAAGAAAGATTTCAACACTGAACTTTCGACAATTTTTGAAAATAGCAACTCTAAATGAATATAGTAAGAGAGATCTTTAATTTGTTTGATACAAATGGCAAAAATTGAAAAAAAGCTCATTGATGGAACACCCTACAGCAAAAAGAAAATGTAAAAAATGTATCATATCCAAATCTAATATGATATAATCTCCAACTCATATGACATATAATAAAAATCAACTCATCGAACAAGGAGAAAAATGCAGAGTAAAATTTAGCAATGCTGGGAAGCTCGGCTGCATACTCACTAACACCCACAAAAGGAGGTTTTTCTTCAATGCACTGAGTTTATACAAAACCACTATCTGAGGGAACGAACACCCAAGTTCTGCTAGATTCGAGAGACACGGAGAATCTTCATTTACCTATCACAGTATCAAAAAAGTAATTATTGCAACCAATGGTCCAAATGCCTCATCAGAATCCTCAACATGGGCAATAAAAGCAAGCTCCTAGACGTATTGAAGCAATTTGACAAAGAAAAGTGGCCTCCCGGTAAACTTATGAACTCACACGGATATGAAAAAGGCTCTCGCGGTTTTGCCAACCTCTCTTTGCTTATAGATTCATCCATTATTGCCAAAAAGAACGTTTAAATTAAACGATCCCCTCTTTTTGGTGATTTCTAGAAATAAATAGTCGCATTGCATCCTTTTTTGTGGGTGGAGAGGGGGCTTTACGCATTTGATCGTATATATTCATGCCCTAGAGCTTTCAGTTGATATCTGCGTGACATTTGAAGTCGTCCAAAGCTGCAACCCTGATTCTGCGGCTCACAACCTACGCTCATCTGGAGGACAAGTTTTTCAACTTCGTTATCATCGTTTTAAGTAATGATATTTATTCACCCAGGGCCCGTTTCAGTGCTCTCAATTTATTTTCTTCCATTCATTTCTCGCGACGAAATTGTTTCCCTTAATATATTTGACTATTAAATGTTCAAAGTCTTTCAGTCTTCTCTGTTTTATTCCCTTAATTTAAAATCTTTGTGTTTTACTGTTGTTTTCAAATACTTTTTTCCCATTCCATTCTCTTCTCTCGACCGAGAGTAGGTTAGCGTTTTACAGTGGCTCCATCATTTTTAGGGCTCGATAAAGGGTTCTCGCGCTTTGTGAGACCTCGTATACTTCTCGTGATTTTAATGTCTTGATAGACAAAGTTAGAATCGTGGTCGCTCAGTGAAATTAAGCATAAAATATAACATAACCAACTTAAGATAAATGGCTGCGTGCTGCGTCGGTTTGTTAGATGCCTCTCCGGTATGACAACCGTTGGGTCGAGTGCTATATCAAGCCCGGAATACATACTATCCGAAAGAATAGGTATGTTGAATTACCCGATGATTTATCGTAGCCTCTATCCTTGGAACTAAGGCAGTTCTGACGTTAGCATTGTTGTGCAGTTACCCGTCTTACTTGACCATTTTTATTCGAACAAAGTTTTGCCTAAAACAGCTTCTGTTGGGATACAGGTCGGAAAAGGAGCATGGAATCCCCACGATGATAGAACGTTTAATGTTTTTTAGTGTTTAATAAGTGAGCTTGTTATACTTTTACTCTTGCTTAGAAGCGGCAAACTGTCACGTCGCGTCGAAAGTATTTTTGTTTTTGAAAATGAAATATTTGACAAAGTTTAGCATCCATTTTTTTCTCTTTTTTTCGTTTAATGGAAAAACTTATTTTTGCTGCAAATGCAGGCAGCGATCCGCCTAGATTTGGGTTTAGGACTTCAGAACGTATGCACTGAAGTTTTCTGTCTAAACTAAGGTACATACGATTTTCGCACTTTGGGGTAACTCAGCAAGAATAAACGAAATTCTTTTGGCAAACAAGAACAATTAGATTAATTGATGGCAACCCTTCTAATTTTCCATGCAGAGATATATTTAAAAACTTGGCCTTTGAACAGTGATAAACTTATGCATATTTGAGGTGATAGTAAGAGCAATAAAAGCCGGATACATGAATGACTAGGTGCAGGTTTATTACAAGATGATCAACCTGTAAAGCGTTCGGGCCAAAAGCCCTTACACCAACGGAACAACTTAACAGCCAAATCGAGAAAGAAACTTTAGCGATAGTGTTTAGATGTAAAAAATTTTATTAATTTTTATAATCCATAAGTTGTTGTTAAAACAAACCAAAAACCATTAATAACTTTATTTTTGAATCCGTTGCACAAGTGTCCTGCTAGATTGCAAAGATTAGTTTTAGAAGTGTTATCGTTTGATTTTACCGTTGTTTAGAAACCTGGAAAGGAGCTAGTAGTTGCTGATCATTTAAGTCGTTCACACATTGATGAGGTGAATGATTGTAACTTGGAATTGAGCATAAAAGCTCATGTTAACCTGATTGTAACTAGTTTTAATGCGTATGATAAAAAACTAAAGGAAATAGCAGAACATCCGGAAAGAGATGAAGAGTTACAACTAGTATTAAGCACAGAGGCGTCGCCAGGGGGAGGGGGGCAGGGCCCCGGGTGCCACCATCTTTGGGGTGACACCCGACGGGGTGGAGGAAAATAAAAGAGGGGAAAAGAAAAGGTTCGCTGCGGATGCTACCGATTTTCATGTAAGTGCATACTGTTGGTTAGTTTGGATTATGTGACACCCAATTGGACTATGATCAAGGGATACCATTTTAAATAATTAGAAAAGAAGAGTTAAAAAATAAATATCATCAAGATGGAGAAAAAACCGCCCCTCTTAAAAAATAAAAAAAAAAAAAAATAAAAAAAAAAAAAAAAAAAAAAAAAAAAAAAAAAAATTGAAATGTTCATTTTATCATCATTATTTTTCTTTTTCTTTTAAAAGTCCAAATCAACTAAAAATTTAACTCCACCCCATACATTTTATCTTGGTTCTCTCTCAAATGATACCCGGAAAACCCATTAAAACTAGCTATTCAAGGGATCAAATTTTAAAAATTTTCCGGGGGTGGACCCCCTTAAGCCTGAGGGATATTCCATACCCCCAAACCCCCCGGAAATGTGAAAAGTAGGTGCTTCACTCAAACCTTCCTTTCCCACCGATACAATTTCTGGCTGCACCAATACTTCATTACTTTTCTGAAAGTCAACAAAAACGTTCTCATTATCATTATTTGGAAACCGCAAGGATAAAGTGCAGTAAATTTACTTTTACTTAATGTCACTGAATTCGGATTTTTAAAAGCATTTCTTTTTATGAGTGAGGATGGAGCGGGGAAAGGGTGGAGTAGAGGAAGATGGGGGGAAGGGGCAGTAGAAATTTCCGTTCTGAGTTGCCTTTATAATGGAGAAGGGGGTGACACCTGCAACATTTTGCCCCCCCCCCCCTAAAAAAGCCCCTACCGACGCCACTGATTAAGCTGTGTGAGAAACGGTTGGCCACAAAACAAATGTGATGTTGTAAGTAACGCTAAGACCAATTTTAGTTTTAAGAATGAAGTGTCAGAGGCAAAAGGTATTTTCTTCAAGTAAACCCAAATATGTGCAGTGTGCACTCTTGTCTTAGAGATAATAAATGCTTTAGAAAATACATGACGCTCATTTAGGCATCGTAAGACCTGATAACTATTTACAACGTTTGCAAAAGGTACCAAAATCTAAATTGTAATGAGCAATTAGATAACAATTCACCATCCTTTTTATGAGAAATCTTAAACCACATTCAAGCAAAAAACTTTTTGATGTTAAATCTACCATCTCAGCCTCTTTTGGCTTAAAAGAAGTTTTACATTTTCGATGATGAATGGAAACGAAATGGAGTTGATTAATTGTGCTTCCATCAGGGGACCAAAAGTCAGTTGAAAGCAGCGAAAACATTGTATCACTCATGTCTTTGAAATATCAAATTTTGAGCTTAGTTTAATTTTTTTTGAGATTACGGCTTACAAGTAACAGTCAAGCAATTGGAATCCAATTTTCGTTTAAAATAATTTCTTATCTGTGGGCGCAACTTGAAGTTGGCGCGTTCTAAGTGGTCGCTTGCAGACATACTCAAAGCTAAAGGGACAAACTCAGACAACAGTGTCCCCTTACATTTATACAGAGGGAATACTCCACTTTCGTACCCCCCCTCCCGTTCTCCTCGCGGAACCATTAAAACGTGGACCTCCAACTTTTAAGAGCAAGAATTTCATTTCTTTAAGTGGTAGGGGACCGAGTGTACAGGAATACACGCAGTAATAAAAATCGAAGATCTTCGGAGTGGGAAAGAGCGTTTCAAGGATGCGAAGAGAAAGAGAAAGTTCTTGCAGTATTTTCGCGCACCCCTCCAGATATTCGAGGGGTCCCGAATATTCTTTATTATACCTCTCTCTCCTCATTCACCCTCTCTGCCTGATTGTCGCACATGCAGAGTTATGTCGATGGTATGAAGATAAGGTTTGAGTTTCTGAGTTGAAGTTTCCGCGCGTTTAAACTCTTTAATGAATAAAGAATGACTTACGAGTACCATTGGCTGAGCAGTGTTGTCAGACTGCATTAAGACTCTTAATTTTTGCCAAAATTGAGCAGGTGAGAAAATGTCGGATTACTGGTGATGGTCATATGTGTAACAGACAATTTCACCAAAAAACTTTTTCACAAAAAAGTAGTCGAGCGGCCCAGTCAGAAAACGGCGTTCAATTTTCAATCTTCGTTTATTTGAGTTAGACATTTCCATAATAAAGGTTAGTTCCCCTCTTCCGTCTCAACTTAGACTCTAAAAATAAATGGCTCACCCAATTCATTTAATTTAAAAAAAAAAAAAAAAAAAAAAAAAAAAATAGCAGCAAGTGTAAAATATGTGGTGTAGAAATGGTTGGAAAGCAAGCGTCCAATCTGCAAAGGCACGTCGAAAGAAAACATAACAACGACCCATCTGAACCGGTTCGGAGCGGTTTTTTACGACTCACCTGAACCGGTTCGGAGCGGTTAACAAGTCGAAGGTTCGGTTTGAACCGGTTCAGCAGATTTCGAAAACCCGAACCGAACCCGAACCGCATTTTCAAAATTTCTTGAACCGCACACCGAACCGTTTAAGCGGTTCATCAAATGTTCGTGAACCGCGAGCCGAACCGAACCGATTTTTGGTCGCGGTTCAAACCCCTGGTTTATCCCTTAGTTTCCACTTTCATGCTTCATTAAACCAGGGTTTAACTAACCAGGGCATTTAACTAGGCTTCTCGCTGAAAAATGTGAAAAGATTTGTAAAGCTCCGGTTTGAAATTCCCTAGTTTTTGATGCTAATGCTAATGCTAAAATTTTTTCTTTCGGTCTTTTTTACGTCCGTGGTAAGTCTTTCCAAACCATCACGAAAAATGTTTTTTGCAGCAGATCTCTAAGAACTTACTGTAATTTCTCGCATATCTTTGGTCAAAACTGGATGCATAGACAAAATCTGAAACATGCATCAGATTCTTCATTGTCTGTACTTTTGATCTGCTTCTTTCTTGACGTCGGTACGAGCTTAAAAGCGCGAAGTTGCAAAACGATTTCTTTTGGATTTTCGAAATTTTTGCTCCTCTTTCTCGCTATGCATGGGTGGTCCAGCAATTAGGCAACCATGAATTAATCTCAATTTAATGTATGAGAAACAATCGATTCTTGACGCCCCACTATGGATCCAAATCGAATCCCAAGCAGTAAAAAGTACACAGACATGCATTACCACGGAAATTAAGGGTTTAACACATGTTTTCCTACGTAATTTTTGACGCTGAGTTCGATTTATCTTTTTTATCATTTGAGGTAGTATATAATTCATTTAACTCTTATTTAAACTTACTTTTACCGATTAAAGAAGAGATTTATATCTCATACAGCAGAAGAAACTTACAGGTTTTTATTTGATTATTTTCTGGTGCTCACTTTACTCTAATCATGTATATAAATTGAATTTTATGAGATTATATATGTCACAATTATGAAGAAATTACATCAAAAATTAATTCAGCCACCTAAAAAACCCCAGAAACTTAGCTTCATTTGCCTACG
>VMOF01000111.1:40634328-40861828 GCA_011764245.1 Trialeurodes vaporariorum | reverse complement strand
TGTCATCTACAAACCTCTTATAAAAAATACATCTAAAAGGCAAAGTATTTAATAATGTATCTTCAGCACTTTCCAAAACTAAATTTGCAATGACTGCCGAGATCGGGCCACCCATTGCTAGTCCAGATACTTGCTGAAAGAACATATCTCCAAACTGAAAAAAAGTTGAATTTAAGCATATTTTTACAGCATACAAAAAATCATTTCGGGCATTTTAGTGAACTTCTTAATTTTTGGCCATTTATCTTCAATCACTTTTAATGCAAGATCTATGGGAATATTCGTATAAAGAGACACAACATCCAGCGAAGCTAACATATAACAATCAGGGACCGTTTGATGCTTAACAAATCTCTGAAAACTAAAAGAATCTTCTACATGATATTTTGTTTTTCCTACAACCTTGCCTATAATTTCACCCAAATACTTTGACATTTTGTAAAATGGTGATTGTATACTACTCACGATAGGTCTGAGAGGGTAACCAGGCTTATGCAATTTTACTAAACCATAGATTTTCGGAGGCAACGCCTCTTTCCTGGCTAACCCTTCATGAATTTCTTTATTAATGAACTTGTTCCTTAACCAATTGTTAACCATGGAGTTGTTTTTTAGTTGTTGGGTGTTTGTTAAATCTCTTTTTATTTGTTTATATACTTTATCATCACTTAGTAAGGTCATCATTTTGTCATTGTAGTCTTTTTTAGTGATTACAACAGTTTTATTACTTTTATCCGTATTTATAACAAAAAGGTCAGAATTTTCTTTGAGAAATTTTTCGGTTTTAATAATTTCTTTACGGACATTTTTAACGAAAATTTCTTTTCCTATGTTTTTATTTTGTTGTTTCGGGTCTCGTGTCGTTTATTGTATATTAGTCAGTTAAGTTTCTGCTTTGTTATGGTTTCCGATTTGCTGTGTCGGTTCCCAATTTGGGTTTATTGTTATTGTTTGCACTGAGGATGGCTATGATTCAAGCCGAAACGTTTGCTAAACTCATTTATTATTATTTTCTCTTCTGTGTTTTTTAAAGAAAGAATAAATTATGTGAAAATAGTACAAAAAAACTAACTGGCTATTTAGCTCTTATTTCAACCACTATGTATTGAGTTAGCCATATTGAAAATAAATTCCATTTTATATATATATATACACACACACAGGGTGTTTCAGACCACCTGGCCAGCTATTATTGTGGCCAAACTAAGGCAAAAATGAAAAATCGGTAAAACACGTGTAACGTATGTCGACCCCAAAGAATTCGGGGAAAATATTTTCAGCCCCCCAAAACCACCCCTTGGGGGTTATTTAGGGGGGAGGGTACCCGTATCTCGAAAAAATCAAATAGAAAGGGTATGTTTTGACATTGAAATCTAATACGGCATAAAAAAATAAAACTTTTTTACACTTACGTTTTTTTTCTAAAAACCACCCTTTTTTGAGTTAGGGGTGGTTTTCAAAAAATTTAGGGGTAATCTTTGATTGGCCGCTGTGACCCTCCAAATCATTGGATTTCAAAAAACTAAAATGTTTCTGAAAGGGCAGACCAAGGGCTTTCTTTTGATGTATCACATGCCTATTTTTTGTGAAAAAGGGTACACGGCCCCCTCACCCCAAAATTTTGGGGCTTCGGGGGGCCATACGTAAAAATTGTCAAATGTAAAGGTATGGCTTGTGATACATCATTTGAAAGTTCTTTTAGAGACAAAAAAAGTGATGCCCCCCAAAAGTCGTAAAAACAACCCCCTTCCAAAATGGCGGCCGTTTTAAGGTTAGGGGGCTCAAGGGGGGGCCTTCAGAAAAATGATCCAAAATTGAACGATACAAGGCCAAAAAGGTCTTAAAAAGAGAAAAATAATGGTTCAAACCGCGAGTCAAACCGACTTTTCAATCCAAAGTTACGGCCGATTGAAATTTAGGTGTGCCTTTTTGGAAACCCTACTGACCCCTAAATTTCAATCGGCCGTAACTTTGGATTGAAAAGTCGGTTTGACTCGCGGTTTGAACCATTATTTTTCTCTTTTTAAGACCCTTTTGGCCATGTATCGTTCAATTTTGGATCATTTTTCTGAAGGTCCCCCCTTGAGCCCCCTAACCTTAAAACGGCCGCCATTTTGGAAGGGGGTTGTTTTTACGACTTTTGGGGGGCATCACTTTTTTTGTCTCTAAAAGAACTTTCAAATGATGTATCACAAGCCATACCTTTACATTTGACAATTTTTACGTAGGGCCCCCCGAAGCCCCAAAATTTTGGGGTAAGGGGGCCGTGTACCCTTTTTCACAAAAAATAGGCATGTGATACATCAAAAGAAAGCCCTTGGTCTGCCCTTTCAGAAACTTCTTAGTTTTTTGAAATCCAATGATTTGGAGGGTCACAGCGGCCAATCAAAGATTACCCCTAAATTTTTTTAAAACCACCCCTAACTCAAAAAAGGGTGGTTTTTAGAAAAAAAAAAACATAAGGGTAAAAAAGTTTTATTTTTTATGCCGTATTAGATTTCAATGTCAAAACATACCCTTTCCATTTGATTTTTTCGAGATACGGGTACCCACCCCCCTAAATAGCCCCCAAGGGGTGGTTTTTGGGGGCTGAAAATATTTTCCCCGAATTCTTTGGGGTCGATATACGTTACACGTGTTTTACCGATTTTTCATATTTGCCTTAGTTTGGCCACAATAATAGCTGGCCAGGTGGTCGGAAACACCCTGTATATATAGGTTGAACGATACATGAATTGGGAGACCTTAAAAAAGCAAACGAATGGCGCAACCGCAAATCAATCCGCCTCTTCAATCAAAAGTTATGGCCGATTGAAATTTAAGCAGCCTTAGATAGGCCTTATTGAGCCCTTTAAGTTTCAATCGGCCATAACTTTTGATTGAAGAGGCGGTTTGATTTGCGGTTTGCGCCATTCGTTTGCTCTTTTTAAGGCCTTTCAATTCATGTATCGTTCAACCTTGGACTCTTTTCCCAGGACTTACCTTTGAACACCCATAATTTTCAAATGGCCGCCATTTTGAAAGTAATGATTGTAGAGGATTTTGGATTGCGCCATCTTATTTTACTCTTTAAGGGCTTTCGATCGATGTGTCACAAGCCATACCTTGCTATTTGACTTTTTTTACGTGGGGGGGCCCAAAGACCCCCAAATTTTGGAATCTACGTGGGGGCCTTAATTTTTCAGTTTTAGGTATTATGTGGCACATCAATCGAAAGGTCTTGATCTCTTCTTTTAGATGGTTTTTAGTTTTTGTAAAAATATTGAACAGTGTGGTCACAGTGGCCGAATGAAAATTTCCCCCCAAAAGGGCCCATAACCCCAAAAATTGGGGTTTTCTGGAAAAATTTACTGGAACAAAACTGTCGGCAATGAGTTGTCCTTTCAATATCTGAACTTATTTTTGTACCTTTTAAAGGCTTTTTTCCGCCAAAAATGGAAAAATGTGTTTCGAACCCCCCCCCCCCCCCCCCCCCCCAAAACCCCCCAGGGGGGCCTCGGGTTGCTTTGAAAATATTTTCATTGAATTCTTTAGGGTCAATTCCCTATCTGACTGTTTTGTTTCAGCTCTCTACGCCCAGCCGTTTTCGAGAAAAAGTACCTATCCGGGTGGTCTGGTACATCCTGTATATATATATATATATATATATATATATATATATATATATATATATATATATATATATATATATATAATATATATATATATATATATATATATATATATATATATATATATATATATATATATATATATATATATATATATATATATATATATATATATATATATATATATATATATATATATATATAATAACAACTTAATTGGGAATAAGGCCGTGAAACAATAAAATAAAAAAACGAGACGTTATATATATATATATATATAAACTTAAATCGGCCCAACACATTAATAATAAAAACTTAAGGTGGTTAAAACTTAACTTGTGGTTTGAGCCTTAGTCATGGCCGTTGTTATTGTGATGGCATGACTCTTATTTTATATTTTTTTTGTTTTTTTAATTTTCGATTGATAAAGGAGGTGTTAGTCCTTCGAAACGTCTCGATTTTTTAATTTTATTGCTTCGCGGCCTTATTCCCATTTAAGTTTTTATATATATATATAATATATATATATATATATATATATATATATATATATATATATATACAGGGTGTCCCAAAATTGATAGTAAATATTTTTACCACGTATTTTTGGGGCCAAAATAAGACTTTTTTTCTTATGAACACGTGTCCGAAAATGCCCCCCCTTGGAGCTACAGCCCCCCAAAGTTTTTAAAAAAAATCGGGTTTTCTTCGATTCTAGCAACGAAACTCCGTAAAAATGGATGAAAATTGGTTTCCAAGGGTAATTTTAGGCGTTCTTTCCGATTCCGGGGTCGAAAGTTTCCGAAAGGGTCAGGAAAGGGGGGTTTGAGGGGGGTTCAAATTTTAAATTGAATAATTTTTTAGTGCTCCGTAAGAAAATGAGAAAAATAACAAAAGAATCTAATGGAACAAAACAAAAGGAACATTTTTGATCTCTTGTGTTTTTTTCATAAGACACACGGAAAACGATTAAAATCGATTTTTTGCCGGGAGCGCACAGCCCGATAGCGCTGATCTGTGCACTCAACTGACTCAACGATCGACTCGACGCAACGCGGCACTGAAACAGCGCTATCGGGCTGTGCGCTCCCGGCGAAAAATCGATTTTAATCGTTTTCTGTGTGTCTTATGAAAAAAACACAAGAGATCGAAAATGTTCCTTCTGTTTTGTTCCATTAGATTCTTTTGTTATTTTTCTCATTTTCTTACGAAGCACTAAAAAATTATTCAATTTAAAATTTGAACCCCCCCTCAAACCTCCTTTCTTGACCCTTTCGGAAATTTTCGACCCCGGAATCGGAAAGAACGCCTAAAATTACCTTGCGAAACCAATTTTCATCCATTTTTACGGAGATCCGTTGCTAGAATCGAAGAAAAACCGATTTTTTTTAAAATTTTTGGGGGGGCTGTAGCTCCGAGGGGGTGCATTTTCGGACACGTGTTCAGAGGAAGCAAAAGTCTTATTTTGGCCCCAAAAATACGTGGTAAAAATAGTTACTATCAATTTTGGGACACCCTGTATATATATATATATATATATATATATATATATATATATAAATAAAGATTTTCCTAAAATAGCCCGAATACATATAAAGAAACAATTGAACACTAAAATCGGGAAACAAGGCTAAAAAAATAATTATAAAACACAATTTAAAACAAGAAAGAAACCAAAACGTTTCGGAGCCAAACGACTCCCTCCTCAGTTGGCTAAAGAATGCAACGAGGTAACAAAGCAAATACACAAAGCGAATAACAGACCAACAAAATAATAGATAGGAAACTCAAATGGTCGACTGATCTTCGTCGAACATACGCCGATACGACCCGCAGAGCTTATCTGTATCAGTTTTTAAATTACAAACACTGTTTTTATTTTTCACAATGTGAATACTTTCCAATATGCATCTGGCGTGGTCATTTTTTTCGACGGCCAACACCGTGACGTTGTCAAAATTAAATGATGATCCAGAGAATCCTCATGACGATGCAAGGCTGTAACCTCCTTTCGGTTATACTTGTGTCCATTCAACCTACTACCTAATTGTTGTCCAGTCTGACCAATGTAACTCATGCTACAGTCTGAACACGGGATTTTATAAACTACACCAGATTTAGAAATAGTGGGTGTTTTTGCCTTCAATGGAGTAAATAAAAACTGAAGATTATTGTACTGCTTAAAAACCACTTTAAAATCAAAATTTAGTAAAAACGCCTGTAAATTTTCGGAGAGCAGTGGGACATATGGTAGACAAATAATTTTCACTATTCACTATTTCTAAATCTGGTGTAGTTTATAAAATCCCGTGTTCAGACTGTAGCATGAGTTACATTGGTCAGACTGGACAACAATTAGGTAGTAGGTTGAATGGACACAAGTATAACCGAAAGGAGGTTACAGCCTTGCATCGTCATGAGGATTCTCTGGATCATCATTTTAATTTTGACAACGTCACGGTGTTGGCCGTCGAAAAAAATGACCACGCCAGATGCATATTGGAAAGTATTCACATTGTGAAAAATAAAAACAGTGTTTGTAATTTAAAAACTGATACAGATAAGCTCTGCGGGTCGTATCGGCGTATGTTCGACGAAGATCAGTCGACCATTTGAGTTTCCTATCTATTATTTTGTTGGTCTGTTATTCGCTTTGTGTATTTGCTTTGTTACCTCGTTGCATTCTTTAGCCAACTGAGGAGGGAGTCGTTTGGCTCCGAAACGTTTTGGTTTCTTTCTTGTTTTAAATTGTGTTTTATAATTATTTTTTTAGCCTTGTTTCCCGATTTTAGTGTTCAATTGTTTCTTTATATATATATATATATATATATATATATATATATATATATATATATATATATATATATATATATATATATATATTATATATATATATATATATATATATATATATATATATATAATATATATATATATATATATATATATATATATATACAGGGTGTAAAAAAAAAAGGAGCAGCTCCGAATAACTCGAGTTTGGGTTCGAATTTCAAAAAACGCTGAAACACGGTTCCATTATTTTGAGGGGGACATCTTTTAGGGGGTTGCCAAATTCCAGGCCCCCCCAGGGGGGCGGATCCGGGGTCACCGCCCCCCTAAATCACATTTCTCAAATGGCGACCCCTAATTTTTATTACATAACTTTGAAAAACATCAAATTCTAAGCATTTTGGCGCAAACCGCAGGTCGATATCGTTTTTCGTGTTCGAGATATCGAAAGTCAAAGTTCGATTTCGACCCATTTTCAAAAATTCATAACTCCCACTAAAAAAGTCGGAATTTGGAAAACTATTAGCTTAAAATGCTCTACGAAACACGTCCTTTTCAGAAAAAAATACAATTGTCCTGGAAATTTGATTTTTAGGCTCCGAAAAAAATATTCAAAATTTTCGAAAATTTTGAATCGGCGATATTCTTGTAAAACGGCCAGAATCGATAATTTTGGCTTCATACGTGTTGGCTGAGTCCAAATGAGCGATGCAAAGCTCTCAAAAGTCCCCAAAACCCCAATACAGCCCGAGAGAGAGGTGTTTCCTGGCTCTAAATTTAGCAGTGTTCTCAATACTGAGTTTGATCATTTTAAAGGTGATTTTGAGACTTTCTTGAGCTTTTAAGCGCTTTGCATCGCTCATTTGGACTCAGCCAACAGGTTTTAAGCCAAAATTGTCGATTCTGGCCGTTTTACAAGAATATCACCGATTCAAAATTTTCGAAAATTTTGAATATTTTTTTCGGAGCCTAAAAATCAAATTTCCTGGACAATTGTATTTTTTTCTGAAAAGGACGTGTTTCGTAGAGCATTTTAAGCTAATAGCTTTTCAAATTCCGACTTTTTTAGTGGGAGTTATGAATTTTTGAAAATGGGTCGAAATCGAACTTTGACTTTCGATATCTCGAACACGAAAAACGATATCGACCTGCGGTTTGCGCCAAAATGCTTAGAATTTGATGTTTTTCAAAGTTATGTAATAAAAAGTAGGGGTCGCCATTTGAGAAATGTGATTTAGGGGGGCAGTGACCCCCGGATCCGCCCCCCTGGGAGGGCCTGGAATTTGGCAACCCCCCTAAAAGATGTCCCCCTCAAAATAATGGAACCCGTGTTTCAGCGTTTTTTGAAATTCGAACCCAAACTCGAGTTATTCGGAGCTGCTCCTTTTTTTCTTTACACCCTGTATATATATATATATATATATATATATATATATATATATATATATATATATATATATAAACACGTAAAAACTTGGATCAGCCAACAAAATATAGAAAACAACTTAAATTGGGATAAAGGCTGGAACAAATTAAAATTTGGGACGTTTCGGGCCAATTAACAGACCCTTTTTCAACCAAATAAAAAAATAAAAACACACAAAAAAACAAATAAAAGTGAGCCGCCGCTGTAATTGCAAGGCAAGGACTGGCGAAACGGTAAACAGTTCAAACAAAACACAGGTGCAAAGATTACCTAATCACCAACCTCCTCAGAGAGGAAAAATTGGTGATAAGCACCGCACACAGCACGGATACACAGTTGCCAAGTTTCGCAATGAGAGTCCTTTGCTTGGGACCTAAATTTTGTATACCCTTTTTTAAAAATAGTTTGGAAAAGTCACCTTTTCGAGCTGTGCCCCTTGAAAAAATTATTGTTGGTATAGAAAGTAAGATCAGGTTTGAACCTACTCTTGTTGACACCGTTAGAGATAGGGTCTGTCATGCCATAAAAACTTACACAGATCTCGTAAAACGTGTCGGCGGTCATGAAAATATCAACTCTAGCACCATCAATCTTTTCAAAGAGTGTTTTTATACTAGAACGCTTAAAAAAGATATAATTGATACTTTTCACTTTATTAAAAACAATCCTCAAATCAAGGTCATTAATGGGGATAAAACCAATAAAACAGTCATTGTGAATAGTGTTGATTATAGGGAAAAAATGCGTGTTTTGTTAGATGATGCCTCTACCTACAAGCAGATTCGTCATTCATTAATACCTGCGCATATTGCTAAAAATAATTTTCTGGTCAAAAAATGGTTTGATCAAGATTTTATAAGTAAGAATCTTTTTGAAAATTTGAAGGTGTCAGGCGCTGGCGTGTCTCGAATTTATGGTCTCATAAAATTACATAAAGAAAATTTTCCCTTGCGGCCCATTGTTAGCTCCATTGGGTCACCTTTTTATGCTTTGTCAAAGTTTTTCACTACTGTGTTGTCTAACATTGTCGGTGATACTGATTGCCATGTTGCCAACTCTTTTGAGTTTTTTGAGTCTGTCAACAATCAGGAGATTCCAGATGGGTACAAACTCATTTCGCTTGATGTCACTTCCATGTATACTAACATTTCCTCTGATTTGGCCTTAGAATGTGTTAGTCGTCGGTGGGATGAGATTGGTCAACATTGTTCCGTCCCCAAGGATCAATTTCTTTATGCCCTCAAAGTGTGTTTGGAGTCCACTGTTTTTCAGTTTGAGGACAAATTTTTTCATCAGATTCGTGGTTTGGCAATAGGGGGTAGTGTCTCTGCTGTGTTGGCGAACATAGTAATGGAGGATTTTGAACTGGAAATTCTCGGCACCATTTCATTTTTAATTCTTTTTTATAAAAGATACGTCGACGATTTGTTTTTGGTGGTTCATGAGGACACAGTGGTACCTATTTTGCATTTTTTTAATTCAAAAAATCCCTCCATTCAATTTACTCTTGAAGAAGAGGTCGACCAGTCTATCAATTTCCTTGATATGACTGTGTCCCGGGTTAATAATGTTTTGAAATGCAAATGGTACCAAAAGCCTTCGTCCTCGGGGCGTTTGTTGAATTTTTTGTCGGTGCAGCCATTTATTTACAAACGTAATGTCGTCACCAATCTTGCGCAACGTATTTTTCGTTTGAGTGACCGGAATTTTACCCAAACTACCGCCAATCTGGGTAAACGTATTTTAATGGAAAACTGCTACCCTGCCCATCTTATTAACAGAGAATTCTCCAAAGTGTCCGAAAAAAATTATCATGAAAAAGCTCCATCCAGGAATAAAGTTGATTTTTTCTAAACTTATTAGCCTCCCATATGTTCCCTTTTTGTCTGAAAGATTGTCGGCCATTTTAAAATCTTTTGGTTTTCCTGTGGTCCACAAACAGTATAATAATTTAGGATTTCTTATGTCTCAGTTAAAATCAGAAAGAGAGACTGAGCAAATGGCGGAGGTTGTTTACCATCTTAAGTGCCAGGATTGTGAAATAGGTTATATTGGTCAGACAAAACAACTTCTTAAAAAGAGACTCAACGGGCATAAATATGATAAAAATGAGAAGACCGCGTTGCATCACCATGAAAACACACTCCACCATCATTTTGATTTTAACAGCGTTCGTGTTTTAGCCACCGAAAAGAACTGCTTTGCCCGCAGTATGCTCGAGATGATTCATATTTTGCGCCAAAAGAATCATGTGTGTAATTCGCGCGCGGATGTCAACGGTCTCAGCGGTGCTTATCACCAATTTTTCCTCTCTGAGGAGGTTGGTGATTAGGTAATCTTTGCACCTGTGTTTTGTTTGAACTGTTTACCGTTTCGCCAGTCCTTGCCTTGCAATTACAGCGGCGGCTCACTTTTATTTGTTTTTTTGTGTGTTTTTATTTTTTTATTTGGTTGAAAAAGGGTCTGTTAATTGGCCCGAAACGTCCCAAATTTTAATTTGTTCCAGCCTTTATCCCAATTTAAGTTGTTTTCTATATATATATATATATATATATATATATATATATATATATATATATATATATATATATATATATATATATATATATATATAAAAGGTCAAGGTGGTTTACATAATTCACATTTTTTACAGATGTCGTGAAAAATAAAAGTAAAAAAAGAATCCAGGAGGTCAAGAACCAAAATCGTCGCGGATGGCGCGAATCATAGAATTAATGACTAACCAGTGGCGTCGCGTGTGATTTAGCAACGCTGCATTTCCTCCATTTAAACCCATGCAAAATATCGATTTGAGGTAGTGCATTGCACCTCCAACAACTCGACATTTTGTCTGCGTTTAAACGGACAAAACTCAGCGTTGCCAAATTGCACACGCGACGCCACTGGAACCAATCTCCCCCACAATACTAAAGGGGGGTCTGGGGGTCTCTCTCACAATACTAAAGAGGGGTCTGGGGGTCTCCCCCAGAATACTAAAGAGGGGTCTGGGGGTCTCCCCTACAATACTAAAGGGGGGTCTGGGGGTCTCCCCCACAATACTTAAGGGGATCTGGGGGCCTCCCCCAGAATTCTTAAGGGGGGTCTTGGGGCCCCCCAGATAAAAATGGAGGGAGAAAGTGTTCGTAGGGTGTTCCCTACAGTTTATTTTCATTTACCATGCTTTGACGCGAATTTGCCATAGCTTTTAAGAATTAAATAACCTTTTACGGGGGTTCTCTATCGAAATATGTATATCCCCAAGGACCCATTTCAGCCAAAATTTCGGGGGAAAGATGCACTTTACAATTTCGCCAAATGTCCCATTTCTTGCCCATTCGTCCCGGAGTGGGACAGAGCAAATCACGTGGTAACTCCTATAGTGGTTACAAAAACAATTCATCTAAAATTGTTCCTGATTATTATGCTGAACTTATTTTTGTACCTTTTATAGGCTTTTTTCCGCCAAAAATGGAAAAATGTGTTTCGAACCCCCCCCCCCCCCAAAACCCCCCAGGGGGGCCTCGGGGGGCTTTGAAAATATTTTCATTGAATTCTTTGGGGTCAATTCCCCATCTGACTGTTTTGTTTCAGCTCTCTACGCCCAGCCGTTTTCGAGAAAAAGTACCTATCCGGGTGGTCTGGTACATCCTGTATATATATATATATATATATATATATATATATATATATATATATATATATATATATATATATATATATATATATATACACACACACAGGGTGTCCCAGACCACCCGCGTAGGTACTTTTTCTCAAAAACGGCTGGGAGTAGAGAGCTGAAACAAAAAAGTCAGATAGGGAATTGACCCCAAAGAATTCAATGAAAATATTTTCAAAGCCCCCCGAGGGCCCCCAGGGGGGTTTTGGGGGGGTTCGAAACACATTTTTCCATTTTTGGCGGGAAAAAGCAAAAAAAAGGTAGAAAAATAAGTTCAGATTCTGAAAGAGCAACTCATTGCCGACATTTTTACTCCAGTAACTTTTCCCCGAAAACCCCAATTTTTGGAGTTATGGGCCCTTTTGGGGGGAAATTTTCATTCGGCTACTGTGACCACACTATTCAATATTTTTCAAAAAACTGAAATCCATCTGAAAGAAGAGATAAAGACCTTTCGATTGATGTGCCACATAATACCTAAAAGTGAAAAATTAAGGCCCCCAGGCAGATTCCAAAATTTGGGGGTCTTTGGGCCCCCCCACGTGAAAAAAGTCAAATAGCAAGGTATGGCTTGTGATACATCGATCGAAAGCCCTCAAAGAGTAGAATAAGATGGCGCAATTCAAAATCGTCTACAATCATTACTTTCAAAATGGCGGCCATTTGAAAATTTTGGGTGTTCAAAGGAAAGTCTAGGGGAAGGAGTCCAAAGATTAACGATACATAGATTAAAAGGCCTTAAAAAAAGCAAACGAATGGCGCAAACCGCAAATCGATCCGCCGCTTCAATCAAAAGTTATGACCGATTGAAACTTAAAGGGCTCAATAAGGCCTATTTAAGGCTGCTTAAATTTCAATCGGTCATAACTTTTGATTGAAGCGGCGGATCGATTTGCGGTTTGCGCTATTCGTTTGCTTTTTTCAAGGCCTTTTAATCTATGTATCGTTAATCTTTGGACTCCTTCCCCAAGACTTTCCTTTGAACACCCAAAATTTTCAAATGGCCGCCATTTTGAAAGTAATGATTGTAGACGATTTTGAATTGCGCCATCTTATTCTACTCTTTGAGGGCTTTCGATCGATGTATCACAAGCCATACCTTGCTATTTGACTTTTTTCACGTGGGGGGGGGGGGGGCCCAAAGACCCCCAAATTTTGGAATCTGCCTGGGGGCCTTAATTTTTCACTTTCAGGTATTATGTGGCACATCAATCGAAAGGTCTTTATCTCTTCTTTCAGATGGATTTCAGTTTTTTGAAAAATATTGAATAGTGTGGTCACAGTAGCCGAATGAAAATTTCCCCCCAAAAGGGCCCATAACCCCAAAAATTGGGGTTTTCGGGGAAAAGTTACTGGAGTAAAAATGTCGGCAATGAGTTGCTCTTTCAGAATCTGAACTTATTTTTCTACCTTTTATAGGCTTTTTCCCGCCAAAAATGGAAAAATGTGTTTCGAACCCCCCCAAAACCCCCCTGGGGGCCCTCGGGGGGCTTTGAAAATATTTTCATTGAATTCTTTGCGGTCAATTCCCTATCTGACTTTTTTGTTTCAGCTCTCTACTCCCAGCCGTTTTTGAGAAAAAGTACCTACACGGGTGGTCTGGGACACCCTGTATATATATATATATATATATATATATATATATATATATATATATATATATATATATATTAACAACTTAATTGGGAATAAGGCCGTGAAACAATAAAATAAAAAAACGAGACGTTATATATATATATATATATAAACTTAAATCGGCCCAACACATTAATAATAAAAACTTAAGGTGGTTAAAACTTAACTTGTGGTTTGAGCCTTAGTCATGGCCGTTGTTATTGTGATGGCATGACTCTTATTTTATATTTTTTTGTTTTTTTAATTTTCGATTGATAAAGGAGGTGTTAGTCCTTCGAAACGTCTCGATTTTTTAATTTTATTGCTTCGCGGCCTTATTCCCATTTAAGTTTTTAATATATATATATATATATATATATATATATATATATATATATATATATATATATATATATATATATATATATATATATAAAGGTCAAGGTGGTTTACATAATTCACATTTTTTACAGATGTCGTGAAAAATAAAAGTAAAAAAAGAATCCAGGAGGTCAAGAACCAAAATCGTCGCGGATGGCGCGAATCATAGAATTAATGACTAACCAGTGGCGTCGCGTGTGATTTAGCAACGCTGCATTTCCTCCATTTAAACCCATGCAAAATATCGATTTGAGGTAGTGCATTGCACCTCCAACAACTCGACATTTTGTCTGCGTTTAAACGGACAAAACTCAGCGTTGCCAAATTGCACACGCGACGCCACTGGAACCAATCCTCGCGGCATCACTATTGTTTTAAAAAAATGACTCGTCAAAAAGAAACGGAAGTGGGTTTAGCGGTCTCGCGCATTAACGCTATGCACCAGCGGCCGCTGCCATGATTTCAAAAAATGTCAATCTTTTAGCAACAATAATTTCAGATAAATAAGACTAGCAAGCACCGATTGTGAGCTCAAGCGAATCTCACTCATTTTCCAAAACAACTAGAGGAGAGTCAGTAGTTCAATGGAAGGGAGGGAAGAGGAGCTCGGCCAGCTTTTTCATTCATAAACTTCGGTGAAGGTCTTTCTCTCTCTCTTTGCACATTTGAACACAAGAAAAACCCCAAGCCACAATGTCTGTCCTTCTCTAGCACATGCGTTCAAATTAAAAAACGGAGGGAAAGAGCACATCCTTCACCCGCCTGTGTTCGTGCGAGACAACGTAAACTTCTTATCATAGCTATACGGCCGATTCCCAATGCGCGAATGAGCAAGTACGAGTAGAAATAGGGGGGATAAATAAGAACGGACGAGTCTCATTTCACTTACCAAACTGCCGGTTACATACTTTTCTCATATGTGAGAGGTGGCATGCTCACATGATATAGTCAGTACATTGCAACGAGGCGTCAAAACGATGCAGCTGAGCAGAGAGACAACGCAACGCGACAAGGGCGACTCTGCAACGCGGCGAGTGGTACCCCGCAGCCAAGCGGCGAAACGGTGCAACTAGATGAGGATTCTAGATTTCAACTAGACTGGTCTGGCTGCTTTATACAGGAATTTATCTGTGCCGAAAATCAACTCACCAGTCTGGTAAAAGAAGCTGAATTTTAGGCAGATGCCGCGAATCATTTTTCTCCGTCACAAAGTAGCAACTGAGGCGGTTAAATCAGGTTCGGAATCTTTTTATAGGTCATTTAAGCGTTATTTAGGTAGAGTTGCCGAATCGGGATATTTTGCTTTTTTACTTTCTCACTCTAATGAAATTAGAAAAATTGAGAGAGTATTGAAATGGCGCAGAGATTTTTGATGCATTTTGTTTCGATACTTGGCCCTCTGCGACTAAGTCAATCATGATAATTATAAAATAATTGGCTCTTATCATTCCTAATACTATCCTAAAGAACATCCATCCATGATATTTCAATATTTCTTAACCATACATGGTAGGGAAGAGTAAATGCACAAACTTTCTATGGCGTCTGTCTGTCCGTCTATCTGTAGTCATGAACGTGAAATCCAGCATAACTTTTGAACTACTGATCCATATATGCATCCAAATTTTGCAGAGATGCTGCTTTTAACATTTCCCAGAGGCATTTTTTTTGTTTTTTCAAAATTTTAATTTTTAGGTTAGTTATGGATGAAAACTAGTTTCCATTAAAATCAATGGGAAAATGGGTCAAAAAAGAGAAAAATTTAAATATTCTGAATACTAAAGGGGGGTCTGGGGGTCTCCCCCACAATACTAAAGGGGGTCTGGGGGTCTCCCCCACAATACTAAAGGGGGGTCTGGGGGTCTCCCCCACAATACTAAAGGGGGGTCTGGGGGTCTCTCTCACAATACTAAAGAGGGGTCTGGGGGTCTCCCCCAGAATACTAAAGAGGGGTCTGGGGGTCTCCCCTACAATACTAAAGGGGGGTCTGGGGGTCTCCCCCACAATACTTAAGGGGATCTGGGGGCCTCCCCCAGAATTCTTAAGGGGGGTCTTGGGCCCCCCCAGATAAAAATGGAGGGAGAAAGTGTTCGTAGGGTGTTCCCTACAGTTTATTTTCATTTACCATGCTTTGACGCGAATTTGCCATAGCTTTTAAGAATTAAATAACCTTTTACGGGGGTTCTCTATCGAAATATATCCCCAAGGACCCATTTCAGACAAAATTTCGGGGGAAAGATGCACTTTACAATTTCGCCAAATGTCCCATTTCTTGCCCATTCGTCCCGGAGTGGGACAGAGCAAATCACGTGGTAACTCCTATAGTGGTTACAAAAACAATTCATCTAAAATTGTTCCTGATTATTATGCTGACGATGGCAGCTAAATTAGTCTTCTTGAATCCATCGCGTGGTTCTTAGGAGATAAATTGAGGGTAAACTAGTATCTAACAGCAACAAAAACCGACAAAACTTACGTTTTTTTGAGTATTGTAGTGGATTTTGAAAGTTTAAAATAGAAGAGTGCATTGTAATTTTTGGGTCATTTTCTGCGACATTATGAGCTTTCAAACGCTGTAGCGAAAATTTGCCACACGTTTCTTAAAGCTCCATCAAAGGAAAACATTTTCTATGCTTTGTGAAAGTCCGTGTTGATAGAGATATTTCAGCAGAATAAGTTCGTCTCTCTAAAAACAGTTTTCTGCTGCATTGAATATCACATAAATCAGTGATGATGTTAAAGTGGGTGGTAAAATGGCAAGTGTCAAAGTGCGTGCAAACTGCAAAGCAACAAATGCTAGTCAGAATAACGATGCCTTTAATTCAACTTCTGTGTAAATTAGTAATGATTAGGCTAGGAATTAATTAAACTGAGGAACCATAAACTACGAGGAGACGGCGAGCGCTTGAATATTCAAACGTGAATTTTTCATTAATTTTCAGCGCAGTTTTAGCTTGGACCGCATTTTTTTAATTGCGTTCAAACGCGCGCGAGTTCGCGAGGGGATTTTAGGCAATCGTCTCGCAAAGCATAATATAATATATTGCCTTTAGTATTGTATATTCCCAGTGATGATGAATTATTTAATTAAGAGCCCCTTTTCAAAAGAGAGGATTTTAAGTGATGATGCAAACCTCTTGGTGTCTTGGTATTTTGGACGGTCGACAAAAATGATTTTCCCAGCCATCTCACCCCTAAAACTCATTCGACACCTTTTCCAGCTTTGTTGGCGCGCACCAAGTAATTAAGCTGCAAAAATAACTTTCTTGCCTTAAAATGTTGTGAATTTTTTTTAGTCCATTTTATCGAGTTTTCTATAATTACCAGTCGTTTGTACTTAAGGAAAATCCTCTAGCGCTTCTTTTACTAGGTGCATCAGGGACCGAATAATGTTAGGTCCCGACCGTAACTTGCGCACGGTCACATGACCGTGCGTAAGCTCTCTGATTGGTCTAAACCGCACGCAAGATGCTCGGGACCGAACATTATTTAGCCCCAAAAACATATGTCGTCTTTGTTACCGTAATGTTACGTTTTTTAGAGGTCAAAATTAGACTTTTTATTCTTCGAAAAAAGTGTCCAAAAATTTCTTCTTTTCAGCTACAGCCCCCCAAAGTTTTAAAAATTGGTGGTTCTTTTGAAATATAGTGATCCTATCATTATGAAAAATAAGTATTCAAAATTATTATCTCACGGTACATTACTTGCATATCCATTAATGACCTCGAAAAAATCAAGAAATAATTCTGAGGATATTTTTCAAGCAGCCCAGAGCGAAAAACCGACGCGGTGAGAGGCATGATCAGACAAGAGGTGCCGGATATAGCCGCCAAGCAGGCCGGGGGGACTTACGCAGACCAGATGAAGAATTTCCCAGCTTTCCGTGCCGACATATTTCAATTTCAAAAAAATTGACTGGGAGCCAGTTCCCATAAGCAAAGCGCGGGGTCCTTTTCAAAAAGCAACCCCAATCTATTATTACGTCATTCGAAAAGGCGTAAAAAGTTGTGCATTTTGACGCAATTGAAAGTTCGATATCGTTTTCCTTGTTCGATACATCGAAAATCGAAGTTCGATTGGGACCATTTTTCAACGATGTAAAAGATGGATCCTATCGTGTGATACATCATTCGAAAGCACTTAAAAAACCAAGCATTTTAGCGCAAACCGAAAGTCACCACCTGTTTATGAGTAAGTAATTTTATATAAATCCTGAGTTAAAATTTAAGGTAAGCCCAAACCGGAAACTAAACTTTGACTTGCGATATCTCGACCGCAATAAAAGTTATTAACTTCCGATTTGCGCTATAATGATTGGTTTTTTCAGTGCTTTCGAATGATGTATCACACGATAGGATCCATCTTTCAGAGGGTCGGAAATAGTCCAAATCGAACTTCGATATTTCGAAGAAGAAAAACGATGTCTAACTTTCAATTGTGTCAGAATGCACAACTTTTTACGCCTTTTTGAATGACGTAATAACAGATTGGGGTTGCTTTTTCAAAATTTTGAGAAATTGGCGTTTACCCGCCAAAAATTTCAGGGTGCCTAAAAGTCAACCTCCAATTGGTTTGATCGGAAATTCGTATTTTTTTCTTGAAAGTACTCTTCACGACTCTTTTACGACTCTTTTTGAAGGAGTTAAGAATTTTCGAAAATTAGTCCAATATCGAACTTCGACCTTCGACACCTCGAACACAAAAAAAGATATCGACTTTCGGTTTTAGTCAAAATGCTTAAAATCTACGCCCTTTTAAATGAGGTATCCCAAAAGAGGGGTTGCCATTTGAAACTTTCGAGATTAAGGGGGTGCCCCTCCTGAAAACCCCCCTATAATCAAATTTTGGGTTGTGACGGTATTTTCACATGAAACTTCAGGTCCGAAATAGTAAAAAACCGAGTTTTCCCGATTTGTTTGTGGTCAACCGTTCAAGAAAACCATAGTGAGCAGGTTACGTGATACACCCTGTATAGACGATTGTTTTTGATGTCAAAATGAAACAGACACCGCAGCTCCATTTACTTTCACTTTAATGTTATTAGTTGATGAGAGCTGTCCATTTTCTCGGAAAAAAATTTGATATCGTAAGGCCAAAGCCCAGTAGCCGGCATTGGAATACATAGATTACCAGTGTTACATCACTTAACGCCAAAATTGATGTGCGGTGGAGTTAGTTTCCCATTGCTATGGGCCGAACTGTGCACCACAGCCTCTGGTCAACTTAACGATATGAAGAAAACTATGTGCTGTGCTTGTCTTAGCAGATGAAGGGGACGGTTTATGAATAAGAATATTCTCAATGCTTTGCAAAGACCACCTCATTTCCATCCCGAAAGACCGTACAGTGGTCAGCAATTGTTCAAGGCGTAAAAGTTATCAATAGTTACGAAGGAGAAGGAGCAGGGGGAGGAGAGGAAGAAGAAGCAATGCCGGTTTCACCTCTTAATGTTATACTCCCGTATTATGTGAAAAATTAGTCGCCTCTCATACGGATGGGCGTATCATAATATTCAGAGATTTTTAGTTATGCATGCTCTTTTACATTTTTTAAGTTCCTTGTATCTAGGTATGCCTGACGTCTGAAACTCACATATCTACAGACTGTAAAAATGGACAAAAAATAGGAGTTGACGTTTGTACTGTTGCAGCATCAATAAAGATTCACACATAGGAGTAAGAAAACGAAACTGGTCAGGCTTCACATTGGTGATACGCTGATACGCCTTTTTGTGTAGGAGACGACGAATTAATTTAGAGAATTTAATTTGCACCAGCTTTAATCTATCTTCAGTGATATGAGATATTTTCCTTTGTGAGTCGTAGAGGTATTGCCGTCCGAAGAATGGGAGAAGGGGGAGGGGAAGCGGTAAGATGCTCGAATGTCCTGGACAACAAACATCGGAATGGAAATGAAGCGAGATACAGAGAGAAATTATTCGGGCGAGTCTTCAACGCTTGCCTTAACTACCGATTTAGGACAAGAAACTGTTAGAGAGTATTAGAGTCGGAAGAGAGGGTGGCGGGCGTTTTGAATCGCTTACAGACGGATATGGATCCAAAAACTGAAATGGAAGCATGGGCGGATACAGGGAATTGTCTTTCTCTCACTCCTCCCATTTGAATGCATGTGTTAGAAAAGGACAGAAGAGGGGGCTAAAGTCACGTGATGGCCCCCTCTACTATCCTTTTCCAACACATAAGTTCAAATGGAGGGAGAGAGAGAAAGACAATTCCTGTATCCGCCCATGAATGGAAGGGTTGATATTTAATGTGGTCTGAAGATAGCGCCGTGATTTTATGAGTTAATGTTTGATACTTTTCAAATTTTGACTGAGCTGTGCCTCCCACCAACCGAAGCTTCGCAGAGATAAAGTGAAGAATTCACGCGAAAATCCATGCTCAGGTAGTCTTGGTAGCAACAATATTGGTCCCTCTAAACCAGAGATTACTAAGCTAAAGAGATATGGCAGAACTGCTCAAAACTGTTAATCGATTCCTACGACGTAGGCAAACTGGCATACGATCTGGTAGACCATTATTGTAAACAATTCTGAAAGTAACCAAAGTGCGTTCGGCTGCCAGCAAATGACTTTTGATTAAAGTTTTAGTGGTTCTTTTAGTGGTTAAATTTTTCCCTTGACATTTTCCATTTTGTCAACGTGCTTGTAATGTAAAAAAATTCAAAAAAGTGTGTGCCTTGAATTTATTTCCACTAACAGCAGTAATAGCAATTTTTACGAAAAATGGTCCACCCGGTGGTACGCCGTATTGTATCACGGCCTATTTGAAGGCGTTTTTTACGAAAAGTCGATTAACGGTTTTCTAACATGGCGGGGATAGGACTTGCCATATTTCTTTAGCTTAGTAATCTCTGCTCTAAACCAGCGGTTATGAAGGGATACGTAGTCGTACCAATCTGAACAAAGAATGGATGACTCTACCGCACATCAAATTGAAATTCATTTCAAGTTTCCACTTTACAAATTCTATAAATATAATTGAAAGGTGCTTTCTCCCATGGAGTTCAATTTCATAGTTGAAAATTAAGAGTAAGAGAAGAAGTCTAGTTGTATGACAAATGAACCTCCAAGGCAACACTTTTTTAGCTTCAAACTCCTCTTTGTTGTTTTCAGCTCTCCTGTAACTGAGTTGAAATTTTCATTAACAGGCTGAAATGAGAGTGCTCAGAGCGTCCCCATGCAGTTATCTCCACTGCCAATTTTCATTACATTGCATATTCTTTTCGTTATTATCAGATTCAGGAATGAGGGGGGGGGGAGGTGTTTATGTTCGGCAAAGAGGACCAACTTTATTTTTTAACACCTAATAAAGTAGTTAAGACAAAAGTATATTGATCTGAATGAGTTTTCTAAAAAATATACAAAGGGTTTGACTGACACTGCAGATCAGTGTTGCCAGATTGGAGTGAAAAAGCCGCACGTTTTACATTAATTTAAATGGGGGCGATGCGGCTTTTTACCCTCCATCTGGCAACACTGCTGCAGAGTAGTGAATTGTTTACTCATAATTAGTAATAAATTAAGAGTACCTACCAGTAGTACAAGTCAACCTCAATTTTTACGAAAGGTGTCGCAAAAGTCTCCCACGGCTCCTAAAGGGATTTTTGCGTCAGACTCACAACTATCAAGTGGCAACCCTTATCTTGTGATACCTGGTACGAAAATGCATAAAATTCCTAGACTTTTGAAGCAAGCCGAAAGCCAAAGCTCTATGTCGTCTAGATCATAAGTGGCGGTAGCCACCAGGCCAAGTCCAAAACCCCCGAGCAAGAAGGTGGCGTCCGCGGACACTTATTATACACCGAACAGTTCGTTTTTGTCGATTTAAGCGTTATATGATCTGTTGCCTATATGATCTGTTGCCTAGGATTCCAAGAAAACCGCTCATTAAAACCCCATTAAAACCCCCTAACACCTGGTACTGTTCGATTCGTCTTGAAGTGTAGATGTGCCGCTCACTAATTAGATTTTCAAACGGATGAGTAACAACGGAGATATTTCCAAAAAACATCGATTTATTCGCGTTTTTTTTGCCTCTTGCCGATTCACTTTTGCGTTTCGCACCCTCGTTTTTGCGCACAGATAGCGGAATAACGGTAAATGAAACCCTCATATAATCTGATATAGAAAGATTCGTTAGGCTTTTCTGAAGGTTTTAGGCCAGGTCTCGTTGAATTTTGAGCAATATCAAGGAAGACAGCTTTAATTGAAATTAGCGTAAATTCAGAATTTTTGCGTTTCGGCCGCTCGTTTTTTGCACTCAGATTGCGGAATAACGGCAGACGAAACCCCCATATAACCTGATATAGAAAGATTCGTTAGGCTTTTCTGAAGGTTTTTACACGGAACAAAGACGGGATCCAGGGGGGTGATCACGGAGGATCGGATCGTTTCGGTGTCGTTATCGTTTGCATTAAATCAAATGGGCTTGCTTCTGCGCAACTCGATCGCGCAGGTGATCCCCTCCTCACCTCTTCCTACTTCAAACGATTGAGATTACGACAGCTCCCGACTCATCGCTTCCTTTCGACCGTTTCAATCGTTACGAGGGGCTCAAAACGATTCGATCAGTTGAGCCACCCATAAGGTTACACGTAAACGATACCGATAACGATACCAAAACGATCCGATCCTCCGTGATCACCCCCCAGGTAATTGGGAGCTCAGATGAGGGTAGCCCTTGGAGCTAAATCAAGTTGGAACACAAGAAGTCAGACGCAAGTTCCACCTAAACCTCAAAACCGCACCACCGCGCCGCGCCGACCAAGCAGATACGAGAATTTTAGTAAAGCTCTACTTTGTTCAGGATACGAAATCCGATGGGAAGTCAGGTACAAACGCACAATGTTACAAAAAAAACGGTCCCTCAAGCTTTGGTTCCTAACGGCTTAGAGCACACGCTGACCCTTTAGTCGTCTTTTATTTCAACAGATGTCGGATTTTCAAAAAAACGACAGATTTTCAAAAAATGGTCTCCATGCTGTAAACTTTGTTGCAAAGAGCATGGCGAAGGTCAGGTAACAAAGTAAATTCAGACAAAGGCACGGCTTTCAAATCGTTTAAAGAAACCTGAAACACTAAATCTAGTTCAAAAAAGTAATAAAAGGGAAGCCTACCATTAGGGATGAGAACCGAAATTAATTTTAGAACCTGTTCCGGTTCCGGTTCCTTGAGAGCACGAATTCCGGTTCCAGGTTCTGGTTCCGGTTCCTTGACAGGATGAATTTCGGTCCCGGTTCCGGTTCCGGTTCCATGGCATCCATGATTTTAGGTTCCGGTTCCGGTTTCGGTTCTGGAACCGGTTCTTTATCGGTGCTTTAATATTTTTAATGATACGGATGATAGTGAAGAAAGAAAAAAATAGGAAAATAGAAGAAATTCAATCTCTTGACAAAAATATGTATTTTTGATCATTTTTATTTGTCAGAAAATAAAATTAGGTACAATTTACCATCATGATAGTTGATTCTGGTGAAATTTACCATCATTTCCTGTTGAGGTCAAAATCAGCTACCATGATGATAAATTGTACCAGTCTTTTTTCTCCGAGAATGTCATGGAAAAAGTTAATGAGGTGGTTAATTAATTTCTATAAGACCTTACAAGAAGTATGCTCTCAAGTAGCTCAGGAGTTAAACGGCTGCGCAACGGGGACATGATAAAAGCAAGAGAGGAAAAGAGCCTTTCCACACTGACTTGCGTCGACGGCGCCGATAAAGCCACGGTGGCGAGTTTAAACAAAACCCAATAGGCATGCGATTCTCCTTTCCTCTGAATCCAATAATCCATGGCCGTAGGATAAGAACCGAAATGGAACCGCTGTACACTTTCGGTTCTTGGAACCTTACCTGGGGTTCCGGTTCCGGTTCCGGTTTTTTAATCAGATGAATTTCGGTTCCAGGTTCCGGTTCCGGTTCCTTGACAGGATGAATTTCGGTTCTAGGTTCCGATTCCGGTTCCTGGAATAATTTCGGTTCTACCGGTTCTAGGTTCCGGTTCCGATTCCGGTTCGCATCCCTACCTACCATTGACTACGGATGATTATTAAAAGTTCCTTCCTCTAAAATCTCACTTCACTATTATTTAAAATTTCGGGTGGGTGTTTCATTTATCCCGAAGTAACTTTTCGACAAGACAAAAGTTTGAGAAGAGGGCGGGGTCAATATTAGTTTTGAATTCCGCGCGCTTCGGAAATCCCCGACTCACGGCCGCATCGTTCACGTTTCGTCTACGGCCGCTTTCATCCAGACGCAGAGGAACAGTTGTGAGCGGATGGGTTGGAGGAGAGGATAGGCAGTCGTAAACTCCTTGTTGGAAGAATTTTGATACTGAAAGCGGGAGCATTTTTGTGGAAAGAATGTTACTTTTTTCTACCCCCTCCCCCTTCCCACCATTTTCGACACACCACCGTCCCTCCCTAAATTCACGTGACTTTGCCCTTCCCAATGTTCGACATGCGCAACCGAGAAAGGAAAGTTTAATTGAATTCTTTGTGATGAATGGTCTATTCCCTCTTCTTTCAATTGCTAGACGCTATGAGGAAGGGAAGGGGGTAGGTGAGTGAGTAAGCAAGGTAGTGAGGTGAGTAGGTATCGGCAATACTTCGCTCTTAAGTCGTAACGCCTGACAATTACCGTAGGATAAATTATCCACTGCCGAGATCTCTTAGGAGGTATTAAGCAGAGTTGCTGGACGCATTGCTGCCATTCTGAAAGAATTTGCCAACTTGCTTTCATTGAAACAGTTCAAAAAAGAAAAATAGAAAGAAAAAAAAACACGAGCCACCAGTTGCAACTTAAGATGCGGAAACTTAAGATTTCTTTCCAGAATTTACAGAAATAAATGAGTTTCGACACAAATCACACACGTCCGCCATGTTGGGATATAGGATCACAGCGTTGCCTATTGGTGCCGTTAAATTCCAAACTTGTTTCCGTTGGCTCTTATGGGAGTTTCCGTTCTGATTGTATTATTCTGTGGCCATACGTTCACACACCTCTGGTTCTTAAAAACACTCCCATTCCACATGTCTTTAAGGCGAGATACCTTGGCCTTATCATGGACTCTAAATTAAAATGGAAGGAACACATTCTGACTAAAAGAAAACAAATCGAAATGAAACACAGGAAAATGTTATGGCTACTTGGACGCCAGTCAAAATTAAACTTAGACAGTAAAATTCTGCAATATAAAACCATGATAAGGCCAATTTAGGCATACGGACGGTGTGGTTGAGTAAAGTTATATAAAATTTGATTGTACCATGGATTTTATTGTTTTACCTTAAAGTAGAGTACTTTGGCTAACTTTTAAGCTAAATTTCAAAATAGGTTGTTCGAGCTCCTTTTGAAATAATTTGATTTTTATGTTTTTAAGGGTCAAATGCGTGAAGCTGAGAAATGGACGGTGACTGAAACCTTTCGATTCACCATTAATTCCCGAGTTATACCTAGATTGACTTCAATTTTTAATATGTTGTTCCTTTACACATTTTCTGGCGTTCCTGAAATTTTTAGGCCCGGGAAAATTTTTAAGCTCCCGTGGTAGCGTTGCCAGTTCGCATAAATGAAAAAAACGAATTTGACGAAAAAATGAAGATGTTGAGTTCGGATTTGCGCTAGAATTTTGTAAATAAAAATCCGATTACATTGCTTGTCCATGATTTTAGATTTCGTGAAATTTGGGAATGCGCTGATGCCATTTTTACCCTTTTTAAATCATAAAATTGTACCGCAACGTTCTGCACCAACAAATGCTGGTTCTTCTATTTTCAATCCTGTCTATTCCGTTCTCTACTCAGCTCTGCACACTTTTCTGCGCCATCAGTTCGACCATATAGGATATAAGTCCGAATTGAATCGGCCACAGTATAGCGGTGATAGTATAATTGATGGTATTTTGTCAATTCGCCGATGATTCCATCTGTAGACCGAATATGGACTTGCTATGACTTGCCATGACTTGCGATGACCCACTTTGGACTTGCCATGACTACCCAAGACCTGATATGGACCTTGACTTGACTTGCCATGACCCAATATGGACTAACCATGACTTGCCATGATCTAATATGGACTTACCATGACATGCTATGACCTAATATGGACTTGTCATGACTTGACATGACTTACCATGACCCAATATGGACTTGCCATGATTTGCCATGACTTGCCAAGACCTGATATGGACTTGCCATGACTTGCCATGACCTATTATGGACTTGCCATGACTTGCCATGACAAAATATGGACTAACCATGACTTGCCATGACCTAATATGGACTTACCATGACCTAATATGGACTTACTATGACATGCTATGGCCTAATATGGACTTGTCATGACTTGCCATGATTTGCCATGATTTGCCAAGACCTGATATGGACTTGCCTTGACCTATTATGGACTTGCCATGACTTGCCATGACCCAATATGGACTAACCATGACTTGCCATGACCTAATATGGACTTACCATGACATGCTATGGCCTAATATGGACTTGTCATGACTTGCCATGACCCAATATGGACTTGCCATGACTTGCCATGACTTGCCATGGCCTAATATGGACTTGCTATGACTTGCCATGACCTAATTTGGACTTGCCATAGCCTGCCATGGACTTGCCATGACTTGCCATCACCTGATATGGACTTGCCATGGCCTGATATGGACTTGCCATGACTTGCCATGACCTAATATAGACTTGCCATGACTATTACCATGACCCTATATGGACTTGCCATGACTTCTATCAACCAAACCCACTTATTCATCATATTATCCACTCTTTTCCTATCAATCATCTGTGCATGTCGAAATCGAGGTAAGTTAGGTCAGACTTCTCCATTTTTTGACTTTTTGATTTTTTATCCTATATGGTCGAACTGATGGCGCAGAAAAGTGTGCAGAGCTGAGTAGAGAACGGAATAGACAGGATTGAAAATAGAAGAACCAGCATTTGTTGGTGCAGAACGTTGCGGTACAATTTTATGATTTAAAAAGGGTAAAAATGGCATCAGCGCATTCCCAAATTTCACGAAATCTAAAATCATGGACAAGCAATGTAATCGGATTTTTATTTACAAAATTCTAGCGCAAATCCGAACTCAACATCTTCATTTTTTCGTCAAATTCGTTTTTTTCATTTATGCGAACTGGCAACGCTACCACGGGAGCTTAAAAATTTTCCCGGGCCTAAAAATTTCAGGAACGCCAGAAAATGTGTAAAGGAACAACATATTAAAAATTGAAGTCAATCTAGGTATAACTCGGGAATTAATGGTGAATCGAAAGGTTTCAGTCACCGTTTATTTCTCAGCTTCACGCATTTGACCCTTAAAAACATAAAAATCAAATTATTTCAAAAGGAGCTCGAACAACCTATTTTGAAATTTAGCTTAAAAGTTAGCCAAAGTACTCTACTTTAAGGTAAAACAATAAAATCCATGGTACAATCAAATTTTATATAACTTTACTCAACCACACCGTGATACGGCTGTCAAATGTGGGCATGCGCGGCTGAGAGCAATATCAAACAAATAGAAATAATTCAAAACAAAATATTATGACAAATGGCAGATGCCAGGTGGTACGAGCGAAACGCGGATATTAGGCGAGAGCTCGGAATAGAAAGCATTGAGGTATTTATCGCGAGATTATACCTCAACTATGAAGAGAGATTACATTATCACCCCAACACGGAGGCCATTATGCTCCTTGATTGGGGAGGTGATGTAAGAAGGCTAAAGCGGAAAAAACCATACGAGTTGTCCTCGCCTAATTTTCGTAAACGCTAAAGTATTCCTTGCCCTGCCAGTCTACGTCGACTAAGGATACTGCAGAGGATGCAAATAACATCAAATCTGTTAAAAGATCTCATTGTTATTTTTATCAAATAGTTTTTTTGCCACTTTTGACGCTTTTTTTAAGGGGGCCCCTGTACAGGGCCCCTTTTTGGAATCGTTCGGATGTACAATGTACGGCGCTCTCTGTTTCCACTGTAAATGAATGTATGAAGTCACGTGACGTTGATGCCTCGACTGTCCACCGCACTAAAAAGTTATTTTCAAGCCATAGAAGTAATCTTTTTGAATTCCGTCTTTTGTCACTGTTTCTCGGAGCCGTCATGAAGGTTTTTTCGTTTTATGAAACAATGGCCGATACTATTGTTTCACTGGAGAAAGGCATAAAGGTCTCTTTCCTTGAATCGACTTTTACCGCGAAACTCGAATTAACCGCTTCTACGCACCAATCATATCGCCGTTCTCAACTTCGAGCTACTGATGGATGTTCCGATCGGATTAGATCACCTATCTGATTCAGTTTTATGAATCGATTCAAGGTTCCGTGTTGCTGCGCACTGAGCACTGACCGATTCCATATTTCACAACGGTTTTCGAATCAACGGATCAACTCGTTCAGGAGGAACGACACATCGTTACACCGGAAGTCAAATGCTTGTTCCAATTTATGGTATAGCAGAATGAGTTGAAAAATAAATGAAAGATACAAATAAAATAAGAAGAAAGATTCATTTTCCTGCACAGGGTTTTGCATAACCTAAATAAGGAATGCTTGAATAAAAGTGATGTTTTTTAATTTTTTTTTTTTGAGTGATTTACTTGTGTACAGTTGTCTCGAATCATCGAAACGTCACGCTTTACTATTGGCTGTTCTATGACACGTGATAAAAAGTCGGCCGTTGCTAAGCAACGGGATGTACCCGGACGGTGTTCTAACCGAAAATCATATTCCATAAGCGCTAACTTCCATTTAACAAGGCGATTAGATGCATTGTTTAATGGAGTGTTATGTAATTATATGAAAGGCTTACAGTCGGTCACTAAAGTGAATTTTCGCCCATACAGATATATCATAATGTACAAACATTAAACAACACCAAGTATCGAGACATTGTTTCTGATCCTTTGTTCAAAAAACACGATGTGGTCATTTTGTCGGAGGCAAACATAAAAAATTCAACCCATTTCAAATTTCCACAGTTTAAGTACTTGACAGTTTCCGTTAAACGGTCAAATATTAAGAGCACCAACATTATTGGTTTGAGCAAAGACGATCTGTTTGTTGTTGCTTTCAAAACACTTAAAGACTCATCAAACATTGTTTCATTATTTGTTTTAAAATAACGACCATTGTTCATTGTCAGTGGATACAAATCACCCAATGTTTCGAAAAAAAAATTCGTTGAAACTCTCTCATATGTCACAAAATGTGTTCCCCTCAATGCTCAAATTGTTTTAATCGGAGATATCAACTATAATAATTTAGTGGGTAATAATAAGGCCTTTCTAGAAAGTGTTTTAATCAATCGAAAGTTGAAATCAGCATTACCCACTGGAGCTGTAACTACCATCTATAACAGCCAAATCGATGTTGTCTTTACAAATTTAAATCATCATAATGCTTAGGTGTATTTCTCTCACTTCAGTGACCATTACCCAATTTACATACAGGTACCTCAATAAATTTCAATTATCTCACCTGCAACATTTTGTTTCTTGTATTTCTATGTATTCTCAACGTCTTAATTAAAATACGGCTGTACCTTCGGTTTATATTTGTGGAAATTCATTCTGAAAATTTCATTTAAAATACAACTGTACCTACGATTCATTTATGTTATAATTCATTTTACCAACCGTATCCACAACTTTTTACCTGGTATTTGATATTCTGAAACGTTAATAATAAAAAACAAATGCATGTTACCGTCACGGAAACACTAGGTTTCGGGAAAACTACTATACCCATCTTTTCCCTACACCTACTCAAGCACACAACCATTCGGACGTTGTCGGGCCCCCTTTTCTGATGCAATCGCATCAGGACGTACGTCTTGTTTTTTTTTTTTTTTTTTTTTTTTTTTTTTGTTTTTTTTTTCCCCCCCCTCATTAAAAGTGGATGTTTAGATATATTTTATACAACTAAGAAAAAATTTCAAAAGACATCTCGTCTGTAAATGTTTGGAATTCTGATCCTGTAAAAATTCCAATAAATAAAAAAAAAAAAAAAAAAAAAAATCATCGTTTTACAGGTTGCCAAGATGCAGTAATTCTATTATTATACGTATATTCATAGAATTCGTTCAAGTTTTCCATCTTCACGAAATCAGAAAAGTCAATACTCAAGTTCGAGCCGGACATAGTTCTGTAACTATTTGTAAGTACGTTACCCATTTTCAGTAGCCTAGTAATATGTGCAAAGGAACAAACCGAACCACGTCCAGCTCACATCCACATATTCAATATGGAAGAAATGTGATGACTCACCAAGTTCACTTCGACTTGATATACAGGGTGTCCCAAAATTCATAGTAAATATTTTTACCACGTATTTTTTTTGGGGTTCAAAATAAGACTTTTTTCTCCTATAAACATGGGTCCGAAACTGTAGTATTTTCGAGTTACAGTGTTGCAAAGTTTCCGAAAAACAAATTGAAAAATTGTCATAACTCCCTCGTGAGTTGTTCTGAATGCTTGTAAATAAGTACTCTAATGTAATTTTAGGCGCTCTTGCCGATTTTGGCCATGAAAATGCTGTATGCAAAAATTTAAGGGGGGTTTCGGTGGTTTTTTTTAAATTTTTCTCACTTTTTTTGGCCAAATTATGTGAAAAGATGCTTTCAGTTTCATTAAACCCAAAAACAATTAGCATTATTCAAAAGTTCGTAAAAAAATACGCATTTTTGGTCTCACAAGTTTTTCCATTTAGCAAACCATTTCCGAGAAAATCGGCCAAGAATTGACAAAATCAAAGAAAAGGCGTTTATCGGCCGACTTCTCCAACTTCAGGGACGATTTTCTCGGAAATGGTTTGCGAAATGGAAAAACTCGTTAGGACCAAAAATGCATATTTTTTACGAACTTTTGAATAATGCTAATCGTTTTTGGGTTTAATGAAACTGAAAGCATCTTTTCACATAGTTTGGCCAAAAAAAAGTGAGAAAAATCAAGAAAAACCACTGAAACCCCCTTAAATTTTTGCATACAGCATTTTCATGGCCAAAATCGACAAGAACGCCTAAAATATCATCAGAGTACCTATTTACGAGCATTTAGAACAATTCACGAGGGAGTTACGACAATTTTTCAATTTGTTTTTCGGAAACTTTGCAACACTGTAACTCGAAAATACTACAATTTCGGACCTATGTTTATAAGAAACAACAGTCTTATTTTGACCCCAAAAATACGAGGTAAAAATATTTACTATGAATTTTGGGACACCCTGTATGTACTATCGACGAATGAAAGATTGTCGCGAGATTTTCACGAAACAAGTTTCGCCTTTAAAGGTTCCAGCTCGGCCACTCTTCATACCCCTCACACATTGCAGGCGACGGGCCAGTTCGGGTGGGGTGGAGATGCCGTTGCAGATCAGTCCCAAACTCACACCTTTAACTGAAAATTTGTGAAAAACTGGCGGCAATCTTTAATTCGTCGATAGTACATTTCCACTCCTTATTGATTCGCTAATACCTGAAAGGAAAATGCATTGCGTCACCAGACTGACCACAAACCTGAGCTACAAACTTACAAAATTTGAGCTTCAAATAAACATAGGTACATACAAGGTGTTTCAGACCACTTGTCCACCATCTTTTCTGCGAAAACGGCGCAAGATATCGAAATTCTGACGAAACTTTTCCAATGCACATCAACCTCAAATAATTCTGGCAAAATATTGCCGTCCCCGAAAAACGGGTCCCAGAAAAGGGCTAAATTGCTGTTTTTCGATATTTTCTTATGGGACGGGTATTTTTTTTTTTTATTGCAGAAATGAACTGTACACCTAAAAATAAGCTTTTTTTGTTAAGGGCATTTTTCTGAAAAATGGCCCATTCTCAACTTAGGGGCCATTTTGAATCGCTCGCTGTGACCTTAACAATTGTTGGATTTCAAAAAACTAAAAATACTCTGAATCAGAAGATCAATGGCTTTCATTTGATGTATCACCCTATTTTCTACGAAAATGTAATGGGTCCCCCTCCGGCCCTCCTCTCCTAATTTTGGAGCTATGGGGACCTCTCCCTGGTAAAAAAAAACCTCAGGACCTCAGAGATGTCTGAGGGTAATTGGAACAAGAGGTCCTGAGGGCACCCACAGGATTTCTGAGGGCACCCTCAGGAATTTCTGTGGGCACCCACAGGAATTTTTGAGGGCACCCTCAGGAATTTCTGTGGGCACCCACAGGAATCTTGAGGTCGCCCTCAAGATTTCTGAGGGTGCCCTCAGGACCTCATGTTCCAATTACCCTCAGACTTCTGAGGTCCTGAGGTCCTGAGGAAAGGCCATCAAGTATTTCTGTGTAACTAAAAAACTAAATTTAGGACAACCTGGTCGAGTTTTCTGTAGATATTCTTGTTCCTATCATGAAGGCTATGTACTTTACACTTTTTGTCAAACCGGAGAAGTTGGAGTCCGCACTGAAACTTTGCCCGTGGTGGGGTTCGAACCCGCGACCTCCCGAGTGATGGTCCAGCACTTTACCACTAGGCTACACTGCCCGCGATGACAGACAGGCGAGAATTTCTCAATATAATAATATTGCGGGTGCCCTTAGGATTCTCTGAGGGCGCCCTCAGAAACTTTTGAGGGCATTCCCTCAAGATTTCTGAGGATGCCCTTGGAGCCCTTATTTTCAAATTACGCTCAGATTTTTTTGAGGGCCTCGATATTTTTTTTGCAGCTAAGGTTTTTATAATGGGACTTAGAAAAATTTCGTTTGTTGTAGATAATTTAATTTGTTTTAACCTTCTAATGAGTAAGGGCCCTGACTTTAGTACATGAATTACTTGTTCTGTGCAATTACATCAACCTCAAAAATTATTTATTAGATTTTTAACAACTATAGGTTTTTAAATTTATTTAAAAAAAAAATAATAATAATAATAATATGTATATCTAATAATATGAGAATTTCTCGCTCAATGCATTGGTTTAATCAGGACTTTGTTTGATCTTGGATTTTTTAAACCCCCTTTGTGCCAAAATGGATCCAGCCGATGAAAAAATTATATTTAGGTTTTTTTCTGACCTATAGGCTCTAAAGAACATGCTCAACCAAAAACATTAAAAAAAACCCATAGACTTTTTTTTTTTTATTATTATTATTATTATTATTATTATTATTATTAATTACTTAACCAGTGGTGGCCGGCTTTGTGCCATGTGTGGCAAAAATGTTTTACCTCCACTTGAATACATGGTAAGCAATCGATTGTTTTTCATGGAATCATATGATATGGGATAAAACAATGTTGCCGAAATGCACGAGTTACTATATTGAAAATAACCTCTTAAACATTTAAGATTCGAAAGTCTGAGTGCGAGTTTGTTGTCCTGTAAAAATGTTATTCCGGTCAGGGGCGCCATTTCAGATTTTGCTTGGGGGGGGGGGGGGTGCCTCCAAAAATTTAGATGACTTTTTTTTTTTTTTTTTTTTTTTTTTTTTTTTTTTTTTTTTTTTTGCAGTGCATCTTCAAAAAAAAAAACTTTGACTTGATTATTAGGCCACATTGAAAATCCTTGGGGGGGGGGGGGAATTGCCCCCCTGCCATCCCCCAAAATGGCGCCACTGGTTCCGGTCGTCTTCAAAATGATTGAAGCTCACCCTCGAAGATCAGAATTTCTAAAAATGTAAGGGCCCCTCAAAAGATTCGGGATGCTCTCTGGGCGCCCTCAAGCGTTCTGCGGTCACCCTCAAGGCGCTCTGAGGTCGCCCTCAAGCTTTCTGTGGTCGCCCTCAAGCGCTCTGTGGTCGCCCTCAAGCGCTCTGTGGTCGCCCTCAAGCGCTCTGTGGTCGCCCTCAAGCGCTCTATGGTCGCCCTCAAGTGCTCTGTGGGTGCCCTCAAAGATTCTGTGGGTGCCCTCACAGATTCTGTGGGCGCCCTCAAAGATTCTGTGGGTGCCCTCACAGATTCTGTGGGCGCCCTCAAAAATTCTGTGGGTGCCCTCAGAAAACCTCAGAGGCCCTCAGAAATCCTGAGGGTGCCCTCAGGATTTTCTGAGGTTCTCTGAGGTTTTTTTTTACCAGGGCTACGAAAAACATTTCAAATGGTAATGGTAAAGGTTATGATACATCACTTAACATATCTTGACAAAACAAAGAAAATGGTCCAAACCGGAATGGGTGGTAGTAGCATTTTTCAACATGCATTGATAACACGATAATGCTAAATTTGTCACAAAAATGTGAGAACGAAAAAAGTCACCAGACAGACATCAATACGTTATTTTTCTGGCTTAAATCCCACACTTACTTTCGAAATCATGAAAAACGATCATTGCACGATATGGCATCGTACAGAATGAAGTTGCAACTCCATTCTAAAAAATGAAATTTAAAAAAAAAGAAAAAAAATTAAAACTAAACAATTTTTGTTAGACCTTTTTTCTCAAATTAGCTGATATCCATACCCAGAAACAATTAAGAATATTTAATCTCCTAACCCATCGCATCTTTTCACTTTTATGAATATTTCACGTGTATTCCGGACATTTTTTTTTTACATTTAGACTCTAGACGTAAAAAAATGTACAGTCGGGGACAAAAAAAATGTCAGACGCGCCTGCAGTTGGGCTCACCGCAATACGGAGTTGGGCCGGGCAGAAAGGATACACTGAATATGCGGACAGGCCTCTGTTCATCGGTCTTAGCTGTGCCGAATATTTTACCTGAGTCGGTGTCGTGAGCCGACCGCCACTCGCCGCCCGCCCGGGTCCGACTATTGATAAGAGAATGTGGCCGCGCTTCTTCACCCGCTCGTCTCCTCTCTCCCCTCCGCTTTACTGACCACTGCCTGTCGCTATCGGCGTGTGTCATTGCTTTGGCCCATCACATTCTTGTGAACTCAATATTGTCAGTACTCGAAGTTTTATACAAATAAGGCGAAGGCAAAGGTGGGCCCGCGCCAAATGGAACGAGACTTGCGCGAAAACATAGTCCTTGGGGTCCTAATGAAGGGACTTACAGCACTTTTTGTGAATGGGCCCCTGAATTTGCAACATTCTTATTTGAAATTGAGCCCCAGGGACGGCGGATTATTATGTATCCGAGAATCAATCCGTCACCCTCAATCAAAGTCGTGGCGCAATGACAGTGTAGTGGACTCCGGATTGCATTGTCCCGAGTTCGATTCCTGCTGGCAGCGCTAGATTTTTCACGACCGACAGTTGTGCTCATCTTTCTTTGCCATGTTTTTATATTTCTTCCTTGTTGCTTGTTTGTATTTTAGTTTTGTTTTTGTTTTTTTGTTTGTTTTTGTTTTTTTTAAGACCGTTTGAATCGAATAATTCCACCTCTTTTCATCCTGCATGCGTCAGGTATTACTACACTGTGCTTGTATATAAAAATTAAGAAAATATTGGAACAGAAAAACAACAGTACTTGAAAAAACAGACGGGGAAAAAAGTTTCGTCGATCAATTTTCATTAGTCTTTTTGATTTTCTAATATTTTCTTAACTTTTACTTACAAGCACAGGTAAATAACTGCGTATACAGCACGAAAATATGTGGAATAATTCGATTCAAACAGTATTAAAAAAAAGAAACAAAAAAAAAAACAAAACAAAACCAAACTACAAACAAGCAACAAGAAAGAAATATAAAAACATGGCAAAAAAAGATGAGCACAACTGTCGAGATAAATTAGCATCGCCAGCAGGAATCGAACTCGGGACCACGCAATCTGGGGTTCACAGGGTTCACTACGCTGTCATTGCGCCACGACTTTGGTTTTGAGCGTAGGATTGATTCTAGGCTACATAACGATCTGCCACACAGGATTTTTTTTTTTTTTTTTTAAGGTCAAGGGGGTTTACATAATTCACATTTTTCATTGATGTAGTGAAAAATAAAAGTAAAATAAGAATCCAAGAGGTCAAGAACCAAGATCGTCGCGAATAGCGCGAATCATAGAATTAATTCAGGACTTGCCAGTGGCGTCGCGTGTGATTTAGCAACGCTGCATTTCCTCCATTTAAACGCACGCAAAATATCGATTTGAGGTAGTGCATTGTGGACCTCCAACATCTCGACTTTTTGTCTGCGTTTAAATGGACAAAACTCAGCGTTGCCAGATTGCACGCGACGCCACTGGATCCAATCCTCGCGGGATCACTATTGCTTTAAAAAAATGACTTGTCAAAAAAAAAGGAAGTGGATGCAGCGGTCTCGCGCGTTAACGCTATGCGCCAGCGGCCGCTGCCATGCATTCAAAAAGTTTCAATCTTTTAGCGAAAACAATTTCAGATAAATAAGACTAGCAAGCACTGATTGTGAGCTCAAGCTAATCTCACTCATTCTCCAAAACAACTAGAGGGGAGTCAGTAGTTCAGTTGAAGGGAGGGAAGGGGAGCGGGGAGCCTCGGCCAGCTTTTTCATTCATAAACTTCGGCGAATGTCTTTCTCTCTCTTTGCACATTTGAACGCAAGAGTTAGAGAAGTATGCATTAGGAGCCCGAAGCCACAATGTCTGTCCTTCTCTAGCACATGCGTTCAAATTAAGAAACGGAGAGAAAGATAACTTCCTTCACCCGCCTGTGTTCGTGCGAGACAACGTAAACTTCTTATCAAAGCTATGCGGTCGATCCAATGCGTGAATGAGTGAGTACGAGTCGAAGTGTCGGGCCCGGGCGGCACGGCACACAACCCATCCTACTCACAATCATTAATCAGCAGAGGTAAAATATCCGGCACAGAGCTGGCACAGACCGATCAAAAATAGAGGCGCGTCCGCATATTCAGCGTAACCTTTCTGAGCGGCCCAACTCCGTATTGCGGTGAGTCCAACTGCAGGCGCGTCTGACATTTTTTTGTCCCCGACTGTACATTACGGTTTTGGACAAATCATCCGTGGATCACTCGTCTCCTTAACAAAAAGTAGGTGTACCAAGAGAAAGTGTGATTGATGCGCAATTAACAAAATTTGGGGGAAAAATGTACAAATGGGTCATAAAAAAATGGCAAACATACAACGATTCAGAGAAAAACCAATGATTAGGATTAGATTCTACGTAGGGTATTATTACTGTAGGAATGCCACAACAAACGCAAAGTTTCCACAACGATGAGGTTGTTGACACAAATTTAAGCAAAATAAATACATTCTAACTGCTCTTCTAAGTAACTCTTGTAAGTGAATATAAGAAGAGGCTGATCCGCTATTTACCAGTAAATCCAAAAAACGAAGATCCAAATCCAAAAAGGGTAAATTATGACAGAAAATTTTAAGTGGGGACAGTAAAAACAACGCCCACGTCAAATATTAACAAGCAAGTAAGTATGAGATGTCGAACAAGTATACACTGACCCAAAATTAGTATAATTAACAGCACTTTGACTTATTCAACAACAAAATAAGCTAGAAAGGATAAATATGCGATCACAATACCAGTGGTTTCATAAAAATTCGCGCTTTACGAGTGAAAAACGAAAACATAACCACTTTGAATTGAGGTTAAGCACGTATCAAACGAAGAATAAAACCCGAAACATTTCTACCATGCTCGCAGCACGACTAAGACGAGATCGGAGATATGCTCCGTCCAAGATGATCTGGCATCGAGACGTAAGGCATGACTAACTGAACTGGAGGTGGTTAGTCAGCTCAGCTGTCGTGCGGGGCCGGACCAGGCCGAGTGCGATGCAGTGGAGTCCCCTGTGGATGGTGTAATAATGTGAAGGCAGCATCTACAGACGGCCGGTCTGGTGGTATACAAAGGAGGGACGGGGGTATCCATAAGCATACACAAATGGTGGGGTAGGAAGGGGGATTGGGTTGATGGATCGTCTTCATCGAAGGTACCACTCCTTGTTACACGTATTCTGTGGCACCTTGAAGTAAAGTACAATAACCTACGACTGAAGAACAGAATACAACAAATAGATAAGATGCACTAGCGTCGTTGGCGTCGACATCGCGTCGGTTCGGCTCGTTCCGCCACACGCTAGGCTCCGGTCGCAGCTCCATTGAGACGCAGTGTTGAGGTGCCCTCATAGCTGCAAAGCTACGTTACGTGCAAAGATTTCAGTACTGGCTGTTATACAGGGTGTTTCTAAAACTTATGTCATCCTTTCTACCACGTATTTTTGAGGTTCAAAGAAGACTTCTTTTTCCCTACAAACATGTGTCCGAAAATGCCCTCCTTTTGAGCTACAGCCCCCAAAGTTTTAAAAAATCGTTGGTTTTTTTGGAATATCGACCATAATTATGAACCAAATGTCATGAAAATTGGTGACCCGATGTACTTTTACGTGTAGAATTCATTAATGACCTCGAGAAATTCAGAAATGTGGTCTATCTGACTGTACTTTTCAGGCAATCTTATACCTTCAACGACACAAATTTTATGCTAAGGATTGGAAATTTGAAAATAAAAACTGAAATCAGACGGAAAAAACTCTTAAAAAGATATGCCGTCCTCTTTGATTTGGTCGATACGACGCGTATTGAGCGAGATAATCACTGCGCAAGGTGGAAAAGTCAGCGCTTTTACCACGAAGTGCGGAAGGAAGTATGCAAACCGCCACTCCACTGCTTCTTCGGGCCGCACGCTACAGTAAAAGCGCGAACTTTTCCACCTTGTGCAGCGATTATCTCGCTTAATACGCGTAATATTGACCAAAACAAAGAGGACCAAATATCTTTCTAAGAGTATTTCCCATCTGCTTTCAGTTTTCATTTTTCAAATTCCCAACCGAAACATAAAATTTGTGTCGTTGAAGGTATAAGATTGCCTGAAAAGTACAGTCAGACCTCATTTCTGAATTTCTCGAGGTCATTAATGAATTCTGCACGTACAATTACCTCGGGACACAAATTTTCATTACATTTGATTCATAATTATGGTCGATATTCCAAAAAAAACCAACAATTTCTTAAAACTTTGGGGGGCTGTAGCTCAAAACGGGGGCATTGTCGGACACATGTTTATAGGAAATAAATTCTTATTTTGACCTCAAAAATACGTGGTAGAAAGGATGACATAAGTTTTAGAAACACCCTGTATAGAGGTTGCACGTTGCTCTTGTTGGCGTAAAGATCACGCGCAGGTATTGTCTTTACCAGAGGCGCTTTATTGCCATTTGCTGTTTGACTCATGTATTCATGCAAGCTAAGACCTCATCTCGTGGTATATAATAGGTGTCCAGTTCTTCAATTCTGTAGCACGATGAGTGGTTGTTTATTGCACGGACATTGATCGTAATAAGGAGCAGTTCTTTTCATTTTTTTTCTTTTAGGAAAACGCGCACATTATGAAAGAAACGTTGTCAAGTTTCCTAAAAGAGTCCAGTTTAGTATGTTATTTTTGACTACAATCTCCGAGAATGAACTTGCTACTACCTTAAAATACGGCATCGCAAAACAAAATTGTGGATTTCCTTTCTCCTTCTTCTCTTACACTCCCTGGAAAAAAATGTTCTTCGAAGTTCTACTTTCAAAATTCAGTGAATCATTAGTTCCCTGGGTAATTATTATTTTTCCATGAAATTTCATGATATTTCATAAAAGGCCCGCGGAATTTTTATCGTGGAATTTCACGAGACACTTTTACCAGGGGTGTTCAGCAGCCTGCCGTATCTTCATGAAACCTATTTTTCTCGATTCCTAAGGTATGAAATAGAAAGAAAATTGAAATTAGAACCCCACATATAGGATAAGTAGGCGAGGAGCGGCCGCCAAATTCGAAATTTCACCTAATTCGTCGACCTTCGACCTAATTTTCGCAACTTTTGGACAAGAAATATAAGTCAACGAAAAATTTGCAAAAAATAAGTTAGTAGGCGTTGCATTTCGTATCGTTCTTCGATAGGAATAACATGCAATGTGTCAGTGCGTTTCTGTTTTGGTTGTTGTTATGGGGTGGATCACGTTATTTTCCCTGCTGGTTTTTTTTTTTTTTTTTTTTTTTTTTTTTTTTTTTTTTTTTTTTTTTGCGAACAGTTGCGAATTTCATAAAACGCTGAAACACGTATCCATTATTTTTTTAGGGAGTAACTTTTTAAGGCGGGTTTTTTTCTTTCCGCCTCTTAGGGGAGGGGGACCACTATGGTCCAGGCTACGAAATTAGCTAGACAAAAGTCAAAATTCCAAGGTTGGAAAACATGAAAACTGACCTCACTATGTGATACTACATATCTTGGAGTATCTCCTCATAAACGGGTTTGCCATGAAGATCACTAATAAGGCTGTGGCGAGCTTTTTTCTGCGACCGCGCGCGCTGTGTTTATTTACGATGTTTACAGTTCTGATTGTCAAAGCGTTAAGTGGCCTATGTTGTCCGTGTTTTTTCCAGAGTTTGCCGTTTATTTCCCAATTTTTTGCATTTTGACGTTCTTCTTAAAGGTAAATTGAGTAGTTTCAGCCAGATATTCGACAATTTTAATGAAAATTATGTCCCGTACAAGTGGTAGCAGACAACAGTCAAATTTAAACGAATTTTGCCATAATTTTTGCACTTAAAGTACGCTACGAATTGTGGAACCTATTGGAACCTCACCAAATGTGGCTGAAGTCATTCTGAAGACCCGTGGCTTTTCCACCTTGCCTTCATAATTGTCGCCGATTGTCGCCGAAAGAAGTTATGAATTTTTTTCGTCCTCTCTTTTGAGATAAAATCGGTGTTTTTTTACATTTCTGTAGGGCTGTTTTTCATATCGTGTACCGCAGTGACATCGTGGCAATTTGGCAGCATTGTATTTCGTGAATTTAGACCAATGAAAAAGGTCTGGGTATCGACAGTGCTCTCCCCTAAGTCAATATTTCACATGGGTTTCAATGTATTAAATGCAGCGTTGCCAGATTACACGCTACACATCTGACATTCATGGAGGTGATTTTTGAGGTGTTCTACGTAGTTCTTGATATTCCTACTGACTTTATTGCCTTGGAAATTTATTTTGACGACAGTTAAATGCATTTCAAAGGCTTTCATTTAACTTAGATTATTATGTTTTAGTTCCAATGTTATCATCGTGAATCAAAGTTAATCAGAGCTTGTATTTTAAAGAGATATGACGTGTGAATAATTTGACGTCTTAGCTTTTCAACCATTCGAGTCCCTGGAAAAGGCCGATATGTGTAGGCTTATAATATTGAATTACCTTGGAACCGATATTTTGTGTTGGTCTAAATGGACAAAATGCAGTGCTGCCAAATTACATAAGCATATAGACAGATACAGTAATCTGGCAACTGCGCGTTCCTCCCATTCCGGCATGTATATGATTAATGATCGATTCCTAAAGGAGCCAAAGCCACGTGACTAATCGATCGTATCTCATGAAATCAAATAATATGAATACACTATTGTCAGATTGCTGGACCCGCCAATTTTTTGGGGGTTGCTTAGTTTGATCTCTAGCTGTAGATATTTTGTATTCTCATATATAGTGTATATTATTTTTCTCTGTCGATTTTTTTTTTTGTTATTCCTGTAATTAATGAATTACATGATTCATCATAGCACTTGACCTTTCCATTTTTATAAAACGTTTTAACGAAAAAGCTGATTTTACGAAAATAAAAAAAATTGAATTTTCATTATTCCCCTCCCCCTTCATTAGAAGTAATTGTGTTTGTTACTATTTGAGTAAATATTTAATTAATTTAAATTAATGAAATATTAACTGTTAAATTAATTAAATATTAATTTTATATTAATTGATTATTTATTAATTAGTAAGAGTTAACTCTTACTTTAACTTATTTTTACCGAATAAAGAAGATGTTTATAGCTCATACAGCAGAGGAGACTTATTTGCTTCTTTTTCTGGCGTTTACTTTGCACTATTTGTGCATATAAATTGACTTTTATGCGGTTATATGTCACAATTTTGAAGAAGTGACATCAAAAATGGATTCGGCTACCTAAAAAACTCCCGTTGACGTAGTTTTATCCGCGTATGTTAGCTTGAGTACTTTTGTCTAGTTAATTTTGGCGCCTGGACCATAGTGGGGGGTCGCCCCCCGACTATGCCAATCCTCTTGAGAGGCGGGAAGAAAAAAACCAGCCCTAAAAAGTTACTCCCTGAAAGGATAATGGATACGTGTTTTAGCGTTTTATGAAATTCGCAGCTGTTTCCCTTTTTTCTGGACCTCAAAGTTCCGAAAATCGAAAACAATCGAAAAAAATATTGGGGCCATAAATTTTAATTTTGAGTAATTTAAGCCCAATTTTGTATTTTTTTTTCTTGTAAAAAGTGCTTGAAATTTAGAGTATTTTAGATCCAAAGTTTATTAAATTACGACTTTTTAACTCGAGCTATGATTTTTTGAAAATAGGTCGAAATCGAACTTTGACCTTCGATAAATCGAAAACGAAAAACGATATCGACCTGCGGTTTGCGCCAAAGGTCTTAGAATTGTATGCCCTTTCGATCAATTTATCACCAGATAGGGGTCGCCATTTGAAATATTCACATTCGGGGGGGGGTTTGGAACCCCTCCCCGCGCCCCTCCCGAGGGAAGAACGAAACCCCCCTGAAAAGTTGTCCCCCTCGAAAATATTTTAGACATGTTTCGGCGATTTTCGAAATTCGAAGCCGTTCGTGAGGAATTCGAGATGGTACATATTTTCTTCAACACCCTGTATAGATTAATGTTTGAAGAAAGGGATCGCAATCTGTAGAGCCAATTTTTTTCCATGTATTTTCAAATGGGTTAAAAGTGTCATTGTCAACTTCGGCCACAGCAGAAAGATGCCATTATCATCCCACTTTTAATGACCTATAAGTTTTTTTTTTTTTTTTTCCCGAGAAAGTTTGGTTTTGTGATACACTATGAAGTATATTAAGAATTAAAAACAAAAAAGTGAGGCAGATACACGTGATTTAACTTCAAATTTTTGAAATTTATGCTAGGATGGAGTTGACAGCTCTGCTTTACCAAATTTCGAATAAGAAGACATAAATTAACCAAAATTTCACTCACAATGATAGCAAAAGCTAGATTCATCTAAGACACGTCCACTTATCAAAAACAAACACCCGAAATGACCGACCACAGAGCGCACCACTGGAAGTTTGCGCGCGAACATACGAAATTAGGGGGACTTGAGTATGACACCGGACGCAACTTTGGACGTACGTGCAAATTTCTTGACCTCTATAGACTGTTTCTTTACTTTATTATTAAACTAGATACATTCAAGATTAGAAAAATGGCCTTAGCACTGCCAAAAACCTCACCAGGTAGCTAGAATAACAATTTGAACATGAAAATTTGGTGTTCGGACATGGGTCTCAGTTGACATTTTCAATACTTAATAATTCTCTAAGTGATGCAATTGTATTATAAAAACGGTTTCAACAATTTTTTAGAGTTGTCTAGACCCACTTGCTTGTGAAAAAAATATCATGCACACATAGTTTACCCCGTCTGCTTACGGTGAGCCAAGAAGTCGGCCGGACGCCCGATTTAAAGAAAAAATGAATCCACCCAGAAATACTTTCAAAAGGTAGGCCACCGTAACTTTATCATTGGACATAGTTTCAATTCAGGGAGATCTTTGGTGGTCACTTGTTTAATCAGCAACTGCGATTGTGAGTGCCTACCCTACTATACCCTAAGAACTACCCTAATATTGTAAATTATAGGAAGAATCGGTTTAGACTGAAGGCGCAGCCGCAGCCACATCAGTGTGTGGGTGAGGGTAGTCTTTGTGACGATGTGACCGCTACATTTGTCAACAGTAATCGCAAGGACATCATAACGTGGCGAGCATTAACTCTAACTCACGCTCTCGTCTCAGCCTCGCCTCTTGTCTCTACCCGTGTTGTAGCTACCTTGATTTGGTTGCATGCAATCAAAGTAAGGTAGAGATGCGGGGACAACATTTTACAACAGAGAAGAAATTGTAACAACAAACAAGGGCGTCATTTAAAGGGGGCTGGGGGGGGCAATTGCCCCCCCCAGGATTTGAAGTCAGGCTCAAAAACTGGCACGAATTATATTGATAAGCAAAGAAGAAAATTCATCCGATTTTTGTCCCCAAAAGACGGCTCTTTGGCTCTAAAATAAAATTATATTGATGAGCAAAAAAAAAAGAAAAAAAGAAAAAAAAAGGTCATAAGATAATCTGCCCCCCCCCCCCCAAGCCGAACTTGAAATGACGCCCCTGGTTGCCACATTGCAGTATTTTGTGAATCCCATGAACTCTGTAGCGCAAAGACATCTGTGTACTCAGCTCGCTGAGTACTCACATTATTTTCATTTTTAAAATCATGCAATACTGATTCTTGTTCTATTCAGGGTACTGGAAACATTTTAAACTCTTTAAACTCCATGCCTGCTGAATTTCAAATACTGTCCCTTTAATAATAAAAACTATTAGTAGTCAAGTATCAGAAAAAGTTTAGTATTTTGAAATTCATAAAGGGAATTTTTTCCTCGTGTAGAATTGACTTAGCTTTTCACCAGTGACATTCAAATAAAAGTAAATGACAGTTGATGTGAAAGAACATAGGTAAGTCTCCAAATGTCTATGTAAGTATCGAAGTATGTAAGAAGTACCTATTGTACCTACTCAACACAGTGACTAATTGTCTCTAAAATTTCAGAAGCTCTTACCCTAATGTTGTCTCTAGAAATTAGATAAAGCTTAAAGAAGATCTTAGCAACTTAGCTTTTTTTCTACTATTGCTTGTAATAAGAAAAATGAAATGCATAGTGGGGTGAGAGATTGCGCTTGCTATTTCATTCTGCTCTATTGATGTGCCTTATGATGGACTCAACTTTATTATGATCATTGCTTTGGAAACACATCTTTGTCAAAACATCTCTTTATAACTGGCCCACCTCAACTTCAACCCCTAAAAATAGGAGTAAATCCCAAAACGGGCATGATATCTTTCACCAAAACTATCAGTAAACCTCAAGTAAACTCGTGGCGGCCAAGATCCAAAAACATCTCCAAACCTCTCCCTTTTACTACCTTCCTCTTTCCTTCCTTGATCTCCTCTCTTTAAAAACGTTTCTTTCAAATTCTGTTATTTTAACCTTATCTGTGAGATGCATGACTGTGCATGAGGTCTCTCAGATTCAACTTACAAACTAGCTGATATCAAAGCAACCAAGTCCCCTCCCCTCCCCCCTCCCCTCTTCCCGCCCTTTCTACTCCTGTGTTTCTTCTAGCCCCTTACTATTTTTTGTACCTACCGCACTTTTCTTCTGCTTCCCCTTCTACTTCACCCTCTCCATCGTTCACCCACCAAAAAGAAAGACAAATTTAAAAAAAGTTAGAAAAACAACTTGGCGTTGACCCGCAAAAGCTAATATGGTGTTAGTAAACTCTAAGTTGGCTGTTCAACGCCAAGTTGTTTTTCTGACTTTTTTTAAATTTGTTTTTCTTTTTGGTGGGTGAACTATGGAGAGGGTGAAGTAGAAGGGGAAGCAGAAGAAAAGTGCGGTAGGTACAAAAAATAGTAAGGGGCTAGAAGAAACACAGGAGTAGAATAGAGTCCCTATACCGGGTGTTGCGCCGTTTCTTTATTTACGGAGATAAAAAAACCAAACTTTGGGAATGTTCCTAGATAAATAAAAACTACTTTTTGGGGGGTCAAAATTTTTGTAAAAAAACTAGGGGTCTAAACTACTCTACATAACAAGCTCTTTCCAGGGAAAAACACCTCTGCCCAAAAAAATTAACTTACAGTTATTGTTTTTCTTTTCCCGCCAAAATGTTTTAAAAAATTGAGGTTTACTGATAGTTTTGGTGATTTTAATACATAGAAGTTCAAAGTTCGAGTTGTACCCTTTTTCAAAACAAAATTTCTCCTATTTCAAAAGTTAAAACTTAAAAAACCGGAGTCTAAACTGCTATAAAAAGCAAGTACTTGACTGAGAAGTACAAAAGGAAACTCAGGTTAGCTGCCGATGCGCCGAATGCATGGAGAATGTGCCGATGCCTGTTTAAACTCCTCGCGTGTTGTAGAACTCAACTTTCAAACAAAAGTACTGAATTGAATGGACATTGCAAGAGAGAGGAGATAAGCTATCATAGTTTGCTCTGTCGGACTTGACATGGTCATGGTATCCATTACACCATTCAAATACAGATGCTTTGATGCCCTAGACTCAATCGCTCAAATCGTTAACGCTAAAACAAAAGGTCGCAAATTCTAGAGAGATGCAGGTTCGAACTTAGAGTGCTGGGCGATGATATTTCTATTAGGGTGCCTGGATGGAGACGGCGGGAGGAGGAGGTAGCGAGAATGGTGTTGTTAGGCCATGAATTATCATGCAGATCCGGATATTAATTTTTGATCTACGCCGAGGTCGCGAGGATTCAGAACAAGTCGTTGGGATACGCGACGATATTTGGACACCCCTCACTATCTTTCTTCCTTCTCCTCTCTCTTCTTCCCTCCTCTTCCCACTCGCGAAGCGCCGCAACGAAATAATTCCGGTGAAAATGAAACAGCACCCCCTTCTTCACTCCCACGGAGTCCTGTAACGTGCGTCCCCCGTCGTTCACCTAAAAGGTTTTATCGAAGTTCTTAACGCGCCATAAAACAGATTTGTGAACCTCCCCCGTTTTATATCCGAATAGAATACATTGTTCGAATTTTAATAAACGTTCAAAATTGTTTCTCTCCCCACATTTCTGGTCCTCTCGCCCCCTCCCTTTCATCTAGTTGCCCGCGGGCGGCGCGGCGTGGTTCCCGTCATGCGACTCAGCGCCATGGTTCCCTCGACCTTATCGACGTGAGTCTCATAGTTGTATGAAATATGTGACTCCCTGCTCGAGTGGTCGCATTCCTTCTCAATTTGTGGAATGTTATTCAGAGTTTTCTCTTTCCCTCCGTCTCGCATAAGTTAATGGCCTGATTCTAGATCGAAAACGAGCTATGCATGAGTCAATTGTGTTAATTTTTGCGCATTTGTGTCCCTATCCCAAAAGGCCCGTTTTGTGCTCACCAGGGGCACAATTGGCAGAAATCATTGATGGGAAAAAATCATTTTCAGAGTAACCACAAATAATTAACTAAATTATTCGCATTCGTCTCATGTTATTCCCATTAGTAAATCGAAGTTTCGACACTACCAGCATATTCATCTGTCATAAAATGAATGAAAGGACTGGTAGTGTTGAAACTTTGATTTACTTATAGGAATTACATGCAAATATTATGCGAATAATGTTAGTAAACTATTTGTGGTTGTTCAAATAAAATAAAATATAAAACAAAAGACAAAAAAACAATGATGAGCACACAAACAAACAAACAAACAAACAAACAAACGAACGAACGAACGAACGAACGAACTAACAACCAAAAGAACCACCAATTTTGAAAAAAACTTTCTCATCAGGTGCTGTCGTTCCAAAAATTGGTAAAAGAAAAAAACAAACAAAAAAAAAAAAAAAAAAAAAAAAACCAAAGACCAAAAAACAAAAAAAACCAAAAAAAAGGTAAAAAAATCGGATCAGGCACTGTCGGATTATTTCGAAAGCTCCAATGAAAGGAGAAGAAAAAAGTTTTAAAAGATAAATAAATCAGATGAGGGGAGCTGTCGGATTATTTCAAAAGGTCAAGATGCGAGTCAAAGATGAGCGACAGTTTGGGGACCAATATACCTTACCATTTCGTTTCTACATCATCTTCCACACGTCAAACGTAAGAAAGGTTTAATGGTCCCTAGACTGCCGCTCATCTTTGACTTGCATCTTAACCTTTCAAAACAAACCGACAGCACCTGATCTAATTTATTTATCTATATAAACTTTTCCCCTCTTTCTTTTTATTTGGTAGCTTTTGAAATAATCCGACAGCGCCTGATCCGATTTATTCATCTTTATTTTTTATTAAACATGCAGTGTACCTAACTGCGGAGAATGTAATTATCGGTTTGCTCCAGTTACCTCCGTGTAAAGTATCAAATAATATCGATTTGAAACACACGGTGTTACGTGTTTTGTGTGATTTTTGACGACGTTGTTGCAGTTTTCATTTTTTAGTTTCTATAGTTTTTTTTGTCCCTTGAGGATTTTCTTCCTTTTTTTTGTTGTTTTTTTTTTTTTTTCTTTTTCCCCGTTTATTTTTTTTACTTGTCGTTAGAATTTTTCTGCTTTTTGTTTAATTTTGTTGTTGATTTCGTGAGTAGTTTTTGGCAATTTTGGCAACCTTGTTTTGATATTTTTTCCTTCCGTGTAATTGCCCTATACTGGCCCTATAGAAAAGCCCGAGGTTCTCAAAGTTTGGGATTTTTGAGGTTAATTGTTGGGTGCATTTGTGAGAGGATGAGGCATGTTATTGCTTGATGGTGTGGTTAGTTCTTTGTTGTTCAGCGAGGTTCTCAAAATGTGTAGCCAATAGGAGGAGTTCATGGGTACATTGTAGTTGAGAATCGTCATTCCAGCCAATTGGCTTGCGTTGGCGTGTGTTGTGTGTTGTCTATACGTCTCGTTTAGTTTGAACGCATTATTTGATTTTCCAGCCGACTTTGGAGTCAGCTGTTCTATAATGAACGTTTCTTGAGTTGATGACAATCAAAGGCAACGTGGCAATGTAGCGGACTTTGCATCTGATATTCGTGTAATTGTTTCAATGAGAAGGTGTGTCATAAAAATATAAGTGCAGTACGGAATAAATAAACGAGTCAAATTTTCGTGTAAACTCACCGCTTCGTGATGCGTTTTGATTCTTTTCAGTAGCAGAATTCTATTTATCACTTTTTTCTCAACGTCAGAAACCATACGATACGGGGAGCAACAAAATGCAATTATCGTTGACCAAAAATCATAATTGGGGGGGGGGGGGAAGAGGGGTCCTCAAAGTCATCACCTTCAAAAGGAGACGGAATATACATCGTAGCCTACGAATCGCAGAAATAACACAAAAGAGAAAGCAATCAACCTCGATAGATTCAGATTAAATTTTTGCATGATATACTGGAGAATACTCTATTTTACTTGGTATCAAAAGGAAGCTGAGACTTTCTAGTTTCTTAATCGTCGAAGATATACAGCGATAGATTGCGATTTTACAAGTTGTGAACATAAAAATGGACGGCATAATTGATCCGTTGGTTATGGGAATCACAGAATGCATGTACTATCCATGTGCATGGTGATTGGTGGGGGGGGACAATGCACATCAATAGATTCCGATGACATTTTCGCAAGAAACTTATACTTGAAAATACTCGATCTTCATTAGTACAGAAAGAAAGCTGATATCCTCTAGTTTCTTCATCTTCCAAGACACACAGCGATTATTTGCGATTTCAAAAATGGGGAGTGTGTAGAAGAACGATATAATTACTCGGTTCTGCAAATCGTAGAAACTGAAAGAAAAAGGGTGAATAAATGATGCGTGTTCGCCATGTTTGAAATCGCTAATAACCGCAGTGTATCTTGGAAGATAGACAAACTAAAGAGGCTCAGTTTTCTTTGCATACCAAGGAAGATCGAGTATTCTCAAGTATTTCATGCGAGGAACGACACTTATGAATGTAATATGATCGTAGGAAATAGGCACTGGAACTAGAGATTTGGCTGCTAACTTATTTGTATACGAGCATATTGTAATACAGGTTGAGGCAATAGCCTTTTAATATTCTATTATTTTTATTTTATCAAACCTGTATCTGCGCCATCAGAAGTTGTCTTTTCTTATGGTTACAGTGTCGGCTCCATTATAGTAAGCTCAGTTGAATTTCGGTAGTAGCTATGGGGCTGTTGCACACTTTCGCTACAGGCTATTCAAGGGGGGGGGGGGTCGATATAGGTGTAAAAATCTCTCAAATTATAACGATGACCCTTTCCTAAACTCATAAGATGATTTTCAACGCGCGACTGTTATTGCGATGTTGGACACTATTAATTATTATTGGATCATCTAACAATTCTGCCACTTTATCAAGAATCGGCTGTTAAGAGACGACTTTCCTTTGGCATCGGTGTCACCAGGTGTCATGATAGCATAAATCGGCTGTTAATTCTGTTGACTAGTTATAGGTGTTCTGTGAGTCTTCCTTTCCAGCAAAGAAAAAGTAACGAAATTGAGATAGGAATATCCTATCATTAGTGTTCAACACCGTCATTACGCGGTCGTGCCTTGAAAAGCAAACGTCGGCAATTGCCTTTTCTTTCAGGATATGAATTTGCTTGATACGTTTATAGGTGAAAATGTCAAGATATGTTGACGAATGTTTCTGACCCCCTCCTCCCCAATACGGTCCACGTGGCTGTCAGGAGCTTTAGAAAACATCAAAAATGAAAAATTTGGGGGCAGTTCCCTTTGACTTTTTTTGTTTCAAAACTTCTGAACCGGCCGTTCGCGAAAAAAATACTGATATACGTACGCCTTGGTTCACCATGCATACGCTAACTTAACTGACTATAACACTTAAATATACACAACTTTATACTCTGACTATTTTTTATTTTTTTGTTTTTTGTTTTGTTTTGTTTTTGTTTTTTTTTTCAATTTTTGGCGCGACAGAACCTGATGAGAAAATTTTTTCACAATTTTTGTTTTTTCGTTTTGCTTCTTTGTTTGTTTGCATTTTCAAATTCTGTTTCTATTATTTTATTATCAAGTTTTGGTTTTTTACTGTCATTTTATTAGTTCATGATCTATTTGTCTAGTCTTGGAATTTACTTTCTATTTTTTAAGATTATTTTAATTCTCTGATCAATTAAACTGTAGTGACGTTCGAGTTAAGAAATTTTTTCAAATAATGTCATGCCAGAGGGTTTTCTGCAATGGTACTGAATTACTGGTTGCGAAATTGCATCAAGTTTAGATTGTGATTGATTGGGTTTCATATGTTGGAATGGTGAGGGATGCGCGCATTTAATGGGCCCACCTCAATCAGCCCGTTAAAAGTTGGAAGAAGAACTAAAAGCTGGAAGAGTGGAGAGTTAGCGAAGCGAGGAGTGGGGAAGGGGGGGAAGGATGGTCGGTGAGTGACTCAGAGTAAGTGAAGCGAGGAGTGGGGATGTTTCCGTAAGAATCGCGCGCGTACGAGGTTTTGGAGCGCGAGCGCTCGGAAAAACCGTCCGCGCGCTAGAGTTGTCCTTACATCCGTAAACCTATTGGCGCGCGCGAATTAAATTCTAACTTCTTAGAATTAACTTTTTAAAAAAGATCATAAGGGGCGGTAGCCCCCGGCCAAGTAAAAAAAAAAAGAAAGAAAAAAAAGTAAGAACAAGAACAGAACACAGATGCCAAGAGACGCGGTCGGGGCACCGACACTTATATACACGCAACAGAGCAAATTTCGCGATTTCGGCGTTTTGGGATCGTTAATCATCGATTCCAGTTAAGCCGCTAATCAAAACCCCATATCACCCCATATCGATCGATTTGCCACGCGCTCGAGATGATGATTCTAAAATTTCAAATCAATCGGACAATTTATAAGAAAGATATTAAGAAAAAACAGCTAATTTAAGCCTCTAAAACTGCACGTTTGGTCATCATGAATTTTACACGGACGATTGCGAGAGAACCATTGCTCCAAATCATTAAAACTTGGTACCGTTAGATTTGTAATGTTCTAGTGTAAGTTGCTTTCAATTTTGAGACCAATCCGACTTCAGTGCTCGGAGAAATCGTCAAAATACTTGACGGTTGTTCCGTTTCAGAAGCATTTCAGAGCAATTAATCGGAAAGTCCTACAGGGTAAACGGTGGCACGGATCGAAGAAAACTTGGTACAGAAATGTCCGTATTGCTTCCGTGTGCGTGCTTTTGTCAACATTTTAACGATCCGAGCAATATTAAGGGAGAAATCTTCAATTGAATACATGTCAGTCATAGAATAAGAGACAAGAGAATCGTTTTAATTATCAGTTGTTGTAACCGTCGCCCACCAGACGGCGCCAACCTCCAGTCGACCGACTGTCAAACAAACCGGTAGCGTTCGATGATGACATGTTTTTGTTTATTTGTTTTCATTCGGGTGATTTTGTTTTGCTCGTCGTGTTGATCGATTCGGTTACGACTGTATTCGAATTATTGGCTTTCTTTAAAATGAAAGTGTTTGCGGCCACCATTCACTTCATTCTTTACTCCTTGCTCGCCTGATGGATTCTGTGTTTTATCCTCCAACTTTGCTCGGTAAATCAGAAATAGTGTTGTTTTTAGTCGGAGTCATTGCGGAGGTGCAACTCTTTCACCTGGACTGTTTAACGTGAATAACAATTCATCTATTATCTAGTATGTAGTGCCGTGACCGAGTTCTTAACTAACAAAATAGTTTCAGATAACTTCGCTGTGGAATTCGGTAACCTACGGGTGCTTCTAGCTTTTGTCTCTGAGGCTACCGTCATGCCTACCTATTAAGTACCTAACCCTACCCTAACAATACTATTTGTTATTGGTGTCGTGTCATGCAACCATTGAATTTGCTCACTGAACTCTGTATATTTAATAATATCTCGCATTTATTGTGGTCAGTGTGTTCCTTGATTCTGGGCTGGGTTGCTCATTCTTTCTGTCGCAAATGAAGCCTGCTCGGCCCCCTCTACTCAGTTCGTCAGTCTCGGGTCACCTTTCCCCATTGTATCTGAGCTGCCATCATAATGGATGATACTGCATGTAGATCCAGTCATACATGTAGTCACCTTAAGTCTGAGCTGTTAGTCAAGTATTTCTCGTATCCGAGGGTTGTGAAAAAAAACCCTGACCCAGAAATCTTTGCGCCGACAGTTAGCTAATTCAGCAGAAGGATATGCAGCCTGATCATATCTCTACTAGAGGAAGTAGTGTGTAATAAAGCATTCACGAAGGTAAAATTCCTCAACCTAGTAATAACCTCTCTCAGCTATTCTTTACCAGACCAGAATGTGTCTCTATGCTTGTTCACTTTGGTTATACTTCTATAACAATCCCAGACTAGTAGTAAGTAGTAAATAATGGGCGGAAGCTTTTCTGTTGATTGTGAGGGTGATTCGACTAACTTGGTATGCGTGGTCTTACATGAGATGGCAGTTGACAGCTTGAACTGCTCTCTGAGCAATTGATAAGCTGGTGCTTCTGCCTATTTTTTGATGCGCTGCGACATCACTTTGGGACCAACTGTAGGCAAAATCAAACTGTAATCTATACTAAGCTGAACAACCTCAACCCTTCTGATTATTTGATGAGAAGATAGTGTATTTAATGGTATATTTGGTAGAGAACCACATCAACTGACTGCTTGTTTACCCATCTTAAACACATTTACTTACTACCGTAGCTCTTCTCCAGCTTTCTGCACTCCATGAATTTTTTTCTTACATTGTTTCTGTATGCTGTAACTTCATATCAAATGATACACAGAAACATGTACTAGAGGTCGTTTCAGGAGGGAGGGAGGGAGGGAGGGAGGGAGAGGGAGAGGGAGAGAGAGGGAGGGAGGGAGAGAGAGAGTGAGAGGTTGAGAGCAAAGATTATTCATGTTTCAGACAGAGTTTGATTAGATACTTCAACCGCGGACTAATCCTGCGTCAAACTGTTGCTCTAATTTTACAATCATGATGCTGTGTCATGCTGTGCCAATGCAAGTCAGCAATGTCTTTTAAGCTTTGAACCTTTGAGAACAGATTTAAGCTCATCTGCAAGCACCCCGGCCCATAAAAGTGTAGCTGATCAGTTCTCTTGTTCTAAAAATCCTCTCTCTGCATTCAGTGTACACCAGGAAGTAGCTAGATTTGCAGAAAGAAAGGCAACATGATGCACCAGAGTTTGTGAATGCCTTGATCCGCAAAAATTCCCAACTACAGGAGGAAATTGAGTTTTATGAATTTCATGAGATTAAGTGTGATCATTGCGGACATGTAAATAGAAATTCTAATCTCAGCAGAATTTTGCAACTGCCTGTAAGCTTAAATGAACAGAGTATCACCAACATGATCAAAATTATTCTTCGTGGAACTATCCCGAGGGTTTAAAGTGTGAACTTTGTTGATGCGGCAATAAGAAAAAATGCACTTTTATCAGTAATACAGGAAAATGCTCACTATCCAATTATTATTGAATAAGTGGGAAAATGGACAAAGTGTCAAAATAACAAATTTTCAACTAGATGATCTCCGTTCATCTGATCTTACTGTTAATGGTAGTCTCTTCAGGTTGCATTTAGGGATGTTCCATCATATGGAACAGTGACAGATTCGGGTCACTACACGGTTGTTGTGCGCTTGGAGTATGATAAAAATATTTGAGCAAATGACCAAAACATTTCTGAGTGTCGATGACCCGAGGGGACCAAGGATGCCTACTTGCTGTTCTATTGTAAGATGGAATAATTGCGACGAATAACTAAATTGAACCAAACCATTTTAAGAAAGATGGACTCAATGGCAATTAATTCATGCCAACATTCTTGCGTGTCTGCACACCTAGCAGGTTTGTTTAAATTTCAACAATTGCCATTTTTAAGCTCGGTTCGATGATTCATGTACATAGTGAACTCGAGCGGCGGAGGTTTTAGTGGGTATGCCACACTCTAATACTATTCAAGAGACATGCTGGAGAATCTCACACAGAGCCTTTAAAAGGTCAGGTTATAAAAACTTTGCTCATAAAAAAAAAGAACAAAAAAAAAAAACAAAAAAAAAAAAAATAAAAACAAAAAAACAAAGAAACAAACAAAAAAAAAACAAACAAATAAAAAACAAACAAAAAACAACCCAATGCAATCAGAGATTGGTAACATTTGATTTGTATTATCAACCACCAACTATTTGCAGTTGAACTCAGCTTTTTGGTCAAGCCAGAATCATCCAAGTGTCTCCCAAAACGGGCACTGATATTGCCACAAAAACTTTAATCAAAATGATTAAAGTAAAAAAGCTGGCCAAGCAAAAAAGTGTCTCCCAACTCCGCTTCTCCTTCCTTTCTCTTCTCTCCCCCAATTTATTTTATATTGCAAGCTGGTTCATTTGACTTTACACTCCTTGCTAAAATCCAAATTTCCGAGATTATGGCTCTCTTTTTTAGCGCCAAAAGGCACTGAAATCAGGGAGCCAAGTTTACTTTCTTTCTTTCTAACTCCGTGCCAGTATGCAATCTGTGATACCGCGCACACTTTTAACCAACGAGGCGGGAGGCTGGCTGGCTGAGTTGACTGATTAGTCGACGCCGCTAACGCGGCGCGACTGCTGGGTTGCGATTGTTTTCTTCGATTAATCGCACAAATATTGCTGATATAACACGGAAGTCAAGGAATCTGCGGTGAAGAAATTATTACCACTGCCGTCTCTACAAATCAACGAAGAGAGAGGGGGAGGGGAGAGGGAGAGAAAGATAAAGAAAGCGGGGTAGTCACAATTTATTTCAAGAAATAATTGGAAGAAAAAATTGAAAATGAAGGAGGAACTTCAGACTTTGGCCGGGGGGTTTTTTCCCATTCAAATTCTCAGAAAACGTCTCCAAGTATCCGACAGTCATTTCACCAATACCCCCCAAAAAAAACCCCCCGGCCAAAGTCTGAAGTTCCTCCTTCATTTTCAATTTTTTCTTCCAATTATTTCTTGAAATGAATTGTGACTACCCCGCTTTCTTTATCTTTCTCTCCCTCTCCCCTCCCCCTCTCTCTTCGTTGATTTGTAGAGACGGCAGTGGTAATAATTTCTTCACCGCAGATTCCTTGACTTCCGTGTTATATCAGCAATATTTGTGCGATTAATCGAAGAAAACAATCGCAACCCAGCAGTCGCGCCGCGTTAGCGGCGTCGACTAATCAGTCAACTCAGCCAGCCAGCCTCCCGCCTCGTTGGTTAAAAGTGTGCGCGGTATCACAGATTGCATACTGGCACGGAGTTAGAAAGAAAGAAAGTAAACTTGGCTCCCTGATTTCAGTGCCTTTTGGCGCTAAAAAAGAGAGCCATAATCTCGGAAATTTGGATTTTAGCAAGGAGTGTAAAGTCAAATGAACCAGCTTGCAATATAAAATAAATTGGGGGAGAGAAGAGAAAGGAAGGAGAAGCGGAGTTGGGAGACACTTTTTTGCTTGGCCAGCTTTTTTACTTTAATCATTTTGATTAAAGTTTTTGTGGCAATTTATTTTTACACACAAGTAAATAATAAGAAAAATAATATTTCACACAAAGAATAACGTGAACTTGGAAAAGTATAAATGAGCAGAGTGGACTCAAGTATCTCGCTCGATGCGGTAGATTGGACATCGTTATCAAAGAATTAAGAGTTTTTATACAAAAATGGAAAGACAAATATAGATTAGACTGATTTAAGAAGTAAACAACAATCAGCTTAAGGATATGATATGAGCGATATGAAGGTCATTATCTAATATTATCAATAGATTTCTTAATTTAACATCTCCCTCCCTAAGAGTGAAGCCAATTGATTTTACATTTGCTTAATAAGGCGGATGGAATTTTGGTGAAATGATTTTTTCTGTATTTAAAGTTTGCATTTCTGCCTCATTCGTTTCTTTGACTTTGGAATAAAAATGAGCTTTCAAATTTTTAACTTTTTTGAAAAATACTACTGAACAAAGAATAATGATTAAAATTGAAATAATAACATATAATAATAAGTTCTGAGAATGTATTTTCTCAAAATCTATTCTGAGATCCGGAGGGATAATTAAGTTTGAATCCATTTTTGTTTCTAAATTTTCAAATCTTTATTTTAAGTCAATCAATTTTATATTGACATTTTCTATTTTGATATTGTCAATAAACGTTGGTTTACTAGTAACATTAATAATCTTTGGAATTGTTTTATTTCGAAAAATTAAATTGCAATTGTCCACTGGAATGAGAAAGATACCTGAAAAAGTTTTTTCTTCTTTATGCGTTGGACAATCTAAAATGACACGTTCCGGAGTTTTAAAAATTGCAAGGTATTGGCTGGTTTGAGGAATCATCTCCAGATGATTATTTTCAATGTCAATTCGCACATGTTTACAACTTTCAGTAGATCCATAGTTGAGCACTGCAGACTCGCAAATGTGATTTTCATCAGAAGTCGTCGTTTCGGAACATTAATAATCTTTGATGAGTTGACATGGTTGATTTAAAGGAATGATGTCATCGTGGCTTTTGAGTAATTATCGATGTGAAGTAAACATTGTGACGTATTCTGACTGATAGAGGGTTGAGATAGGTGAGAGGTAATAAAGGGTATAGATTATTTTGAAATTCAATGGAATGGACATGAAATAAGTTATCTGATTATGTTCAACCCTACAGTCTAAATCCAATAATCTTTGGAAATATGGGATATTTTCGGGAATTACTTTGAAAGGTAACTCTTCGATTCTAACTTCGATGCTAACTTCGATTCTTTTTAACTCATTGAATAATTCATTTGATTCAATAATGCTTGGATTAAATTTATGAGAATAACAGGATAAAACGGCATTTTCAACTTCATTGAGCAAATTAACGAAATTCAGGAACATGATTGAAAATTGGTCGAAAATTTCTTTAATTACAAGATCTTTGGTTTGTGATGAACGCGTGTTATAATTTTCAAAACAAGCATTTAATTTTGATTGAAAAGCTTCTTCATTATGTTTTACCGAAGATATGGTTTTCTCAAATTTTGAAATAAGATTATGATTTAAACTATATTTGCTTTTAATTTGATTTTCGAGTACAATTTCACCTGATTTTAACTGATCTAAAATTTTATCATATTTTTCCCCATCACTAGCATCTAAATTATCAGATATAAATTGTACACCTGAGCCTAATACATTTATAAGACCTCTTTTGAATCTAATGGAAGGATTCAAGAAATTTAATTTGATTGATTGAGAAATCTAAAATTTTATACTGAGATACAAAGCTAACTGAAAGCTGGGGATCATCACTTATATTTTTCGTAAAATGGAGATATTGGTCATTTAAATTTTTAAATTCTTGCGAAATTTGGTCGGTTCTAATGAAATGAACTATAGTATGTTTTGATCGTTGTAATCTCGCAGGCCCTAGGTCTATTGGAATTACTTCTGGATTTCCAGTCACGTTTTTGAAGTACTCGCAGAAGATTCCTGTTGCTGAGAGGCTGTAACAGAAAAATCATCATCAAAGTTTTTCTTCGGCCTTCGAGTTTGATCTAAATAAATTTGTTCTCCTACTTTACGGGCTGGATTTTCCATTGTAGCTGTTTTCAAATTTTCATTTACATTTGAAATTTTAGCCGGGACAAAATTCGCTTTGGTTTTTTCTCGACCCCTATCATTTTTAAAATAATTACGTTTAGTAATTTTTGTTGGCATTTTTTCACGCTTTCTATTCCTAGTTAATAAAACTTGATATTTTTTCTCATTTAATTTAGTTTTAATTTTTTGAAAGAGATTTTTACACTTAGCTTTATGATTATTCACATAATCTTGAGTAATATTTGAATCATCCGATATTTTATAGGGTGATTCATTTTCTAAATGCCCAGACATGATTTCATATGGAGTAAGTTTTGTTGCAGAATGCACGGAACTGTTGTAGGCTATAGTTGCATATTTAATCAACGTTATAATTGGATTATTCTTAAATTCTTCTCGAAGTCTTTAAATCTTACAATGTTCCAGTATCGTTGAATGAAATCGCTCCACAATACCATTGGATTGCGAATGATTTGAACTAATAATATGCAAATCAATGCCATGTAATAATAGGCCAGTCGTCGCGTCGTCAAAAAAGGCAAAGAAAGGAAGTAATTGCTGGAAAGCTGGAAATTTTTTTAAAACGTTTCTTATGACCTCAGGAATCACCACCTAAGTTTGCACCATTTTTCCGATACGGCTAACGCCGCCATCTTGGTTTTTCCAGCCAAAAATCGCTCTTTTTTCTGTTTTTCACTTGTATCTCGGCTAATAATGGTTTTTTGACCAAAATACCTCAGTATGAAAAGAAAGTTTACGATATTTACTACAGAAAAGATTCTTACCAATTTTCTTCAAATGTGATTTTTTCTCGGAGTTATCAGCGGTTCAAAAATCGGGTTTTCCGCAAAGTTTCCCAAATACCCGTTTTATCAGCAGTAGAGAGCTCAAAATAACCTCGTAATAACTGAGCTATGAGGAAAATCCATTGTGTTTATCATTCTATCAAAGTAAGATAACTTCTCGGAGAAGAGAGAGGGGGATTCCAAGTTGGGCTCCCCCCCCCTAAATGTCAAGAGGAAATAGCCCAAACAAGGGGCTAACCCAGAATGAATTCAAACAAGCTTTTATGGCTGGAAATTGTTTATTGGTTCTATCTAAGCAGCATGTAAAAAGTTCGCGAAAATCCGAGGACAGGAAGGGGGGGGGGGTCCACACCCCCCCCCCCCCAAATTAGAGGATTTACACGCCTTTTCTCACGGTTTTCCTCCATTTGCGTCCAAACAATCACTCCAAACGCCAACGCTAAAATTTGACTCAACCGATTTTAAAAATTATTAAATTTCTTACAAGATGAGTTGATCAGATCAAAATGTCATTCACTGAGCGGTCGGAAAACAGCAGACTTTCATTTCGCGGAAAATCGCAAATTCGTGTTACAAAAACGCGTTTTTCTGCGATTTCTCGAGCAATTGGAAGTTCGCAGCAACTACTGCGGAATAATCGTACACTGAGCTTCAAATAGGTATTATAAAGGCCCATATTTGAGTATAGTGGAGGTGCGAAGGGGCCAGGACCCCCCCCCCGCCCGGACCCCGCTCTTAATACAGAACAAATAGAGAGAAAATGCTCGATATATCAGTGAAATAATCCAATTGTTTCTTGGCAAAAAACGTCTCGTCAATTTCTGGACTTTGCGTATTAGGATCAAACCAACACCCTTCTCCCCCCCCCCAAGGATTATACATAGAGTCCATGAATTTTTGGTGATTAATTAGGGTTATATCTGAATCATACATATATTGTACGAAGTCTAAGTATGGAAAAGCGACAGTTAGGTTTGACGGGTACGATACAGATACTTCAACCGTCTATGAAAGACAGCACTCATCGAAAACGAAGCATGACGGCTAAATCCACACCTTTGATTAAGTTCTCGCCAAAGATGACATTTACTGGAAAGAAGGAAACCTTTTTTGACAAATGGTACAAATAAAACTCAAATTATTCGGCTGATCGGTGATGCCGTTTGCGCTAAAGTTGGCTTAGACGTAGTCATGATCAACGAAGGTCCCAAATCTTGTTCCACGGATGATACCATCGTATATAATTGGCGAAGATTCAGGTCTACTTTTGTTATTGCTCAATAGATCCTTAGATAGTAGTTTTCAATTGCACTTAAAAAATGACATTCAACGTCAAAAAACACCATCCGTCGTACATGACATACATAAAATTGGAGCCAATCTTTGCAAGCATCTAATTTTCCTCCATGCTTTCACAGATTGTGACTTTACATCACACGTTTTTGGAATAGGAAAATTGCCACTTTTCAATTACTCGTGACTAACAGAGCTGCAAAAATAAGCAGATGTATTTTGTGCCCCGAAAAAACCCCATTCGGATATTGGAAATGCAAGTAAATTGATGATTCTTCAATTTGCTGGAGGCAAAAAATATACGACACACTAGAGGTAGAGGTTCTTTGTTTTCATCTCTTTAAAGAAAAATTCGCCTCAACATAGACTTTAGTCAAACTTAAAAAAGGTATTCCTCATTTCACTGGACGTCTAATATTCAAGAAACTATATCACTCGTCTAATATCACTCTTGTCGAGCTTATTTTTAGATTCAGGAGTGGATGAACACCAACGACCTGGAAACCACCGTGCCACCTCATGGGGATGGTTCACCAAGGGAAAATAATATCTACCTAGAATTACGGATAGGCCTATTAATCCTGAATCTCTTCTCTCAGTCATCCGCTGCCAAAAGCAGTGCGGCGCAATACGTTCACGATTTTTGATGTGTTGGAAATTCTGACGAGAAACAAGTGAACTACCTATTAAGAGTGGGGTCCGGGCGGGGTGGGGGGGGGGTCCTGCCCCCCTCGCACCTCCACTATACTCAAATACGGGCCTTTATAATACCTATTTGAAGCTCAGTGTACGATTATTCCGCAGTAGTTGCTGCGAACTTCCAATTGCTCGAGAAATCGCAGAAAAACGCGTTTTTGTAACACGAATTTGCGATTTTCCGCGAAATGAAAGTCTGCTGTTTTCCGACCGCTCAGTGAATGACATTTTGATCTGATCAACTCATCTTGTAAGAAATTTAATAATTTTTAAAATTGGTTGAGTCAAATTTTAGCGTTGGCGTTTGGAGTGATTGTTTGGACGCAAATGGAGGAAAACCGTGAGAAAAGGCGTGTAAATCCTCTAATTTGGGGGGGGGGGTGGACCCCCGCCTTCCTGTCCTCGGATTTTCGCGAACTTTTTACATGCTGCTTAGATAGAACCAATAAACAATTTCCAGCCATAAAAGCTTGTTTGAATTCATTCTGGGTTAGCCCCTTGTTTGGGCTATTTCCTCTTGACATTTAGGGGGGGGGAGCCCAACTTGGAATCCCCCTCTCTCTTCTCCGAGAAGTTATCTTACTTTGATAGAATGATAAAAACAATGGATTTTCCTCATAGCTCAGTTATTACGAGGTTATTTTGAGCTCTCTACTGCTGATAAAACGGGTATTTGGGAAACTTTGCGGAAAACCCGATTTTTGAACCGCTGATAACTCGAGAAAAAATCACATTTGAAGAAAATTGGTAAGAATCTTTTCTATAGTAAATACCGTAAACTTTCTTTTCATACTGAGGTATTTTGGTCAAAAAACCATTATTAGCCGAGATACAAGTGAAAAACAGAAAAAAGAGCGATTTTTGGCTGGAAAAACCAAGATGGCGGCGTTAGCCGTATCGGAAAAATGGTGCAAACTTAGGTGGTGATTCCTGAGGTCATAAGAAACGTTTTAAAAAAAATTCCAGCTTTCCAGGAATTACTTCCTTTCTAAAGCACCTGACGACTGGCCTATAAACAAAGTTCTTCTAAAAGTTTCGATCTAAAATCTGGACCTTTGTCCGCTATAATCTTTTTTGGAAGGCCATGGTGAGTAAAGTATGTCAACAAATTATTTACTACATTAATAGTTTGTTTTGATTGAATTAAATATACTTGACCATACTTTGAAAAAGCATCAACTATTGTTAAAAAATTAGTTTTTTAACCCTTAACTGCGCCATGGCACCCCTGAGGCACAAAATATATTTCCTCAATTTTGAACTCTTAAAGTTAAAATATCATTTTTTTCCACGTCGTCATCCCTCCGGCACAAATCGAGGAAAAATTTCGATTTTTCACCGAAGTCTGATAAAGCAAGGCCCCACATTGGGGGCCATCTGAGTATTAGAAAACATATTTAACCGTTTGACCTTGATTTTCTCCCTATACTGGCCCATGTTAAATTTAGTACTTTGTAGATCTCTTGGGCGCAAGAATTAATGCTAGGAATTTTTTCATTATTTTTCCCTTTCATTTTGAGTCAAAATCAATTGAAAAATCATATTTTCGAACGAAAAAAAAAATCGCGCAGTAAAGGGTTAAGAGATCAATGTGCAATATTTCAAAAGGTTCGCTCGCAGTTGGAGTTCTATTGAATTCCAATTTCAAAGGTTTACGATCATATTTTGAAAGATTACAAATATCACAATTATTAATAAAAGTTTGAATAGATGCACGCATATTAGGCCTGTTCCCCTATTTATTCAAATAATCTATCTATCCATGTATCCATGGAAACAGTTTCAGTTTTCCAGTTGTCTTCTGCATGTCTAAGAAAAGAGTTTCTTATTACAATCAGATATTATTCCTGAAGGGTTGATTTATTATTTTATTACTATTTATATTAACGGTTGTTGATTAATAGATCAACAAATGGTGACCTCGACGTGATTACAAAAAGAAAAAGGAATAAAATACAGAAGTCGTGAAGAATTCATAACCTCAACGTTGCTCCACGAAGATAACCTCAAATTCACTAAAATAAAAAAGTGAAAATATATACAATACATGAAGAGTGCTTTCGCCTCCATGTAAAAAAGTGAAAATCTATACAAAACACGAAGAGTGCTTTCGCCTCCATGTTAAATCAAACCTAATTAAGCAAATTAAACTTAATTGAACTCGATGTGACATATCAGTTTGAAGAGTGCATTCGCCTCCATTCTGCCATCAGTTTGAAGAGTGCATTCGCCTCCATTCTGACATAAGCTTGCAGAGTGCATTCGCCTCCTTGCTTCTACTTTTGATATGAAGAGAGCTATCGCCTCCATATCAAAGATAAATGTGAAATTTTACTGCATTATATTGTCAATTCACTAATTACAGGGAAAAATAACAAAAATTAATAACAGCCTTAGTTCCTGCATGTAAGCAACCCTTATCAGGAATGGCAATTGCTTAAATTAATAAGCATGGTATCTGTGATCAGACTTGTAGCGTGAGGTCGCCCCTCCCGCAAGCTATCAGATTTTTTGTAAGCCTTGGTATTCAAGCAGTGGTAGCGCCCTCACCAAGCATTATTGAAAATTGTAAGACTTGCAGTAAGTGGTCGCACCCTACTCAAGCAATCTGTCATGCCCAAAAGAGAAAACAAGAGACAAAAAAAAAAAAAAAAAGAGAGAGAGAGATAGAAAAAACCTCAATATTTGTAAATTAGTGAATTGAAAACATATGTTTCTTTGATAACGACGTTTCAGACTAAAATGAAGCCAAAGTCGAGAATTACGACTCGCGCCACCAATCAACAAAACCACCAGAAACCTCTCATCAAAGCCACCAAACATCGGCAGAAATGAATGAGCTAATATTAGAAACAAAGGACCGTCTAACCTGTCAGCTGTTCCGTTTCAAGAAATATTTAGATACGTCATCACTTGCCAAAGCTGTAGAAGCTCGATATAATGATTCTCAAAATTTATTGTCACAATTTTACACCGTCTTCCATGCAATTCAAAAATTGAATAAAAACATTTCAGACGAAAATGAGTTGGAAACCTTTGTATGTATTATGAAGTGATTGGTACTGCTAAAAAGATGATGAAACCCACTTCAGCCTCGTCAGAAGTGCTTCCATACGCCAGTTCTCAGATCGAACAACATTCCAAGACAAATCACTTACAGCTCCCAAAATTACCCACATTAGCTGGCAAATATGAAAATTGGCAAAGTTTTTTCCAAATCTTTCATTCACTGGTCCATATGACAGTATTCCGTTAATACTGAAGTTCCATTACTTAAAACGTTCTTTGACAGACAAGGCCGCAGAACTCATCAAGAATGTAGATTTCATCGACAAGAATTATACCATGGCGTTGCAAATTTTAACGAAAGAATTTGAAAATTCTAAATTCATTATAAAGCATCACTGCGAAGCCATTCTCAACCTTTACCGCCCCAAAAGTCAAACAAACCCGGATAAGCTGAATTACAAGGATCTGGAGAAGCTGTTTAATGCAATTAATCAAGCAATACAATCTTTAAATTCTCTCAACATCGAGACAACATCCTGGAATCCTTTGCTCATTCAAGTGATAACATCCGAGTTAGACACCTAAACTTTACTTGAGTGGGAAAAAACCTTCCCTTCCAAAGAAATTCCAAAAAAAATAAGGACATCCTTGACTTCTTAAACCAACAGGCAAAAACACTGGAATCAATCGAAAACAGATACCCGAGCGAACCCAACTGTCGGCACTCCAGTTGTTCTCAAAGATCGTCTCCTTCCTCCACCATACTGGATGCTGGGCCGCATCACAGACACTCATCCCGGTTCAGTGCGTGTAGTCACAGTTAAAACTCCTCACGGACTTTACATTAGAACAATCTCTGACCTGTGTCCTCTCCCTATCTAGTGCAACATTCTTGAAAAACTTTATTTCTACTTTTTCCATTTTTCACCCCTAAATTTTCATATTGATTGTTTTTCATTCTTTGAGCAAAGCTCAAGGGGGGCAGGATGTTCCCCTATTTATTCAAATAATCTATCTATCCATGTATCCATGGAAACAGTTTCAGTTTTCCAGTTGTCTTCTGCATGTCTAAGAAAAGAGTTTCTTATTACAATCAGATATTATTCCTGAAGGGTTGGTTTTATTATTTTATTACTATTTATATTAACGGTTGTTGATTAATAGATCAACAAGGCCAATAATACTGTTTAGACAAATGACTTTCGGTCTCATTAATTCCCCTATGATTAGTTTTACCTGTATGATAATTTTAAACAGTTTGTTTTATTTCTTCTTCAGTTTCAATGTCAATTAAAAATTTTGTGTTTTTAATGAAATGGGTCTGTTGCAAGCTTTTGCTACAACGATAAAGAGTGTTCCATCGTATGTAAAATAGCCCGAAAAGTCCACTGGTGGCATCAGAAAGTCATGAAATGCGATAATAAACTCACAAGAGACGTTTAATGAAATCCAAGATAGAGGTAAAATATCGAGCAATCTGTATGCATGGACCTTTCACATACAAGGATTGCCAACGTTGACAACCTCACAGCTTCAGAGGTTATGTGTTTATTTACGTTGTGATTGGGTGTGATCGATATTGTGATGAGGTTGGCTATCCTTGGATGTTGGTGGTGCATGCATACAGGTTACTCAATATTTTACCGCCATTTTGGATTTCATTAAACGTCTTTCGTGAGTTTTATACTGCATATTATGACTTTCTGATGCCACCAATGGACTTTTCACGCGATTTCACATGAGATTGAACACTCTATAGAGCTGTAGCAAAAGTTTACAACAGCCCCATTGATTTCAGAATCGGAAAAATCTCTTTGTAATACACGTACGTAAGTCGGGTAGATCTCATCATCCTTAAAATAGAGATTACATCGAACTTTGGGTACAATGTAATTTTTCGTATTATCGATTTAAGTTTGTTCGATATTATCTCGTGGAAGTTTTAAATGAAATCTTTCTTTTCTATTATCAAAAAGTTTCTGAATGTTTACACTGAATTAATTGTTTTCAGAATAAGAAATAATAATTTGATTTTTTCCAAAATTGACTGGACTATCAACAGTGGGCACACCTTGTATCGGTTCTTCACGAGAAGTGTGAACAGTGTTGTCAGAATTACTTGGTTCATTATTTTCTACAAAATCATCAGGATTAATTGTATTTGTAGAAATTAAGTCTTCTAAGTCTATCATTTCATTTTCTTCAGGTGGCTCTACTATTCTTGATAAAAAATCATCATCTAAAAGATCTTCAAAGTCGGGAACTGTATGAATATTGAGGTCAGATTCGTCATGAAAATTAATTTGAATGCGAGAAAGGCTATCAGCGTTACTATTTAATTTACCTTTTATATATTGAAAATCATAATCGAATTCTTCCAATTTTAGACGCCATCTCACTAATTTTGAATGTGGTTCTTTCAATGAAAATAACCATTGAAGTGGTTTATGATCAGTAACGATCGTAAATTTTCTATCAAAGAGATAGGATCTAAAATATTTAACTGACCATACTATAGATAACAACTCTTTTTCTATAGTGCTATACCTTTGTTCTGTTTCATTTAATGTTCTAGAGGCATAACAAACTGGAAGATCAGTTCCTATTTTACCTTGAGATAAAACTGAGCCTAATGCAATATCACTTGCATCTGTTGTTAAAATGAAAGGTTTGCTAAAATCTGGATATTATAAAATTGGATCATTCATCAAAATACCCTTACACATTTCAAAACATTCAAGATATTCAGTATCATTTGGATCAATTGTTGCATTTTTCTTCTATTTTAAAGTGAATGGTTTTGTTAAACTGGCAAAGTCCTTAATAAATTTCCTATAATAACCCAAAAGTCCTAAAAAACCTTTAATTTCTTTTGTGGTTTTTGGAAGAGGTACTCTTTTATTGCTTTAATTTTTTTTTATTAGGTTTTACACCATTAGTTGTAGCTACATGACCTAAATATTCAACTTCATTACGGAAAAATTCTGATTTATCAAGTTGAATTTTGAAGTTAAATTTACGTAGTCTATCAAATACTAGTTTCAGATTTTGTACGTGTTCTTGAAGACTGGTACTAAAAATAATAATATCATCCACGTAAACTAAACAAATTCTATTTTGGAGACCACTCAGAATATGATCCATTGCACGTTAAAAAGTAGCTGGAGCATTTATTAGTCCAAAAGGCATTCTAACATATTCATAATGTCCATTTTCAGTTGAAAAATCTGTTTTTGCAATTGAATCCTCATGCATTTGCAATTGATGAAACCCTGATGCTAAATCTATCGTTGAAAAATAATGGCATCTACCTAGTTTATCTAATAAATCATTAATATTTGGAAGAGGATATTTATCACCGACAGTTTTTTCATTAAGTTTGCGGTAATCAATCACTACACGCCATTTCTGTTTTCCAGAAGCATCCATTTTTTTTTGGTACCATCCAAATAGGTGAGCTCCATGGTGAATAAGAAGGACGAATTATACCCTGATCTAACATTTTATTTATTTGTTTCCGAACTTCTTCTTTATGAACAAATGGATATTTATAAGATTTTACAAAAACTGGATTTTCATCTTTCGTGCGTATTTGATGTTTGATTTCATGCGCAAAAGAAAGTTGGTCGCCTTCAAAATAAAAAATATCTCGATAATCGGTTGCTAATTTTTTTAATTCAAAGAATTCTTCGTCATTCATATGTTCTGTACGAAGTAAAAACATATCGAATTTCTTTTCTTCTTCTTCAAAATTATTAAAATAGCTTCACCATTCACGAGAGAACTATCAGGACCTGTATAGAAATCTTCTAATGGAACGCAAGGAATAGATTTCTTTGATTCAAGAGTCAAATCCCTAGATGAATTATTTACTATTATACACTTCGCTACTCCATTGATTGCGGAAACTATACTTGGAGGAATCTCAATTGAGTCTAAAATTCTAACCCAATAATCCATCAAAATAATTATGAAAATTAAAACAATGAAATTTCAACTCATCTTTCTGATTAAATATTTTAGAATTTTGAATTAAAGCACATTGAGGTATATGAGTTGTACCATGAGCAGTATTTACGGTAATTGGGTCATCACTAATTTTTGAATTAAGTTTCCTAGCTATAGAAGGACGAATAAAAGAATTGGTACTCCCATTATCCACTAATATTTTCAAATTATGTTCAGGCAGAATAATATATGGCAACTTACAAACATAATCATTATTAATATTTAGAATTACTGAGTTTCCATTTGAGTTTCCGAGGCTGTTTCGTGAAAAAACTCGGAATTTTCAGAAATATTTTCATTTACATCATTCTCAAAATCTCCATGTAGAGTATCTTGATTTTCTTGAAAATTTTCAGAATGAACAGAATTAATTGAATTATCTTCAACATTAAAATTTTGAGGACGAGATAGATTTGTATTTACACTCATCAGCAATACTTGATTTGTTGGTTGATTGTTACCTCCGCGAGGTTGCGTATTATAATTATTGTTACGATTAAAATTTTGATTTGGTACAAAATTTTTATTTTGAAAATTTTGATTTTGATTTTGACGCCAATTATTATTCATAGGCTTATTCTGTTGAGGACGATGAGAATTATTAACATTATGATTATTTGCGGTATTTTTGTTACTACTATTGAAATTGGAACGCTGCATAATATTTTTATTTTGAGTATGAGAATGGCGTTGAGAAGCTTCAACAGAAAACTCGTTAGTCAATATACTTAAGGCATCATTCATATTTCCAGGATTTTTCGTTTTCATTATATGATTTAATGGAGACGAAAGACCTTTTAGAAATACTTTTAACCCAAACATATGTTGATAAGCTTTAAGCATAGGATTGGCAATAGCAATAACCTCAGGAGTTTGACCATCAAAAACATTATGAGTGTCTAAATAAGACATTTGCAAATAAATATTTCCCTGTACTCTTTGATGAAATTCAAAAGCATTTTCATTATACTGTTGTCTCAACTGAGCAAGTTCCATAGACAATGTATATGTATCTCTTTTATCACCATAGGTTTATAAAAGAACTACTCTCAATATTTGCCAACTATCAACTTTACAGTTACTAATCTGTATTTTAGCATCTTCAGTAATTCGAGCTTTTATGGCTGAAATCAAAACTTTATTTTGGAAATTGTTTGGATTGTTATGATCATAAAAATGTTCAACCAATTGATCACATGTCACAAGAAATTCCGGTAAAAGCTGAACAACACCTTTAAATTCTGGTTTTGTTTTTATATGAATTTCTTTAAGTTCAGGCACGTTAGCGTTAGCCATTTTTAAAGAATTTCAAAACAATCAAATAAAATAAGAGGATAAAAAAGAAATGAGGATCAGTCAGACATAAAACTTCAATGCTTACGATAAGAAGAAGATGGTCATCACCATCCTTGGATTTTCGTTGTACAATTAAACAAAAGAACGATTCGTTGAATTAATCAAAAGATTGGTTCACTTAAAGGAACGATTCGCTCAATTAAACAAGTGTTTTGTACGAAAAACCAAATGTAGATATAGAGAATATCTCACCCAATTTTCACGATGAAAATTAATGAATATATCGAATGTTAATATCGAAAACACACAATTTTCACGATGAAAATTAATATATCGAATATTAATAGCGAAAAGCTTTCAAGCTTAAAAAGATTGATTCGTTGCTAAATTAACCGTTGAAACGGAACTATATCACGACACGATGCGCGAAAAGCGTTTTAACTATCCTACCCGACTGCGCCAATTAAATTCTAACTTCATAGAATTAATTTTTTAAAAAAGATTTATTTTTACACACAAGTAAATAATAAGAAAACAATATTCCACACAAAGAATAACGTGAACTTGGAAAAGTATAAATGAGCAGAGTGGACTCAAGTCTCTCGCTCGATGCGGTAGATTGGACATCGTTATCAAAGAATTAAGAGTTTTTATACAAAAAATGGAAAGACAAAGATAGATTAGACTGATTTAAGAAGTAAACAACAATCAGCTTAAGGATATGATATGAGCGATATGAAGGTCATTATCTAATATTATCGATAGATTTCTTAATTTAACATGCGCGTGGAGAACTTCAAGGTCAACATCCAACGTAGCCAAAAACATCACAGTACTTTTTTTTTTTTTTTTTTTTTTTTTTATTTGTCTTCTGTCTACTTTTTCTTCCTGAAAAGTATTTATAAATTAATTTTTGAAGAAGTTTGAAGTCGCTAAAACACCGATACAGCACCCCCCCCCCCATTCCTCCGATATTCGTATCGACTTATTCAAACCGTTTAACGTTTGCACAGTTCTATCAACAGGCACAATGGTCCAGTTGCAAGGGTCTGTAATTGTGTGTTTTTTAAAAAGAAAATGATACTATTTGATGAGCTGAGCACAATGGTGCCTTTGGTTTTTTCCTATGTGTCCTGGTTTTGGAGATACTCACGTGTAGAGTTTGAAAAAATGGTGGGCGTAGTGACGTCACTACGCGGAATTCCCATTTAAAACCATGTATTTCGGCCCAAAATTGCATCTTCGGAACAATGGGACGTAATTAGAAACCAAAGGCATCTTTGTACTCAGCTCATCAAGTACTTTCATTTTCTTTATAAAAAACGCAACATTTCAGACCCTTGCAACTGCCCTATTGTTTTCAGGATTGGTTAGGGGGGAAAAGGGCCGATTTTGGGACATCCTCTTTATTCATATATTATTATTTATTACACAAATACGCTGACTTTTGTCTCATCTATTTTGTCCGAATTATTTTTGAGACGGTTAAATACAGATTTATGTGGACGAATGTCCCACTTTTTCGATAAGTTTCATTTTTTTTAACCGTGCCGTATATACAGGGTGTCAATTAAAAAAGGAGCTAGGCTTAATATCTCGAAAACGGCTCCGAATTTCGAAAAACGCTGAAACACGTGTTCGATTATTTCGAGGGGACATCTTTTGAGGGGGTCCCTAATTTCGAGGGCCCCCCCTGGGGGGCCTTCCCAGGGGCATTCTGTAAATCGACTTTTGACATTCGATATCTCGAATATAAAAAACTATATGGACCTCCGGTTTGCGCCAAAATGCTCAGTTTGTTACGCCTTTTTGATTGATATATCACTCGATAGGGGTCGTCTCTCGGAATTTTTCTGATAGCCCCCTGTGGGGGCCAAGAACGTTAAAAATGTTTGGGAGCTTTAAAACCAAATTTTGACTAAAATTCTGTTAAAATTGAATTATTTTCTGAAAAGTGCTTGCTCTGTAGAGCATTTTAGACCCAATTTTTTTGAAATTTGGACTATTTAAAGGAAAGTTACGAATTCTGAAGATGGGTCCATATCGAACTTTGACCATCGATATATCGAACACAAAAAACGATATTGACTTTCGGTTTGCACCAAAAGTCTTAGAATTTTACCCTCTTTCCGATTATCAAATAAAAAATGGGGGTCCCCATTTGAAATACGGGACTTGACCCCCTGGGGCCCCCCAGGGGGGGGCTCTCAAAATTGGGGACCCCCTCAAAAGATGTCCCCCTCGAAATAATCGAACACGTATTTCAGCGTTTTTCGAAATTCGGAGCCGTTTTCGAGATATCAAGCCTGGCTCCTTTTTTAATTGACACCATGTATACGGTACGGTTATTGTTTTCGTTTTCATATCTAACATATATGTTGGCTGTCTTGCTTATGGCCATACCTTGGCGGGAAAGGTTTGAAAAATTAAAAATGTATTTTCTTAAAACGGGTTTCATTAATCGTTAAGTTATTGCTGAGATCCTCGAGGTCTTGGCGTCTAGTTCCTAAAAAGAGTAAGAGTTTTGGTATCACTGTTAATTTCATTGAAATATTGAGCTTTGAACTTGAATTCCTTCGAACGGGAATCCTTCGCAGGTGCAGCAACCTAAGTCATTTGTGCTAACCTATTAGTCGAAATACCAAGGCAGGAGGGGGGTCGAAACATCCTCCGCAGAAACCCCCTTTGCCCCTCGGCTTTGTGCTCCATCGGTCACGAGATTTCTTCACGGTTCATTAAGCGGAGAGATTTGTGAATGTGTGGGAAAGAGAGGGTGTAAGAGAGGTTTTGTTTCTCGGGACTCGCAGGGTCTGAAGACTCATAAAAGTGTCAAAATCTGTTTGACGAGGGTATCGAAAAGAAGTGACGAGGTATTGATGAAGAGCGGGAGGGATATAGAAAAGAGAGGTGCTCAATGCTCATTCATATCCTTAAAATAGACCTGTTTAGTGATGACGTCACGATCAAAATTGGTTCCAAACAAATGCTCTATCTCGCTCACTTTAGTGGATTTACCTATAAGAAATCAGATCCAAATTTTCGAACGCAAATTCATGCTAGTTAACAACAGTTTTCTCAAATTAGATTCCACGTACCTTTAAGTATCTTTTCACTTTAACATAATTCCTAAAAGATCACAAGCGAATTTACAATCACAGTTATACCGAAAGATGTTCGATGTTTTGTCACTGTCTTACTCACGGTCTCTTATGGGAGTATCACCGCCATGACACTCAATCAGCCTAACTTCTCTTCGTAAGCTTGTTCGAGGTATAACACATGGTGTGATGGTGCTGATGAGCCTATATCCTAAAATTTTGTGCTCATAAGAAACTGTGAGTGTGACGAGGACGAAAAATAGGATTTTCTTCGATATAACTGTGATTGTGCATTGGTGCGCGATGTTTCAAAAAGTTTGCGGTAGGGGCTCATATTTTATCACTAAGAAAAAAGTGGCTGTTAAAACTATAGGAATAGAACCATAGATGTGTTTCGCCTCATTTCAATCATAAGACCTATCATTGCAATAGTCAGCGCGCTTGGATCTACACGAATTCTGATTGTCTCTATGGAATTCCGATTATTTCTATGGGAAATAAAGAGCGGGAATATCCTATCAGAAAATTCATTGAAACAATCTGAAATTTTTATAAGGGACGTGGAATCCGAGGGTGTAATAAACACAACTGGTCTAGAGAACATGTTGTTCACTAGCAATTTTATTTGAAAATTTGGATCGTGTTTCGTGTGGGAAAACCCACGAGAGCGAGTGACACGGAGCCTTTGTTTGGAACCAATTTTTTCCATGACGTCACACTAAACAGGTCTATATATTGGAAACATTTGAAATTCTGGGAGATCGGCATATTGAAAACCCCTCAATAAGCGTCTTTGCAATCAAGGAATTTGTGAGGAAATTTTGGGCGTTTTGTTGAAAAGTAGGTTTTTAAAATCCAGAAAAAAGGAGGGGGTAAAATTCGCATTTAAAGCTCTAAAAGGTGAGAGGGGCTGTCACGTGTCTTCCACCCTTAGACAACTTCCTCGCTGTGGCTATGGAATTGACTCTGGAATAACTTATTTACCTATCCTAAAAAGTTCGTCGCGTGTACAATATTTTTCGCTGGAAGCTTCTTCAAATTGTGGAAACTATAGGTCCATATGGAACTTTGTGCTTTTCCAACACGAAAAATGATATCGACCGACGGTAACAGAAAAAAATAAGAATATTACAATGCGTTATAATGAATAATGGCATTGTTTTAACTGTAAACTTTCGATACTTTTCAAGAAAATAAAAATGGGGGGGAATTAAAATCCACAAACGTCTTAAACCTCCACACCTACTAATCTATACCGCTAGAGTGCTTGACGTGTAAAGGGCAACTGAAATGGGCTAAGTAGTTCTGTATATTAAAGGATTATTTTTTCATGAATTCGAAAGTGTTCCATTTATGCATATTACATACCTACATCGTGACAGTCGCAATAAGTGCTGACAGCACCTAGAACGGAAATAAAAGAAAGAAAGAAAAAAAAAACTGTCCATTATTTAGAATCACGGCTTTTCCGAATATGACACTTTTTTACTTCAAAAGAACGCAACAGCCCTCATTTTGGATCCCTGAACAAGCCGTTTATAAGGTGGAGAGATTTAGAAGTATCTATTGTCTATAGTTCATGTGGGTAAAAAAGATCGAGCTCATCAAATAATTTTCTCTTTTCAGCTTTCAATGGGTTTGTAGCAAACTTTTGCTACAGCGCTATGGAGTTTTGATTCTGATGTAAAATCGCCTGAAAATTAAATTGGCGGCATCAAATAGTCATAAAACCCACTAATAAACCCACAAAACGCACTATAAAGAAAGCCAAAATGTCAGTCGTAAAGCCAAACAATCTGTGCACGCGCACGACGAACATCAAAGATTGGCGACGCCCAATGAGCTATAACTTTAGAGTGGCACATCAAGGAACGTTCCGCTGGTTCATTGTTGTCACCTAGGGCGCCGCCATCTTGCCGTAAAAATCGATTTTGAGGTTAAGTTTTGTAGGTTGTTTCCGGTCGTTTCGTAAACACCGGCATCGCCGGAAACGACCTACGAATCTGCCGTCCAAATTCCCGCCAAATTCCGAACGACCTACAAAATTTAACCTCAAACCTTGGAATCTGCCGTCCAAATTCCGCTTTTTCCCGGGATTCCTTCTACCCTGTGTGGCACAAGGTGGACCAGCCCGCTGCCACTCTAAAGTTATAGCTCATTGGCGACGCCCCATTTTCCCCTTTTTCGTTGAGAGGGGGAAGAAAATAGGTATCTCTACAGTCAAACTGTGATTTTAAAAATTTGCATGGTCAAGATGTCGTCTTCTATGAAGGGAGCAGGGGGGGGGGAGCAAAATATCAATAACAGGGTGTTTCAAAGCTTAAGTGCCAAACTTATAGAGTGTATTTTAGGGGTCAACATATAAGACTTTATTTTCCTACATGAATATGTGCTGCAAATGTTTCTCTTCTGAGCTACAGCCCTTCAAATTTTCGAAAACAAAAAACACAAAACAAACACAAAAAAATAAATCTGCTGACTCATCTCCTTAGATACATCTGATCTAAATTTATTTTTTCATCATTTCTCACCGAACAAGCTCAATAATTGGACAGCATTTGTCACAAAAGAACCGAGTGACATTTTTGATAAAATTGAGTTATTGATTGATAGAGCTAGCAATACTGAATCTCGAAGCAACAAGTGCTTCTTTTAATAACAACTATTTCCCGTCAAAATGCCAGGTAAAAGTGAGCTGGTGAGCCTCATTGATGTCATTGTCCATACAGGGTGTTAATTAAAATAGGTTCCACTCAAGTTATCTCAAAAACGGTTGCGAATTTAGAAAATCGCTCAAACACGTGTTCAATGATTTCGAGGGGGACACCTTCTAAGGGGGTCGCCAATTTTGGGGCCCCCTCCGGCTGGCCCCTAGGGGGGCACCACCCCCTAAATCCAATACTTCAAATGGAGACCCCCAGTTTTTATTCAATGATTGAAAAGAAGACAAAATTCTAAGACTTTCAGCACAAACCGGAAGTCGATATCGTTTTTAGTTTTTGATATATCGAAGTTCAAAGTTCGATATGGACCCACTTTCAAAAATTCACAACTTCCTTTTAAATGATCCAAATTTAAAAAACTTTAGGTCCAAAATGTTCTACAGAGCAAGTCCTTCTCAGAAAAAAATACAAACTTTCTGGAAAATTTACCAAAAGGGGGTTTCTGAGCCCCTATTTTTTTTGAAAATTTCGAAATTTTCAGAGGCTGTAGAAAAAAAACTACTTCAAATTTCAAAAAAAAGCTGAAACATGGGTTCGCTTATTTTAAGGGGTACATCTTTTCAGGGGGTCAAAAATTCTTAGGCCCACCAGGGGGACGGCGGGAGCAGGGGTCACGGCCCCCCAAATTTGAATATTTTAAATGACGATGTCATAAAAACATATTGTGTGATACCTCGTTTGAAAGCACGTCTCAAGCCAAACATTTTGGCGCAAACCGGAAGTCGATATCGTTTTTCGTTCTCGAGATATCGAAGGTCAAAGTTCGATGTTGATCAAATTTCAATAATTCGCTCAAATGATTTTGATCTCGAGAACGAAAAACGATATCGACTTCCGGTTTGCGCCAAAACGCTCGGCTTATACAGGGTGTCCGGTAAGTCCCGGAACGGCTTCATAACTTTTGAACGGCTGCAGATAAAAAAACCAAACTTTGGGGGTGTTTATAACTTGATAGGAACTACTTTTTGGCGTATCCAAAATTTCCGAGGGGCGCCTCTAAGGGGGGGTTTCGACCCCTAACTCAAAATTTTCAAATAGCAACCCGTATCTTGCGGTAGCTCATTTTAAAGGGCATAAAATTCTAAGACTTTTGGCTCAAACCGGACGTCGATATCGTTTTTTGTCTTCGATATATCGATAGTCAAAGTTCGATTTCGACCCATTTTCAAAATATCAGAACTCCCATTTGAAAAGTCGGAATTTAAAAAACTAGTAGTCAAAAATACTCTAAAAAGCAAGCACTTTCCAGCTAAAAATATGGTTTTGACATTGGTTCAGTCAAAATTTGGTCAAAATTATTTGAAAAAATTGCCCCTCAGGGGGGCTATCTCGAAAATTTGGAGGCACGACTCCTATTGAGTGATACATCGCTCGAAAGGGCACACAAAACTGAGCATTTTGGCGCAAACCGCAGGTCGATATCGTTTTTGGTTTTCGATGTATCGAATGACAAAGTTGAATTTTTACCCGTTGTCAAATTTCGATACATCGAAAACCAAAAAGGATATCGACCTGCGGTTTGCGCCAACATTCTCAGTTTTGTGTGCCCTTTCGAGCGATGTATCACTCGATAGGAGTCGTGCCTCCAAATTTTCGAGATAGCCCCCCTGGGGGGCAATTTTTTTAAATAATTTTGACCAATTTTTGACTAAACCAATGTCAAAACCGTATCTTTAGCTGGAAAGTGCTTGCGTTTTAGAGTATTTTTGACTCCTAGTTTTTGAAATTCCGACTTTTCAAATGGGAGTTCTGATATTTTGAAAATGGGTCGAAATCGAACTTTGACTATCGATATATCGAATACGAAAAACGATATCGACGTCCGGTTTAAGCCAAAAGTCTTAGAATTTTATGCCCTTTAAAATGAGCTACCACAAAATAGGGGTTGCTATTTGAAAATTTTGAGTTAGGGGTCGAAACCCCCCTTAGAGGCGCCCCTCGGAAATTTTGGATACGCCAAAAAGTAGTTCCTATCAAGTTATAAACACCCCCAAAGTTTGGATTTTTTATCTGCAGCCGTTCAAAAGTTATAAAGCCGTTCCGGGACTTACCGGACACCCTGTATAATAAGCGAACCCATGTTTCAGCATTTTTGAAATTTGAAGTAGTTTTTTTTTTCTACAGCCTCTGAAAATTTCGAAATTTTCAAAAAAATTTAGGGGCTCAAAAACTCCCTTTTGGTAAATTTTCCAGAAAGTTTGTATTTTTTTCTGAAAAGTACTTGCTCTGAAGAACATTTTGGACCTAAAGTTTTTTTAAATTTGGATCATTTAAAAGGAAGTTGTGAATTTTTGAAAGTGGGTCCATATCGAACTTTGAACTTCGATTTATCGAAAATTAAAAACAATATCGACTTCCGGTTTGTGCTGAAAGTCTTAGAATTTTGTCTTCTTTTCAATCATCGAATAAAAACTGGGGGTCCCCATTTGAAGTATTGGATTTAGGGGGGTGGCACCCCCCCCCCTAAGGGCCCCCCGGAGAAGGCCCCAAAATTGGCGACCCCCTTAGAAGGTGTCCCCCTCGAAATCATTGAACACGTGCTTGAGCGATTTTCTAAATTCGCAACCGTTTTCGAGATAACTTGAGTGGAACCTACTTTAATTAACACCCTGTATGATAGAATAAAATGAGAACTTGGTTCCATTTCTGATTAGGTTTAACCTTAATCCGAGTCACGTAACGAACCAACTTCATCTTTGTTCCTTCCATAGAATTGGGAACGGACTTGAGTCCGGATGAACGGATTTTAAAATAATCAACAGTGTAAACCAACAGTCGTTTGGTTTCTCTTAGAGATTCGTTTTTCGTGATTATGCCACAAAAAAAGAGAAAGGAACCAAGTCACATTGAACGCTAAAAATTAAGTACCTTTCCTGCATAGGAAATTCCACTTTTCCGGCGTTGAAATGCAAAAACATAACACGGTAGTTGAAAGAAATCAAAACGTAAGTAATTCCAAGTTTTTTGTTTAAATGCTAGCTCTTCAACTTTGGACACTATTTTCTCGAGATCAGCTCCATGTAGTCCTTTCTGATGAATGCTGTCTAATTATCATTGCTAGCAAAAGCATTAAAGATGTTCAGACTTTAGTGGCACGCTTATCCAACACATGCGTGTTGGAATTTTCCCTTCTTGTTTTTTTTTTTTCCATTTATACAGGGTGTAACAAAACTATACACAGTAATTTTCAGGGCGTGTTTTAGAGGTAAAAATAAGACTTTTTTCCCCTATAAACATGGGTCCGAAATTGTAGTCTTTTCGAGTTACAGTGTTACAAAGTTTCCGAAAAACAAATTGAAAAATTGTCATAACTCCCTCGTGAATTTTTCCTAATGCTCGTAAATAAGTGATTTGATGAAATTTCAGGCGCTCTTGCCGATTTTAGCCGTGAAAATGCTGTATGCACAAATTTGAGGTGGGTTTCGGGGGTTTTTCTTGATTTTGCTCTTTTTTTTGGCCAAATTATGTTAAAACATGCTTTCGGATTCATTGAACCCAAAAACGATTAGCACCATTCAAAAGTTCGTAAAAAAACGTGCAATTTTGGTCCTACAACTTTTTCCTTTACGCAAGCCATTTCCAAAAAAATCGTCCCTGAAGCTGCAGAGGTCGACCAATAATCGCCTTTTCTTTGATTTTGTCAATTCTTGGCCGACCTCTGCCTCTGCAGCTTCAGGGACGATTTTCTTGGAAATGGTTTGCGTAAAGGAATAAGTTGTAGGACTTAAATTGCACGTTTTTTTTTACGAACTTTTGAATGATGCTAATCGTTTTTGGGTTCAATGAATCCGAAAGCATGTTTTACCATAATTTGGCCAAAGTAAAGGGCAAAATCAAGAAAAACCCCCGAAACCCACCTCTTTGTGCATACAGCATTTTCACAGCCAAACGGCAAGAGCGTCTACAATTACATCATAGCACTTATTTACGAGCATGAGGAAAAATTCACGAGGGAGTTATGAAAATTTTTCAATTTGTTTTTCGGAAACTTTGCAACACTGTAACTCGAAAAGACTACAATTTTAAATTTCGGACCCGCGTTTATCGTAAAAAGTCTTATTTTTACCTCAAAAACACGCCCTGAAAAGTACTGTGTATAGGTTTGTTACACCCTGTATACTTACGACCGAATACACATACGAATGTCTCACCTGCAGGACGCTTTGTCAAAAAGCGGCCGAAGGACTGAACTCAGCGAACTGATGAAACGTAAGAACTAAAACCTCGATAACTTTAAAACTTCTGGACTAAATCTTTTCAAAATTTTGGCAGTTCATCCTAAGGTCGTGACAAACATTTCAACAAAGTTTCGTGAAAATCGATCAATATTTACTGCCACTTTTCGAGTGCACAAACTGAGAGCAACGAGCGTCACATACATACCTACATATTACGTACGTACCTACGGACAGCGACGATAGCATAACATGCTTTACTACGCGACAGCACCTAAAAATGATGTTCGCCTATTACTGCCGGAGGGAGGGGCAAAGAAATATGTAAATCGAGCAAGGTAATGCTTATTTTATTCCCAAGGAAAAAATGTCTATTTTTTCCCCATGGGCCGTTACCGTAAAGAGCCATACGATATCGGCGATAAATTTTGACTTTTCAACCGAGAAAACTAAGCTCAATGTGGCCTTTGAGTATTTTTCTCTGTTCTGAAGTACGAGACGACGCCTGGATTCACCGCAAAGCGGTCAATTTAACCTGCAGACCGATCATTTACTTTCATCGTTATGCCAATCGATACGCTTCATATCGAGCGATGCACTGCTCATCGATTGTTAACGGGTGATCATATACTTGCTATGGCCACCATCGCTCGATAACCATAGGGTATTGCAGGCTTAACGTCGGAAACTTCTGGAGCCGATTATCAAGTCAAAATAAGCCTTAAAATGCTTCTCTTCGGAGCTACGATTTTTCAAAGTTTGGACAAAAATTTGGTTTTTTTGAAACTGTGGCTAAGTTTATCCATGGAATGTCACTAAAATTTGGTATTAGGCGTAATTTTAGGTCTAAAATTCATTAAAAAACATGAAATAATTATTAAACAAGTCCAAGTCTACTTTTCTGAAATTTTAGAGCATTTAATAGCAAAATTCTATGTTGCCGCTGAGAATTTTAAAAATTTTATGAAAGAATCAAATGGCAAAAACCCTAATGAAGATTTTCAATCACTTTCATTTAGTCAGTGCGACGCTTATTAAGTGAGATAGTTGATGTTGAGGTTGGGAAAGTCAGCGCTTTGACTATGGCGGGCAACACGCAAGCTGCATGTAGGCGCTTACAGTACCATTCTCGACGCCCGCCGTAGTCAAAGCGATGACTTTCCCAACTTCAACGTCAATTATCTCACTTAAAACGCGTCACACTGAAAAAATGAAAGGGACTGAAAATCTTTATTAGGGGTTTTGCAATCTGATTCTTTCATAACATTTCTAAAATTCTCAGCGGCAACATTGAATGTTTGCTATTAAATGCTCAAGAGTGTCAGTAAAGTAGACTTGGACTTATTTAATAATTATGTCATGTGTTTCAATGAATTTTACACCTAAAAATACGACTTGCACCAAATATAAGTGACATTCCATGGATAAACTTAGCCACACTTTCAAAAAAACCAAATTGTCCAAACTTTGAAAAATCGTAGCTCCGAAGGGAAGCATTTTAAGGTCCATGTTTATATGAAAAAATAGTCTTATTTTGACTTAAATAATCGGCTCCAGAGGTTTCTGACATTAAACCTTGAACACCCTGTATAAACGGGGCTCTCGATCGAGAGGTATAACGATGCTATCGATGCAGTTTATTAGCTCGCTTACAAAAGTGACCAATCACAGCGCAGTTCGTGTACTAAAATTCCATTCGGAAGAATGAAGAGCAACTGCGAATGGGAGCGTTCTAGAATTCTCCGACTCTGTAAACAGGGAAAGTGCATCCGAATTTCCGGGGAGTGTTTACGGTAAAGCCGATAATGTTTTGATGAAGCTCATCGGTTCTCCGATGAATTTAAGAACGATCACGGGCGCAGCGTGTTATTGCTAAAATGTCTGTTTACATTTCAATAACCTCCAAAACGCCCATAAGAATACACGGAAATAGGTTGTTTACATCCTCCATGTTTGAATTCATCGGCTTTACCGGAGTTAGAATTCCGGTAAAGCCGGTGTACCCCATGTGTACCCCGGGGAAGAGTTCTGATGAACTTCATCGGAGTTCAAGAACACTCCGATGAGCTTCCCCGGGTTATCAGAAATGAAATTGGAGAATAAAACAAGGACTCGGTAATTTACCGGTTTAGCGGGAAAGCTCCCCGGAGAATTCTAGAATGCTCCCAATCTCACCCACAGCACAGCTGTTTAATATTATTGTTTGTTATTGTTTGTGGGGGATGGGGATGTAGTGTTACTATCTGCATTCGTTCTTCAAGCGTCGAATTCTCTTTATTCTATGATATGTAAAAAACATAGTGTCCGTGTTTATGCGTTCCCGTCAGTATTTAGTTTATCCACCGGCCACCTGCAAGTCCTGCAACTTCTGTGTTGCTTTCAACTTTTCGTGCGAAAATGCGTGGATACAATGTGACTCTGTGTACCTATTCGTTTCGTTTGAATCATTTTCCACCTCAAATACTGATAATCATGCATGCTTCTCCCAGTACTCGAAGGAAATTGAACTGTTTAGGAGGCTCAAATTATCATTAGGAAGCATTCCTGCAATCCTGCGGTTAGAAAAAGTGTCTATAATTTAAGTTGTTGACAGATTTTGTGCTAGTTGTGTCAACGCTCACATTATGTAATTTTTTTTGAGTCTCCTCTTTTCAATGATTTTTGTGCAATCTGTGGCTCTTCTTACAAGAATTTGTTCACACCCCCACAGTGTATAGTTGGCCTCATTCTCATTGCATCCTTAACATGTTTACCTTTGGTTTAATTGTTCTGAGACAAAGTTTGTGTAGGTAGTGTTGTCTGCGCAGTAATGCCAGTGAAACCTAAAATGACAGAAACATTTTCAGTTCCCATTTCAATCTGTGGCTGGTTGTGAGTCTTTTCTTACATCTCAAGAGTGTTGTCCTAATCTTGATTAGACGCTCGAGTCTAAGAAAAGTTTCTCAGCAGTCGCAGCATCCATCGGTAAGGTAACTCTTCCAGCTGAATTAGCGGAGCGTTTGTAACGATTGTGAAGGTAAGTGAGAGGTAAGTACCTTTCTTTGATGACCTCATTAGATTACAACTGTGTACTTTACCTGCAAATCATCTCTCAAATGTCTTTTAACAAGCAGACCATTTTCAAAGCATCAGTGGTGGGAGTTTATGGGACTAAAATTGAATCGGTTAGGCAGGTACATTTAACGCGTAGCCAGACTCACAGCAATTTTGGTTTCCAAATACTGCTAATTTCTTTGATTCAATCGGCAAGGGGCGTAATTCTACCCCCATTAAAAATGACGCGTTATCAACCTACTTTTCTGTCTGAATAGCTTAGAAAAACGCCGTATTGCCTACTATTTAGCTCCAAGCTGGTTCCTCTGCGCACTCAAATGAATACTTGAATCTCATTGTCAGTTGAAGTCTCAGGAGGTTTCAAAATCTTGATCCTCTTGTTATGAAATACTGATACTGCTCACATTTAAACTCTATCATCTTAATTCTACTCTAAGTAACTTAAGTTGTCTCCTGCCTTCCTATAAAAGTTGCATCTGTAATTCTTCTGGTGCTTGTGCATCAGAACTTTCACACCATGAAGGTATCTCCTATATGGCTCTCAGATAGTGTTCTGAAAGAAGGAATAATTTTTGCTTCCTTTCTTTCTTTCTCCCAATTCTTTTTTCTATCAGAGATGGCGTAGAATTCAGCTTTTCTTATTTGATTCTTTTGTGATCCCTTGAAATGACAAAATGTTTTTTCAGTCGGTTCTTTTATCGAAAAAAGAAAGAAATGGGACGGCTAATAGGCAGAAGAACCAGAGTCTTTGGGCAATAGGCTGACAGGCTATCTTCACTGGATTTTTTGGTTGTAAGTGAAAGCCTCACAGCATTTCTTTATGCATCCTTTAAAATTTTCATAAGGTAAGTAGTCACCTAGGTGGCGTTCTTGTTTTTCAAACTTATGATTTCCAAGGAAATCTCGAGCGAGAAATAGTTTTCTGCAGATATCTACTTACTTGCTACTGCAGTTTGAGACTTGGTACCTGCAGATTGAGAAAATAATGAAAATCTGCAAAAAGGAAATCAATCATTGCAGGTGCAAGACTTAAGAAGGAGCCCTATTCTGAAGTCTACTCCATTTCACCTCGCTTATAATATGTCAGAATATGTTAGGCGTTACATTTGCCGCGACACATTTTACATTTACAGTGTGTCTACTTTTGCCTTACAATTATTATGACAGAACTGTCATAATAATTATTGTCAGTGTTCCACTGACATTGTTCCATTGTTCCATTGTTCTATTCTAATATTCCAGTCATCATAAGTGGCGGTAGCCACCAGGCCAAGTCCAAAACCCCCGAGCAAGAAGGTGGCGTCCGCGGACACTTATTATACACCGATCAGTTCGTTTTAGTCAATTTAAGCGTTATATGATCTGATGCCTAGGATTCCAAGAAAATCGCTTATTAAAACCCCATAACACCTGGTACTGTTCGATTCGTCTTGAAATGTACATGTGCCGCTCACTAATTAGATTTTCAATCGGATGAGTAACAACGGATATATTTCAAAAAAACATCGATTTATTCGCGTTTTTTTGCCTCTTGCCGATTCACTTTTGCGTTTCGCACCCTCGTTTTTGCGCACAGATAGCGGAATAACGGTAGATGAAACCCCCATATAACCTGACATAGAAAGATTCGTTAGGCTTTTTTGAAGGGCATAGGCCAGGTCTCGTTGAATTTTGAGCAATATCAAGGAAGATAGCTTTAATTTAATTGAATTAAAATTAGCGTAAATTCAGAATTTTTGCGTTTTGGCCGCTCGTTTTTTGCGCTCAGATTGCGGAATAACGGCAGATGAAACCCCCATATAACCTGATATAGAAAGATTCGTTAGGCTTTTCTGAAGGTTTTAGGCCAGGTCTCATTGAATTTCGAACTGTATTGAGGGAGATATCTATGATTGAAATTAGCGTAAAATCGCCATTTTCCAATCGAACAGCCAGCCATTTCTCCACATACCGCTACGGAACAGCGCATCGTCGCGAGGACAGTTAGAGAATGAGAGAATGGAATGAATGGAAGAGAACGGATAGCGGGCGGGATGCGCGGCCTGTGTGCGCGTCGTGACTCGTGAAGTGAACTGAGTGAAGAGTGAACTCGTGATCTGTCTTGTTGTTGTCCGTTTTATTATTAAATAAACAGAAGGAAACTGCAAAGTTTCCACCTCTACCTCCACCTATTAAAGTAACAAACATCAAGGATGTTAAAGTTCTTAAACCCTTAATCGAATCAGTCATTCCCGATGCAAACCTTTTCAAAATTAAGGCTATTAAAGACTCAGTCTGGAAAGTTAATACCACCACCGAAGAATCATACAAGGCTGTAACTGAAGCACTTAACGCTAGTGAAAATGTCGATTGGTATACCCATGAAAACAAGAATACACGCGAACTTCGAGTTATGTGCAGAGGACTCCATCCTACTACGCCTATCGAAGACATTATTTCTTCACTTACAGAAAAAGGATTCAAAATAACCAATGCAGTTAACATCTTAAGAAAAACCAGACTACCTAATGGTGAAATTAAAAGAGAAGGGTTATTTTTTCATCAGCTTTTCTTCGCACATGGTGAAAACCCTGATCGCGTTTATTTAATTAAAGATATAGCTAGTCAAATCGTTAAAATTGAGGCCTGCAAAACTAGACCTGGAGTGCTTGTTCAATGTCGTCGCTGCCAAGGATACTCGCACACGCATAATCACTGTAGAGCAACACCAAAATTTGTAAAGTGTGCTGGCCAGCATCTGACAACTGGGTGTCCACAAAAGTTTGTGAATCCTCCTAAATGCGCAAACTGTGGAGAGGCCCATACAGCAAACTTTAAAGACTGTATTATTGCCGTTGAATTAAGAAAGATCAGATTTGATTCTAAAGAGGCACATAAAGTTAAACCGGTCAAAAATGACTCAACCAATTCAAATAAAATGAATAATCACCCATCAGCCAGATCTGACATGCCACCAGCAGGCAAAAGTTATGCACGAATTGCATCTTCTGTTAATTCGCCTAATATTACGGAAATGTTTCAGCAAATTATGCAAAAAATTTCAGAGCAAAATGCTAAATTTACAACCTTAGAGACAAGAATTGCAAGCTTAGAAATAACTCATGCGAGTAGGTCCAAAAAATTGTAATGGCCCTTCAGGTAAATAAAGATAATCTTAGGGTTGTAGCATGGAATGCAAATGGTGTTCTGGCTCGCCGCCTGGAACTTATTCAATTCCTTAAAGATGAGAATGTAGATATTTGTTTAATCTCAGAGACCCATCTAACATCTGAATCATTCTTTTTCGTTAAAAACTACTCCTTTTATCATGCAATTCATCCTTCTGATAGCGCACACGGAGGCGCTGGACTTTTAATTAAAAAATCCATCAAACATCACTTATTTGATAGTGCCTCTTCAGATATGTTCCAAGCGGTGGCCGTTTGCATTACCAACACATCCGGGGACCTAATAATCATAAATTTATTCGCCTCCAAGGCATAGCCCCAAAGAAATAGATTATGCAAATCTCATTGCCTCTTTTGGAGGAAAGTGCTTAATCGCTGGCGATTGGAATGCTAAAAACACGTACTGGGGATCAAAAACCATTTCAACTAAAGGTAGAGCTTTGTTAAAAGCAGTTAAATCACTACATGGTGATTTTGCCTCCCAAGGTAAACCTACCCACTATCCTACAGATGTGACTAAGTCCCCGGATGTGATAGATTTCGGAGTAACTAAAGGGATTTCACGTAATAATATTTGTACCACATTAATGGAAGATCAACTCTCTTCAGATCATGCACCAATTTTGTTTAATCTCTCATTTTCTCCCATCTCTGTGAAACACTCAGATAGACTTTTTAATAAAGCAACTGAATGGGCAGATTTTAGAGAATATCTTAATGTAAGGATAAAATTATATTCTGTATCAAAAATTACAAATGTAGAAGATCTTGAAAACGAGGTCGAGCTCCTAGTGAAACTCATACAAGACGCAGCAAAAAATGCCACTCCTCCCCCACTTAAACACTATTCTTCTGGATTTCGCACGCCACCAAACTTATTAAATTTAATTAAGGAAAAAAGAAAAGCCAGGCGTAGATGGATACGTTCACGTGCTCCTGACGATAAGCTCCTATTTAATCAACTAACAAGGAATGCAAAAAGGCAAATGTGGAAAATCAAAAATGAAAGAATGAAGAACTTTTTAAAAACGTTAGATGCAACACCGGCATCCGAATATTCTTTATGGAAAAATACCAGATATATTAAGAGACCCATCCCTCATAATGCGCCGCTTCAAAATAGCAACGGTGAATGGGCCAAATCTGATAAAGAAAAAGCCGAACTGTTTGCCGAACATCTCTCAAATGTCTTCAAACCAAACTCCGCACCCCAAGCAAAGCAAACAGATGTTCAAATGAATCTCAATGATTATGATTTGTTAGAAACTGAGACTGAGATTCCATATTTCTCATTTGGAGAAGTTAAGAGCCTCATATCCTACTGCAAAGTAAAAAAAGCACCTGGACTAGATCTCATCACAGGACAGATTTTAAGACAATTGCCTGACAAAGCAATACATAAATTAGTAGAAATTTTTAACGCAATTTTAGACTTCAAGTATGTGCCTAGACACTTTAAAACAGCAGTGATTATACTGTTTCATAAAAATGGTAAACCACATAAAAATCCGTCTTCCTATAGACCTATATCTCTGTTATCTTCTATAGGTAAACTTTTTGAAAGATTGTACATAAAAAGGCTCCTTAAGGTGTTTGATGATAAAAAGTTAATTCCACCTCATCAATTTGGATTCAGGAAAAAGCATTCAACTGTTGAGCAGCTACATAGGGTTACTGATTTCATAGAGAAGGCATTGGAGAAAGGAGAATACTGTACAGCAGTTTTTATTGATGTTGCACAGGCTTTTGATAAAGTGTCTCATACCTTATTAATAGATATGCTTGCTAAAATATTACCTGCATGTCATGCCACACTTTTAAAATCTTACTTGGAGGAAAGGTATTTTAGAGTTAGGGTTGGGGAGGAGATTTCCGAGATAAGACCAATACTCGCGGGAGTACCTCAAGGCTCGGTACTTGGGCCCCTGCTGTATCTAATTTTCACCTCGGATATCCCCCTACCGGTGCGAAACAGTATATTAGGAAAATTTGCGGACGATACAACCTATGTCTCTGCACATAAAAATCAAGAAGTGGCGACTGAGGCTACTGAGGAAAATCTTAGGAGTGTCACCAGATGGAAAGATGAAAAAGACATTAAACTAAATTGTGATAAAACTGTGTACATGGTATTTTCCAACAGACCGATTAAAAATATTCCCATAAACTTTTGTAATGTTGTAGTGCCTATTTCCAACACTGCTAACTATCTTGGCCTAAATTTAGATATAAAGCTAAAATGGAAAGAACACATAAAGAAAAAAAGAATTGAATGCTCACTCAAATTAAACAGATTGAACTGGTTGCTTGGCCCAAGAAGTAGTCTTAGCCTCGACAACCGTTTATTAATCTATAAACAAATCATTCGCCCCACATGGGCGTATGGCTGCCAACTTTGGGGGTGTGCTGCACCCACTAACGTAAGAATAATTCAAACATTCCAAAATAAAGCATTAAGACAGATCGTAAGAGCTCGCTGGTATGAGAGAAACTCCGACATCCACAGAGATCTAGGAGTCGAAACTGTATGAGAGTTTATTGCTAAAGTTGCAACTCGATATGAGGAGCGACTCCATACCCATCCCAATGAGGAGGCGTTAACATTACTTGACAACTCGGAAGAGTTTCGCAGACTTAAGAGGCGCAAACCATGGGAGTTGGCCAGCCCAAGTTTTGCACTCTAATCATTAAAGTCATAAATTTGTCACACAATAGTGCATTAAAGTAACAATTTACTACTCGGTTGTACGTTAACTTTCCTTTTTAATTGTATTTATGAACATTGTATAAATTTCTCTGCAAGAAGATTACAAAAATAAAAAATTAAAAAAAAAAAAAAAAGATTGCGGAATAACGGCAGATGAAACCCCCATATAACCTGATATAGAAAGATTCGTTAGGCTTTTCTGAAGGTTTTAGGCCAGGTCTCATTGAATTTCGAACTGTATTGAGGGAGATATCTATGATTGAAATTAGCGTAAAATCGCCATTTTCCAATCGAACAGCCAGTCATTTCTCCACATACCGCTACGGAACAGCGCATCGTCGCGAGGACAGTTAGAGAATGAGAGAATGGAATGAATGGAAGAGAACGGATAGCGGGCGGGATGCGCGGCCTGTGTGCGCGTCGTGACTCGTGAAGCGAACTGAGTGAAGAGTGAACTCGTGATCTGTCTTGTTGTTGTCCGTTTTATTATTAGTGGTTTTCAATCAACATTATTATATTATACATATATCGTCTGTTTATAAAATTCCTTTTATTTAAATACTCTTCGATCGATTAGTTTTTTCCTTAATTCTGATTTCTCGGCAAATCTTGGCGGATCAGAGGGCAACACTGGCAACACAAAGTAAATTAGACATTTGAGGTTATTCAGGCAGTTCTGTTCTGTTCAATCGTGGTTCAATACCTCATTACAGAAAGTGCAGTGATGTTTGTTAAAAATCCGCTCTTTGTTAGCATGCTATCTCCGGGTAACTTTCTTGGAAGCCTCCGAAGTTTCCAAAGTGCATTTTCAAAGAATTGGGATTGTTGTCTTGTGCGCTTGTAGAAGTGTTGACAAATGTTGTCCGTACGATTATATATGTTTTTATGTGTCGCTTCTGTTAGCAATGTATATTCTAAGATCAGGCAACTCCAATGAGCTCCTAGTCTCAGAATCCCTATTATTAGCAGATTGCTGTTTCTACATCAATCATCAATTCCTTCAAAGAGATTGCAAGAAGTGCTAGTTTGCTCACTGTTACAAATCAATCAAGTGTTAAACAAGTAAGTCTCTTTTCCACCTCCAACCCTTCTCTAACTTTCTCAGTGTCAAATAAAGGATACTATATAGTTCTTACAGAAGAGCTCTCATAATTTGAGTACATACCGGGTTCTGACGAGTAGCGTTGCACGCTATACTGAAGTACACCGAGACAAACTTATTCGTTGACAACGGGTCAAAACCTGTTCTGACGCATTAGCGGATATAGGGGGGGGGAGGGGTCAGTTGCCATTCCCCCCTTCGTTCGGCCCAAAAAAATAGCCGAAAAGGAAGGGGAAAACAATGAGGAAAAAAAGGAAAAGGAGGTCTCCGGGGGGTGAAAATCTCAGGTTAGACCCCCCGTTCGCAACGGCTGGATCCACCAACGTGCTGACCAGCTGCAAAACAATGCCTGTTAAAGCAATTTTGCAGGCTACTTGCCACACTGCTACTTTCCACAACACCACTCTCATAATATGTGAGCTCGTGTGATGGTGTTAGTCAAGACCTGTGATAAGTTTTTGTAGAAGAATGTGATTTTGGAAGCACTCTGATTGGAGATACTGTATATGTTAGGAACCAGAGCTGTTGCGTGCACTTTGGCAACAACGTAATCCATCTATTTAAGCCCTCGTAAAGGGTCATTTTTAATTGACTTATTTTCTCATAAAAATACTATGAATTGATTTACTTTAGAAAATATATTTTACCATAGACTTACCGAAAAGAAACTTTTACTAAAAATATTTCATAATAAGTAGATAAATCTTACTAAATTATACCACTCGATATCAAGTATAGTTGCTTTCTTCCACCTTTTACGATTAATAATTTTTTCTTTCTTTTTCTTCGTCACTGTAGAAACCATTCTTTTAACAGACTGGCACCCCTGAAACTCCAAAAGATTTCAGTTACATTTTAACCCTTTTGATTTGGTCACTTCAATGGAAGTGGACATAAATTTGTAATTGCCCTAGTTATCATTCCATTTTTTGTCAATAATTCTGCCACTCTTGGCAGGTTATCTGTCGATTGGTGGAGACTTGTTATTCTTCCAATCAGCCAGTTGGAAGGTTGGAGATATGGATGTTTAACGAGCACCAATGTGCCAATTTTTGGAATTGGCTCGTTCGTCTGCCACTTATAAAGTTTTTGTAGTTCTACAAGATATTCTCTACTCCACCTTTTCCAAAACTGTTGTAGACGCTCTTGGAGTTTTATCCATTGTGACTTTAAATTGTCATTGTTTATACTTTCTGAATTTTGCCATGTTGATGTTGATGTTAAAGTGACGGGAGCCTCTCCTATCAAAAAATGGCCAGGTGTTAAACTTTCCAAACTGTTTGGATCGTCGTTGATTGGAATGAGAGGTCTTGAATTCATGATAGCTTCTACTTGCGTTAGGAGAGTCTGATATTCCTCAAAAGTAAAGATTGCGTTGCAAGTTATGCGCTTGAGATGGAATTTACAAGTTTTGATGGCTGCTTCCCATAGTCCTCCAAAATTCGGAGAGTGTACTGGAATAAATTTCCATGAAATTGAATTGGCCGAAATAATTGAAGCATTAATGGATCCGTCAAAGCTTTTGCAACAATTCTCCTTATTTCACGATCCGCTCCAATAAAAGTTTTTGCGTTTTCGGAGTATATTTTCGCACAAACTCCACGTCTGAAAATAAATCGACGAAAAGCTCCGATAAATGAGGGAGTTGTCAAATCTCCTATCAATTCGATATGAACGGCCTTTGTCACAAAACAAATAAACAACGCAATATAAGCCTTACTAATTTTTCGAGTCCGGCGATGTAGTTTTAAGTGAATTGGACCACAGAAATCCACTCCAACGATAGAAAATGGACGAGACGGGTTCACTCTATCTTTAGGTAACGGAGCCATTATCTATTTAAAGGTTTTTGGTTTTACTTTAAACAGATAACACATTTTTTTCAAAGTATTTTTTGCCGTCTTTTGAGCGTTAATAGGCCAATATCGTTGTCTCAGAGCTGCAACGAGAGATTGAGGTCCTACATAGAACATCCTTTCATGTTCCTCTCTAAAAATTAGAAAGGTCAATTTATAAGATGCTGGCAACATTTTGGGATGTTTCTTGTCAAAGTCGACGTCTGCGTATTGTAATCGACCTCCAACTCTTAATAATCCTTGTGAGTCTAAAAATGGGTTCAAGTTTAGGAGCTTACTTCTTTTTGATACCTGAATTTTTCCATTTTTAAGTTCTTGGTATTCTTCTGGAAATTCTTCCTGTTGGGCTAACCGTATCAATCTATCTAAATTTGACGAAGATTCATTTGCTGAAATAGCGCCCAGTTTTGGTTCTTCTGAAGAATCCATTTTTGCTCGACAGTTATCGATAAATCGGAAAACATAACTGAAAATGCGAATTAGATTTGAAAGAGATGAATACCTGTTGAAAATCTGAATTTTGATGCACAGCATAGAGTTGTAACTTCTGGTTTTTTCATTTCTTTTTGCGCTTCAATAATGAACGGTGAGATTTGGTGTTTTGTTCTCATAGTTTGATAGAGGGTAAGATCCGTAGTTTTCAACCATTCAGGTCCTTCCCACCACAATTTTGAGTTTTTCAAAATTAGAGATGAGGTCTCTCTCGATATTAAATCTGCGGGGTTAAATTCACTTGAGCTAAAATACGATACATTAATTTAATGGACAAATCAAAAAGGAGAAAACCTTTGGTTGGAAGAATGTCAGCTTAACTATCTGAATTTTCCTCCACTTACTCGTCAAAGACTGTCATTATAAAAACTTATAACAATGTCACCGAATTATTGTCTCGGAATGCTTCGTCATGCTCGTCAATGAAAAACAGAAATAATAATAAATCATTAAAATGAACAATCATTTTTTAAGAGGAGCCACTATGGTGGCAATACGATACCCAAGTATCGAACTAGTCGATGCGAGCATCAAAGATTCAGTTGATTCTCCGTCACGCACGCGTGACAGCACGATACTCAAGTATCGGAACAGTTTAAATATGTTTGAAAATGTCGGCCAAAGACCGAGAACATCCCAACGTGTCAAATCAGTGACAAAACACTAAAATATTAATATAGAATGAGACTTCTTTCCGTAAAGCCTGTAATAAAAACATTGCAAAATATTGAAAAAGCTGATAGACTGATTTAGTGAATCGGCCGGAAATCATCAGCGACGCAACTTTGCGTCTTCAGAGGTTCAAATATATACTCATGAGTTGCTTCTTATAGAACTGCCTCTGAATGGTGATTACTGTTTCATTACATCAGCCTAAAATCAACAATAAGCGGAGTATCAGCAAGGGTATAGGAAGGCCCGAACAGTAACATGCCTGGTCGAACAATAGACGGCTTACTTATCATAAATATCTATTCTGCCTTGCATATTTTCCAAAAAAGCAACAACAACTGCAACAACTAATTACTGCTGTAATTCTACTACTAATTACTTCTATGATTCTACTATTAATTATTGCGGCAACTATTAACAACTACATGACTTGACAATCATGTGACAACTGTACATGTAAACAACGCTGCTGTAACTATTTTGCACGACTTGGCGACGTGTCTAACATTTGCACAACTTTTCGAGGTGTCTAACAATTTTGCATGACTTTTCGACATGTCAAACTATTTTGCATGACTTTCCGACATGTCTAACTATTTTGCATGACTTTTCGACATGTCTAACTATTTTGCACGACTTGCCGACGTGTCTAACATTTGCACAACTTATTCGAGGTGTCTAACAATTTTGCATGACTTTTCGACATGTCTAACTATGAGCACAATGAGGTCGTTGACCCTACAGAAACATTAGTAGTAAGCCGATATATCGGCCGTACTCCTAACTGTATATTATAATTTAAGTCAACGCTCTAACAATGCGAGAACTCTGAAAATTAAAAGTGGTTACTTTTTTACAATAAATTGGGAAAAACAAACCCGCTCAAACAGTAGGTAATAATAGATTATTCTGTGACAATATCGTATAAACAGTGTAACTTTGATTGCCAATATAAAATTTGTATGACATAAAAAATACAGCGGGGTGGAAATGATTCAACTATCAATATCAGCTGTCATCGGTATCCAGCGCTGCCAACCCACACAGTATGAATCAATAATTTAAATAGTGATGCATGTTACCAACTTAAAATAGAAGGTTTTTTCTTTTGAGGTTAATGCTATGATAAAGGACTTCAAACAGCTGTGAATTTGGTGTTATGAAAGCGTTGCCAAATAATGCAACCTGGAATGTAGACATAACCAACTCAAAGAAAGTAATAATTAAAAGAATGGCAATTAGGTAAATTTCAAGATAGGATAAAATCAATTCATATACATTGTAAAATATTGTTTGCTTGAACAAATAAACCTGCGTTGTGTATAACTTCCTTTATGATGTTCACGAACATCCAAACTCATCAATCATTCTCAATTCTTGAAAAAATTCTTCCAAAGCATATCATATATTGTATTTAAATTTGAGGTTACCAGATGAGATCCTGGTCACGGCACCATTTTGTTTAATTGACTTATTTTCTCATAAAAAGACTATGAATTGATTTACTTTAGAAAATATATTTTACCATAGACTTACCGAAAAGAAACGTTTACTAAAAATATTTCATAATAAGTAGATAAATCTTACTAAATTATACCACTCGATATCAAGTATAGTTGCTTTCTTCCACCTTTTACGATTAATAATTTTTCCTTTCTTCTTCTTCGTCACTGTAGAAGCCATTCTTTTAACAGGTCAAACTTTTGCGGATGCACAGTGCACTCCCTCGAGTCAGTACTTTACAATAGTTGGAAAGGATGGAATTCAGTGTTGCCAGATTTGCACTGTTCTTGTTGCAAAAACCAGTTTTTGTAAAACCTGATGAGCTATACCGTCACAACTCAAATGTTAATTTGCAATTTTACTTGCGTGTGTCTTTAAAACTGGAAGACCCAAGAGGAAGACCGTATTGAAATCTTTGGTTTAAGCTCACCAATGACTTCCGAATAACAATTATAACCACTAGTAAAGCATGATTAAATACATAGACGCGTGCTCTATTCCTTGGCGTAAAGACATCCGTGTTCTCAGCTCGCTGAGTACTAAGTAACTTACATTCTTTTTAATTTTTAAAATCACGCATTACTGATCCTTGATCTTTTCAGGGTACCAAAAACATTTTAAACTTTAAGCTCTATGCCTGCTGAATTTCAAATATTGTCGCTTTAATAATATTAATAGTGCAAAACTATTATTAGTAAAGTATCAGAAACAGTTTAGTATTTTGAAATTCATGAAGGGAATTTTTTCCTCGTGTAGAATTGACTTAGCTTTTCATCAGTGACATTCAAAAAAAAGGGTTAGGTAAAGCTTAAAGAAGAAAATCTTAGCAACTTAGCTTTTTTTTTCTACTATTGCTTGTAATAAGAAAAATAAAATGAAAAGTGGGGTGAGGGATTGCGCTTGCTATTTCATTCTGCTCTATTGATGTGCTTTATGATGGACTCAACTTTATTATAATCATTGCTTTGGAAACACATCTTTGTCAAAATATCTCTTTATGACTGACCCACCTCAACCTCGACCCCTAAAATTAGGAATAAATCCCAAAACCGGCCTGATATCTTTCACCAAAACTATCAATAAACCTCAAGTAAACTCGTGGCGGCCAAGATCCAAAAACTTCTCCAAACCTCTCCTTTTTAGTACCTTCCTCTTTCCTACCTGGATCTCCTCTCTTTAAAAACTCTTCTTTCAAAATCTGTTATTTTAACCTTACCCGAGAGATGCATGATTGTGCGTGAGGTCTCTCAGATTCAACTTACAAACTAACTGATATCAAAGCGACCAAGTCCCCTCCCCTCTTCCCACCCTTTCTACTCCTGTGTTTCTTCTAGCCCCCTACCCCTTCAGATTTCAGCCTGAGATTTAATCTCTGATCTTTATTATTCCGAATAATTATTACAATCTGTTGGCTGCGCTCAACGCAAACCATTGCATAACTCATAAATTGCAGGCGCATGAAAGTGCAAAGGATTTAATGCCCAAAGGCGCTGATATCCTGAGAACCAAGTCTAATTTTTTGTACCTACCGCACCTTTCTTCTGCTTCCTCTTCTACTTCATCCTCTTGCTATAGTTCACCCACCAAAAAGAAAAACAAATTAAAAAAAAGTCAGAGAAACAACTTGGCGTTGACCTGCCAACTTAGAGCTTACTAACACCATATTATCTTTTGCGGGTCAACGCCAAGTTGTTTCTCTGACTTTTTTTACATTTGTAGGATGAAGTAGAAAAGGAAGCAGAAGAAAGGTGCGGTAGGTACAAAAAATTAGACTTGGTTCTCTGGATATCAGCGCCTTTGGGCATTAAATCCTTTGCACTTTCATGCGCCTGCAATTTATGAGTTATGCAATGGTTTGCGTTGAGCGCAGCCAACAGATTGTAATAATTATTCGGAATAATGAAGATCAGAGATAAAATCTCAGGCTGAAATCTGAAGGGGTAGGGGGCTAGAAGAAACACAGGAGTAGAAAGGGTGGGAAGAGGGGAGGGGACTTGGTCGCTTTGATATCAGCTAGTTTGTAAGTTGAATCTGAGAGACCTCACGCACAATCATGCATCTCTCGGGTAAGGTTAAAATAACAGATTTTGAAAGAAAAGTTTTAAAAGAGAGGAGATTGAGGTAGGAAAGAGAAAGGTACTAAAAAGGAGAGGTTTGGAGAAGTTTTTGGATCTTGGCCGCCACGAGTTTACTTGAAGTTTACTGATAGTTTTGGTGAAATTCTTCACTTACTATCCAAAGCGTTACTCAATTCTTGCTTTCTTCCATTAGTATTAATGGAAAACTTTTGCTCTTGGCTTATTTCTTCAAAATTAAAATTGTAAAAACTCAAAACATCAATGATGAATCAATACAGTTTACCACAGCATTTGCTACATTTGTATATTTTCCAGGACATCTACTAGAAAGCTATAAAGTGTTGTTTATTCAGCAAAGAACACAGTAAAAAATACTTGCAAGTGGGTGAAGGAAAGACTTCTGCCGATGAAACATTTCATCATGTCTTTAAATGTAATTTGAGCTTAAGTTATTAAAATTCAAAGGTAGGTAAGTACCTACCGCCTAAAAAATCATAGTTACACAGCTTTCTCAAGGAGGCAGGTCAGCACTCAAGTAAATGAGAGTAGATTGAGTGGAATGTGAAGGGATTACAGATTAATCAAAGAAATTATCAGTATTTGGAAACCAAACTTTCTTTGAGTCTGGCATCGCGTTAAATGTACATGCCAAACCGATTTAATTTTGGTCCGATAAACTCTCACCGCTGATGCTTTGAAAATGGTCTGCTTGTTAAAAGACGTTTGAGAGATGATTTGAAGGTAAAGTACACAGTTGTAATCTAATGAGGTCATCAAAGAAAGGTACTACTTACCTCTCACTTACCTTCACAATCGTTACAAACGCTCCGCTAATTCAGATGGATGTGTTACCGATGGATGCTGTGACTGCTGAAAAACTTTTCTAAGACTCGAGCGACTAATAAAGATTAGGACAACACACTTGAGATGTAAGAAAAGACTCACAACTAGCCACTTTCTGTCACTTAAGGTTTCACTGGCATTACTGCAGTTAACACTACCTACACAAACTTTATCTCAGAACAATTGAATCAAAGGTAAACATGTTAAAGATGCAATGAGAATGAGACCAACTATATACTGTGGGGGTGTGAACAAATTCTTGAACGAAGAGCCAAAGATTGCACAAAAATCATTGAAAAGAGGTGACTCAAAAAGTTTACATAATGTGAGCACTGACACAATTAGCTGAAAATCTGTCTGAAACCATATAAATTACGGACACTTTTTCTAACCGCAGGGATGCTGATGTGAGCTTCTTAAATAGTTCAATTTCCGTCGAATGTTGTGAGTGGCATGAGAAAAAGTATTTTGGGTAACGAACACGCCTAGGCACTTATGCAAATTCGCACGAATTAAGTATTGAAATCAACACAGAAGTTGGTGGCCCGGGGATAAACTAATACCGTAGGGACTGAAATAAAAACACGGACGTTATTCCCCACATATTATAATTTGAAATGAATTATTTCTCTGAAGAACACTGAAAGAAAGGAATTATTCGTCATTTGAAGTCCGGTTGTTTACTTGGTCTGTTCCTTGATTTAGTTCTTCGCTGTTGACGCTATCAGCTGAGAACTCTGCCGGCCTCCTGCCCCGCCGAAGTTGTAAGTGGAAATGTCCAACTATAGGAACGCCCAATGTAAAAATGTCCGATCATAAAATGTCCATGAAATTTGGTCCATGAGCAAATCTGTCCAGTACCCAATAATGTCTTACGTAAGAAATGTCCACCTGAAGAAAAGTTCTAAAACATTGTTGTCCGGTATGTGAAAAAGTCCAGTCATAGAAGCTGAAAGTTAGGTTGGGGTGGGTTAGGGTACGTAGAAGTAACCAACAATGCTCAAAATCAATTTTGGGAACTAAAATTTTGGCATTTTCAAATCAACACTGGCATTTTCAATTGACAGCTTCATTTTTAAAGAAGTTGAAAATTTTCCGGAAACTTATTACTTCCAAAGATTGCCATAGTAGTTCTTCAGTAAACATATGAGACTTCAACAATGAGTTTCCATGAATGTTTGTACTTGCTTGATTCATACCAGAGGGCGCAAAGTTGGACTTTATGGTCACACGTTTATGGGAGGCAGTGGGTTTATGCAGTTTTTTGGGTTTTTTGGTGGGGGGAGGGGCGAAGGACCTTCTGATAAGGCCCTTAATAAGTGGAGCAAAAAAAAATATCGACATTTTTGATTTTTGTTTTTTTGGTTTATTGTTTTATTTTGCTCAAATTACTAGGAGCCTCATCAGAAGCCCCCCCCCCCCCCCAACTGATAAAATCGACGGGTAGACAGACCCACAAACGCCTAGAAGTGCCCAAAAAATCCCAAAAACTGCATAATCCACTGCCTCCCATGAGCGGCTATTGCTTGATTGCATGACTCGGAAATAGTTCAAATTGGACCTAATTCAGATTTCCAGCCGATGGCGAGGACTTTTTTTAAGGCGGGTGTTTCTTACATAGGACAGTATTGGGTACTGGACATTTTTATCCATGGATCAAATTTCATGGACATTTTATGACTAGACATTTTTACATTGGACGTTCCTGTAGTTGGACCTTTTGTCATTGGACATTTCCACTTTCTACCCCCGCCGACGCGACTGATTAGCCCATCCCAGCGCCATCTCTGAATAAACAACGCAAAATAAATGTGCAGTGGAAAAGCGGGAATATTAAAAAAGACTCAAATGTATTTAGCGGTGGCATCAGCAACTGACTTCTTATTCTTTATTTGCATTACGCGAGTTCATGAATGGAATTGTGATGCTTTGCCGATTTCTTTTTGCTCAGGAGCTACCTTTATAGAACGATCGATTTGAGGCGGTATAACGATGCTCGAGTAGGTAAATGATCAGTCGATAAGAAGTTAACGATCGACTCGTTTAAAACGGTATAGCCATGGGATTGCAAAGTAACTGATCAATCAATATCGTTATATTGCAATTCGCTCGATAAAAAGGGCTATAACGATAGCTCTTGAAAGTAAATGATCGGCCTGCTGTATGGCCCGCCAATTACGAAACAGCATGATTCTCGAGTTTGTTGAGTTCTACAGTTTCAGCACATATGTCGAAAGGCAACATCGTCAACGTGCACTGAATAATGTTTAGATCCACTGCTAATGTTCCAGCCGATGAAGATGATTATTATAATACGAAGGCAACGGAAAATGAGTTTCTTCACATTACATGCCACATCAAACACAGGTCAATGCGAACGAGGGGCACGGTGGCAGACAAAACGTGTGCATGTGTGTCGGATCGAGAATAGCATCAATACAAATATTTCACTACCGTTATTATTTACACGCTGGCCGCTAATGCGTCGGTGTTTTGTTTTCAAAGCTCAGGCTCGGGCGGCAGAAATAGGTTTACCACTCTTTGTGCTTGCTCTTATAATCCGTCATTTGTTTTCATTATGTTTGGTCCAGCCCTAATGCTTCTCGATGTAATACCTCAACTTTTATACCCTTGTACGTGCGGAAAAACGCATAATCTACCTCGCTCTGAATTCTTGGTTCAAGCTTTCTCACCTGGGGTATTTATGTGCCAACGAGAAAGAATGAAACGTAATGCGTGCAATATGGAAAATGATTGCTAACCCACGAGCCTCGGCTAATTCTGCGGGGGTGCTGTCAATTGTACAAGGTGGTCCGAAAGTCCCGGAACGGCTTCATAACTTTTGAAAGCTGCAGATAAACAAAAACAAACGTGGGGAATGTTTATAACTTAATAGGAACTATTTTTGGACGTACCCAAAAATTCCGGGGGGCGCCCGTAAAGGGGAGTTTCTCCCCCAACTCAAAATTTTCAAACAGCAAACCCCATCTTGTGATACCTTGTTCAAAAGGGCATGGAATTCTAAGACTTTTAATGCAAACCGCAGGTCAGTATCGTTTTTAGTTTTCGATATATGGAAGGTCAAAATTCGACTTGGACCCATTTTCAAAAAATCATTACTACTTTTTGAAAAGTCGGAATTTAAAAAACTAGGAGTCCAAAATACTCTAAAAATCAAGTTCTTTTCAAAAAAAATATTACGGCTTGGACACAACCGTAGTCAAAAAATTTTACAGCCCCCAAAAGTTTTTGACATTCTGGCCCCTCAGGGGTGGATATCTCAAAACTTCCGTGTGACGACTCCTACCGAGTGAAGCATCGATGAAAATGGATAATGGAATGGAATGGGATCATTCATTTTTCAAAAAAAAAAAAAAAAAAAAAACTCAAAGGAAGGGTAGTTATGGGAGAGGGGGGTGGGGGAAATTAGGGAAAATTCCCATTTCCGAGAGCACTACAAGGAGTATTTTCTTGAAATGATGTAAAAATATACTCAAAAGACAGAAAAATCGAAGATCATCAATCATTTCCCCCATATAATTCACAGAAGAGTAGTTTTGAGAAAGGGGAGGGGGTATACAGGTAAAACCTCAATTTTTGAGAGTACCACTTGGAGGATTGTATTCGAAGAAGTCACGTGCAATCTGGCAATGCTGCAGTTAGTCCACTTCAACGCATAACAAAAATCAAACTACCAGGGGTACACAGTGTACTCCCTAAATCGATATGGTACATGGGTTGAAAGGAACCAAATGCAGCGTTGCAAGTTTGCAGGTAACAACACTGATTTTATTTAAAAAGTATAAACGCACTCACTGTTATGATTCCAATAATATAGTACAATTAGTACATATAAAAAATAAAGATTTTGTGATATAAGAGCCGAAATTGTGCAGCTCCAAACGAGAAAACTCCAAAATCCACGTGAGTAATTTCCATGTTTTTCATGCTTGGAGCTACCACGATGGGGAGAGAAGCTGTCACTTGGGTGCACTTAAACTTCAAATAATAAATCACTGCTGTGTAAAGATCTTCATTTCCTAATAGGGCTCATGCAAACTTTTGATACAAGGGATTAAAGAGTTGATTCTTGCATAAAAACCTGTAGGAATGACGATGATTACACTAAAATATCACGAAATTCACTCTCAGAATTGGGCATAATGGCGGAGAGACGCAAGTATCACGGGAGATTCTTATCTAATTTGAGACATATCTCTGTGTTTCCGTACAGAGAGTGACATAATAGACAGGAATCTCCCATGATACCTGCGTTGAACCGCCATTACGATCTTGCCGTTATAGCACTTACGTGAGTTTCTTACTGAATTTTAGACTTTCTTAGTGTGATTTTCGTGATTTTTGCTAGTCTGTACATCAGATTGGACTATTTATTTGCTTGTAGCAAAAGTTTGCAAGAGCTCCATTACTGCTCAAACTTTTGTCAGTGGCGCACCCAAAAAGTTTTTCTGGGGTTCTGGTGGCCAGACTTAAGGATCGTTTGGACCTTGTCGTAAGTTCAGGACTTATTATCCGAAACAAGGAAATTCTGATCATTAAAACAACATTACTGAAATATACTTGGCACTACCGCCTGCGATGGGGGTTTGCTTTAGTGGAGGGGAGGGAGGTGAGAACAAGGATCAGCTGTTGCACGCCTTTTCAAGTAGCCATTCATAAAAAATGAATCTTTACTCAAGACCCTCGCGCGTCTTCAGAATACGCAAACATTCCAACCCTACCTTGTGAGATATTTTTCGGTTTTCTGTTACGTTTTTAATCGTTTCTTTAAGCACCTGTGGTCCCCAGAAAATATTATACCTTCAATCAAGACCTTTATTTTAGCTCTACCCTCATACCATCCAATTTAATTTGTTATTTTTTTAAATTATTTAAAACCCTCCGTTTCAATCATCAATCCCCTAAATGCGACCATTTTTCAATCTTTATTATTTTACGGAAAAACAGAAGTAACTCACTAGCAAATATTTGTGACATTAAAAAATTTCCGCGAAGGATTTTTGAACTCAGCAAAATTTTTCACCATGAAAAGATGCTCAGTGACCAACGTTCTTAAAAACACAACGTTCCAGCTTTGATTTGTATGAAGAATACGCAACCTAGCAAAGAATGGAGATGTACAATGATTGCGTCTTTAAATCAACCCATTGGTGCAAAAGACATCGGTACTTTAGTTTTTTTTAACATGCAGTAAGTACTGCATGTTTTTGTTATGGTTTTGTATAGATTTTGGCCATAAACTTCCTGCATAAAAATTGACAATTTTCGGCTTGGTCGCAAACGTGCGTTGTCAGATTTCCGCGCGTAATGATCGCGTACTGCTTTTCGGTGGATTCCTTTCGTTCGATATATTGCGGAGCGGCAACGCGAAAAGTCTCCCTATCCTTTAAGCAGTCACTAAACGAATCGCGCGCCATATCGAATCCCTGATATTCTTCGGTCCGCCGCACAATGGATAGAAATCAAATCTTTGGCGGTCCAAATTCGATCCTTTCAAAGTTGGAAAATTAGTATTTTAGCTGGGTACTATAGTTGATTTTAAGGGGTTTATTTGGCTCCGTTTTTTATTCCTAGCTTGTCCCATACTTATCGGAGAATATCATTTGATGGATCGACAATTCTTGTGATATCTCATGTCTTTGTATTTTTGACCACTTAGGACTCGATTTGGATCCATAGTGCGCCGTTTGAAATGTTCGAATAATGTTTGAGTTAGGTTTTGACTGAGTATTGACCCCAAGTTTTTCATAAGGATTTGTCTCCGTTATGAATAAATTTGGTAGTTTCATTATCTTGTCTGTGATTACCAACGAGCTATATCTAGTTTGGAGGCTTTGGTAAACATGCGTAATTTGCCTCGGAGATTTTAAGGTTAGAGATTTGTGTTGTGAAAACAAACCGAAGTTCCCTCCGCAATGTATTTTCGCGTGTTTTCGAAGTCTATCAGAGACTTTAAAATCTGAATTTCTTTATGAACTGTGCGTGTTTTCTGTCAATCAAAGCCTTAATTTCAGTTTCTACTAATTGAAACACTCAAGTTCTTCATAGCTTTCATTTAATTTGCCAGATTCTACAGTGCGTGTTATTGCCTCGTAATGCCGTAACTCATTGCCTTTCTTGGCATTTCGACGAGTAAAAGTGGTATGTTTGTGGTGATTTATTCAAAAATTTTGTAATTTGACCTCTCTCGGCAAACTCTCTCTTCCTGAGACGGATTTACTCATTTTTATCTCCTCAAGTTGAGTGATCTGAAGTAGATAACTTCGTTAACCGATGAGCGTGGTCTAGAGTAAAGTTACCGAAAGGGGAAAAAAAGCAAAGGGTGGACCTTTACATTTCAGACCAATTGTACCTATGCTTGCATGACAGTCATGGAGAGCAGAACTATTTGAATGGCAACACCAACACCAAGTTGTGTGATGCATTCATTCAATGATAAATGATGTCGACTGAAATAGTGGGCTGAGGTTGATCGGAGAGCATCCATTTCACTCGACTCATCTCTTTTGCCCAAGTTGATTGAGCCACTCGTGAAGTGAATTTTACTTACTACGAGTTTGGTTGGAATTTATTTACCTAAGAACAACTGTCCGACAAGACAGTCTGTCGCTTCTGAACTGCATCAGAGGGCATGGGAGAGTGGTTGGTTTGCGCAGAGTTTCAACTCGTTTCTAATGAAGCGCTTATCAATGCGCTTTGATGCGGTTTGGAAACAGGTACCATTGTTTGTCAGAACCCTATATACTCAAAATGGTCCCCCTCTAACAGAATGGTTACAGTGACTACTCTTTTTCATTGAAACTGCTGAAGATGATTCGACATGTTTTACTTGCAAACGGATAGTTTTGCGAGGATGAAAAAAAGCTTCATTATGAAGCTATCTGAAGCTACACTGAAAAAGTGCAAGAAGTGTGTTTGACACTGAACAGCACAGTTTATGATGCCAGGCTTTGGCTCTGGGCATGAGGGAAAATGGTCATAATCTTGTCAATAATCTTACAAAGTCTGAAGAGAGAAACCTAGAAGCCAAGTACAAATGATGGTGTTAATTTGGACACATTAGATCTAATCGGGGAAAGCCAACTCGATTTGTCTAATTCTACTCGATGTAACCTAAGTCGAAACAAATCTTGACCTGGACCAATCAAATCAGCTTTTCTAAAATGTTGTGAGTAAATCATGAATCCTTGGGTCCAATCGGTTGCGATAAAATTGTCGACTACTTTAGCGGTATATCCACCTAAGATTCTTAAGTAGGATAAAGTAACTTTCCCCTCTTGTTTGGAAGCAGTCGATAAATAAGTGGTTACGAAGTTGTGACTGAACTTCACTCGAATCTCATGCTAACATTCACTCGAGTGGCTCAATTGACTAGGATGAATCGAATTGACTTGGGCAAAATAGATGAGTGGAGCAAGATGGATGCTCTCCGATCAACCTCACAGCAAAATTTTAGTATGGCACCGTTTTACAGCCTTCTTCCCCCGTTTTACCCCGTTTCGTGCATCGCACGACATGGTGTTGTCTTCACTTTTAAAGAAAGTTAGGTTGGTTTTTTTTCATAACAAGGTGTCTGTGAATTACTGTATTTTGGTCACTTCAGAGTTCTACGGAGTACCTAACCTTAAACCTAATACTGGTAATTCTAAGTCAGTGTTGTGATTGATTTCTTGCACCATTATTGCCATAATGATGACAGTAGTTTCTTATTTCTGCTAAGTGGGTACTTCAGTCTTTCAATTCAACTATAAACGCTCTCTTATTGAAGAATACTCTTAATTTCTCAATGAAATGAAAGTCTTCCGTTCGGTCCGTGCAAACTTCAGAACCACGAACGAGTCAGTCATCCTTTTATTTGCTTCTTCATGTCCAAACTGACTGAAGTTCAACTTTGAAATCAGATTTGCTGCAAATTTTAATTTCAAATACATTATTATAATTTGCTAAAGTCAGTTCAAAGTACAATCAACGATGGAACTCAACAACCAGTCAACGCGCAGATTAACTTGAACCGCAGGTAGGTGTGACGTTAAATGTTCAAGGAAATTACACTAACAGTCACAGCTCTCATGAAGCAAAGCACCTCACGAAGAATACGAAATTCTATGTACAGTTCAAGTTTGTTTAAAAAAAAATTACTTTTTTATTCAAATAAAATTTCAATTTAAAGGAGTAAATTGCAATTTATTTAATTAAAACTGCACTTTATTCAAACAAAATTGCAATTTATTCAAAATAAATTGCCATTTATTCAAATAAAATATAAAAAAATGTCAACCTAACTAAGATTTATCTGAGATTTATTCAAGTAAAATTTCTTTGAAATATCAATAACATTTCAAAATAAAATTGCCATTTTATTTGAACAAAATAGGAGTTGATGCTACTAGGGCTTGGTCGCTCTTATATCAGATGATTTGCAAGTTGAATCAGAGCTACCATGTCTTTTGGTTGTATGCGGCTATTCAGACGAAAGTGTTTACGGGAGAAGTATCAAATTTTTTGAAGGAGCTTCATACGGAAGATCTGTTACCAGGAGAAGTATCAAATTATTGAAGGCGCTTTATACGAAAAATAGACAATGTGATCAGGAGAAGTATAAAATTATTTGAAGGAGCTCTGAAGCCACCTAATCGAGGAAACTTAAGACTTGGTCGCTCTGATATCAAATGACTTGCAAGTTGAATCAGAACGACACGTCCACCGGGTGTAGGGAAATAAATATAGGAAGATATTTGAAAGAAAAGTTTTTACGAGCAAGTTTTCACGAAGAAGTTTTTGGGGGCAGGTGAAGTAAAATGGAGCGGGTTTTGGGGGGAAAGATTTTAGATCTTGGCCGCAATCACTTGAGGTTTAGCTGAAAGTTTTGGTGAAATAATTTGTGACATGAAATTAATAAAAATTTAAAAAAGAAAATGAACAAAAGCACTTGCTCTCAGAAGTTTCACGTAGAAAATAAATTCTCACTCCACCACTCTCACTAACTCTGCATACCCATTGAAATTATACAGAACATAATGCAGCGATGATAACTATAGATAAGAGGAACCAGCACACTGCACAGAGTTTTAAGAAAAAAACCCAAAATGAAAGAGAACTTTCAATATAGACACTCACAAATGACGAAATAAGAGACAGTGGCCTAGAGTTCAAGATGAGAGGAACCATACCACCAGGCATTTTTCTCGAGAACGGCTGATCGAAATGTTTTGAATAAAAAAAAACGGTTACGGAATGGACACAAAATTTTTCATTTTTGATATTTTCAAAAGCCCTCATCAGCTCCTCGTTCATATTAGGAGAAGTTCACACACTTTTATCAAGTTTTTTGCAAAAAAGCATCTTCTGAAAGTACGAAAAAAATTCATATCCTCATAGCAGAGGCAATTGCCAACATTTTTGCTCCCATAGACATTTACCAAAACACCCAGATTTTTTTTAGCTATAGGGACTTGGAAGATTTTTGAATCAACCCTTTTGCTTATCCAGTTGAGAATTTTTCACAAATCTTGACAGATTCTGAAAAAATATATCGAAACCTTCTGATCGATGTGCAACATGTTACCTTGAGGAGAAAAAATAAGGTGTATTTTTCAAATCAAAAATTTTGGGACTTCAATGGCAGAATCGAATCGATTCCATGGTCTGAGACAAAGACTGCCCAAAAATTTTTAAATTTTAAAGAAATACACCTAATTTTTTCACTTTAAGGTACCAAACTAGTGGCACATCAATCAAAATGGTTCCAACTATTTGATCAGAATCTGTTATGTATTTGAAGAATTCTCAACAGGGTGGCCACAAAAGCCAATTCAAATTTTTTCCAAAAATCCGCCATAACTCAAAAAAATGAGGTTTTTTTGGGAAATTTCCATGTGAGCAAAAAAGTAGGAAATTGCCTGAACTTCAAGGACACCAGCTTTTCTCATAACTTTAAAAGAGCTTTTTTGAAAAAAAACTTGAGATATAGATGTGATTGAGCCTCCCCTTTCAAAAATGCCCCAAAGGGCTAAGTATTGGAAGCTATCGATAATATGATAAATGAAAAATTTAGGGTTGATTCCCTATGCGACTTCCATGTTTCAAAACATTTCAATCAGCCATTCTCAAGAAAAATGCCTGGTACAGGTGCTCTGGATCACCATGTATACAGGGTGTCAATTAAAAAAGGAGCCAGGCCGAATATCTCGAGAACGGCTCCGGATTCCGAAAAACGCTGAAACACGTGTTAAATTATTTTGAGCAGGACATCTTTTTAGGGGGACGCCGATTTGGGGTCTCTCTCTGGGGGGTCCCCAAGGAGGCTACCACCTCCCTAAATCCAATACTTCAATGGGGCCCCAATTTTTTTATTTAATAATCAAAAATAGGGTAAAATTTTAAGACTTTTGGTACAAGTTAAACGTCGACATCGTTTTTCGTTTTCGATTATATCGAAGGTCCAAGTTCGATTTGGGCCCATTTTCAAGAAGCATTACTTTACTCCTCTTTGAAGAGTCGGAATTCACAACTCAAGGACACAAGAATACTCTGAAAAGCAAGCCCTTTTCAGAAAAAAATTCAATTATAACAAACATTTATTCAAATTTTGGTTTTGAAGCTCAAAAAAATTTTAGACGTTTTTGGGCCCCAAGGAGGGCCATCTGAAAAATTCCGAATTACGACCCCTATTGAGTGATACATCAATCGAAAAGACGTAACAAACTGAGCATTTCGGCGCAAACCGGGGGGGGATATCGTTTTTACATTTGAGATATCGAATGTCAATTTACAGATTGCGATATCTCGATTGTGAAAAACGATATCGAACTCCGGTTTGCACCGAAATGCTCAGTTTGTTACGCCTTTTCTATTTATGTATCAATCAATAGGGGTTGTACCTCGGAATTTTTCAGATGGCCCTCCTTTGGGGGGCCCAAAAAAGTCTAAAAGTTTTGGGAGCTTCAAAACCAAAATTTGACTAAATGTTTGTCATAATTAAATTTTTTTCTGAAAAGGGCTTACTTATTAGAGTATTTTGTGTCCTTGATTTTTAAATTCCGACTCTTCAAAGAGGAGTAATGATTTTTTAAAAATTAGTCCAAATCGAACTTTGACCTTCGATGTATCAAAAACGAAAACCGATATTGAACTTCGATTCGCACCAAAAGTCTGATAATTTCACCCTCTTTTCGATTAATAAATAAAAAATGGGGGTCCCTGTTTGAAGTATTGAATTTAGGGACGTGGTATCCGCCCTGCGGGCCCCCTGGAGATGGCCCCGAAATCGGAAACCCCCTGTAAAGATGTCCACCTCACGCATTTGAACACGTGTTTCAGTGTTTTTCAAAATCCGGAGCCGTTCTCGAGATATTTGGCCTAGCTCCTTTTTTAATTGACACCCTATATGCTATGAAACTTAATGAAAAGCGGTATTACAAGAATAACAACGCAGTCAAAGCAGCTTACACTGATTGACTGCATGTTATCTTTGTATCGCTAGACTGCGATACAAAATCTGCTGGCTGCTTGTTTTTTTTTTTTTTTTTTGGAACTCATACAGGGTGTTTCACATGTCCTGCTCACTATGGTTTTCTTGAACGGGGGACGATGAAAAAAATCTGGAAAAATCGGTTTTATAGTAACTCGGACCTGAAGTTTCATTTAGCAATACTGCCACAACCCAAAATTAGGTTTTTGGGGGGTTTTCAGGGGGGGTGCCCCCCTAATCTCGAGATTTTCAAATAGCAAACCCTATCTTGTGATACCTCGTTTGAAAGAAGGGAAAATTATAAGCATTTTGGCTTAAACTGGAAGTCGATATCTTTTTTCGTTTTCGAGATATCGAAGGTCGAAGATCGATATAGGACCAATTTTCGAAAATTCTTAACTCCTACAAAAAAAGTCGTAAAACAAAAAATTGCACATGTAAAATGCTTTACTTGATGAGTACTTTCAAGAAAAAATACGAATTTACAATCAAATAAACCGAAAGTCGACTTTTAGGCACCTTAACATTTTTGGCGGGAAAACCCCCATTTCTCAAAATTTTCAAATGGCAACCCCTATCTCTTAATACCTCATTCGAAAAGGCGTAAAAAGTTGTGCATTTTGGCTTAATCACAAGTCCGATATCATTTTTCTAATTCGATATATCGAAAATCGAAGTTCGATTTAGACCATTTTTCGACCTAGTAAAAACCGGATCCTATCGTGTGATACATCATTCAAAAGCACATAAAAACCATGAATTTTAGTGCAAACCGGAAGTCAATACCTTTTTTCGCGGTCGAGATATCGCCGGTCAAAGTTTAAGGGAGGCCCTAACTAAAGACTAAACTTTGACTGGCGATATCTCGACCGCGAAAAAAGGTTTTGACTTCCGGTTTGCACTAAAATTCTTGGTTTTTTATGTGCTTTTGAATGATGTATTACACGATAGGATCCTGTTTTTACTAGGTCGAAAAATGGTCTAAATCGAACTTCGATTTTCGATATATCGAATTAGAAAAATGATATCGGACTTGTGATTAAGCCAAAATGCACAACTTTTTACGCCTTTTCGGATGAGGTATTAAAAGATAGGGGTTGCCATTTGAAAATTTTGAGAAATGGGGGTTTTCCCGCCAAAAATGTTAAGGTGCCTCAAAGTCGACTTTCGGTTTATTTGATTGTAAATTCGTATTTTTTCTTGAAAGTACTCATCAAGTAAAGCATTTTACATGTGCAGTTTTTTGTTTTACGACTTTTTTTGTAGGAGTTAAGAATTTTCGAAAATTGGTCCTATATCGATCTTCGACCTTCGATATCTCGAAAACGAAAAAAGATATCGACTTCCAGTTTAAGCCAAAATGCTTATAATTTTCCCTTCTTTCAAACGAGGTATCACAAGATAGGGGTTGCTACTTGAAAATCTCGAGATTAGGGGGGCACCCCCCCTGAAAACCCCCCAAAAACCAAATTTTGGGTTGTGGCAGTATTGTTAAATGAAACTTCAGGTCCGAGTTACTGTAAAACCGATTTTTCCAGATTTTTTTCATCGTCAGCCGTTCAAGAAAACCATAGTGAGCAGGACATGTGAAACACCCTGTATATATGAGTTTCAATCTCAAGAACTAATAACTGACCCACCTTCTGGATGTTCCTCAAATGAAGGGGACCTTCTACGCTAATGAGAAAGTCCAAGTTAGCCCGAAAAGCGCGGTAAGTTTTCTCACAATGACGCCCGAAAGGCATCGGCACTTGAAGCTCTTTTTTTTATTATATATTTTTTTTTTTTTTTTTCTAATCTCTGAAATCTCAAGAACAAATAACTGACCCTCCTTTTGATTGTTCTTAGAATTAACAGGACCTTCTAGGCTAATGATAAGTCCGCAGGTATTCCCAAAAAGCGCGATACGTTTTCTCACAATGAAGCCAGCTGGAAAGACATCGGTACTTTGGTGGTTTTTTTTTTTTTTTTTTTTGAACTCATAGTTCTCAAGAACAAAGTAATGACCGACCTTCTAGATGATCTTAAAATGAAGAGGACCTTCAAGGCTAATGGGGTGTTGATTGCAACTAACCATGGATTTTTTTCTCTTAATTCGATTTACTCTCAATTTTTTTCCGAAGAGGGAGGGAGGGGGGGGATTCAGGGGCTCTCCTTGGACTTCCACTATGGAGAAGTTAATGAAAGGGACGTGGCATACAGGGTGGTCCGAAAGTCCCGGGACGGCTTCATAACTTTTGAACGGCTGCATATAAAAAAACCAAACTTGGGGGATGTTTATAACTTAATAGAAACTACTTTTTGGCGTACCTGAAAATTCCGGGGGGCACCCGTAAAGGGGGGTTTCGCCCCCCAACTCACAATTCTCAAATGGGAACCCCCATCTTGTGATACCTTGTTTGAAAGGGCATAAAATTCTAAGACTTTTGGCACAAACCGGAGGTCGATATCGTTTCTCGTCTTCGATATATCGATAGTCAAAGTTCGATTTTGACCCATTATCAAAAAATCAGAACTCCCGTTTAAAAAGTCGGAATTTAGATAACTAAAAGTTAAAAATACTCAAAAAAGCAAGTACTTTTCAGAAAAAAATACGATTTTGATATTTGTCTAGTCTTAAGGCCCCCCAAAATTATTTAAAAAAATGACCCCTCAGGGGGGCTATCTCGAAAATTCCGAGGCCACGACCCCTATCGAGTGATACATCGCTTGAAAGAGCACACAAAACTGAGCATTTTGGCGCCAACCGCAGGTCGATATCGTTTTTGCTTTTCGATATATCGAAATTTGCCAATGAGTAAAAATCCAACTTTGACTATCGATGTATCGAAAACCAAAAACGATATCGACCTGCGATTCGCGTCAAAACGCTCAGTTTTGTGTGCTCTTTCAAGCGATGTATCACTCGATAGGGGTCGTGGCTCGGAATTTTCGAGATAGCCCTCCTGAGGGGTCATTTTTTTAAATAATTTTGGGGGGCCCTAAGACTAGACTAATATCAAAATCGTATTTTTTTCTGAAAAGTACTTGCTTTTTTGAGTATTTTTGACTGTTAGTTATCTAAATTTCGACTTTTCAAACGGGAGTTCTGATTTTTTGAAAATGGGTCAAAATCGAACTTTGACTATCGATATATCGAAGACGAAAAACGATATAGACCTCCGATTTGCGCCAAAAGTCTTAGAATTTTATGCCCTTTCGAACGAGGTATCACAAGATGGGGGTTGCTATTTGAAAATTTTGAGTTGGGGGGCGAAACTCCCCTTTACGGGTGCCCCCCGGAATTTTCGGGTACGCCAAAAAGTAGTTTCTATTAAGTTATAAACATCCCCCAAGTTTGGTGTTTTTATATGCAGCCGTTCAAAAGTTATGAAGCCGTCCCGGCATTTTCGGACCACCCTGTATAGATTTCAATTAATCATAGTATAGTAACGATTTTTGTTATTGGTGGATCCAACCCTCACGAACGGGGGGAGGCAAACTTGGGAATTTCGCCCGCGGTTATCCTCTTTCCTTTTTTAAGGTGCCCTAATAGGCCATGCTTTTTCAAATCGATGTTGCCGGCCTGACCTACCTATTACAGCCACGCCATTTTCCATTTGATTACATTAGTAGGTTTTTTTAGGTTTCCCGTTCTTCGCTTTTTTTTTGTTAACAGTTTGAATTTGGCATGTTTAATAACAATTATGAGGAAAGGAGGTTGTTGCGGCAATCCTCCTTTTATTTTTAAATATTTATGTTTTCCTGTGAAGTGATTTTTATTCTGTGTAATTTTGCTGTCAAGAGCTTGGAAAACTGATGATAACTGTCGGAAAAGAATCGTTCATAAAAATACAGCGCGAATCCGGATTTTGGAATCGGGATCCACTAGCGCCACTAAAACTGATATTAATTGGCAGGAAAGAGTCGTTCATAACAATACAGTGAGAATCCGTATTTTGGAATTGGGATCAACTAGTGCTCTTGTCTGGTCTGCTGGCCGTCTGGCGTCAGCAGAACGGTTCACTTGAAGCAAATGGCTGCTTGTTGTGTTGATCGAGGGTCGAAAGTTCCAGACAATTATTTTTTGGAAGAATTATCTTTCGTGTTTTTACTTGCTAAATTTGTTTCATGGTGCTGTTTTATTACCCAAGCTTTTTACCCAGGAATAATTGTATGATTGTTTGTTACTTAAACGTGTCAACGATTTTTCACGATGATGAATGCAATGCTTCTATGTTTTCGACCATGACCTGACTTGAGTGAGGCTTTGTTGGCGTACAATATTTTGCGACTTGGCATACTTAAATTTCTTTCATTTCCTTCCGACTATGTGTGGAAACGGCGTCCAGTTTTAGAGCGGACAACCAAATATAGTTACTTGAAGAAGCATTTGAGTGTTCTGCTTTCGAATTGCATGTAAATTGATTTGCATCTGGAAACAGAAACAATTTAAACTTTGATTTTTCTTGGTAAATTCCAGATATTATTAAGCCTAAGAGATATGGCATAACGATTAGAAAGTGTTGTTCGACTCCGACGAAGTATGCAATGTGGCACATGGTGGTGACTGTAAACATTGTTACTATTGCTAAATGGAATGAGGTTAGAATCCCCTTAACAGTTGAGACCTTACGAACATTTGACTGGATGTGAGTTGGTTATTCTCATTAAAGATATCCTTCATGATTAAATCTGTAGTGTAAGTTTGCATTCAAAACCATTCACAAGTAAAACCAGTCAGTAACATTCAGTAGCAGAATGTTGACTGCTTCCTGCCGATTCAAAGAAGATCTTATAGAAGTTAACAGATTAATGAAGAAGATTAATGAAGTTTTTGGAAAGTTTAATGAGTTCTGAGTATAATTTAAACAATGTCTGAAAATCTAGGACACTTTCATTTCCTTAGCTACTATATGCCAAACATTTAGATGCTGTAGAAGATCTAACCTTATTTCCAACAAAATCAATAATAATAGTGTTTACGGTCACCAAGGTACTGCAAGTTGCAGCACGGTGGCAGGTGTTCCTTACGGAGCCTGGCCTACAGTTTTTCAACACGGCGGAGATAGGAAGTGCCATTTCTCTTAGGCTTAGTAATCTCTGCTAAATTCAAACCATGTGCACTGTATATGAGTGGATCAATCAGAGCCCTTGTATTTAGTTTATCAGTTAACGGTCGACTGTTGGCTGTTGTTTTGATGAGTGCTGACTAAAATTGAGTTGGATATTACTGGACATTCGTGGGAGCCTTCATATTCTCCTGTTTCCCCATGTGCTTTGATGCGATTCAGAAGCAGGCAAATAAAGACCTGCACAAAGCTTGCGACAGTTGACCACTATTCCAGCTCAATTTTGATTGGAACTTATCAGAACTATAGCCATTTATTGTTTGCTGTTGACTGATGAGCGTGAATTTTGGATTCGCCAAGCAAAACCTGCTTTTGTTCCCGGGACCGTGGACCAATCACAGCCATTTGTTGCGCTGACCACTCAACAATAAGCAAAGTTTATTGTTGCAGCCAATGACAGTTGAAAAAAATTAGCGTTCTAAACTTGCTTACTTTTTTAACACAGGATGCATACGGTGTGCAGGGATTCTATTTGTCTTTAGTACTAATATTTGCCAGAGTTTGATATTTCATATGCCACTGGTTCAGACTTTAGTGGTACGCTTTTCCAACACCTGCGTGTTGGAATTTTCCCTGCTTGTTTTTTTTTTTATCTCTAAAATCTCAAAGACGAATAACTGGCCCTCCTTTTGAATGTTCTTAAAATAAACAGGTCATTCTAGACTAATGATAAAGTCCACGTATTCTCAAAAAGCGCGGTACGTTTTCTCACAATGAAGCCAGCTAGAAAGACATCGGTACTTTGGTTTTTTTTTTTTTTTTTTTTTTTTTATTTTTTTTATTTTTTTTTTAAACTCATAAATCTCAAGAACAAAGTGATGACCGACCTTCTGGATGATCTTCAAATGAAGAGGACCTTCAAGGCTAATGATAATGTCAAAGTTAGCCCGAGAAACGCGGTAAGTTTTCTCAAAATGACGCCCTAAAGGCATCGGCACTTAAGCTCTTTTTTTTATTATTTTTTTTTTTTTTTTTATCTCTGAAATCTCAAGAAAAAATAACTGACCCACCTTCTGGATATTCTAAAAATGAACAGAACCTTCTAGGATAATGATAAAGTCCAAGAAATCCCGAAAAGCGTGGCACGTCTTCTCACCATCATTTCGATGTTCCTTAAATGAGAGGACCTTCTTGCTAATGATAAAGTCCAAGTTAGCCCGAAAAGCGTTGTAAGTTTTCTCACAATGACGCCCGAAAGGCATCAGCACTTAAAGCTCTTTTTTTATTATTATTTTATCCCTAAAATCTTAAGAACAAATAACAGACCCCCTTTGGATTGTTCTTAGAATTAACAGGACCTTCTTACCGAATGATAAGTCCACGTATTCTCAAAAAGCGCGATACGTTTTCTCACAATGAAGCCAGCTAGAAAGGCATCGGTACTTTGGTTTTTTTTTTTTAACTCATAAATCTCAGGAACAAAGCAATGACCGACCTTCTAGATGATCTTAAAATAAAGAGGACCTTCTAGGCTAATAAAAGAGTCCAAGTTAGCCCGAGAAACGCGGTAAGTTTTCTCACAATGACGCCCGAAAGACACCGGTACTTTTGACTCTTTTTTTTATATATTTTTTTTTTTATCTCTGAAATCTCGAGAACAAATAACTGACCCTCCTTTTGAATGTTCTTAGAATGAACAGTACCTTCTGAACTAATGGTAAAATCCACGTATTCACAAATAGCGCGGTACGTTTACACGCAATGAAGCCAGCTAAAAAGACATCGGGACTTTGGTTTTTTTTTTTTTTTTTTTTTTTTTTTAACTCATAGTTTTCAAGAACAAAGTAATGACCAACCTTCTAGATGATCTTAAAATGAGGAGGACCTTCTAGGCTAATAAAAGAGTCCAAGTTAGCGCGAGAAGCGCGGAAAGTTTTCTCACAATGACGCCCGAAAGGCATCGGCACTTAAAGCTCTTTTTTTATTTATTTTTTATTTTATCTCTGAGATCTCAAGAACGAATAACTGACCCACCTTCTTGATGTTCTTAAAAAGAACAGGACCTATTAGGCTAATGATGAAGTCCAAGTTAGCCCGAAAAGCGAGGCAAGTTTTCTCACAAGGACGCCCGATAGGCATCGGCACTTAAAGCTCTTTTTTTTATTATTTTATTTTCATTTTTTTTTTACCTCATATATCTCAAGAACAAAGAAATGACCCACCTTCTGGATGGTCCTTAAATAAAGGGGACCTTCTAGGCTAATAATAAAATCCAAGTTAGCCCGAAAAGCATGGTACATTTTCTCACAATGACGCCCGAAAGGCATTGGCACTTAAAGCTCTTTTTTTTATTATTTTTTTTTTTTTTTTTTTTTTTTTTTTTTTATCTCTGAAATCTCAAGAACAAATAACTGACCCTCCTTTTGATTGTTCTTAGAATTAACAAGACCTTCTAGACTAATGGTAAAGTCCGCGTATTCTGAAAATGCGCGGAACGTTTTCTCACAATGAAGCCAGCTGGAAAGGCATCTATACTTTGGTTTTTTGATTTTTTTTTTTTTTATTTATTTATTTTTTTTTTTTTGAACTCATAGTTCTCAAGAACAAAGTAATGACCGACCTTCTGGATGATCTTAAAATGAAGAGGACCTTCTAGGCTACTGATAAAGTCCAAGTTAGCCCGAAAAGCGCGGTAAGTATTCTCACAATGACGCCCGGAAGACATCGGTAGTTTGGACTCTTTTTATATAATTTTTTTTCTTTTTCTCATATATCTCAAGAACAAATAACTGTGCCTCCTTTTAAATGTTCTTAGAATTAACAGGACCTTCTAGACTAATGATAAGTCCACGCATTCTGAAAAAGCGCGAAACGTTTTCTTACAATAAAGCCAGCTGGAAAGGCATCGGTACTTTGGGTTTTTTTTTTTTTTTTGAACTCAGAGTTCTTAAAAAAGAGAGCCTTGTCTAATTCTTCACCTCAGAAAAATTTCTGGGCACTCAACTCATTGTGATCAGCGCCTATTCCCCTTGAATCATTTTTTTCCTGCCATCTGTCAGTCATCAAAATTAGTCGAGCATTGGGGCCTAACCGTAAATTAGTTAAGAAAGTCACAATTGCTAAGAGGCAGAGGGAGACGAAGGCAAAGAAATGTAGGAGGAGGGAATAGGTACTCAAGGAGCAAAGAAACTCTCAGACATTGTACATACTCAAAAATTTCTCGAAAATTTCTAAAACACACATGGCCACCAGAGGGCACCTCTTACACTGTATTATATTATCCATTGTAGACAGCAAAACGAGAGTATGAAGCTTGCCATATACTTCGTATGACACGCTTAAAAAAAAAACCCCCAACAGAAGGACTAGTTTTAAGACTCGACTCCAATGTCAGGGGTCCCTCAATCAAGGCAGTGCAACAAATGGTTGCAAAATCTGCCTTCTGAGGGAATATTCTCTCCATCTTCTTATGTTTGAGGGGGGCAGTCAATTAAGTGTTAAAAATCAATTAATATTAACATATAACGCGGCAAACGTAATCAAATGCCGCCGTAGACCCACGGCTTAGGACCATTGTTTGGTCCCGCCATGGGACCACCATCATTTCCCGCATAAGCGGTGAAAAAAAATACACCATAATAATAATAATAATAATAATAATAATAATAATAATAATAATAATAAGAATAAGAATAATAATCTGCAGGGCTGTAGGCGCGCCTGTCGACACAGACAAGTGGTACCAACATCAGCCGAAGCCTGTAGTGAACTCTGAGGACGGGAAAACCATTATCCTGTGGGATCGCCCGGTCCAAACCGATAGAACCGTTCCGGCTAACCGCTCCGACATAGTAGTTAAGCAAAAGGACGGCCCCTGTTTGCTCATCGATGTAGCTATACCGATGGACAAGAACGTTAAAAACAAAGAGGCCAAAAAGCTGCTTAAGTACAAGGCCCTGGAAATTGAATCCAACGGATGTGGAAAACTAAGACCGCAGTTGTCCCGATAGTAATCGGAGCCACCGCTGTAGTCACGACCGCGATGATGTCACATCTTAAACCCGTCCCTGGCAGGACATCTTTCGCCAGTATTCAGAAAACCGCCATCCTAGGAACTGCCACCATCCTCCGGAAAGTATTGACTTAGAATAGACATGAACACACACACTTTTTTTTTTTTTTTAATTATACTAAGGATCCCTTCCCTAGGGCAGTGCAAACAAAGTTGCGCAAATTCTGCCTTCGAAGGGTCACAAACCCTTTTTTATGTGCGTAAAAATAAATGTAAATATACAGTAGCAAACTCACCTCGCACGTCGTGCGACACATATCGCGCTAAGCCCTGAGGCTTACGGCCATTGTTTGGCCCCGCCCCAGGGGTAACACCTGAACACCTGTCAACCATAGATTGGCAGTGAACAACAAAACTCATAAAAATAATAATAATAATAATAATAATAATAATAATAATAATAATAATAATAATAATAATAATAACCTCGCAAGAGTGGAAAAACAGCAAATATAATAATAATAAGCCGCATGGCTTAGGACCAAGGTTGGGTCCCGCCGTGTGAACAACTGCAACACCTCGCCAAGCGAGTGATAAGGAAGAATAATAATAATAATAAAGTGTCCCGCACACTTGGATCCTCAAAGCTTTGCAAGGAACAGGAATAGACGAGAAAATAATCAAGACGATGGAAACAATGATGAAAGTCTGGAACACGAAAATACACTTAAGAACACATGGAGAGGAACTAATCACAAGAGAAATAACTATAAGAAGAGGCATTTACCAGGTAGACTCTCTGTCCCCCCTGTTATTTTGCATATGCCTTATCCCTCTCTCCCATTTAATTAGGAACATCAAAAACGGATATCGCACGGATCAGCCGATGACAGAAGTCAGCCACCTTCTTTACGTAGATGTCCTCAAACTCTTCACAGAAAATGAAAAGGCACTTTTGAAACTTATAAAGATCGTAAATAAATTTAGTACCGATATTAAGATGGAGTTCGGGTTAGATAAGTGTGCAAAGGCGGTCTTCAGAAAAGGAAAATACGCCTACACGGAGAACATCGAAATAACCGAGGGAAAAGAAATAGCACAACTCGAGGAGGAGGAAGTTTACAAGTACCTGGGAATATAAGAAAGTGATAACATAGCCCACGCACGAATGAAAACCAAAGTCAAGGCCGAATACACGAGCAGAACGCGGCCTATTCTCAAAACGGAACTCTCAGCCAAGAATAAACTGTCTGCGATCGGCTCCTATGCGGTGCCTGTCCTCCAGTACGGATTCGGAGTGATTAACTGGGCACTAAAAGAGGTTAAAGCGATAGATACAAGGACCAGAAAATTGCTGACCATGCACAAAGTCCATAACCCCTCCGCTGACGTTGACAGGCTTTACGTGAGCAGAAAGGAGGGAGGAAGGGGCATGAGACAGGTAGAAGCCGCTAACAAGTCCACTATGATCAACCTGAGACAATACCTGGAGGAAAGAGCAGTGACAGACCCGTTTATGAAGAAGGTCCTCAAAAAGGAGAAAAAACAAACCGAAAATAAGTCGATAACAAAGATTGCAGAAAGACACGAAAGAGAGGAAGAGTTCGAACTCGAGAGAGGAAGAACCAAATTACAAAGAAGAAACGCCGTGAAAAACAAGACAAGCAGAAATATACAGAACAAATGGATGCGAAAACCGATGCACGGACAATTTCCTAGAGAACTGAATGGTGGAAGAGCGAACAAACAACTATCAACGCTATGGCTCACCAACGGAGGACTAAAGGGTGAGACGTAGGGTCTCATAATAGCGGCGCAGGACCAGGCCATCGCAACCCAGTATCGAACTGTCAAAATCCATAGAATCCCTGGCACAACCAAGTGTCGGATGTGCGGACAGTTCGAAGAAACCGTGGACCACGTGATGTCAGGTTGCCCTACTCTGGCAAAAAAAGACTACATCGAGAGGCACAACAGAGTCGGAACCCAAGTGCATTTTAACATCTGTAAGGCACTCAGGATTCCGACCAAGACTGAAAGATGGTACGAACACGAACCAAAGAAAGTCTCAAGATCGGAAGACGGAGAAATAACCGTGTTATGGGACTGCCCTATACAGACAAACCGGACCGTCACGGCCAACCGGCCAGATATAGTCGTCAAATATCATGAAGGAACAACGCTGCTAATTGATGTCTCAATCCCCATGGACAACAACAACACTCAAAAAGAGGCAGACAAAATTTTGAAATACAGGAGCCTACAGATCGAGGTCCAGAGAATGTGGAAATGCAAGGCCAAAGTCGTCCCGATTATCATAGGAGCAACCGGAGTGGTGTCAACCTCTTTCAAGAAACACCTAAAGTCCTGGGAAAACATCATTGGCAAGCGTGCAAAAGACGGCGGTGCTAGGCACAGCCACCATACTCCGGAAAGTGTTCATGTAAAATTATAATGGCGAGTAGTTAATGTACGAGGGGTGTTCAAGATATAAGGCGCTTTTGTCTATAAAACGAGAACAAATCAACGAAAAATCACGAACGAGGTGGCAAATTAAAGCAAATTTAATACTCTTTCAACACACAACCTTATATTTTGTCATAGTCACCGTTTACAGTGACGCATGTCTGCAGACGTCGAATCCATTTCTGCATTCCGTTGAAAAAAAAAATCCTACGGTTGTGATCTGATCTACGAGTATTTGGCAACCTCACATCTCCGAGACTCGAAAAACGGAGATACTGATGAGATAAGCGTCTCAACCAGCCGATCAAGCGTTGACCTAAAGGTTGTCTTCTAAAAGTTTCATCAGTATCAGGTCAGTACCGTAGTTGCGACATCATGAGTGAAAATTCAAAAAAGCTGAATCAGCTCAAAAAATCATGTCGACCATTTTTTGGGATGCAAACGGGGTCATTCTCAAGGAATATCAGGAAAAAAGGCATAATGTCAACTCTCCGAGATACTGCGATACTATGTGAAATCTGAAAACTCGCATCCGAAGAATTCGACCGAACAGGACAGTTTTTCTGTTGCATCATGACAATGCAAGACCACATTGGAGTGCAGAAACAAAAAAGACGCTGGATCGGCTGAAGTTTCAAGTGGTGCCTCCCCCTTCCCCCCTACAGTCCAGACTTAGCTCCGAGTGATTTTTGGCTTTTCCCAAAGCTCAAGGAAGCCTTAAAGGGTAAACAGTTTAGCTCTGATGACGATGTGCAGACCGCTGTGAGCGAATGGATCAGATCACAACCGCAGGAGTTTTTTTTCAACGGAATGCAAAAATGGAGTCAACGTCTGCAGACATGCGTCACTGTATGCGGTGACTATGACAAAATATAAGTTTGTAAGTTGAAAGAGTATTAAATTTGCTTTTATTTGCCACCTCGTTCGTTATTTTTCGTTGATTCGTTCTCGTTTTATAGACAAAAGCGCCTTATTTATTGAACACCCCTCGTAGCTTTAGTAGTATAAGTAGTTTGTAGGATGTAAGCCATACTCCAGGGGGGAAAAAAAGGAAGAAATCAATTTGTATAAGAAAAATAAAGGAAAAGAGGGGGGGGGGGAACACACAGGAGTACAGCAGGAAATTATGGACCCTGCGAGGCCAAAATAGTAAGTTATGGACAAAAGAGAGCATCGACTCAGCTCGATATTACACTGAGAGCTTCTCCCATCAGGACAGTACAGCAACGATTGTACAAAACCTGTCCCCGGGAGAAGTAGTCTCCTTCCTTTGTACAAGGGATGGTAATTTTTAACTAACAATAAATTATTTTTGTACAGATACCGGAAAATTCATCCAACCGGAAAAAGCCCAAGGCTTAGGACTATTGTTTAGTCCCGCCGAAGGACTAAAAACCCATTACCCGCCACAAGCGGTGATAAACAACTAATAATAATAATAAACCAGGCGATGTTGAAATAGAAAGGATACCAAAAATCTAAATGAACTAAGAATAAATTTTGAATAGATGGACGCGCAAGAAGTTCAAATCAAGTCTACGTGACAGCAAGCCAGCTTCACATTCAATGGACAGTATGGCGATGATGAATGTTCAAGTTGTCACGTTTAGGCTTGATTTGAACCTCTTGCATGCCCACCTTTTATAACTTTATTTTTGGTTCATTCATCTTTTTGGAGTGCTAACTATTCCGATGGCACCTGGTTTATTTATTTATTTTACACGGATCTCGAGACGCCACCTGATGAGAAAATATTTTCACCAATTTAATTTATTTGACACTCCTTCATTTTTTTTTTTTTTTTTTTTTTTTTTTTTTTTTTTTTTTTTTTTTCCCGGTCCTTGTAGGTCCGATGATAGTTATTGCATTGTACTCTTGTAAACTGAAGTTGGATTCTATGCAATGTTGACATCGGTTGTCCCTCTTTATGTTTTTCGATATACGCCGCGTTTTAAGCGAGATAATCGCTCCACACAGTGGAAAAGTCAGCGCTTTTACCATGAAGAGCGGCAGTAGAGTATATGCAACCCACCACTCCGCTGCCTCTTCGAGCAGCCCGCTATAGCAAAAGCGCTGACTTTTCCACTTTGTGCAGCAATTATCTCGCTTAAACCCCTTCTATCGAGAAAAATAAAGAGAACCAGAATCTTCTAAGAGTTTTCATCTGATTTTAGTAATTATTTTTCAAAATTTTGAATGCGTATTGTAAAATTTGAGCCGATGAATGTACACAATTACCTGAAAAATACAGTCAAACTCAATTTCTGAATTTCTAGAGGTCATAAATGGATTCTAGACGTAAGATTATCGAATTTTCATGACGTTTGGCCCGTAAAAGTGATTGCTATTCCAAAAAAACCATACATTTTTTAAAACTAGTTGGGGGGCTGTGGCTCAGAAGAGGGTATTTTTGGACACATGTTTAGATGGGGGACAAAGTCTTATTCTGACCTCAGGAATCGGCCCTTTCAACGCGCGGAACCTTGTGCAGGACACCCTGTGTATTAAATGATTATTTTTTCATGTATTCAAAAGTGTTCCATGTATGCGTTCAACATACATCGGGATAATCGCAATAAGTGCTGCGACCGCACCTAAAACTGAAAAAATAAAAATAAAAAACTGGTTATCATTTAGAATCATGGGTTTTCCGAATATGACACTTTTTGACTTCAAAAGAACGCAACACCCCTAATTTTTGATTCATGGACAAGCTGTTTATAAGATGGACCGATTTAGAAATATCTATTGTCTATAGTTTATGTGGTCAAAAAAGATCAAGCCTTATCAAATAATTTTCTCTTATCAGTTTTCAATGGGTCTGTTGCAAATTTTTGCTACAGCGCTATAGAGTTTCGATTCTGATGTAAAATTGCATGAAAATCAAATTGGCGCCATCAAAAAGTCATAAAATCCACTAATAAACCCACTAAACGCAATAAAAGAAGCCAAAATGGCAGTCGTGAAGCCGAACAACCTGTGCACGTGCACCACGAATATCAAAGATAGGCGACGCGACGATTCGAGAGGTTGATGGCGTCGGCCATCTTTGATGTTTCATGATGCACGTGTGAAGGTTCATCACCGGTCGGCTTTGCGACCGCCATATTGGCTTTCTTTTAATGCGTTTTGTGAGTTACTTACAGGATTTCATATATTATTGATGCCGCCGATCATCAGTTTTATATCTAAATCAACACTCTACGATCCACAGATGTTATGTCCAAAACCGTAATGTCCAAACGGCAATGTCCAAATTTATACGTCCAAAGCTTGAATGTCCGAAAATGAAAAGTCCAAATTGTTAATGTCCAAATAAACGTACGTCAAATTAGATTAACAAAATGTCCAAACACGTTGCGTCAAATTTGCAACATCCAAGGGATTAAAATATCTATGATATTTACCTGCATAAATTCAAACAATATGAAGTTATGGGTTTTCTTCCGCGGGTGGTACTTTCAGCTTCAGCCTGTAACTAATTGCACGAAGATATCTCTCTATTGTACCTCAATTAAGAATACATGTCGATACGGATTGGATCAATTTAAAGGAGTAAAAATGAAGAGAAGCGATAATACGAGTAAAGAAAATAATTTTTCTGGACATTGGACATTACTTTGCTCACATTCATAGGTTTTGGACATGTCTATAATTGGACATTATAGTCTTATGGACACAAGAGCGTTGGACATTAAGATGATTTGGACAAAATATAGTTTTGGACGAAAAAGTTTTGGACATTCATGTTTTGGACTTATCATCTGGGAACCTACTCTACAACGCTGTAGCAAAAGGACCCAATTTTACGATTCATGAATATTATTATTTCGATCATAGAAACTGTGAAACTATGAGATACATGCTGCGATCACTCGAACTCGACTCGAAATTCGTGTATTTCTTGCAAATCTCGACTCGACTGGATCCGAAAATTCAATATTCGAACATCTCTATTATTAAGTTATATGAACTAAAATTTCTTTTTTTCGCTTCATGAAATGGCACAAGAAGGCCCACAAGGGTTGGTTACGTTCAAAAAATCGGGGAGCAAAATACGCTGTGGCGTGGTCTTAGAAAACCATATTTTCCCCTTAATCGTTGAAAAAATGGAAAAAGAAAAGATATCTACAGTCAAACTGGGATTTTAAAATTTTGCAAGGTCATTAGGTCAAGATGCTGTCTTTTTTGAAAGGGGGGGGGGAGCAAAAACCAAGAACAGATATTCGATACATCGAATAAGAAAAACGATATCGAATTTTCAATTGCGCTGACATTCACAGCATTTTACGCCTTTTCGCATGACGTAATAAAAGATTGGGGTTGCAATTTGAGAATTTTGAGAAATGGACGTTTCCCCGCCAAAAATGTTAAGGTGCCTAAAATTCGACTTCCGGTTTGTTTGACCGTAAATTCGTATTTTTTTTAAAGTACTCCTCAAGTAGAGCATTTTACATGTGCAGTTTTTTGTATTACGACTCTTTTTGTAGGAGTTAAGAATTTTCAAAAATTGGTCCAATATCGAACTTCGACCTTCGATATCTCGAACACGAAAAAATATATCATCATTCGGTTTAAACCAAAATGCTTAGAATTTTTGCCCTTTTAATTAAGGTATCACAAGATGGGGGTTGCCCATTAAAAATTTCGAGATTAGGGGGGTGCCCCCCTGAAAACCCCCTAAAACCAAATTTTGGGTTGTGACAATATTTTTAAATGAAACTTCAGGTCCGAGTTAGTAGGAAAACGATTTCTCCGATTTTTTTATGGTCAACCTTTCAAGAAAACCATAGTGAGCAGGTTACGTGAAACACCCTGTATACCTGAAGAGTCTTCAAAATAAAGCAAATCCTTAGAATAGCGCAAATCAGTCCTCTGAAGATGCCCAAATTGTGCTCAAAACAGTTTGAAAACGTCCTTGAAATGGGGACATAACGTCTTTAAAAGATGACCAAGGTAGTAAGTGCTAAAAAAGTCCTTAAAAAAAGGTCTGAGGGCTCAAAAATTATCGTTAAGGAGTCCTTGAAATTATGTATGAAAGTCCTCAAAAGATATCCTTTAACGTGTCATAACTTTGTAATTTTTGATTAATTTGGCTCATTTTAGACTCACTCAAAAGCTAAGTAATGTGTTGATCTTTAGAGCAAAATCACAATCTAGTCGCTGGCTAGTTTACTTCGGAAGTTATATCATCAGTCCCGGTACTGTTTGAACAGCCTTTGTAGAAGGGGTACTTTTGGGAAACCTGTTTTAATTAGTTCCAAGTTCTGAGCAACTTTAGTCTACCAAATCGACAAGGGGAGGCATCATCATTCAAAGGTCTTTATAGAAGAACATAAAGTTTGGCGGCCTCAATGAATGACGTGAAAACAATTAAGGACCACGGCTTAGGAATATTTATTTATGACCATTCTTTATCATTTGGGACGCGCTATCCAAATTGTGAGTATTAACTTCTTAACTTGGGAGTGGAATGGTTGAATATAGAAAATATTTTAGTGTCGGTTCAACCGAGCTAGAGTAATTTAGAAGGGAAGAGGATAAGAGCAGTGCAAACACTAGGGAAAACAGGAACTCTCGACAAACGCTCAAACTTTTAGGAAGCATTGTTGATGCTTACGAGTGGTAATGTGTATTGGGTGCACTTACCATTTCATGAAAATGTACTCTCGGTCACAGGTGAAAGCGGAAAGGCGAAAGCTTCCTCCTCAGAACCACGACCATTTCCCCCTCCTGCAGCAAGGAACTTCCTCCTTTAACTATACAGGGTGGCCAGAAAGTGACTACAAACCCCTCGTAATTTTTTTTTTTCTATAGAAGATAAAAAGACGGGGTTTAAGCCAATCTCCATCATTAAGAAGGGATGGATTTAGAAGGGAGTCACGACTTCCGTTGAGCTACAAGGGATGAGAACCGTTCCGGAATTTAGAGCTGGTTCCGGTTCTGGTTCCAAATTATCTAATAAAAGAACCGGTGCCGGTTCCAGCATGTGCCTGAAACTGGGTTCCGATTCCAGGTTCTTTCTTTTCTTTATTTTTTCCCAGTGTACTGCTTCCAAGCATGAAAAGACTTTAGGGATTTTGCAGTGAATAAGATGTAAGTATTGTTTTATATCAAACCGCATGAAAATAACAAGAGAAAAGTTCTAATTCTGGCAAAAACACTTACTTCAAAATCTATCCCAAGCATGTTTCTAAAATTCTTTTTGAAAAGGTAAGGTTTATGAAAAATATAAATCATGCTAACGGCAATTCTGGATCACGGTGAACATGAGAGCTCAAAGTGAAGCGAGTTTCAGGAACCTAAGTAAATCCGGTTCCATTCGCGGTTCTAAGACTTTAGAATTTGGGTTTCTGTTCCGGTTCAGGTTCTGATGTAACCATACATCCAGGTTCCAGTTCGCATCCTTGCCCCCTACTCTCCAGGGGGCGACGGATGGGTCCCTCACCCTTGTAACTCAATAATTTCAAATGGCAACCCCTATCTTGTGATATGCCATTTGAGAAGGCATAAAATTCCAAGACTTACTTTGCAAATTGAATGTCAATATAGTTTTTTGTTTTCGATGTATCGAATGTCGAAGTTTGATTTCGACCCGTTTTCAACAAAAGCATACCTCCTCTTTGAGAAGTCAGAATTTAATTAACTGGGAGTCCAAAATACTTCAAAAGCAAGTTCTTTCCAGAAAAAATACAATTGTCTGAAAACCCCAAAACCATCTGGGTTTAAGGGGGGGAAAACGGTCAAGTCAAAGCATCCCTTTTCTTTGAAGGATGGTTAGGGAAAAAATGTCAGCACTCCCCCCCCCCCCCAATTAAACGATAAAAAAAGTGAGAAGAAATCGCTGTTAATACTTATCGTTGAAATACTGATGATATCTACTGCGATCAAGTCTCTTTTCTGACCCACTGATTTTGATTGATCTATCGCTTAAAAACATATGATATCGACAACGATCAAATCAGTTTGGATGCATCATAGTTTTTTCTAAGTAGTGATACTGATCCATGTCCAATGCCCTGTAATCCTGTACATTTCTTTTCACTGGCCAGTCAGGTAGGTCGGCACAACGCCTGCATTTTCTGCTCTAATCATACAGAATGTGAGGAAAGTCCCTCCCCCCATCTAACTTTTGAACGGTTGAAGATAAAAAAATGCCTCCCGGCAGGCCGGTAAGACGAAGTAGATTCCATGCTTGGTTACATCATTTTTTCAAAAATTTAAATATAGGTTATAATTTTCGTTAATTTTTTTTTTTTTTTATTTCATCAGCTGCTCAAAATCCAAATATTATTGTGAAAAAGATTATATTACCAATAGAGAAATGTGTAATCTTTACAATGCAAGTGAGAAATAAAAGCTAGGTTACATAAGTTTTTCACAAATTTCAATAAATAGGTTATGTTATGATTTTCTTTGAATTATTCATTTTTTTTTTTTTTTTTATCAGCTGTTCAACATTTAAATAAAAATGACCATGAGAAAAAGATTATAGTACAAAGATTGAAAAATGTGTAATCTTTGTAACGGTAATGAGGAATAAATCTGAATAAGAGCAGCTGATAAAACAAGAAAATAAATAAATAACGTACCTAAGCAACAGTGTACGTGTAAAACAAAGAAAGATCAATTATACCAATACACCATCCTTGTCTTTCACTTGTAAAATCCCATAAGAAACTAAATAGCTCGTAAAACACGTAAAACACAAGGAAAATTGAAGGCAAAGAGCATATGAACTAAAAACATCCTCCACGATAAATACTAAAATTTTTGAAACAAAAAAACAATTTCTTCATATAAAAACACTGCCAAAAAACCCGAAAAACACATCGCTATAACTCGCTTACAACGCAAAAAACAAAAAAATGACTCGAGTAAAAAAGCTGCGTAACAAAACGGCTAACATAAATTTTCCCAAAAAAAATACTCAAAACAAACACTCCTAAAAATAAACCTCAAAAACACATTTTACGACTCAAACACGGCCTATAACGCGAAAACTAACTGTCGGATTTACACCATCTTCGAACTCATCCAAGAATTAAACCCAACGAATAGTTGAGACAAATTTCAAATATAAAAACCAAAAATTACGAACAGGATCGTGGGACATAAAAACGGTAAAACTGGCTGAAACATACATATAAAGATATATATATATATATATATATATATATATATATATATATATATATATATATATATATATATATATATATATATATATATATATATATATATATATATATACATATATAATAAAACACAAAAAAATGGCCAAAAAATAAATGATGAATACCTTTAGAGTTGGTCAGACTCTAAAGTTTGGAGAAACAACAAAGCCAAAAAAGAAAAAAATAACATTAAAAAATAATGTAAGCTGTAAACTGTAAGCTGTAAGCTGTGTGAATGTAAGATGTAATGTAACGCTGTCCTCGCTCATGCATTTCTGTTGCACCTGCCTGAGCTGAACTCTCTCCCCCCTGTGTTTTTTACACGTACTTACATTATTTTTTAATGTTATTTTTTTCTTTTTTGGCTTTGTTGTTTCTCCAAACTTTAGAGTCTGACCAACTCTAAAGGTATTCATCATTTATTTTTTGGCCATTTTTTTGTGTTTTATTACGTATAGTCACTGCGGAGATGGTGCTTTTTTCCCGTTCGGGAGCCGGCGGCTGTTTGTAGAACGCGTTCGCTTCTCTAGCCGTCCGGTTTTATCTTTTTCTCTGGTCTTGCTTTTTTCATCTGAGAGTTGTTCAGCTTCTATGGTAGATGGCGCGGGAGCATTTGCTTCTCGCGTCATGTCAGCAGTGTCGTTTCGACGACTTGCTGTGTGCGAAAAGCATTGAGTAGAGGCAGCTTCGAGTAAGCCCACCTGATGAGTCGTAACAACGACGAAACCGGTCGTGGCGCTCTCGAAACGCTGTCCTCGCTCATGCATTTCTGTTTGCACCTGCCTGAGCTGAACTCTCTCCCCCCTGTGTTTTTTACACGTACTTACATTATTTTTTAATGTTATTTTTTTCTTTTTTGGCTTTGTTGTTTCTCCAAACTTTAGAGTCTGACCAACTCTAAAGGTATTCATTATATATATATATATATATATATATATATATATATATATATATATATATATATATATATATATATATATATATATATATATATATATATATATATATATATATATATATATATATATATATAAACGAGAAGAAAAATGGGACACAAGGCTACGAAAACTTAAAAATTTAAGGTGAGACGTTTCGGACTAGAACAAGTCCATTTTCAATCAATAAAAACAATAAAAGACGAAAACGCAGTGAGTGCCTACAAGGTGATAGAGCAACTGACAAAAGCAATGATCGAGGAGGAAAAGACAAACACAGCCCAAAAAGAACATAGAGTGGACTCACTCCAGTGGCCGTGGTTGGAAAAAATGATGGTATGCAACCCCCAACTTATCAACGTCCGCCCGGTAGTTGCAAACCATGTCTCTTTCCTTAACAATGCAGATCATTTCAATAAGTGATCTTGAAAAATCATTGGTCTCCCTCGCCAAAACCTTTACATTTTCAAAATCAAAATTATGCTGTAACTCATTCTGGTGTTGATGCAGGGCCGTCTTCTCATTCTGGTCATATTTATGACCATTCAACCTTTTACCTAAAATTTGGCGAGTTTGACCAATGTACGCAATTTCACAATCTTTGCATTGGATCTTATACACTACCTCTGAAAGTTGCAAGTTATCACGTTTAGCTTTCAGTTTTGAGAACAAAAACTCTAAATTGTTAAAATTACAATTGATGACCGTGTACCCATAATGATCCAAAACAACTGCCAAATTCTCAGAAAGCAAGGGCACGTATGGCAATTTAACAATTTTAGACAAATCTATGTTTTCCTTAACTGACTCAACGTTGATCCTTTCCATTGTTACCTCATGTTGAACTTTCTTAAAAATGCGGCTCACAAAACTGGATGGATAACAGTTTTCAACCAACATTTTTTTACCATAATTAATTACCTCTCGATGAAATTGAGAGTCAGATAAACCAATGATACGCCGGGCCAAATTATGAACAACATTTCTTTTAAAAGCAAACGGTTGAACTGAGAGGAAATTAAGGTACCTTCCAGACGCAGTTGGTTTTTGGTCCCACTTACATACAATTTTACCCTGATGTCGACCCAATTTCATGTCAAGAAAATTCAAAGACCCGTTTTGCTCTTCCTCTAAAGTAAACTTCAACATGGGGGACTGTCCATTAAAAAATTCTAGGATGTTTTGAACTTCATTTTGATGTACACAAAGGAAGAGATCATCAACAAAACGCTTATAAATGAAAATTAAGGCACTCGTAGTACTATGAACAGTCAATTCCAAGTCTTCCATAACTATATTAGCCAAGACAGCAGAGACACTGCCCCCCATGGCTAAGCCACTAATTTGATGGTAATATTTGTCTTGAAACTGGAACACAGTGGAACTGATACTTACTTTCAGGAGGTAAAGAAACTGGTCTTGTGGAATGGAACACAGAGCTTCAATCTCATTCCACCGCTTTTTTACGCACTCAATCGCAAGGTCTACTGATATGTTTGTATACATAGACACAACATCCAAAGAGATTAATTTGAAATTTTCCGGAATTTCCAACCCATTGACCTCCTTAAAGAAACTAAAGGAATCTTTGACATGCCATTCCGTTTTCCCAACAATTTTGGACAAAATTGAGGAGAAAAACTTGGAAACAAAGTAATACGGCGAACCAATGGTGCTAACAATGGGTCGAATCGGAGTGTTCTCTTTGTGTAATTTAATTAAACCGTAAAAAACCGTGTTTAATTACACAAAGAGAACACTCCGATTCGACCCATTGTTAGCACCATTGGTTCGCCGTATTACTTTGTTTCCAAGTTTTTCTCCTCAATTTTGTCCAAAATTGTTGGGAAAACGGAATGGCATGTCAAAGATTCCTTTAGTTTCTTTAAGGAGGTCAATGGGTTGGAAATTCCGGAAAATTTCAAATTAATCTCTTTGGATGTTGTGTCTATGTATACAAACATATCAGTAGACCTTGCGATTGAGTGCGTAAAAAAACGGTGGAATGAGATTGAAGCTCTGTGTTCCATTCCACAAGACCAGTTTCTTTACCTCCTGAAAGTAAGTATCAGTTCCACTGTGTTCCAGTTTCAAGACAAATATTACCATCAAATTAGTGGCTTAGCCATGGGGGGCAGTGTCTCTGCTGTCTTGGCTAATATAGTTATGGAAGACTTGGAATTGACTGTTCATAGTACTACGAGTGCCTTAATTTTCATTTATAAGCGTTTTGTTGATGATCTCTTCCTTTGTGTACATCAAAATGAAGTTCAAAACATCCTAGAATTTTTTAATGGACAGTCCCCCATGTTGAAGTTTACTTTAGAGGAAGAGCAAAACGGGTCTTTGAATTTTCTTGACATGAAATTGGGTCGACATCAGGGTAAAATTGTATGTAAGTGGGACCAAAAACCAACTGCGTCTGGAAGGTACCTTAATTTCCTCTCAGTTCAACCGTTTGCTTTTAAAAGAAATGTTGGTCATAATTTGGCCCGGCGTATCATTGGTTTATCTGACTCTCAATTTCATCGAGAGGTAATTAATTATGGTAAAAAAATGTTGGTTGAAAACTGTTATCCATCCAGTTTTGTGAGCCGCATTTTTAAGAAAGTTCAACATGAGGTAACAATGGAAAGGATCAACGTTGAGTCAGTTAAGAAAAACATAGATTTGTCTAAAATTGTTAAATTGCCATACGTGCCCTTGCTTTCTGAGAATTTGGCAGTTGTTTTGGATCATTATGGGTACACGGTCATCAATTGTAATTTTAACAATTTAGAGTTTTTGTTCTCAAAACTGAAAGCTAAACGTGATAACTTGCAACTTTCAGAGGTAGTGTATAAGATCCAATGCAAAGATTGTGAAATTGCGTACATTGGTCAAACTCGCCAAATTTTAGGTAAAAGGTTGAATGGTCATAAATATGACCAGAATGAGAAGACGGCCCTGCATCAACACCAGAATGAGTTACAGCATAATTTTGATTTTGAAAATGTAAAGGTTTTGGCGAGGGAGACCAATGATTTTTCAAGATCACTTATTGAAATGATCTGCATTGTTAAGGAAAGAGACATGGTTTGCAACTACCGGGCGGACGTTGATAAGTTGGGGGTTGCATACCATCATTTTTTCCAACCACGGCCACTGGAGTGAGTCCACTCTATGTTCTTTTTGGTCTGTGTTTGTCTTTTCCTCCTCGATCATTGCTTTTGTCAGTTGCTCTATCACCTTGTAGGCACTCACTGCGTTTTCGTCTTTTATTGTTTTTATTGATTGAAAATGGACTTGTTCTAGTCCGAAACGTCTCACCTTATATATATATATATATATATATATATATATATATATATATATATATATATATATATATATATATATATATACACACACACACAATTTTCAACGAGTGGTATTTTCTCACTCAGGGGACCATGAAACGTGCTCATTTGATAAAATTTCCCGAAAAATCCAACATCGCACCCTCCGCAATAAGTAGATTCATGGAATCTACTTAAAACGAAACTTAGAGGATGTTTCTAACTTAATGGGAGCAACTTTTTGGCGTATCCAAAATTTCCGGGAGGCGCCCCTTAGGGGGGGAGGGGGGTCCGTCCCTTAACTATAAATTTTCAAATGGCAACCCCTATCTTGTGATAACTCGTTTTAAAGGGCATAAAATTCTAAGACTTTTGGCGCAAATCGGAGGTCGATATCGTTTTTCGTCTTTCATACATCGATAGGCAAAATTCGATTTCCACGCATTTTCAAAAAATCAGAACTCCCATTTAAAAAGGCGGACTTTAGAAAACTAGGAGTCAAAAATACTCTAAAAAGCGAGCAATTTTCAGAAAAAAATACGGTTTTCATGTTTGTCAAGTCTTAGGGCCCCCCGAAATTATTTAAAAAAATGACCCCTCAGGGGGGCTATATCAAGAATTCTGAGTCACGGCCCCCATCGAGTGATACATCGCTTGAAAGGGCACAAAAAACTGAGCATTTTGGCGCAAACCGCAGGTCGATATCGTTTATGGTTTTCGATATATTGAATGACAAAAATGGATTTTGACTCATGGGCAACTTTCGATGTATCGAAAACCAAAAACGATATCGACCTGCGGTTTCCGCCAAAATGCTCAGTTTTGAGTTTTGTGTGCCCTTTCAAGCGTTGTATCACTCGATAGGGGTCGTGGCTCGGAATTTTTGAGATAGCCCCCTGAGGGGTAATTTTTTAAATAATTTTGGGGGGCCCTAAGACTAGACAAACATCAAAACCGTAAAGGGGGTGTGTTAGAAAATTAAGTTGGTAGTAACTAAGAAAGTAAACTTGCCACTTGCTCTAGTTGGCACTACTGTTTATGTAAGAGTGGGGAAATGTCCCAGTCCCTTTTTTTTCTCTTCTCATGTAGAATTAATTAATAAAAGTTAAGTCACATTGTTCCTATAAAAGTGGTCATTATTTACCCGGCTTTATATACCAAATTCTAACAGGGCCCTTTTTTCTGAGAAGTACTGGCTTTTTAGACTATTTTTGACTCCTAGTTTTCTAAAGTCCGGCATTTTAAATGGGAGTTCTGATTTTTTGAAAATGGATCGAAATCGAATTTTGACTATCGATGTATCAAGGACGAAAAACGATATCGACCTCCGGTTTGCGCCAAAAGTCTTAGAATTTTATGCCCTTTAAAACGAGGTATCACAAGATAGGGGTTGCCAATTGAAAATTTATAGTTAGGGGACGGAACCCTCCCTTAGGGGCGCCCCCCGGAAATTTTGGATACTCCAAAAAGTAGTTCCCGTGAAGTTAGAAACATCCTCTAAGTTTCGTTTTTTTGTCTTCAACCGTTCAAAAGTTAGATGGGGGGGGGGGACTTTCCTCACACCCTGTATGCAATATTTGTTCGACCGCAATTGGCTCGAAACGCCATCGATCTCAGTTGCGTTGCAAAAGATGAAGCTTCAACAAAAATTGAAAAAAAAAAAAAGACTCGAGCCGGCATTTTTTCACTCCTCTTTACTTTACTCATTCAAAAGTATATTGCAAAAAAGAAATCGACATTACCTCACTTCAACTCAGTGAATTGTGCAATATTCCAACTCCGAGGAATTCATTTTGCCTATACCTTCAGTTGAAGGCACTTGATTTTGTCGATTAATTGGTGGGTTAGGATGACAAGGAAAGCAGTAGGTTCATGATGTGTGCAAATCTCTACAACTTTCGCATCATTATGACTTTTTCGTAGGTTGGCACGGCAGAAAATTATTTTCCATTTTCCGAAGACGCTGTTGCAATCGCTAACAGCAAGAAAGAAATAGAAGTATGAATTAATAAAGAATTATTACGCTGCTAAACAACCGGTCGAATCAGCGATAGTTTTGAAGATATGGGGTCTAAAAGGACCATACACGGAAAAAAACTACGGTGAAAATAACCATACGGATACCTGATTTTGGCACCTGCTAGATGTTATGGTAATGTTAACCAAAAGTATACTATGTTTTGACTAGGTACAAGGTGATGTTACCTGATTGCATATCGAATTTACTCAAAGTATCGGTAAATGTACCATACTTCTGGTCAAGTTAACCATAACATCTAGCAAGTGCCAAAATCAGGTATCCGTATGGTTATTTTCGCTAATCTTTTTTTTTCGTGTAAAAGGCACCAAATGCCAAAGAAATCAAAACGGTTTCAGGAAGTGAAAAAACAATAATAATTTCGTCTTGTTCCTCAAAAAATGTTCTAAGCAGCTATATCCTTGGAGTCAACGCTATCCGCGAAAATCCAGATCGAACTTTTGAATCCACCGAATCGGTCGAATTCAATTCAATTGGCCAAAATGTTGGATTCCAGTAAAGGCCCTTAGTTTTTCACTTTAAGGTATCTTGTGGCACATTCGATCTTTTCTTTCAGATGCATTTTAGTTTTTTGAAAAACATTCAATATTTTTGTCACAGTGGCCGATTGAATATTCCCCCCAAAGGGCCCATAGACCCAAAAATTTTGAGTTTTCTGGAGCAGTTTATACCAAAAATATCGGCAATGAGTTGTTCTTAGAGGGTCTGAACTAATTTTTGTGCGTTTCATGAACTTTTTTCCGTCAAAACTTGAAAAACGAGTTTTGACCTCCTCCCCCCCCCCAGGGAGGCATAAAGGGGCTATGTAAATATTTTCATTGAATTCTTCGGGGTCAATTTCCTCCATGGCTCACTATGTTCGATTTGGCCGAATTAGCTAGACATAAATCCATTTATCGGAAAAAGTGCCCAAAACTGTGCTTTCCTATGTTTTTTGGGTCAAGGATTCTGAAAATAATGTTTTTCTTTCAAAATCTTTCCATCCAAAATGGCGGATTCTAAAATATCACTAATAGTGTAACTATTTTCAAAAATTTTACCTTCAAAGACGATTATTACTACCTCCAGCGGTTCAACAAGTCAAGTTTTTAACTCAAGAAGTCTTTCTAGTCTGCAGAAGCACGTGAAAGATGAGTACAGTACAAAAAGGTTGGATTGGGGGGGGGGGGGGCATAAACCTGCCTGGCGTTCCATCCTAATTGAATGATGAACAATTGATTTTCCTCATTTAAATCTCTGTAAATTAATCGATATTTAAGGAGGAAAATTATTATTGATCGATGAGTTAATAATGTTAGAAAAGGAGCGAAACTATGATGGTTAAATCGCTGACTACGTCACATTTTCATTACCGTGAACCTGATCTGAAATACAAAATAAACAGCAGCATAGCGTGCAATCTGGCAACGATGCAGTTCGTCCATATAAACCCACAAAAAAGATCGAGCTCTTGGGTTTCCAGTGAACACCTTCGCATTCGACCTTTTACGTGGGTTTAAATGGACAACATGCCACGTTGCCAAATTGCACGCTTCGACACTGGAAGCAAAGGTTTAAGTCGTATAGCAATTTGGCAACAATGGATTTTCCTCATTTAAGGCTACTTAAATTAATCGATACTTATGGAGGAAAATCAATATTTTATCGATGAATTAATTATGTTTGAAAAGGGGCGAAACTAGAATGGCTAAATCGTTGACTACATCGCATTTTCATTACCGTGAACCTGATCTGAATTAATACGAAATAAACAGCAGCGTGGCGAGCAATCTGGCAACGATGCAGTCGGCCATATAAACCGACAAAAAAGATCGAGCTCTTGAGTTTTCGGTGAACACCTTCGTATTTGACTTTCTACGTGGGTTTTAAATGGACAAAATGCCACGTTGCCAAATTGCACGCTTCGATCCTGGAAACAAAGGTTTAATTTGTATAGCAATTTGGCAACAACGGATTTTCCTCATTTAAAACTATGTAAATTTACCAATACTTAGGGAGATAAAGTAATATTTCATCGATCATTGATCGACGTGTTTAATGTTTGAGAAGAAGCGAAAATATGTTGGCTAAATCACTGACTTCGCCTTTTTTTGCACAAAATTGGTATTTCGGAGAGCGATTTTGGTATCTAAAAAAATTGATTACTCGCAGGCTAGCAAAAACTAGCAGCTAATATATGACTGATAGGTTAGAAAACACTGTCTAGGCACAATTAGAACGTGACTGAACGTGACACGAGACTTATGAGCACATTTATTTATGAAAACTTGCCAATTTTGAGTAAAATTATAGCATTTTTTAAAAAAAAAACTTATCACAACTAAAACATCGCTTTTTTTAAAGTACAGCCATGAAAAAGTACGTCCCTTACCCTCAAAAACATGGGATCATCTTCATTGAATCTTAATGAAATAGCCGCTTATCACCACAGTGTCACAATCAAGTCGTGTTTTCAGTTGTAAACATACGGATTTAAACCTACCTCAGAAGACGGAGCTTGCGCGCTGCATAACAAATGCTTGTCACTCTCTTATCAGTGATCTTAGGATTGAAATATTTTAAAGGCACACTCTCTAAGTTGTAATGTATCAAGCTGTGTTGCCAAATCTCGATTTTCCAACATTCAAATTTTTGATTTATGTCCAGCTAATTTGGCCAAATCGAACATAGTGATGGCTCCTTGTTTCAGCTCTGAAGTCCAAGCCGTTCTCGAAAAAAAGTACACACAAAGGTGGTCTGGGACACCCGGTACATGCATCGATGCAGACGTAGCGATTCATGTCCGTGTGCGCCATCAAAACGAACTACAAAAATATATTATTAAGAGGAATGGGTTGACCCATCGATGTTTCCATTCATGATAACCAAATAAACAAATAAATAAGATTCAAATTAAAGAGTAAACAAGAGTCGCAATTGCATTGAGAGCCAGCGTGGTCAATGCTGATATGAGTCGGCTTCTGATTGGCTGGAAATGGAGGGAAATCGTGGTGCAAAACTATTTTAGGCCTTATGGAAATTAACACGGGGTTTTCGTTCCGGGACGGTTATCTCGAAACCTGTGTAAAATTGTCTCTAAGCAATTAATACGAGTCGATTTAGCGAAATTTTCCGAACAAATTGATGGGTCACAAGTACTAGTATATTGCAAATGCGAGAAGACTGTCTCAGTTGAAAAGTACACATGATAGTGAGTTATTGAAGTACACACCAAGCATGTAAACACGCTATTGTGCGTACTTTTCAACTAAAACAGTCTTTTCGAATTTGCAATAAAGTGGCACTTATGACCCATCAATTTGTTTGGAAAATTCTGCTAAATCGACTCGTATTATTGTTTAGAGGCAATTTTGCACAGGTTTCGAGATAAACGTCTCGGAACGAAAACCCCGCGATAATTTCCCTATACCCTAAGACGGTTTTGCACCAGGCTTATAGCCAATCAGAGGCCAGCCCGCGTTTCCAATCCCTTATCTGCGTTGACCACGCAGGCCTTCCATTCAATTGCGACTCTTGTTTACTCTTTGATTCAAATGATACGATCGGAATCATCGAGAAACCAAATCCATCTATCGAGAGCTAGTGCCGTCAGTTAAACGCTTGTTTGGGTGAGTGTAAGAGGATTGCTCTAAAAGATTTTGATGCAAAGCAGATTAAAAAAAAAAGCTGTCATTTCAAACCCATTCGTGTTAGAATACATTGTTAAAGCCCCCCGTCTACCTTGAAGGGGGGGGAGCACCCCGATTTTTGGGAAGGGGGGAGGAAGGACTACAAACACACGAAAAAAAATTCGAAATAATGAATATTCACCAAAATTACAACTTTTATCTCAACTCGTTCAAAAGTTAGACTAATATGAGGCGGGGGGGGGGGGGGGGAAATCCCCCAAAAAGTTGTAATCCAACAAATGAAGATTATTAATCCAAACGGCAACTTTTTATCTCAACTCGGTCAAAAGTTAGACGGAGGTGGGGCACGGTGGGGGGGCCCGGGGGGGGGGGTTGAACTTTAAAATAGAATGTTGGTAAAAACTGCAACTTTTTATCTCAAGGCGTTTAAAAGACGGGGGTGGGGCAGGGAGGAATGGGGGGAGGTTGTTGGACTCCCCCAAAAAATATCATCCAAAGTTATGGAGAGTAATCCAGACAGCAACTTTACATCTCAACTCGTTCAAAAGTTAGGTTCGGGGGGGGGGGGGGTTGGCACGCCCGTTTTTGGGTGAGGGGAGGGGGGATAGGAAAAATAAAAACAAAACCTTCGGAATAATGAATATTGGTCGAAACTGCAACTTTTTATCTCAACTCGTTCATAAGTTAGACGACGATGATGCACGGGGCAATTGGGGAGGGGGGGGTGTTTGGATTCCCCCAAAATAATGGGTCTGTTGCACACTCGCGTTTTAAAGTATCAATTCTTATGTAAAAAGCCGAGAAAATAACAATGGCAGCATCAGAAAACACTGAAATTCAGTATTAAACTCACAAAGTGCGAAAAATACTAGACACTATTCACCCCTGTATATTTCCACCACGTGCACGATATTTCGCGAAATTAGCGCGGCACATTCAAATAATCGCAGCCGACTGTCATCACAGCTAACTTCATAAACAAATAAACAGTAAACACTGACGGCATCTGCTCGAATTCTTACGTTTCAATATCCTCAATTCCTCACAAAAGGTTGTGAAAGGTACGGAGACCGATATTTGTGTCGAAAACTTATCAAAATGAAACAATAACACACAGGAGTTCCAAGCATGATGATCGAAGTTGGAATCATCCTTGGAACTCCTATGAGTTATTGTTATTTTGATAAGTTTTCGACACAAATATCGGTCTCCGTACCTTTCACAACCTTTTGTGAGGAATTGAGGATATTGAAACGTAAGAATTCGAGCAGATGCCGTCAGTGTTCACTGTTTATTTGTTTATGAAGTCAGCTGTGATGACAGTCGGCCGTGATTATTTGAATGTGCCGCGCTAATTTCGCGAAATATCGTGCACGTGGTAGAAAGATACAGGGGTGAATAGTGTCTAGTGTTTTTCGCACTTTGTGAGTTTAATACTGAATTTCAATGTTTTCTGATGCTGCCATCGTTATTTTCTCGGCTTTTTACATTAGAATTGATACTTTAAAACGCTGTAGCCGAAGTGTGCAACAGACCCATTGTCATCCAAAATTATGAAGATGAATTCAAATAGCAACTCTATATCTCAACTCGCTCAAAAGTTCGGCACGGGGAGGACGCCCGTTTTTGGGAGGGGGAAGTGGGGCTAGGACTATAAATGGGGCTATTGCACGCTTTTTCTATAAGCGATTTAATAGTCGATTATGGCGTAAAAACCTCGAAAAATAACGATGGCGGCACTAAAAACATCCAAAATCCACTCCTAAACTCAAGAAACGCAATTATTTGCGGGAGCGTAATGGTGGCCGAAGGCACTAACAATGGGAGATTCCCATCTGACAATTCTGAAACTCCATCAAGAAGTGACCAATAAGAGACTACTTTCATTTGACACCGGTGTCACTAGGTGTAGCGGCACCATTCATCGGATGTGGATCATCACTCTGATGACTAATAATTATTCTGTGAATCATCCTTGTCAACATAGAAAGAGCGCCGAAATTAAGATAGGAATCTCCCATTGTTAGTGCCTTCAGCCACCATTACGCTCGCGCAAATAACTGCGTTTATTGAGTTTAGGAGTGGATTTTGGAAGTTTTTAGTGCCGCCATCGTTATTTTTTGAGGTTTTTGCGCCTCAATCGACTATTAAATCGCTTACAGCAAAAGTGTGCAATAGCCCCATTGAAACCACCGGATGAATATTGGTCAAAACTGCAACTATTTATCTCAACTCAGTCAAAAGTTATACGGTGGTGCGGCATGGGTAAATGAGTGGGGAGGGGGGGGGGGGGTGGACTCCCCCAAAAAAATATCATCCAAAGTTATGAAGATTAATCCAAATAGCAACTTTACATCTCAACTCGTTCAAAAGTTAGGTGAAAAGTTTGGCGCGGGGGAAAGGAAATAAAAACCTCGGGAATAATGAATATTCGTCAAAAGGAATCTGCCGGAGTCGAATACTTACGCAGAGGAGAAACCAAGAAAGAGAGAGAGAATTAGAATGAAAGAGAATGAAGGGGAGGTAGCATACACAAACGGTCGGAACGACGGCGAAACCAAGCTCAACCATGCGCGAAGCGTTTTATTATAGACGAAAAGCAATAAACTTTGTTCAGTGACACACACTCTTGCAACTCGTACCCTGAGCTGCGACTGGTGTGCGAATGCCTACTGTTTAGTACGGGCTCCGGCATAGTCCGTCTATAAGAGATCATACGATTCAACGCAAAGTAAATAGCGGCAAAACGAGAATAACACATTGTCTTTAACGATGTAAAAACACAGTTTTAAAGAATGCTAGATGAGAAAAGAAAGGCGCGTATTAATTTCCGATTGAAATGGAGACTTGATCAGTGGCGACGCGTCGTAAGGGCTAGGGGGGCTTAAGCCCCCTCCCGCTTTTTCAGTAAGCCCGGGCTGATAAATTCAAAATTTTTATCTACCAATCTATAATATAAAAGCCCAAACATCGACGAGTGTCCTTATAAATAATACAATAAAGAGCTGCGATGATTAAATTACTTCTAATATATTTTTCTTGGTATACAGGGTGTTTCTAAAACTCATGTCATCCTTTCTACCACATATTTTTGAGGTCAAAATAAGACTTTTTCTTCCTATAAACATGTGTCCGAAAATGCCCCCCTTTTGAGCTACAGCCCCCGAAAGTTTTAAAAAATTGTTGGTTTTTTTGGTACATCGACCATACTTATGAACCAAATGTCATGAAAATCGGTGTCCCGAGGAACTTTTACGTGTAGAATCCATTAATGACCTCGAGAAATTCAGAAATGAGGTCTGACTGTATTTTTCAGGCAATCTTATAACTTCAACGACACAAATTTTATGCAACGGATTAGAAATTTGAAAAATAAAAACTGCAATCAGATGAAAAAACTCTTAAAAAGATATTTGGTCCTCTTTGTTTTGGTCGATACGACGCGTATTAAGCGAGATAATCGCTGCACAAGGTGGAAAAGTCAGCACTTTTACTGCAGCGGGCGGGCCGAAGTAGCAGCGGAGTTGCGGGTTGCATACTTACTGTCGCTCTTCATGGTAAAAGCGCAGACTTTTCCACCTTGTGCAGCGAATTTCTCGCTTAATACGCGTCGTATCGACCAAAACAAAGAGGACCAAATATCTTTTTAAGAGTTTTTTCATCTGATTGCAGTTTTTATTTTTCAAATTTCTAATCCGTTGCATAAAATTTGTGTCGTTGAAGGTATAAGATTGCCTGAAAAATACAGTCAGACCTCATTTCTGAATTTCTCGAGGTCATTAATGGATGCTTCACGTAAAAATACCTCGGGACACCAATTTTTATGACATTTGGTTCATAATTATGGTCGATATACCAAAAAAACCAACAATTTTTTAAAACTTTGGGGGCTGTAGCTCAAAAGGGGGGCATTTTCGGACACATGTTTGTAGGGAAAAAGAAGTCTTCTTTGGACCTCAAAAATACGTGGTAGAAAGGATGACGTAAGTTTTAGAAACACCGTGTATAACCTACAAGCAAAAAAATAAATAAATAAAAAAAAAAAAAAAGTCAAGTTCAAGCCCCCTTCTTCCACTTTTTAGACCCACGCACCGCCGCGCCCCCCCCCCCCCCATTATGTGTCAAAATGCACATTTAACTACCAAAAAGTCGAAAAATGAAGTACAGAGAAAGAGAAATCTGACAACGCTAGTCGACACTAGATAGTTTGGAGATAAGCTCTGCAAAATTTGAGCAACATTGGACATCTACTTACGAAATTATGGGCCTCCAAAAGTATGCACACACGTGACTCAGAATCTTGGCGTTTGAACGCTCGTAATACAGTGATGTAATCATTTCATCGTAACTTTTTTTATTTGTTGATCAAATCGATTTCTGTGACCAGTTGATTGATCTTGAAGATAAGGCGAATATTTTACATGACATTAATTTTACTTTAGGCCTTATCATTAGGTTTTCAGCTCGTGCTCAAAAACAGCGTTAATTTTAACGTGAAATTTTCTGAAAAGTCAAAACTAATGGACTGCCAACGTTTTTGTACGTATTTGTACGCTAAAATGACTCCAGTATGTTGTTTTCCACATCTTTATCTATCGATCCACTAAATATCTCATCCAATCTTGTCCCCATCTGAGAGTTGTGATTTTTCAAAGTATGCGTGTTCTGCGCTTAGATTTGATACAACGCAGCTGGTCACTATGGTACCGAATGCACATTTCACTCCAGTTTGACCTAACAACTGGTGGGAGATGTTGATTAGGGGGTTCTTTGGGCCGCTACTCACAAATTTGAAGTCCGTTTTTCAAAATTTTCAAATCCAAGATGGCGGCTTTATTGTAAGCAACGAAGTTTGACCAAAAACAGGTGGAAGTATTGTTTTACGGGTTCTTTGGGCCGCTGATCACTAATTTGGAGTCCGTTTTTCAAAATTTTCAAATCCGAGATGGCGGCTGTATAGTAAGCAATAAAAATAAAGTATTATTTAAATATGACTATTCTCCTCACGTCTTAAAGTTGCACGAAAAAGAAGAATAGGCTTTTAAAGAGAGTTCTTTTTACAGGATTCAGAATCCTCCCCCAATGAAAGAGTAAATATGGAAGACTAATCCCCTAAACCTCCCTAACCCCGTAAACTACACCTTCCACCTGTTTTATGGTCGAAATTCGTTGCTCACTTTGGAGCCGCCATCTAGGATTAGAAAATTTTGAAAAACGGACTCCAAATTCGTAATCAGCGGCCCAAAGAACCCGTAAAACAACATCTTCCACCTGGTTTTTGGTCAAAATTCGTTGCTCACCATATAGCCGCCATCTTGGATTTGAAAATTTTGAAAAAACGGACTCCAAATTCGTGATCAGCGGCCCAAAGAACCAACATAACGACACCTTCCGCTACATTTTTGGTCAATCTAGACGTTATGGTAGTTAAATGTGCATTCTGACACATAGTGCGCCCCTGGAGCTCATTTAATCATACAAGTAACGACTAAGATTTCGAGTTACTTCTATTTTTAAGAAATAGTGTTTTGATTCAATGAATCTTGAATAGCCTTCAATTTTTTTTTCAAAAATAACAAAGTTTTCTCTTCACAGGTAGCCATTAAAATTTGCGTTCATCTCACATGATATTAATCTTTCTTAAAATAAATGGCTTTAGTTTTAATTTTCATAAGGTTTGGCGACGCTGGTGTCGCTGTGCTGAAATTTTCTGGTGGGGAGGAAGCGATCGGAAGCCCGCTGAAGTGTTTATGTCGGTAGGGGTATCCGTATGATAGCTCGGAAAAATGAACGGCACGGGGGGACCGGTTAGGTACGAGAACGAGATACAAGGGTTGAGCTTTTAATAGGCTACAGCAGATGTTAATAATTATCCCAGCTTACCTTAGATCCGAGTGTGGACACAGGTCATTCAGCATGAAGTCCAGGTCGGAGGCCAGAGAGGTGAGGAGCTGAAACATTAAAACGAGTAGGTCTTAAAACATCCCATCTCAAACTCTCACATTATATGTATTTATAGCATCATTGCGCAAAGCGGACAAGATAATTAAAAATAACAACTGGCGGTACCGTCTGCGGTTTATGGTGATAAGTTTTGTAACCCCTCCGGCCCTTTCCCTTTTTTCTCCGTACCTCACATTGCTTGTTCGCGAATCCCCCACGCCGGGATGAAATTTTAGGGTTGAAACAGGAACTACATAGATGAATTACACTGTAGTCCTGGAGTGGATACAAAATTCCAATGTTAGGATCGAGAGCAGAAAGGATAGGTACAAGGAATGCGTAGCACCAATACGCCTAATGAGAGGGTGCAGAGTAGTGTTTTCGGGAAAAGATTGGAATAATTGCAACCACATACCTCCAGTTTTTGCCTCCGTAAATAGAATGGAACCACTAACAGTGACAGTCACAAATAAATATAAAGAAAATAAAATAACGTTCTTTCAAACAGGTCGGTGGGAATGAGGAATGATTATGTTAACTGTAATATACGTTAACCCTTTCAGGGCTAGTGGGACACATGTGTTCCACTTAACTTAACATGGGAGTCATTGGAATTTGAATGGACATTGTTGTGTGGCGCACTCCAGCGGCACAAAGGTGAACCGCATATCTGTAAAAGAACCGAACCGCATATCTGTAAAAGAACCGAACCGGACTCATCACGACCCGGTGTCGGAGTGATTAGCCATTTATAGCTTTAATAAAAGTTTTATATTATTCATCGTTAAGTTTTCGAGTTTTCATTTATCAAAATATATATTCTCCACTCTATCACAACATGGTAACAGCAGCCGTTGCTTTCGCGTTCGTGATTTGTTTCTAACTTGAACTTTGATTCTAACCTCAATAACCGTGCCGAAGGCAATGAGCTATAACTTTAGAGTGGCACATCAAGGAACGTTCCGCTGGTTCATTGTTGTCACCTAGGGCGCCGCCATCTTGCCGTAAAAACCGATTTTGAGGTTAAATTTTGTAGGTTGTTGAGGCGTCCCTATTTCCCCTGAATCAGGCGTCCGTGTTAAAAACGGGATGGGCATGAAATCTTAATGAGTAACCTGTCAATTTACTTTTTATTGTTTTTTAATTAAACATCCTAGCCGTAGCTGGCTTCCACTGTTTTTGTGGGATGGGAGAAAATGCCCGAGCCGAAGCTGGCTTCCACTGATGTGGGATGGGAGAAAAGTCCGACTTGCGGCTTCAGGACTCGCCTGGATGGTGGACCCGCAGATGCGGCTTTCAACAATAAACCTGAAATTGTTGAGTTTGAACCTGTACTATACCTTTTTGATGGTTGATTGAAGGTGGTCTTGATAAAGCAATCATATAATATGTAAAGTGAGAAGTTACAGGTTTGGGAGGTCGTGTAATTCAAATCATAACGCATCTTCAAAACTCAAAACGTTCTGGGGTCCGCAACTTAAAGGTTCTTCAAATAACTAAACTGAATATTTCATAAATCAACTGAACAGTCTTTGTGTAAATAACAACACAACTTAAAAGATCTCTTAAAAAGCATAACTCAAAAGAAAACGACTAAATAATAACAAAACAGGGGTCCGTAGATTGTTTATGCCATCTATCGGCGAAGCTCGCAACCTCGCGACTTGCGGAGCTTGCACGACGCGGGCGACGCGATCGACGCGACGGACGCGGAAGTTGAGTTGAGCCGCGCGCGCGCTCATAGGTAGTTTCCGGTTGTTCCGTAAACAAACTCGGGCATCGCCGGAAACGACTTGGAAACGACTAGAGCCCCTATATGTAGAGAGTTAAGACAAGTGAAACCATGGGCGCCGCCATTGGATGCGATTTTGCACATTTGTTTACATTCTGAGGGCCGTTGTTGTGATTTCGTCCACTGCAAAGATTATAGTGCTGCTGAGTTTCTAACGATGTAATCTTTCACTGACTTTGGGGATCGACATCTATTTACGCTTTGAAAGATTCTTTTGGGATTTATAGACATTCTTGAGGCGTATCATGATTTAAATTAACTGCAGATTCGTCGAAAATTAACTCTTTATCCGCAAAAAAACCGTTGGTTAACAACTGCGATTGTAAACAATAGTGCAAAATCGCATCCAATGGCGGCATCCGTAGAGCTTAAAACTCATCGACCAATCAGAAGTTGACTACCCTCTTGTCTTAACTCTCTACGTATATGGACTCTAGAAACGACCTACAAAACTTAACCTCAAACCTTGGAATCTGCCGTCCAAATTCCGCTTTTTCCCTGAATTCCTTCTACCCTGTGTGGCACAAGGTAGACCAATCCGCTGCCACTCTAAAGTTATTCGTCTTTTTCAATAATCAAGTCCCAAATGTGCTATAATTGACTGTGCAAGCTATTCCTAATATCAAGTTTCACCGGTTGTTTGAAAGTGTAATCACCAACCATCACTTTGGTACAACCTGGAGTCTGTTTGTTTCAGCTGAACTCCCAAGTCATCGAATACTCACTCTCAACCAAAAGTCTTTCTAAAGCGAACGAAGATCTAGTAGCTGCAAACTTTCTCCTTGCTGTTTTCTAGTCGTGATGATCAGCTGGTAATTCCTAAAGTGATCGGTGAGTTGTTTATATTCACAAACTGTTCGTTGGGTGTCCGTTTTACAGCATGGCAGCCCAAAATGAAATTAAAGTACTGATTTATAACGGAAAAGATGACACAACTTGGAAGTTTTGCATCAATCTTTTGCTAACAAGGGGATGGTACGAAGGCGGACCCGAGTTTCGCGACCAAATTTTCAGGATCGATAGTTCATAAGATTCTAAACTTCACATATTTCGCCGTTTTTGCTAATGGGCCCCAGGGGCCGAGAAAAAAGGGACCACGCGCGTCACCTTAAATAGTCCCCGCTAACCCCAAACTCTCAATAAGCGCTGAGTGGCCGAGTGAATAGGGGCGCCGTCCGGCGTTTCAGAAGGTTGCAGGTTCGAATCTCGCCTCTGCCCCTAAATTTTTTGCAAGTACTTTTGCATACTTTTAGTTTGTTCTTCAACAAACTAATTATTTCACCGTTTGTATAACTCCTTACTGATCCTGAAAACATTAAATGTACACAAACTAAACATTTAAACAAAATAAACTTTTCATTGAGATCTCACGTCAGTAAGTATAAAAATATCTGCATATCTTTTTTTTCTTCAGGAGGTCCAATTGCATCCCCAAGGTATCGATACTTTTGCGTAGGTTTAAATGGAAAATTAGCATGGTTGTCAAATTGCACGAGCCGCAACTGCTGCTCTGTATTCGTAACAGTGATGCGAGCACAAAAGAAGTAGCACACGTATAGTACAATAAACATGCATCAATAATCCACTTATCTAGATTGTAAAGGGTGGAGGGTAACAAAACAAACAAACAAACATACAAAACACGACAGAAAAAATAATAATAATAATGAAAAAAAAGATAGGCAGATATTTTTATACTTACTGACGTGAGATCCCAATGAAAAGTTTATTTTGTTTAAATGTTTAGTTTGTGTACATTTAATGTTTTCAGGATCATTAAGGAGTTATACAAACGGTAAAATAATCAGTTTGTTGAAGAACAAACTAAAAGCATGCAAAAGTACTTGCAAAAAATTTAGGGGCAGAGGCGAGATTCGAACCTGCAACCTTCTGAAACGCCGGACGGCGCCCCTATCCACTCGGCCATTTAGCGCTAGTTAATAGAGCAGGGTTAGCGGAGACTATTTAGGGTGACGCGCATGGTCCCTTTTTTTCTCGGCCCCTGGGGCCCATTAGCAAAAACGGCGAAATATGTGAAGTTTAGAATCTTATGAACTATCGATCCTGAAAATTTGGTCGCGAAACTCGGGTCCGCCTTCGTACCATCCCCTTGTAAGATTTAAGGAGTGCTCCAAAGTTGTTGCTGTCGAAGAAAAGCCAGCAGATATTGCAGAAAATGAGTGGCAGAAAATATGGAGCTGAAAGCTCAAAATGATATAGTTAGTGCTGTATCTGAAACACAATTTCAGCTTATCGGCTATGCTAGCTAAATTTGATCAATTGTATCAAGTGCATAATACTGCTCTAAGGCTAAATGCCAAAAGAAAGTTGAACGAGTTAAAGCTCATGGACAGTCAAAACCCTTCTAAGTTTTTCGAAAAGTTTGATACATCGCTGCCAAATGGCATGCTACGCCCCTGTGGACAACCGGACATTGAGAAGAAAAGAAAAAACTACGTACTTATTGGATTCATTAAATTGAACATAGGTACGATTTTACCCACTATTTACGCAAAGGATGCGAAAAAGAGTCAGCATTGATCATGAAAATCGCTGCTATGTGAGTTTATGGCGTTACACATACTGTGAAGCGTCGCGTCGGTGTAGGTGTGCGAGGCGCGCGTCGGGCGCGACCCCATCAACTTTGAAGCGCTGTAGCGCAATAACAAAACATTTCCCTGGAACGCGGTTTGCGCCATTTGATAGCTTATTTCTTTAGCTTTCTTGGCGGAAATTATTAGAACAGATTCGTTTTGTCCCTCTATTCATTACAGCCCAAAATTCTTTTTTTTTTTCATTTTAAAAAAGTAGAAAAATGGGCATATTTTGAGAAAAAATCAATGAAAACGCAAAACCATGCATATGCAAATGTAGAACTCTTCATTTTCTATCTTTGCACGCAAGCCGCATCTCAATATCTTGTTTCGTTCAAAAGTTATGGGTGAATGAAGGTTCTGACTTTGACCCCCCGCTCACAGGTGACGTTCAGCAAAAAGCTGGCCATCTCCGTGCTCCTGAGATGTACCTCTATCACATACTAAAAGCCGGTGAAAATCCGTCATGGGCCAATTTTGCCCAGTTTGAATAAGGTCCTTTCTCCGTATCATATTCTTAAGAATCAGGTACAATTTGAATTAACTATTAGGGGTCAGTGACCCCTAATAGTTAATTAATTAACGGTGGGTGACCCCTGGGGTCACCCACCGTTACCCCAGCTTACAGCACAGGAATTGCGGAAAGCTCTGTCTCAAGTTTATGACTTGAATGTACAGGTGCGTGATGACGCATTAAGGGTGATTAACCCACAGGAAGAGTGTGAATAGTGTGATCTCAGTTAATTGAAATCCTTAGTCAAAAAATTTAAGACTATAAAGCAGCCAGTGCTTTGGGCGGTTCCCTTCAAATAATTGATCAGCTCAAACATGTCCACAACCTTGTTTCTGTGGCACTCCGAGGACTGGCGGTCCAGGAGCTCGACGAAACATTGGAAGGCAAACATATAAAAATAGAGGCGTTGTTAACCGATTTCCAGAACCATTTAATTGAGGATCCCCATATGACCCAAATGGGCCTCGTAGACCTTGCCCATGTCGCGGTGGGTTCCGGATCCATCAGCCGTCACGAGTCCAACGTTAGCAGTGTCCATTCCAATCAAAATGCTGGTGTTCAGGGGCAATTAGAGAATGTCGCTGATCAATCAGCTCAGTTGGTAGTCAATGATCAAGTTATGACCAATAATCAGGGTGTAAAACAAGTCGGGAATGCAGCAAATCAGGTTCAGAACCACAAAAACCCAGTTTTAAACAAAACGGAAAATGAAAAACCCACATCTAGTCATGATAATTTCCTAGTAAAAAAATCCGTGGGCACTTTGCCTTGGGTGCAATTTGACGAGGTTTAAAGTTTGAGGAAACGAATCAAAACATGGTTGTTATAAATGAAAACAGAGAATCGGTTTATTCGTTACATTCCATAGTGAGTGTTCGTCTCGGACTAGCTTCTAATGCGAAGCAGTGCAAAATACATATAATGAACAACGTTGCCACATAGACTGAGTTGCGGAAAAATCATGAAATAAGTTGAATTCTTCATACGCCGCTTTGATTTTGCAGCAACAAAAAAAAAATTTGACAAGAAACGCCGCTTTGATTCAAATGTTGAGGAAAAATTATAATTTGGAGAGTAAATAAAATTGTGGCTTTTGCACAAACTTAGTCTAGTCTTTTTATACTAAGCATCACTAAATCTAGTCAGATTAAATGCATATGAAATTGTGACTTTTGCACAAACTTAATCTAGTCTTCTTATACTAAGCATCACTAAATCTAATCAGATTAAATGCATATGAAATTATCATCTTATTTGAACTTGTATAAAAATTAGAAAAAATTAGAGAAAAATAACTGCATGAAGTGCAAAAAAGCTTAATTGCATTTTATAATAATTTGAAAGTTCATACTCTCAGCAAAGCAAAATTAAGTAGAAAACAATATTAATGAAAGAAGAAATAAAAAATGTCTGAAGGACATCTACTGAAGTATCTTCGATCTAAAGCCATTGAATTTCTCAAATGTCAACGGTTTTGTAAACATGTAGGCTATTTGAGCATGAGTTGGAATGTATTTTATTCCAATTTGATTTTCCTTTATTTTTTCAGACATAAAATGGAATCTGACGTCGATGTGTTTCGATCGCTTGTTCAGAATCCCATTCTTTATTAGGTCAATAGTACCTTGGTTGTCTTCAAAAATTGTGGCTTTTATTTTCTTTTCACACCAAGACGCTGTGATTGTCAAACCAGTTAAGTCCTCAATAAATGCCTTTATATAAATCAAAATTTTAACGCACGTACATGCACTGATGAATTCGGCTTCGCAGCTCGAAGTCGCTGTGATAGGTTGTTTTTGCGTACCACAAGCTATAGGACCACCTTTAAAAATTATTACCCAACCACTTGTACTTTTACGATCTTGAATGTCACCAAGATAGTCGCTGTCACAATATGCTTGCAAGTCACATTTTTCGATAGAACCGTCATACTTAATCGAAGTTGCCTTGATGCCATTTAAATAACGTAGGATTCTTTTTACTCGAGTGACATCAAAATTAGTAGGGTTTTGCATGAAACGACTTACAATATTAACTGCGTAAGTGATATCAGGTCTAGTCTTGGCAGATAAATAAAGCAGACCACCCACCGCCTGTTTATAGGGAAAGTCAATGTTATTATTTTCTTCGACAGGTCTTTCTCCACTTACCGCGGGGGTGTCCACAGATTTACATTTGTTCATGGCAAATTTTTCGAGAATTTCATTAACAAATCTCACTTGAGAAATTTGTAAGCCATTTTCATCCTTCGTTATCTCTAGGCCTAAAAATTCTGTAGGACTGTCATTTACTGTTATCTTGAAAGCTTGTTGCAACTTATTTATTAACTCCTCAGCTCTCTTTTTATTCTTAAAAATCAAAACTCCATCATCAACATGTATTGCCAAAATTACATCGCCATCATTACTGACAAACACACATCTCTCACCAATTACGGCTCTTAGCCCAAGTTTAGTCAAAATATTAGTAAATTTGGCATTCCATTGCCTTGAAGCCTGCCTTAGGCCATATAAAGATTTTTGTAACTCACAAATCATATCTGTTTTGGCGTAACCTTGTGGCAAATACATAAAGATTTTTTCATCCCATTCACCATACAAAAATGCAGTTTTGACATCAAAAGTAATCAAATTATAATTATCATCACTGGCCATTGCCAGAATTATCCTTAAGGCTTCATTGCTTACCACAGGACTGTAAGTCTCATCAAAATTTTCACCAAAAACTTGTTCGTCTCCTCTCACAACTAAACGTGCTTTATGTTTACCTGAATTTTTTACACAGAATTCCCAAGCATTTTTAAGAATTTTCGTCCCTTTAGCCCTTGACTTGGGCACCAAATTCCAAGTTTTGTTTTCATCCAACGATCTTTTCTCCTCTTCAATTGCCTCCTTCCACAAGTGTGCGTCCGGCCCATTGATAGCATCATTGAAAGTGAGAAAGGCTGTATGATCGAATCGAGCTGGCTCACCCCGAACACGTTCCGGATATCTTCTCTCTCCGTCTTGAACAAGGATGGTGTCATTGCCATCTGATTGCCCCTCCTCTCCCTCACTAGGCTCGTACAAACTTCCAGATACATCAAGAGTCAGAGTTTCGTTGTGACTCTCGTCACTTAGTGCAAATTCTTCTTCTTCTTCATCGTCATTTTCATTATGCACCTCTTCTTGCTCGTTCGCTTCTGATGCTGTGTCATCAGATTCCGAGTCTGCAAATTCTTGGATCATCGGCATGGAGTCAGCTTGCATACTATTTTCTTGACCAGGAAAATTGCGTCTAAAAATTACTTCACGAGACACAATTATTCTTCGGTCTTCTTGATCCCAAAGGCGATACGCCATAGACGCATATCCCATGAAAACATATTTTTTAGATCTTTCGTCGAGTTTTTTTTACATGAGTCAGAGTTTTGACCCATGCTTCACATCCAAATATTTGTAGATATTTGAGATTTGGCTTGCGTTGATTCCAGATTTCATATGGCGTTTTGTCACTATCAAATCTGGGGGACCTATTAGTCACGTATGCTGCAATATACATTGCTCCTCCCCAGGATTCTTTATTCACGGACGACGCAATTAACATAGTGCGCGCTTTTTCCATCAGCGTTCTCATACCGCGTTCCGCCTTGCCGTTCAGCTGGGGGGTGTAAGGGAAGGTATGCTCCAATTTCAAGCCACGATTCGCACACCACTCTTGCACTGCCGTGCTAAGGAAGAACGCCGTAAAGGCCAAAAATAAAAAAATTGAGTTAGACACGGAAATCTACTATTTTTGACATGCACTTTCACGTGGTGAAATCAGAATTCACTTATCTCCATTAGTTTCTGAGATATAGAGGGGCTCTCTGCCGTAAGTACGCTGAAAACAGTACCTTTACTCAGGAAAAACGCCGTAAGCGCCAGGTACTCGGGCAGAATGCAGTATCTCCAGCCGAGCGGAGTGGAGATGCGGCGTTCTACCTGTGTATCGGGCTCTTCCTCGGCGACCCTTTACACAACAATGCATGCCCCGCCAGACGGGGGAAAAGCCGTATGTCCATCCTTGGGTCCATGTAATTTGGGCGACGGTCAGTTTCTCGCGAGGAAAAGAAGGGTCAGTGCAACCCTTTTTCAGGTGCGCCGGACAAGTGCCGAGCACATCGCCCTGCGGAGATCAGTTCAAGTCAGGGGCTCCCAATTACGTGAAAACTGATGGAGCAAAATCTACGGAACATGGTGTTCCGCGTACTTACCTTTCTTAATTATGATTTAATTTTATTCGAGGACCACTAAACAGCTACCATAGGGCATAAATAACAAACAAATAACTGCGGTTACTCGAATCATTGTAATCTATTAATAACCGAACCTTACCTAACAGTAACCTTACCTAACAGTAACCTAACCTCACAGGTTCCTTGTCCGTTTGGCTGTTCCTCCTACTTAACCAATATTCCAGTGAGGTTAGGTTAGGTCAGGTTCGGTTATTGATAGATTACGATAATTGCTCAAAACATGCTACGGCAGTAAAGAAAATGTACTAATCAAACTGTTATTTTTTGCGTTTCCGCAGTTATTTTCTTGTTATTTATGCCCCAAGGAAGCCTTTCAGTGGTGCTTAAATTAAAGTAAATCATAATTGAGGAAAGTGAGTGCAGTAAATAATTATCATTTGGGTTGATGCATGTCCTTGTAATCCTTTCATCAGACACGCATCATGATGCGGTTAAATTTTGGGGACCACTTAATCAGGGATTGAGCGCGCTACCTGGATGAGGAGCTAGTCGCACAGTACTCCTCGGCCGAGTGGGACCTTTTTCGCCACTGCAGAGATTGGCCGTCGCCCAAATTACAGAGAGCCCCATCCTTCCTTCGATCTTTTGTTGTTTGGAGCAAAAATATTTGACTCGGCACCCTTTTACAATGATCAAAAATCAAGTGAAGATACATATAATCGATTTATGCACAAAAACGTGCCAATATCGAAACCGGTTGGGAGGGCCATGCCTTTAACTTTGAACGCGTTTTACTCGATTTCATGTGCAGTGGAGATACGGCGTTCTTCCTTAGCACGGCAGTGCAGCTCACCGGATGCATTTTCTCCGGCGTTGTCATATCTCAGCGTTGCTACCCGCAAATTATGCTTATTTTCCGCGCTTAACACGTAATTCTTCAAAGCACTAAAAAAATCTGATTTATTCTTTAGCAAAAACACACTGAAATGTCCCGAAAAATCATCATGTATCTGCGCATAGTAATAAGTAGGTGGTTCGATTCTACCCGACAAATCCGCGTGAATTAATTCGAGTAAACGAGACGTACGCACGCGTTTGCTCGGAAACGGCAATTTTGCATGTTTTCCTTTAATGTACGGAACACAATCATATTTATCGAGAGAAGCCTCGGCTGGAGATAAAGTCATACCGCGACATAATTTAACGAGCTTTTTAACCTTTCTCGCACCAAGATAACCTAATTTTTCGTGCCAATCATAGTGATTTTTCACTGTTTGGTCTGCGACAAACGAACAATTCATTTCCCGAAAATTCCCGTTTTTTACAGCAAATAAACCGTTTTCAAGTTGCCAACCCGTAAGAATCACTTTTTCATCCTTCTCGACCGTCACTTTATCTTCCGAGAAGAATATTTTTCCACCATTTCGCACTATCACGTTTATCGAAATCAAATTTTTGCTTAACTTCGGAACATACAATACATCGTTAAGCACGCAATTTTCGAACTCAACTTGCCCGCACTTAATTGCGCGAATAGAGGTGCCCGCTTTAGCCACCGAAATCTCTGTGGTATCTTCTTTCCACTTCTGTAGCAAAGATTGATCATTAGTCATGTGGTTAGTCGTTCCAGAATCTAAAATCCAAATATCTGCATCCATTTTTGTGGAATCTACTTCTGCCTCAGGATCGGACAACAGTGAGAAAACTTCAGTGAGAAAACTAACTTTGGGCTCATTGGATTTCTTCTTGTCATTGTTCCCTTTTTGTTTGAAGCACATTGTATTTGTGTGGTTATTCATTTTACAGTGAGAACACCACTTTTTCTTTTTCTCCTTGCATGATTTGGAAAAATGCCCAAACTCACCGCAATTATGGCATTTGCCATTTTTATTGCTAGCTTCAAACACGCCACACTTTCTTCAGCTTTACTAGTACCTGCCATTCTTTCATCCTCAGAGAAAAGTCTATTTTTGAGATTTTCAAGCGTACGATCTTTTTTTGCTGTTGACTCCCACGCAGTTTTGAAATAATTTAATTTTTCCGGGAGCGTAGCTAAAATTTTACTTGTTAAGACATCCTCAGTGACAGTACTATCTACTAGCTTTAGGCGTGCATACACACTTTCCAATGTTGCAATGTGAACAATGAGGGGCAATTTTTTCTCATACCTTATTTCAAAAAATTCCTGCAGAATCTCACACTTGCTTTCGCCTTCCTTCTTCATGAACAGAGAATTTCACCAAAAAACTTTTCGCTTAAAAGCTCAGAGTTACTGCTCGGCCAAGTCGGAAAACTTCACGTTCTGATTTTTCTCCCAAAGAAGCTGATATCCGAACGCCAAGTCAAGATTTCCTTCCTTCATCTCTCTCTCTCTCTCTCTGCCTCTTTCTCTGTGGCAGGAACAGTTAGAACGCCAATAGCTCTGTTTCGGCGTTCAAAGATAGTGATATCATAGAACGCCAAGTCTGGGTTTCTTTTTTACGTAAAACTAGACATAATTATTCCATGCATCCAAAATTGCATACCCGCTCCAATGAAGGTGTCACTATAATCCAACTCAACAAAACTCCTTGGAGTTATGCAATGTGAGTAACAGCGAGTTAACAAGGAAAACCTTAAATCAATGAAAAGAATATTTGGAAAAGAAAGTTCAAAAAGAAGACGAAAAGAAAGAAAGGGAAAGAAAACTTGGGCCCGTGACCCAGTTGCTTTACACTCAAATGCATCGATTCATCAATTCAACTCTTCTGAATTCCTCTGCTTTTCCGTAAAAAGTCACGGGCTCAAGTCTTCTTTCCCTTTCTTTCTTTTCATTTTTGTCTTCTTTTTGAACTTTCTTTTCCAAATATTTTCTTTTCATTGATTTAAGGTTTTCCTTGTTAACTCGCTGTTACTCACATTGCATAACTCCAAGGAGTTTTGTTGAGTTGGATTATAGTGACACCTTCATTGGAGCGGGTATGCAATTTTGGATGCATGGAATAATTATGTCTAGTTTTACGTAAAAAAGAAACCCAGACTTGGCGTTCTATGATATCACTATCTTTGAACGCCGAAACAGAGCTATTGGCGTTCTAACTGTTCCTGCCACAGAGAAAGAGGCAGAGAGAGAGAGAGAGAGATGAAGGAAGGAAATCTTGACTTGGCGTTCGGATATCAGCTTCTTTGGGAGAAAAATCAGAACGTGAAGTTTTCCGACTTGGCCGAGCAGTAACTCTGAGCTTTTAAGCGAAAAGTTTTTTGGTGAAAATATCAAAAGTTTTGAAGATAAAAACTGCTAATGATCATAGGGATAGTTCGAAGATTATGTAGCTTAGAATCAGGAAAATCTGTCTTATCCATTTTCTTCCCTTCATTTAGATGGTATAAGCTTTCATCAGATTTCATCAATATTAATATGCACTCAAGCAATTTATCTTTGGGTAAAACAAAAACAAAAACCAAAAGGTGAATCAGAAGAGCAGTGATACCTATGGTTTCCATTCAAAAGGAACATAGAAGAATGAATGATGTTTCTGACTCCACACTTGCCTAACTGTATTCTTAAGTAGGTACCTAGCACATTATAGCTCATAATTTATTTGGTCTCAGTAGCCTGAATCTTATTTCACTGTTAAAATACCAGCTTTTAAAAATGTTTTTAATTTCAATGTACAGCATTTGGTATTTATCCTGACAGGGAAATAAACTTCAACTAAACCTAAAAATAGAATTCTTTAAAAATGAGACTGAACAATTTTTCTTCAAATTAAGTACTTAATTTCTCATTTTATTTCAATATAGCACAGTAGAATTCTTTCTTTTCATCCAGTTATTTTCTTACTCAATCCTTGAATTCAGCGTGACAGCTTCCAAGCATAAAGTTTAGAAAATTACAACATTCATTGGATTAATTAAGTAGACCCCCCCCCCGCCTCCTCCTTTTCTTTAATTTTCTTTCATTTTAATAATGACTCATTTTTAACTGAGACAACATTCTTTACCTCAACCTAGAAATCTACAAAAATTTAAACATTAGGACCACTTTTCCCTTACTTACCTACCGATATTTACTATGATTACAGTGATTAGTGTACAGTCGGAAAATTAAATAATGATAAGTTGACTCCTTGGATTTTGACTCCGGTGAGCCAGCCGCAGTACTTAAATGCATTGGGACAAGTTTTGCGGGTAGCCTAAGTAACTGCATCAAAAGAGTCGACTGACATTATTAAATTTATCAACTGTGCAGTTGTTTTCTGCAAAAATCAAGTGTCATTGAGAAACTGAATAGATAATAGAAAGTATCGCCTTTACATCGGAGCGGTTAAAGTCAATTGTGGCACTTTATTAATTTTGCACAAACGCTTTTTATTTATTCTTGAGGAGTTATTCATTGCTTTAGAAGAAATTACATTTTAATGCGGGTACCTTAATGACCCGACAATATTTGTTGAGTGAGCTGCACTAAAACATACTCAACAGGTGGAGATCTTGAAGTCAAAGACCCTTTATAACTCTCTGCTCAAGCACCAGGTAGAGTGGACCAAACAAAATGAATTTCTAACAATGAAATCTTATGGATGTAAACCCTTGAGATGTGAGATTTGATGTACCTACTTATCTGAGTTTCATAGACAGCAAAGGACTAACCTCTCTGCCTCTCTCTATGCTGATTTACTGGGAAAAATGAGACGACCCATAAATAGCTTAGTCATTTGTCTCACCCTCTTAAAACAATAAAGATTGACAAACAAATGCTGTGGGAGAGTGCCTTGCAAACAGTCTTATGATGTGGGTATAGGTAAATATTATTGTTTGTGGACATTTAAATTACTTTGCGTTGAACATTTCTCAAAGTGTAACCGCAGTAAATGTAAGCAAGTGTCAGCGCATAAACCCTGAGAGTTGTCAGATGCTAAACAATTTGAAAAGACCTCTACTCAGTGGCGTCGCATAGAATCTAGCAATACTGCATTTCATTCATTTAAATCCATGCAAAATATCACTTTGAGGGAGTGCATTATGCGAGTCCTACACTCCAGCTTCTTCAATACATCTAAATGGATAAAATGCAGCATTGCCAGATTGCAGACAACCCTAACTGCCTCTGCATATTAAAGGTTGGAAATCACCACTTGCAATTAAATTAAATAAACTCATAAGTTAAATAACTTGCAGTTTGAGGAGAATGCCTCAGATTGTAACAACAATTTCTGTTTCAAATACCAATCTTTGGTAAGCAGGGTGATTGACAAGGCGCACTAGCAAACGCAAGTATTTCTACAGCTAAGAATGCAAACGGAGCGCATAATGTTACTTTGAATCCCTGAGAATTTGCAACGAATCGTAAAAGTCACAACTTTTGTGTTTGGTAATATGCACACTCATGAACTCAGTTTCTGGACTTACTTCGGCAGACCAAATTTACATGTGCGAGTTGCACTAAAATATTTAAAAGTCTACCCAGGGTGAGAGCCACAGCGAGAAATGCTTGCTGCCTGCAGATTGCCCGTGGAGTTGTTTTCCCTAGTTCTTACAGTGGTAACTAAGGCTCCAGAACTTTAAGCATCAAATGATTCTGAGTGAGACTTTTACAATTTTTTACAATTTACAAACTAACTGATGAACTAAAAAGCAGGCTTTCTGGAAACTATCAAATTAATACTTGTTACTTACTTGCAATAAACTTTGTTTACCATCTCTGGGGTCTGATTGCTATCCAGCAGGCTGATCATAAACAATTGTACAGTGATGCTATTGAGTCAATGATCGCAAACGCATTATTCTTCTGGGTGATGTTATTGCGTTAGGTTTCATTCCGATAGAGACCCTTTCATCTCTGCGGAAATTCGCTGATGACTCCGAAGCTATCCGAGAATTTCCGCAGAGATGGGATGGTTTCTATCAGAATCATACCACCCATGAGATAACAAGTACTTGGTCATTGACTCAATGGCGTTACGGTACAATAATTTATAATCAGCCTGCTGAAGGTTTATCTCACAGCGAATGAATTTCTTAAAACTTACTTACGTTTTCTCTGTAGCAGCATAAGCTTAGAGCAAATTGCTAACGGATGTAATACTATGAATAGTTTAAAATTGATAACCGCTTGGACTAGAAAGACACGACATATAATAAAAAAACCCAGACCAAAAAGTACCTTGCAGAATTTTTTTCAAAGAATAACACATTGAAAGCACTGCACACTTGGCCTAGGTAGTCATGACTCGTGAACTACCTAGGTATGTCTCGCAGAGCTTTAAGTTTAATGACTCCTTCGACACTTTCATGAGTGATAAAACTGTGGTGGGTACCCTATATTTCATAAAGCAAGAGGTGAGACTGTCAATCAATGATAATACCTAAGTTATTGTCATAGCCGGAGTGAGCGGAAAATGTAAACGATCAATCAGACATTTTATTTTCTGGAACAATCTGTTTCTAACTCTCACAAGACGAAACGAGGATGGATTGAAGTTACCAAGAGAGGAGTATAACTCTAAAAAGGAAAATGTTGGTCTCCGCTAACCAACAGGGTTCCTTCGAAGAGAGGGTGACTAGTCAGAAGATAAAAAACACACACTCTTTCAATAGACTTCAGCAATGTTTCGGGGAATCAAAACAAGAGTGAAATTAAACGTTTATTTGCTTCGAAAGAATGAAAGAACAGAATTAGACTTAACAACTGTGAGACATGCCCGAAATAAATGATGATTGCGAGTTTGAGTTGAGAGCTGCAATATAACTAATATAAGTACATAACCTAACTTTACCTAACAATCGTTGCAAACAACAAACCAAGTCCTACCCGCCATCTTTGAAATTTGCGATCTGGCTTTTCTCAACCTGACATCCGTTTTTTACCGATAACTTTCTTATTTGGCAATGAAATCGAGCCTACTTGGCAAAAGCACGTTCCTTGAATTTCAAGGATTGCATCCGTACCAACGATTCTTAATTACAAGCCATGGTCATTGCTGTAGCCTTGGCTAAAGAATGGTCTTAAAAACAGCAAATTTCGACGGTTATTTCGTTTTATCTCCCTTAATACTTATCGAAATAGATTTTCCTTCAAAAGCGAGCATCCTGACGACAAGCCGGTTCTTTTGGTACCAAGCATTTAATGTTTCGTGCAGTAGTACCCTGGATAATGATGTCAGAATGTGGAGTACCGCGAGATGCCATTCTTGAGCGATTTACCCTAATAAATAAGGGTTTTTGGACGATTTCTCTTCCAAATGTAACTAATAAGAAAATTCCTTCGGTTACGCACTGCTTCATGACATGCGGATTCCGAATATATACAACACTTGAGGGTTTTGTTCTACGGTTTACTCGGAAACCGTGTCAAACCGGCCGAATTTCCATGAAATGCCATGAAATGAGCTGATGCGTGAATAATAAGTGTTCACGGTGCTCTCCCAGGTTGCGTTTTCTGACTTGGCCTGGGCGGCTACCGCCACTTATGATTTATTTTGGTCCACATTTCTAACGCCGACGTACAAGACATTATGTGAACCATCAGAGCTGACAGCAGGGATGATGAGATGAGTCTTTGCCCAATTCCATCACGCTTCTTCCATTCTTCCTGTTCTTTTACGGTATTCTCACCAGTAGGCAATTTTCTTTTGCCCGTGGTAATCTCCCATGCCACATGCTATTTTAGATCAATTGTAACATGGAAAAGCCATTGATGATAGTTTAACATATCCTTTAATTTAACCACTGGCGCATTTATCATCATTTTAGATTCCATGATGAAATATTTTATTTTCTTTCTTCGTAGAAAGCAAAAAGAACAGGCAAAAATTTTTTTTTTTTTTATTTCCGGTCAAGGAAAAAAGGTACGAAAAACTTCATCTTATTTTCCGTTAGGAAAAAAATTTTATACCCAGTTCGGATATAGAAAAATTTATCACAATATGTGAGTGTTCAATTTGTTCATACCGTACGCCTAATAGCGGGAATTTCTGACTTCATTTTCTTGCACTTGCGTAGAATATAAAATATCACCAACGTTAAAGCGAGAAGAAAAATTAACACATAAAGAATCACATCATTCACGTCCAAGTCATTTGCTATCGTAATTTCATTAGTTGACGTGAACCAACCCATTTTGAGAACAAAAAGAATAAAAGACCGATGAATAATTTCGCGACTTTTCACTTAGAGAACACTCACGTTTCGTCGAAAAAACACGAATAATTTCAAATTCCCGGCCGCACATCTTAACCGAGAAAAATTGCACAATACGAAAACATCTGAGCTGCCATAACCTGACGAGGTTTAAAGTTTGGGGAAACAAATCAAAACATGGTTGTTTTAAATGAAAACAGAGAATCGGTTTATTCGCGACATTCCATAGTGAGTGTTCGTCTCGGACTAGCTTCTCGGAATGCGAAGCAGTGCAAAATACATATAATGAACAACGTTGCCACATAGACTGAGTTGCGGAAAAATCATGAAATAAGTTGAATTCTTCACACAATTGAAAGAGTGGTGAAAGAATTAAAGCACACCGACGGGTGAAACGCTCATGATTTGGTCAATCTTTTACGCAAAATGATAGAACTGCAGCATCGCTCAGAGGTGTCACATCTGATGATTTTTGAATTAGTCGCCCCGTTTACCCTTGGTCCGTTGTTGGTCTACGTGAGGGAGGCAATGGCCGGGGGGTATAATTTCCATACATTTCAAACATTAGTTTTAAATGCGTTGGTGCCAGATCTTTTAAAACAACGTTTGGAATCTATCTATTTTAAACTTTTCCAAAAACCTTTCGAGCCATTGTCTACCTTCGCATCTGAAATTAAAATTGCATCTAAGACTTTAATGTTACCATATACAGAGTCACAAATCGTGGATCAGGTTTTGGCTCACATGTCGCCAGAGGACAAAGCTCTGTTGGCACATGAGACCAAGCCACAAACGTTTGTTGAATTGAGCTGTTTCTGTGTCAAAGCTCAGAACTGTTAAGAAACATGCGTTTAAATGTCGCGCCTTCTCAATAAGCAACGTTGCGCTACGCAACGTTCAACAGATCATCATCAGCTGTTTCAAGCTTGTCTTATTATAAGTTGTTAACCTCTTCTTGACTGATATAACTGCGTGTGAACATCTCCGGTACATATATTTTATTTAATAAAATGTGACGTTTATAACTCTGAAACTAATCGTCGGTTATCATTAATTTATTAATCCCAACATGGTAGCAGTCCGTGGGTGAAATTTAAAAGTTATTTTTTTAAAAAAAAAAGTCGTAAGTACTCGTACCTCGCTCGTACCGCGGCGTGCTCGCGTGTTCGTGAAAAAAACCTCGTGCCTATTTCAACATGGATTCATCTAGTAACGATAGAATCAATAAGATTCCTGTCTTTGATGGTAACAATTTCTCCAAGTGGAGATTTCGACTAGTGCTACTAATGGAGATGCACGAATGTGCCGACGCTATAAATCTTGACACCAAGCCGGCTGATACCTCAGAAAATGACTGGAAGAAAAAGGAGGTAAAAGCTAAAAACGTCATTGTCTCGAGCGTCTCCAACAAGCAACTTGAGCTCATTTTAGCAGAAACAAGTGCAAAAAAAATGCTCGCCAAACTTGGAAACACTTACGCTCAAAAAGGTGCGGACAGTAAACTATCTTGCAAGAAACGACTCCTCGAACTAAAAATGTCTCATGGAGAAAATCCGATAACTTTCTTCAACAAATTCGAAAAATGTCTCAACGAATTGCAAGATGCAGGTGAAAAAGTTACAGAAGAAGAAAGAATTCAGTATTTACTTCTTAGTCTCCCAAGTAGTTTATCACATGTCATTGATTTACTCGATGCATTACCAGCGCAAAACAGAACAATTGAATACATCGAAACCAAAATTATCTCAATCTGGGAGAGGAAGAAAGGTGAAAAAAATGTCTCAGACAGCGAACAACCAAATGCTTTTAGTTCAAGCAGAGGAAGAAACAACTTCAATCAAAGGCGTGGCAACTTCAACCAAAGAAATGGAAACTCTAATCGAAGAGGCAACTTCAATAGACGCTTCAACTTTAATCCAAATTACAGAGGTAACAGTGGCAATTTTAATCCAAATTACAGAGGTAGCAACTTCAATCAAGCACGTGGAAATTTCAATCAAGGTGGCAACTCTTATCAAGAATCCGGAAATCAAAATTATTACAGTCAAAACCGAGGAAACTCAAATAGATCTAACCGCCGTGGAAACTTTAGATCCCGAGGTGGCAACCGGCAGTGGTCAAACAGTGCTGTTCAAGATAATCAAAATGATCAATCAAGGTATTTTAGTAATTTTGCATATTCCTCTTTTCGTAACATTATTACTGGCTGCAAATCAACTAATTTAAAAAATTCTTGTAATTTCCATGTAGTTAAATTTTTGCTGGATAGCGGATGCTCCGATCATATCATAAATGATGACTCACTGTTTTCTGAATTTATTGTTTTAGAAAAGCCAATTCAAATTAGAGTAGGCGACGGCTTCTCACTGCAAGCAGACAAAATAGGAAATCTAAATGTGACCTTTGACGTTTTTGGTAAATCAGAAAAATGTGTAATAAACAACGTGTATCATGTCCCACAAATGGCAAAAAACCTCCTAAGTGTCCCTCAAATCGCAGAAAAAGGACATAAAGTCATATTCAATGGAGATAAAGCGAGAATCATGAATGCAAATGGTTTGATAAGTTCAATTGCCGATAGAAAAGGAAATCTATATAAAATAAAGGGTTTTATCCATAGTCAAGATGTTTTTGCGAACGTAACCCAAAACTCAAAACCTGTTTGTAGTGATCAAGAAAAGTGGCACCGTCTCCTAGGTCATGTTAATTTTAAAGATTTACAATTAATGAGTCAACTCAATGTAGTGGATGGCATGCCTGAATTTAAAAAAATGTTTTACAAAATGTGAAATTTGCTTACAATGTAAAATGAATAACCTTAAATATGTGAACGATAGGTCAAAAGCGTCTGAACTGCTAGAAATTGTACATACTGATTTAAATGGACCATTAAAACCAGGTCTTAAAGGTGAATTGTATGCTGTCTCTTTTATTGATGATTTTTCAAAATTTGCTCCATCTTATTCCAAAAAACGCAAAAGTGAAGTATAGTTAATGTTTTTAAAAAATATACCAACTTAATCGAAAACATCACCGGAAAAAGAATTAAGACACTCCGTTGTGATAATGGTAAAGAATATATTACTAACGAATTTTTTGATTTTATTAAAAGCAAAGGAATCTAGTTACAACTCTGTCCAAGGTATACCCATCAATTAAATGGTACAGCGGAAAGATACCAACAAACCCTTATGAACAGAGTCAGATGCTTGCTCGTGGAAGCAAATCTACTCGATAGGTTTTGGCCATACTGTGTAAGAACAGCGAATTATCTAGGAAATAGAGTTCTTGCTAATAATAAATTGTGAAAACCCCCCTATGAAATTCTACTGAATAAAAAGCCTGATGTTTCTAATCTAAAGTTTTACGGATCAACAGTGTTTTTTAGAATACCAGACCAATGTAGACCGAAAATTAAGCCCAAAAACTGAAAAGGGCACAATGATAGGCTACACTGATCATGGCTACTTAATCCGAGTTAGAAATACTAATAAAGTAATAATAACAAGAAATGTAATTTTTATTGAGGATGAAAATAAATGCCTCAAAAATGAAGCATCTAATTCTTATAATCAAAATGTTTCTGAATCTGATGTCTTTCGTGATTTTTTTGAAATTAATGTACCTAAACCTAATTTTGCCCCAAATCGAACAGTAAATTTGCCCGTTAACCAAGGTCAAAATATAACTCCACAAATTAATAAGCAAGTTACTCCAAATCAAGATCCAATAGTACCAATTGCAAGACAACTCCGTGATAGAAATGAAATCAGAGCCCCACGTAGGCTAATAGAAGACCCTGTTTTTGCAAACATGTGCGATACAGTCTTGCCTAAAACTTATGAGCAGGCAATAGCTAGTACAGACTGTCTTAAATGGAAAGTTGCAATCAAAGAAGAACTTGACAGCTTAATTGAAAATAACACCTGGAATGTCGTTCAATGTCCGCCGAACAAAAATACTATCGACACTAAATGGCTATTTAGAACAAAACCTAATGGTAAATATAAGGCCCGCGTCGTGGCCAGAGGATTCCAACAAGAGCTAATGGAATCAGAAGAAATTTACTCACCGGTCGCGCGGTCGCACGACGTTGTTCTGTAAAAATAATCCTTGCCCTAGCGTGTCAATTTAAATGGCATAGCCATCAAATGGATTTTCAAACCGCCTTTTTGAATGGCGCAGTAAAATCAGAAATTTATATCTATCCCCCCTAAAGGTTTCAATATTGATCAAAATTTTGTTTTGCAATTAAATACAACTCTTTATGGGCTACGGGAGAGCCCACGGGATCGGTATGATTAATTCAATACTTTTATGATCAAAAATGAGTTCACCCGATCGTCATACGATTGTTGTCTGTGTTACAAAAATTATGGTAATATTTACATTTATGTTTTGCTTTATGTCGATGACTTATTAATTATAAGTGCAGATATTTCTTTAATTCTTGCTTTTAAAAAACACTTAACTGCTGTTTTCATAATGACTGATTTACAAGAAGTTCAAAAATACTTAGGCTTAAATATTGCCCATGATAAAAAACATCATGTACTAACAGTAGATCAAACAGAATTCATTGAATTTGCAGCTGCTAAATTTAACGTTCTTTCTACAAAAAAATTCAATACTCCAATGGAGGAACATTTGAAGCTTCTACCTGCAGAAAAAGTTGATTCTTCTCTTAAGTACAGAAATTCAATTGGAACATTGCTGTATATTGTAACAGGAACCAGACCAGATGTGGCATTTGCCGTTAATTACCTTTCGAGGTTCCAAAATTGTTGCTCCGATACTCATTATAAATACGCCTTACGCGTTCTTCGGTACTTGTATTCAACAAAAAATCTCAAATTTACTTATTTTTATAATCCTGAAGGAATTGTGTTAGATGCATTCTCTGATGCTGATTGTTCGGTTTTGAGTTAGTTCTATAATCACAATCAGGCGTGAAGCCTTTTTATTATTTCTTTCCTAAGTTTTTCCTTCAAAGATAGGGGTAGGCAACTAATCCTACATCAACTTTGCTGCGCACTCTGTGCTTTATCTCAGCGCAAGTTAATGCCTCAAGCTCATTGATAGAGAGCGTCGCCGTGCCACCGAAAATGCGTTTCTCATCTTTTCAACCACTTCTGAGCTATACGACCTCTGAGCTCAAACTTTCCATTCGGCAAGTAAGAAGAGGAATCCGTGATAAATCTTACGATTTCACGATCCTAAACGCGGTGCGTCGCGCACTTTTGAAAACAAGGAAAGCTTACGCTCAACTTGTTCTCTACCCCTTCTTCTGCTGTGAGTCCTTACGGAGCAGCATACTATTTTCTTTCTCTCTCCGGTACTATTCCCGCTGCGAATCTACCGTTTCTTTCTCTGTCTCTCTTTGGCACTATTCCCGTTGCGAATCTGCCACTCATCACTCTTCGTAGTTACTCCCGATGCGAGGCTACAATTTTCAGTTTTTCTTTTCGTCTATCATCTCATCCGTAGTTCTCCTGTTGCGAGACTGCATTAGCGTTCACCATTCATCATAATTTTCCGGTCCCCGTTGCGGACCTGAAATTCACAACTTTTACCGTCGCGCAGCGATAATTTACGTTTTCGAGAGATATTTACGTTCATTTTCTAGTTTAGATTAATTCAATCTATATATCGCGACTTTTCTTTTACAAGAACCGGTTTTCGTTATTATTCGCATTTAATCAATCATCATGGTTAACATTCTCCCTCTTTTGTTTCTTTTCGTTCGAGCGGCGGCAACGGTGATGACAAGGATTCATTTTATTTCAGTTATTTTTATTTGAAAATAGCATTATTCCCCTTAGTCTGAGTTGTCGCCCTCAATCTTTGAAAAGAAGAATACAAATTTATATACAGTCCATTAATAACAAACATTTTTTGGTCCTAGCGGGCCTGATAAATTATCAGCTCTTTTGTCCTTTTAAGTAGATTCCATGAATCTACTTATTGCGGAGGGTGCGATGTTGGATTTTTCGGGAAATTTTATCAAATGAGCACGTTTCATGGTCCCCTGAGTGAGAAAATACCACTCGTTGAAAATTATATATATATATATATATATATATATATATATATATATATATATATATATATACACTTAAAAAAACACACAAACAGCCCAAGACACATAAATAATCACTGTTTAAAGAGTGGGAACAAGGCTAAAAAACATTAATAAAAACCAAACGTTTCGGCCGCAAACGCTGGCCTTCTTCAGTGGTAAATAATAAAAAAAGAAAGAAAGGAATTAAAGTACTAACTGCTACATACTGGACCGTGACATGACAAATAAATTAAAATAAACATGAGGATAACCTCAAACAGAGACAAATCGATGAACAACAACCACCGACCACCAATGACAACAGTGTAGTATTACACATCGCCACCAGGCAGCGTGCGGCTGTTGAAAAACGCATGGTAAGAAGGCGCTAATTTTTGAACGTCTCCCCGCGAATTACAAACGCTCCCTTCATGCTTGATAATCTCAATCATTTCAAGTAGTAAACGAGGAAAATCCCTTTTTTCCCGACATAAAATTTCAACTTCCTCAAAATTAAAGGTGTGATCTTCCTCCCTCTGGTGTTTGTGAAGGGCAGTCACTTCCTTTTTATCATATTTATGACCATTCAGACGATTAAATAAATGTTGTTTTGTCTGACCTATATAGCTAAGGTCGCAATTACTACACGGTATTTTATAAACAACTCCCGATTGTTGAAGTTTGGGAGTCTTAGCCTTAAGTTTTGACATTAAGCATTGTAAAGTGTTATACCTCGTATTGACAACCTGATAATTAAAATGTTTGAGAAAAGCTGAAATATTTTCGGACAAAAAAGGAACATACGGAATACACACCAATTTTTCCAAACAAACACGATGTTCAATTTGTTCGGAGTGCTGAGAAATATCACTGTGGTTCAAATTAACATTCACATTATTATGGACGCGCAAAACACTTTTAAAAATTTTATTAACAAAGGCATGTGGATAGCAATTTTCAATAAGAAGCTGTTTACCTTTACAAATCATTTCAAGATGAAAAGATTTGTCAGATAAACAGATGATACGGCGCGCTAAATTCATCGCAACATTCTTTTGATGCTTGTAGGTTGAACAGACAAGAAATTAGCATAGCGGCCCGATGACGTAGGTTTTTGATACCATTTGCACAATACCTTGTCATTCACTCTTAATAGTGACAAGTCCAAAAAATTGAGGCAGCCATTTTCCTCGATTTCGCTGGTAAACTGTATGAGAGGATTAAACGTGTTAAAAAATTCCAGAATGGGCAAAATCTCATCCTCTTTAACACATAAAAACAAATCATCTACATATCTCTTATAAAAATAAATGAAATACGGAGTTGTACCGAGAAAAAGAAGCTCAATGTGTTCCATAACGATGTTAGCAAGAACGGCAGATATACTTCCTCCCATGGCCAAACCACCTATTTGTTGGTAAAAAGAATCCTCATACTGAAAAACCGTTGAGGAAATACAAGTTTTTAACATATGGCAAAAATGTTCTTGGGGATTTTACAATGATTTTCAATTTCACTCCATCTAGCTTGCACACATTCCATGGCTAATTCCACAGAGATGTTAGTGTACATGCTTTTGACATCAAAAGAGATGAGCTTAAACCCATCAGGTATTTCTGCGCCGTTAATAAACGTAAAGAACTCAAACGAATTTTTGACATGAGAATCGAGTTTTCCCACAATTTTAGATAAAATACCCGTGAAAAATTTGGAAATAGTATGGTAAGGAGCACCGACTGTGCTGACAATAGGGCGGATCGGCAACCCTGCCTTGTGAAGTTTTATGAGCCCATAAATTTTGGCAACATTGGCAGTGCTTACAGTCAAATGTTTAAAAAAATTTTCTTCAATAAACCCTCCTTAAACCAAAAATTCACGACACAATTATTCTTTTTCATCTGAGACGAAACTAGCGATCTGGCAACCTTCTTGTAAGTATTTTTATCACTCAAAGATCCAACATTTTTTGGTCGTAATCGTTCCTGCTGATGACAACAGTTTTATTGGACTTATCTGCTTTAATAAATTTTATGTGTTTGTTTCTTTTGCAAAAAATTATGGTGTTTTTTAAGTCTTGTTTAAAGTTGTTCATAAACCAACCATCACTAAACCTCCTGTTGGAAACAACTTGAATGTTTTCAGGGACTTGATTCCGTTTCACTTGCATATGATAACGCTGGATAGCTGAACGAATCCCTTCTCTAATTTTAGATACAACGACAAGAGGCTCATTACGAATTTTATCTTCTATGGTAACAATAATTTTTCCAACGGAACCGGTTTGAAACCAAATTTTCACTTCCTACTTTAAAATAAGGAACGGCAAACATAGGACCTAAACACATAATTCTTAGAACGTATTCAGGTAGTTCTTCGTTGGAAATATTCTCAATCCAATTATTTCTTTTCTCCAAAAACGGACCAAAACGACCAATGTACTTCTCCTTAGCGGCATTCAATAGCATGTTAAGTTTCTTTTCCAAACGTGTTTGTGTCGTTTGTTTTACCTGCTGTATACTAATGGTGGTATGTGACACAAAGTCTGCTAAAACAAATGGCGGCAATATAACTTTAAGCTTTAAAATGATGTTCTGAATTGACTGTGTGATGTTTCTTTCTTCCAAATGAACTTCCTCAATACACAAATTTAAAACTGAATGCTTGAAATTTTCATTCATGTTGTCAAATTTATTACGTTTATTCTCAAAATTGAGCCACATGGTTTACATGGAAATTGATGAACGAAGGAAAAACACCGTTTTTTCGGCATTTTAATAGAAAAATTTTTTTGCAATACACTGCGACAAGTTTCTTGCTTTCTCGCCTAAACCGCCTTAGAAACGTCACAGTACTAATTCCATGAAGTTTACGTACAGTATTGTAAAACATGATGATAATAGCGAAGGAACCATGTATAAATAACTTACTCATCAACATCCAAAATAGCAAGTCAAACATTAAAACCAGAGAATAAATTACACAACAAACCCAGTGAGATATGACACTTAAAAAAACACACAAACAGCCCAAGACACATAAATAATCACTGTTTAAAGAGTGGGAACAAGGCTAAAAAACATTAATAAAACCAAACGTTTCGGCCGCAAACGCTGGCCTTCTTCAGTGGTAAATAATAAAAAAAGAAAGAAAGGAATTAAAGTACTAACTGCTACATACTGGACCGTGACATGACAAATAAATTAAAATAAACATGAGGATAACCTCAAACAGAGACAAATCGATGAACAACAACCACCGACCACCAATGACAACAGTGTAGTATTACACATCGCCACCAGGCAGCGTGCGGCTGTTGAAAAACGCATGGTAAGAAGGCGCTAATTTTTGAACGTCTCCCCGCGAATTACAAACGCTCCCTTCATGCTTGATAATCTCAATCATTTCAAGTAGTAAACGAGGAAAATCCCTTTTTTCCCGACATAAAATTTCAACTTCCTCAAAATTAAAGGTGTGATCTTCCTCCCTCTGGTGTTTGTGAAGGGCAGTCACTTCCTTTTTATCATATTTATGACCATTCAGACGATTAAATAAGTGTTGTTTTGTCTGACCTATATAGCTAAGGTCGCAATTACTACACGGTATTTTATAAACAACTCCCGATTGTTGAAGTTTGGGAGTCTTAGCCTTAAGTTTTGACATTAAGCATTGTAAAGTGTTATACCTCGTATTGACAACCTGATAATTAAAATGTTTGAGAAAAGCTGAAATATTTTCGGACAAAAAAGGAACATACGGAATACACACCAATTTTTCCAAACAAACACGATGTTCAATTTGTTCGGAGTGCTGAGAAATATCACTGTGGTTCAAATTAACATTCACATTATTATGGACGCGCAAAACAGTTTTAAAAATTTTATTAACAAAGGCATGTGGATAGCAATTTTCAATAAGAAGCTGTTTACCTTTACAAATCATTTCAAGATGAAAAGATTTTGATGAGATTTTTTTTGAGGATGAGATTTTGCCCATTCTGGAATTTTTTAACACGTTTAATCCTCTCATACAGTTTACCAGCGAAATCGAGGAAAATGGCTGCCTCAATTTTTTGGACATGTCACTATTAAGAGTGAATAACAAGGTATTGTGCAAATGGTATCAAAAACCTACGTCATCGGCCGCTATGCTAATTTCTTGTCTGTTCAACCTACAAGCATCAAAAAGAATGTTGCGATGAATTTAGCGCGCCGTATCATCTGTTTATCTGACAAATCTTTTCATCTTGAAATGATTTGTAAAGGTAAACAGCTTCTTATTGAAAATTGCTATCCACATGCCTTTGTTAATAAAATTTTTAAAAGTGTTTTGCGCGTCCATAATAATGTGAATGTTAATTTGAACCACAGTGATATTTCTCAGCACTCCGAACAAATTGAACATCGTGTTTGTTTGGAAAAATTGGTGTGTATTCCGTATGTTCCTTTTTTGTCCGAAAATATTTCAGCTTTTCTCAAACATTTTAATTATCAGGTTGTCAATACGAGGTATAACACTTTACAATGCTTAATGTCAAAACTTAAGGCTAAGACTCCCAAACTTCAACAATCGGGAGTTGTTTATAAAATACCGTGTAGTAATTGCGACCTTAGCTATATAGGTCAGACAAAACAACACTTATTTAATCGTCTGAATGGTCATAAATACGATAAAAAGGAAGTGACTGCCCTTCACAAACACCAGAGGGAGGAAGATCACACCTTTAATTTTGAGGAAGTTGAAATTTTATGTCGGGAAAAAAGGGATTTTCCTCGTTTACTACTTGAAATGATTGAGATTATCAAGCATGAAGGGAGCGTTTGTAATTCGCGGGGAGACGTTCAAAAATTAGCGCCTTCTTACCATGCGTTTTTCAACAGCCGCACGCTGCCTGGTGGCGATGTGTAATACTACACTGTTGTCATTGGTGGTCGGTGGTTGTTGTTCATCGATTTGTCTCTGTTTGAGGTTATCCTCATGTTTATTTTAATTTATTTGTCATGTCACGGTCCAGTATGTAGCAGTTAGTACTTTAATTCCTTTCTTTCTTTTTTTATTATTTACCACTGAAGAAGGCCAGCGTTTGCGGCCGAAACGTTTGGTTTTTATTAATGTTTTTTAGCCTTGTTCCCACTCTTTAAACAGTGATTATTTATGTGTCTTGGGCTGTTTGTGTGTTTTTTTAAGTATCATATCTCACTGGGTTTGTTGTGTAATTTATTCTCTGGTTTTAATGTTTGACTTGCTATTTTGGATGTTGATGAGTAAGTTATTTATACATGGTTCCTTCGCTATTATCATCATGTTTTACAATACTGTACGTAAACTTCATGGAATTAGTACTGTGACGTTTCTAAGGCGGTTTAGGCGAGAAAGCAAGAAACTTGTCGCAGTGTATTGCAAAAAAATTTTTCTGTTAAAATGCCGAAAAAACGGTGTTTTTCCTTCGTTCATCAATTTCCATGTAAACCATGTGGCTCAATTTTTGAGAAATAAACGTAATAAATTTGACAACATGAATGAAAATTTCAAGCATTCAGTTTTAAATTTGTGTATTGAGGAAGTTCATTTGGAAGAAAGAAACATCACACAGTCAATTCAGAACATCATTTTAAAGCTTAAAGTTATATTGCCGCCATTTGTTTTAGCAGACTTTGTGTCACATACCACCATTAGTATACAGCAGGTAAAACAAACAACACAAACACGTTTGGAAAAGAAACTTAACATGCTATTGAATGCCGCTAAGGAGAAGTACATTGGTCGTTTTGGTCCGTTTTTGGAGAAAAGAAATAATTGGATTGAGAATATTTCCAACGAAGAACTACCTGAATACGTTCTAAGAATTATGTGTTTAGGTCCTATGTTTGCCGTTCCTTATTTTAAAGTAGGAAGTGAAAAATTTGGTTTCAAACCGGTTCCGTTGGAAAAAATTATTGTTACCATAGAAGATAAAATTCGTAATGAGCCTCTTGTCGTTGTATCTAAAATTAGAGAAGGGATTCGTTCAGCTATCCAGCGTTATCATATGCAAGTGAAACGGAATCAAGTCCCTGAAAACATTCAAGTTGTTTCCAACAGGAGGTTTAGTGATGGTTGGTTTATGAACAACTTTAAACAAGACTTAAAAAACACCATAATTTTTTGCAAAAGAAACAAACACATAAAATTTATTAAAGCAGATAAGTCCAATAAAACTGTTGTCATCAGCAGGAACGATTACGACCAAAAAATGTTGGATCTTTTGAGTGATAAAAATACTTACAAGAAGGTTGCCAGATCGCTAGTTTCGTCTCAGATGAAAAAGAATAATTGTGTCGTGAATTTTTGGTTTAAGGAGGGTTTTATTGAAGAAAATTTTTTTAAACATTTGACTGTAAGCACTGCCAATGTTGCCAAAATTTATGGGCTCATAAAACTTCACAAGGCAGGGTTGCCGATCCGCCCTATTGTCAGCACAGTCGGTGCTCCTTACCATACTATTTCCAAATTTTTCACGGGTATTTTATCTAAAATTGTGGGAAAACTCGATTCTCATGTCAAAAATTCGTTTGAGTTCTTTACGTTTATTAACGGCGCAGAAATACCTGATGGGTTTAAGCTCATCTCTTTTGATGTCAAAAGCATGTACACTAACATCTCTGTGGAATTAGCCATGGAATGTGTGCAAGCTAGATGGAGTGAAATTGAAAATCATTGTAAAATCCCCCAAGAACATTTTTGCCATATGTTAAAAATTTGTATTTCCTCAACGGTTTTTCAGTATGAGGATTCTTTTTACCAACAAATAGGTGGTTTGGCCATGGGAGGAAGTATATCTGCCGTTCTTGCTAACATCGTTATGGAACACATTGAGCTTCTTTTTCTCGGTACAACTCCGTATTTCATTTATTTTTATAAGAGATATGTAGATGATTTGTTTTTATGTGATAAAGAGGATGAGATTTTGCCCATTCTGGAATTTTTTAACACGTTTAATCCTCTCATACAGTTTACCAGCGAAATCGAGGAAAATGGCTGCCTCAATTTTTTGGACATGTCACTATTAAGAGTGAATAACAAGGTATTGTGCAAATGGTATCAAAAACCTACGTCATCGGGCCGCTATGCTAATTTCTTGTCTGTTCAACCTACAAGCATCAAAAAGAATGTTGCGATGAATTTAGCGCGCCGTATCATCTGTTTATCTGACAAATCTTTTCATCTTGAAATGATTTGTAAAGGTAAACAGCTTCTTATTGAAAATTGCTATCCACATGCCTTTGTTAATAAAATTTTTAAAAGTGTTTTGCGCGTCCATAATAATGTGAATGTTAATTTGAACCACAGTGATATTTCTCAGCACTCCGAACAAATTGAACATCGTGTTTGTTTGGAAAAATTGGTGTGTATTCCGTATGTTCCTTTTTGTCCGAAAATATTTCAGCTTTTCTCAAACATTTTAATTATCAGGTTGTCAATACGAGGTATAACACTTTACAATGCTTAATGTCAAAACTTAAGGCTAAGACTCCCAAACTTCAACAATCGGGAGTTGTTTATAAAATACCGTGTAGTAATTGCGACCTTAGCTATATAGGTCAGACAAAACAACACTTATTTAATCGTCTGAATGGTCATAAATATGATAAAAAGGAAGTGACTGCCCTTCACAAACACCAGAGGGAGGAAGATCACACCTTTAATTTTGAGGAAGTTGAAATTTTATGTCGGGAAAAAAGGGATTTTCCTCGTTTACTACTTGAAATGATTGAGATTATCAAGCATGAAGGGAGCGTTTGTAATTCGCGGGGAGACGTTCAAAAATTAGCGCCTTCTTACCATGCGTTTTTCAACAGCCGCACGCTGCCTGGTGGCGATGTGTAATACTACACTGTTGTCATTGGTGGTCGGTGGTTGTTGTTCATCGATTTGTCTCTGTTTGAGGTTATCCTCATGTTTATTTTAATTTATTTGTCATGTCACGGTCCAGTATGTAGCAGTTAGTACTTTAATTCCTTTCTTTCTTTTTTTATTATTTACCACTGAAGAAGGCCAGCGTTTGCGGCCGAAACGTTTGGTTTTTATTAATGTTTTTTAGCCTTGTTCCCACTCTTTAAACAGTGATTATATATATATATATATATATATATATATATATATATATATATATATATATATATATATATATATATATATATATATATATATATATATATATATATTATATATATATATATATATATATATATATATATATATATATATATATATATATATATATATATATATATATATATATATATATATATATATATATAAACAAAGAAAGAACTTAAATCGGCCCAACACATGAATAATAATAAAAACTTAAATGGGAATAAGGCCGCGAAACAATAAAATTAAAAAATCAAGACGTTTCGGAGGGCTAACACCTCCTTTATCAATCGAAAATTAAAAAACAAAAAAATATAAAATAAGAGTCATGCCATCACGATAACAACGGCCATGACTAAAGCTCAAACCACAAACAAGTTCTCATTTGAAGGAAAAGACTACACAGGCAAAGAATAGTATCAATCACCAGCTCTATCTGGACGAAAAAACTTGTGATAAGCAGAGCTTAATCTGGACACGTCTGCGCGGCAATTACAAACACTGCTCTCGTGTTTCAAGATTTCTATCATTTCAAGGAGATTTCTCGCAAAATCATTCCTCTCGAAACCTAAAATTTTCGCGCCATGGAAATCAAAAGTATGACCAAGAGAATTTTGATGATGGTGAAGAGCAGTTTTAAAAGTTGAGTGTTTTAAGTTTGAGTTTTTTAATTCAAAAAGTTCCTCCATCCAGTTCAAAGTTGAGCAGGAAATGGATCAGAGCATTAATTTTTTGGACATGACTGTCATGAGGGTAGGTAATTACTTAAAATGCCGTTGGTACCAAAAACCCACAGCTTCGGGCCGTTATTTCAATTATTTGTCCGTTCAACCATCGATCTATAAACGGAACGTTGTTTACAATCTCGCGCAGCGTATCATCAGGCTTACGGATCATCAATACAGGCCTGACGTGATAAAATTGGGCAAACAGCTCCTAATTGAGAATTGTTACCCCCCCCCCTCCCTCATTGACAAGATTTTCAGTTTCGTCCATAAAAAAATTGATAACTTTAACACCAATGTTTTGACACACTCACACAATGCTTTTGATACTTCTCATATAATATCGTTACCTTATGTGCCGTATCTTTCTGAAAATTTGTCAGTTATTCTTAAGTTGTTTGGTTATCGGGTGGTCCATAAGCGATATAATGACCTCGGTTTCTTACTGTCACCTTTAAAATCTAAGACTGATAGCAGCCAAATGTCCTCTGTAATTTATTCAATTAAGTGCAACGATTGTGAATTGAGCTACATCGGGCAAACTAAACAGATACTGAGTAAAAGATTTAATGGACACAAGTATGACCAAAATGAGAAAACTGCTCTTCACCATCATCAAAATTCTCTTGGTCATACTTTTGATTTCCATGGCGCGAAAATTTTAGGTTTCGAGAGGAATGATTTTGCGAGAAATCTCCTTGAAATGATAGAAATCTTGAAACACGAGAGCAGTGTTTGTAATTGCCGCGCAGACGTGTCCAGATTAAGCTCTGCTTATCACCAGTTTTTTCGTCCAGATAGAGCTGGTGATTGATACTATTCTTTGCCTGTGTAGTCTTTTCCTTCAAATGAGAACTTGTTTGTGGTTTGAGCTTTAGTCATGGCCGTTGTTATCGTGATGGCATGACTCTTATTTTATATTTTTTTGTTTTTTTAATTTTCGATTGATAAAGGAGGTGTTAGCCCTCCGAAACGTCTTGATTTTTTAATTTTATTGTTTCGCGGCCTTATTCCCATTTAAGTTTTTATTATTATTATATATATATATATATATATATATATATATATATATATATATATATATATATATATATATATTTTATATATATATTATATATATATATATATATATGTTTCAGCCAGTTTTACCGTTTTTATGTCCCACGATCCTGTTCGTAATTTTTGGTTTTTGTTCTTAAAATTTTTTCTCAACTATTCGTTGGGTTTAATTCTTGGATGAGTTTTAAGATGGTGTAAATCTGACTGTCAGTTTTCGCGTTATGGGCCGTGTTTGAGTCGGAAAATGTGTTTTTGAGGTTTATTTTTAGGAGTTTTTGTTTTGAGTATTTTTTTTGGGAAAATTTATGTTAGCCGTTTTGTTACGCAGCTTTTTTACTCGAGTCATTTTTTCGTTTTTTGCGTTGGAAGCGAGTTATAGCGATGTGTTTTTCGGGTTTTTTGGCAGTGTTTTTATATGAAGAAATTGTTTTTTTGTATCGTAAATTTTAGTATACATCGTGGAGGATGTTTTTAGTTCATATGCCCTTATTCATGAATTTTCCTTGTGTTTTACGTGTTTTACAAGCTATTTAGCTTCTTATGGGATTTTACAAGTGAAAGACAAGGATGGTGTACTGGTATAATTGCTCTTTCTTTGTTTTACACGTACACTGTTGCTTAGGTACGTTATTTATTTATTTTCTTGTTTTATCAGCTGATTCCTCATTAGCGTTACAAAGATTACACATTTTTCTGGTACTATAATCTTTTTCTCATGGGTAGTTTTATTTAAATGTTGAACAGCTGATAAAAAAAAAAATGAATAATTCAAAGAAAATCATAACATAACCTATTTATTTTTTTTTTTTTTTTTTTTTTTTGCTTGTTTTATGGCTTATACTCCAGTAAGGAGCCTACAGCCAACTATAGACTAATGTCTGTGAGTGAAAGTTTGTTTAATGTCAGAAGACAACAGGGGACTTGAAACATCCATGCTCAAAGCACTCAGATTTCCACTGTAATCTTTGCCGTGGACCCACTTTTAAGGAGACCGAGCGACAAGACGAGTGAAAAATCTGCTGCCACTACCGGGATTCGAACCCGGGACCTATGGATTGGAAGTCAGGTGTCCTGACCACCAAGCCACCGAGGCCGGCTTAACCTATTTATTGAACTTTGTGAAAAACTTATATAACCTAGCTTTTATTTCTCACTTGCATTGTAAAGATTACACATTTATCTATTGGTAATATAATCTTTTTCACAATAATATTTGGATTTTGAGCAGCTGATTAAATAAAAAAGAAAAATTCAGAGAAAAATTCAACAAAAATGATAACCTATATTTAAATTTGTGAAAAAATGATTTAACCAAGCATGGAATCTACTTCGTCTTACCGGCCTGCCGGGAGGCATTTTTTAATTTCAACTGCTTACGCAATGACGGATCATACTTATACAGAAGAGGTCGAACCTGAGACGGTTGTGATCTTATCTGCTCAGCAAATTGAACTTGCAACACTCAAAGCCGAAAAGGAAAGAGTGAATGCAAGCGTTCAAAAATGCTTCGATCTATCTCAAGAAATTAAAACAGATTCATCAAAAATCCTTCAGTTCAAGGCCAGGTGTGCCAACTTACGCGAATTTTACGCTGAGTTTAAAACGATTTTACGCAGGGATCATGCATTGTCCCTTGCGATAAATCCCAACACCAATGCCGATGATTATGCCGAATCGATGGAATATTTCGAAGCTCTTTATTATGCAACTTTAGAGGCATTCGAAAGTATTTCCGCTAATAACTCGGAACACAGTGGACGTTCATTTAATACGTCAAGTTTCAGTGCTCACAACCAGTCTAGTGTAAGGCTCCCTCGAATCGAACTAAAAACATTCGATGGGACTGTATCTGACTGGCCTGAATTTTGGCTAATTTTGAAGCTCTTATTCATAAAAATGAAAGTCTCACGGATACAGCTAAATTCCATTATCTTAGGTCATCCTTGACTGGACCCGCCTTGGCCTTAGTCAAAGAGTTACCTCTTACAGCGAACAACTACCCAATTGCTTGGGACTCGTTGATTAAGAGATACTCAAATAATCGGGTGCTGGGTGCGGAATTATTAAATAAACGAATGAATTTCTCACAAATTAAGCGCGAATCTGAAACTGAGCTGTCGAAGTTTTTATCGACGTTCGGTGAGTGCGTTTCAGCCTTGAAAGCTCTTCCCCAAATTGATCTCGCGGATTTCATAATATTACACATGGCCGTGAAATGTTTACCAATGGGACTTCACAAAGCTTTCGAGCGATCGATCTCCGAGACAGAAATCCCCAAAGTCGCAGATTTATTGAAATTTGTTCAACATCAAATTCAGATTTTGGGGTTTGTCCGGCCGAGTGAAAGCTCCAGTTCTAAGGGAGCTCAAGATGCAAAACAGCAAAAGACGTTCGTAAAACGAGCTTTTGTTGCATCGGATTCCTCCGGGAAATCATTTGAAAAGCGAGCTCAAAATGTAAATCCTTCGACATCACAAAACATATCAGGAAAAAATTGTGCTTGTTGTCAGCGCACACATTTTTTATATTCGTGCCCTAAATTTAATGCTTGGCCCGTTTCTGACCGTCGCACATTTGTGCAGAAAGAACGGCTCTGTTTCAACTGTATGAGATCGGGCCACAGTGCGATGAAGTGTCTGAACGTCAAGCGTTGCGTACACTGCGACGCGACGCATCACTCGCTGCTCCACGAGACTGCGAGTGCAACGCTCATCTCACCAGACCACGCCTCTCTTCCCCCTCTAACCGCTCCTCTGAGGGGCTAGAGCGCGACGCGTCAGACGACGGCTCTGGGCAAGCGCTGTCCGCGGTAAATGATAATTCACATTCAACGGCGCTCCTTGGATCAGCTGTTTTTCAAGTGAGAGGCGCCGGCGGAAAATTCTTCAATGTAAGCGGTTTAATTGATTCATGTGCATCAACCTCCTTTATAACGTCTAAATGTGCCGAACGAATCGGTCTTGAATTTCACAAAGCCAATTCCACAGTTTCAGGAATTGGTAATCAGCCTTTAACTATCATTAAAGGACGAGCGACATGCTTACTGCGGCCGCGTCACGCTCCGACTCCCGTTTTAAACACGGAAACTTTAATTATCCCATCAATAACGTGCAATTCACCTAGCGTTAGCTTGTCACCCGAAATTAAAGCCCATTATAGGCATCTATTTCTGGCCGACTCAAATTTTGACAATAGCAATCCTGTTGAATTTTTAATTGGTGCCGACGCCTTCCCATTTATTTACACTGGGAAAGTACAGGCTGACACTCCCGGAATACCTCCTGCTTTATCAAGCATATTCGGGTGGGTTATTACCGGAAAATTAAGTACACAAAATTTACACGTTTTGCTCTCAACGGATAAAATTCTGACAAAATTTTGGGAAATTGAAGAAATTCCCATGAAAAAGCCTCCTCATCCAGACGATGTAATCTGTGAGGAAATGTTTTCGCAGCGTCACTATCGTTTTGAAGATGGACGTTACGTCACTCCCCTTATGCTGAAGGAAAACGCTCCTGCACTGGGTGAGTCAAAAAACATGGCCCTAAAACGATTATTAGGGACCGAGCGAAAACTCGCAAGAGACCCGACCTTGAAAAAGGGTTATTCGGATTTTTTAGAGGAATACGAAGATTTGGGTCACATGACACCTTTCGACGATCCGAAAAGTCCTGGCAAGTATATCATTCCTCACTCCTGTGTTGTGCGTGCCGAGAGTCTCAGCACGAAATATCGAGTGGTATTCGATGCCTCTCAGAAAACTTCTAACGGATTGTCTCGTAACGACATCGTGTATGCCGGACCCAAACTACAAACGCATATATTTGACGTTATCTTTAAATTTCGCATGCACGAGGTAGTATTCACGTGCGATATATGCAAAATGTACCGTCAAATACTGGTGCGTCCGGACGGAAGGAAGTACCAACACATACTATGGCGGAAAAATGACGAATTACAAGAATTCGAGTTGAACACAGTGACATATGGCGTAACTTCCGCGCCATTTGTATCATTGCGCACTCTGAAACAATTAGCTATCGACGAGGGCCCAAAATACCCCCTCGCGGCCGAAGTTATTTGTTCAGAAACTTACGTTGATGATATCGCTTCGGGCGACGAAGATATCCTCAGCGCAAGAGCAAAACAGCGCGAAACGCGCGCTCTTTTACTCAAAGGCGGTTTTGAGGCCAAAAAATGGGCTAGTAACCGACCTGAAATACTTGATGACATTCCAGAAGAGCATCGTGTCACATCATTCCAACTTCACGATGAAAACAAAAGTTCTAAAATTCTCGGAATCGGGTGGGACGCGAGGTCCGATATTTTCTCGTTCAAATCTACAATCTCACCGCACACTTGTACAAAACGTAACATTTTGTCAAACATTGCGCGCATCTATGATCCTCTCGGGTGGGTGTCGCCGATTGTATTTTATGCTAAAGCCTTAATGCAAACCCTATGGCTACAGGGTCTAGGCTGGGATACAAAAGTACCCCCGCATATCGAACGGGAATGGACCACATTCTGCACTAAACTTGAATGTATAATTACCATTCAGGTGCCACGTGCCACGAGATTACCTGCTGCAGATCGATAATTCTTTGATTGGATTCTGTGACGCTTCTGAGCGCGGATACGCCGCGACAGCTTATCTAAGGTCCGAAAAAGGGTCTGACGTCAGAGTCCGACTTTTGGCGGCAAAATCCAAAGTTGCGCCTACAAAAACTATATCGATACCTCGACTCGAACTTTGCGGTGCACAACTTTTGTCCAATCTTATACAAAGTTGCAAAAACCTACTTAGTTTTCACCTTACTCTGAATGACACCTACACGTACACAGATTCTGAAGTCGTGCTCGCATGGCTGCGAACCACTCCTTGCTGTTAAAAGAATGGTTTCTACAGTAACGAAGAAGAAGAAAGAAAAAATTATTAATCATGAAAGGTGGAAGGAAGCAAGTATACTTGATATCGAGTGGTATAATTTAGTAAGATTTATCTACTTGTTATGACGTAAAACAAGGTAAAATATATTTTCTAAAGTAAATCAATTCATATTCTTTTTATGAGAAAATAAGTCAATTAAACACTTGCTATCTAAAGACGTTCGTAGCTAACCGAGTCACGCTAATACTGGAAAAAACAGAACCGTCAGCATGGCGGCATGTAATTTCGAGTGAAAATCCCGCTGACGTTGCGTCACGGGGTTGCCTACCCGACCAATTGAAGGCTCATCCAATCTGGTGGAACGGCCCTTCGTGGTTAACTTTACCACTCGCTGATTGGCCGGTATCAGTTCATAACAATGAGCCTCAAACCGAAGAATTTAGAGGTGAAACGAAATCCTTGCTTACAGACAACTCTCAATCGACTAGCTCCGTACATACAATCGAGCAGATAATTGAAAAATACTCGAGTTTGACTAAATTACAGCGAGTCACAGCTTGGATTCTTCGTTTCTGCCATAACCTTCAACATGATTCTTCGAAAAATCAGACATCGTCCTTATCAGTTGAGGAAATCGAAAAGAGTCTAATTTTTTTGATAAAAATCGTGCAAATCAAACATTTTTCAGCTGAAATATCGCAGCTACAAAAAGGCACAACGTTCCTCAAACGTTTCAGTGACCTTCAACCTTTTCTAGACACCGACGGTGTGCTAAGGGTGGGGGGTAGGCTGCGCAACGCTCAGCTACCTTACAACTCAACCCATCCAATTTTGTTACCAAAAAACGACACATTTGTTGCACTTCTTATAAACGCCTATCACATTCGATACCTTCATGTAGGTCCACGCACCTTGCACTCTCTGCTTGCTCGCAAATTTTGGATACTATCAGCTAGAACGGCCATTCGCTCTCAACTTAGCAAATGTGTAACCTGTTTTAAAGTAAAACCAAAAGGCACAAATCCCCTAATGGGCGATTTACCCGCAGCACGCGTCACTCCGTCGAAGGATTTTTCAAACGTTGGAGTTGACTTTGGTGGACCGTTCATCATGAGAGAACACAAAAGACGTAATCCAAAACTCGCGAAAGCGTACTTGAGCTTATTTGTGTGCCTCGCGACTAAGGCGGTTCACTTAGAAGTTGTCAGTGAGCTTTCAAGTGCTGCTTTTTTGGCAGCGTTGGACCGTTTTATCAGCCGTCGCGGCCTTTGCAAAACTTTACACAGTGATAACGGCACTAATTTTACGGGTGCAAAACGCCAAATTAGTGAACTATATCAACTTTTATTAAATGATAAAAAAGAAATGACTGACGAGCTCACTTCCCGAAAAATCGAATGGAAATTCATTCCCCCCGCTGCTCCGCATTTTGGAGGAATTTGGGAAGCTGGTGTGAAATCAGCGAAGTATCATTTAAAACGAGTAATCGGAGAGCAAACGCTCGCCTTTGAAGAGCTCACAACAACCTTTTGCCGCATCGAAGCGATAATGAATTCGCGGCCCCTCGGGGCACTACCCTCCGATGCATCGGAGATTGATGTGCTCACCCCCGGTCATTTCTTGGTGGGGGGTCCCTTAGTGGCTAGACCCGAAATCGATTTTCAAGACACAAAACTTAACCGTCTTGATCGCTGGCAATTAATTCAACAAATAACGCAGCGATTTTGGCATCAATGGTCTCGAGATTATTTGCACACTTTGCAACAACGCTCAAAGTGGACGACAGCGGAGACTGATACTATTGATGTAAACGATATCGTAATCGTTGCAGAGGACAATGCCCCTCCCACCTGTTGGAGGTTGGGGCGCATCACGAAGGTCCATCCCGGGGTCGACGACGTGGTTCGGGTAGTAACCGTACGCACTTCGACCGCCGAGGTTAAACGGCCAGTAGTAAAAGTGTACAAACTACCGATTACGAAATAAAATCATTATGTAGTTTTTTGTTTATTTCCGTTTAAAAAAAAAAAAAAAAAAAAAAAAAAAAAAAAAAAAAAAAAAAAAAAAAAAAAAAAAATTAATTAATAATTATTAAACATATTTTAATTATATTCTTACATTATACATTATATTATATTTTAATTTCTCTTGCATTGCGGGTTTTTAATCCTTTGTTTTCTGTAAATATTATGTCAAAAAGTCATTTTTTAATCAGAACAGCCATTTTAACGTAAAAGATTCACATTCATTTCATTCTATCTCGTTACAGCAAGAATGTCCCTTTTCTTTTCTTTCTAGTCTAAATATCAAAATTTTCTGCAAGTCTATGTTTATTTCCATTAATAAAAAACAGTTGTTTTTGGTGAGGGGTATGTTCGGTTTTGAGTTAGTTCTATAATCACAATCAGGCGTGAAGCCTTTTTATTATTTCTTTCCTAAGTTTTTCCTTCAAAGATAGGGGTAGGCAACTAATCCTACATCAACTTTGCTGCACACTCTGTGCTTTATCTCAGCGCAAGTTAATGCCTCAAGCTCATTGATAGAGAGCGCCGCCGTGCCACCGAAAGTGCGTTTCTCATCTTTTCAACCACTTCTGAGCTATACGACCTCTGAGCTCAAACTTTCCATTCGGCAAGTAAGAAGAGGAATCCGTGATAAATCTTACGATTTCACGATCCTAAACGCGGTGCGTCGCGCACTTTTGAAAACAAGGAAAGCTTACGCTCAACTTGTTCTCTACCCCTTCTTCTGCTGTGAGTCCTTACGGAGCAGCATACTATTTTCTTTCTCTCTCCGGTACTATTCCCGCTGCGAATCTACCGTTTCTTTCTCTGTCTCTCTTTGGCACTATTCCCGTTGCGAATCTGCCACTCATCACTCTTCGTAGTTACTCCCGATGCGAGGCTACAATTTTCAGTTTTTCTTTTCGTCTATCATCTCATCCGTAGTTCTCCTGTTGCGAGACTGCATTAGCGTTCACCATTCATCATAATTTTCCGGTCTCCGTTGCGGACCTGAAATTCAAGACTTCTACCGTCGCGCAGCGATAATTTACGTTTTCGAGAGATATTTACGTTCATTTTCTAGTTTAGATTAATTCAATCGATATATCGCGACTTTTCTTTTACAAGAACCGGTTTTCGTTATTATTCGCATTTAATCAATCATCATGGTTAACATTCTCCCTCTTTTGTTTCTTTTCGTTCGAGCGGCGGCAACGGTGATGACAAGGATTCATTTTATTTCAGTTATTTTTATTTGAAAATAGCATTATTCCACTTAGTCTGAGTTGTCGCCCTCAATCTTTGAAAAGAAGAATACAAATTTATATACAGTCCATTAATAACAAACAATACCCGTGGAGTAATTTTGGGCAAGAGACATCTTAGTTAACCCAGTTTTCCTCTATCTTTTTGTGATAAGTGAGAAAGAATGTGTAGTCCGCTAGAGGCGTATTACAGTGACCGATTTGCAAACACCTTTGCATGGTTATTAGAGGCTGTTTCAGATAGCTTCGGTTCTGACAGTTCTTTCTTTACATGTGCGGAAGGACGATATCATGTTTCCAACTACGCTTTAATGTTATTATTCATCAATTACAATAGCTAACCCAGTCTATTTTGAGAAAAAACGTTCTACTGATTTACATAGTAAGTGACGTCAACATATTTACGCATGTGTTCAAAGAGCTGTCAGAACTTAAGTTATCTGAAACGGCCTCTAATTCCAACCAAAATATGAGAGCCAACAAAGCCCTCATTTCACAGTGTATCGAAAGATCTCTAGCACCTACCAATGCACAAAATTATGCCAATCTGTAGTCTGACAAGGCCTGGTCCACCCATCCCTCAAAATCGTCGATTGTGCATCGTCAACTTTTTCCTGTGACCTCTTAAGAACATTCCAACCTAAAAATGCACAATAGAAATTGTGCTGGCTCCAATGGGGCTGGGACCCCGACGTAACACCTGTCGGCTTTGCACCGAATCCCTAAATTAGGAAGGTTACAAAAGGTTAAGTTTGATTTTTTTTCCATTTACGTTGATGTAAAGTCCGCCATTTTGTGGTTATTTTGGTGTTAAGTCACGTACCTAATGGAGCTCTCTATGTAAGTGTGAATGTGGCTCACTCAGTAATGGACACTGTTGAGTCATTTATTTTTATGGTTAAATTATCGTAACAAAGCTAATGACTTTTACAATTAGTTCAACTGGATTTGTCAACCAGAATTCCAGCGTAATGCTACAAAGGCAAATCTTACATTCTCAACTCACGATTGATTTGAGGAAATGATATTCTATTTCTAAGAGTACCTACTAATGTGAGTTTTCACTTTTGCAGATCCTTTCTATGATGGTATCAATTTCAAGAATGATGGCACTCCTACAGAAACAACTATCACTAAATCAGCGTCAGAAAATGAAAGCTCGGATGACTCAGAATCCGAATATGCCCCTGAAGATCAGTCGGACGAATCTGAAAACTCAGATTCTGTGGATTTACCAAAGTCACGTGGCATGAAAAAGGTCAGTGTTTTTCCCTTCTACTTTTCTTTCAATTTTATTTTTAGAGCTATAATTTATTTATTTATTACAAACAGGAATAAATCAATAAAAAAAAAATAAAAAACCACTGGCCAACATACCCCCGAAGCACAGCTTGTATGAGGTGCTGCCGAAAACAAAGTCAAGCAACGACAATCTAATAAAGAATAAACAGAAGTTGGTTGGCTACCTATACCTACAGTTTACAAACTCATAAGGTAACACAAATAAGAACAAAACAATATTCAATGGCTGAGCAGAACAATAAAAAAAAAAAAAAAAAAAAAAAAAAAAAAAAATGTTTTATTTTTTCTTTTTTACTTTTCCAAGTCTAAACTGTCTCCATTGGCGAAACATACAATTTAAGAACGGCTATTTTACTCTATTTAAAGTAAAAAAAATAGATTCTTTTGGAAGTAAGGTTTTTCTGGTTTTTATTATTTTTAGGTTTCAAAACTAGCGCAAGTTACAACTGGAGGGAAAATGAAGCAATTGAAGCAAACTGTGCTACCCTTCCTGCTACCTACCACCAAGAAACATGACATCATGACATCAACGACCAGTGAAAGTAACAATAAGGTGATTGATTTAGACCCAGATTCAAACGACATTGACAACTCCTGTCCTGCAAAGGAAACATTAACTTCTGATTTGAGTAAAGCAATGAAGTGTTTATCCACTGAAAGCAGAAAAAATTTGAGTCCAACGAAAAGAATGCAAATTACACTTCCTAAAGATAGTGAAACTTCTGAAAAAGAAAAGAAACAGGAAAAACGCAAGAGCCCCCAAAAAGATGAAACAGGAAAGAAAGGGGAAAAAGATAAGAGTTCCCAGAAGAATGGAAAAAATCTTCAGAAAAATAAAGGTTTCAAGCCTAAAATAAAGCCTGTCAGATTTCAGAAGCAATGGTTAGAAGACTCAATATTTAAAGATTGGTTGGTTCATCCGAAACTAAAGCGGGGAGTTCACGATTTAGCGAAATATAAACTTTGCCGCAAAGAGATAATTGCCCACCGCAATGATCTAATTAGACACACGTTGAGTGTAAGTTGCATCAAGAAAAAAAAAACAGCTCTGGAAAGCGATCAATTGAGAAAACTACCCGATATACGTATTCAGACTCTAACAAACAAAGTTTGCTCTGCTGAAATTACTTTGACTGCAACGCTAATTAGCGGAAATGTACCTATGGTCTTTTTAGACACTCTTGTGCCTATTTTAAAAAAAATTGTGACTGATAGCGAAATCATTTCCCACATTAAATTAAAGAGAACAAAAGCTATGGCAATAACCAGTGAGCTACTACAAAGGCATTTTGCTGACGAACTGGCTGCAATCTTGAAAGTTATTAACTCTTTTTTCCCCCTAATTCTTGACGAAACCACGGATAGAAGCACTTTGCATCATAGTGCTTTAGTTGTGATCTACTTTGATGGTGTTAAAGTAGCGCACCAGTTCATGGAACTGGAAGAAATGCCCCAAGGCAAAGCACTGGATTTATTCAATTTCATTGAAGATACATTGAAGGCCAAAAAAATTCCAGCCACCAATTTTGTTAGGTTTTCCAGTGATACGACGAATGTCATGACTGGAGAACACAACTCCGTTTTCTCCAAACTTGAAGAAGCATACCCTGGTATTGTTTTAGTAAAGTGCTCCTGTCATTGCATTCATTTAGCGGCGCGAGCTGCAAGCCGTCAACTACCCGAAGAGTTGGAGACCTTTTTGAAAAATCTTTTTACTCATTTTAGTCGAAGTCATCTGCGTATTTCTGTGTTTCAGGAAATTGTTCTTACATTTGAAATTGAGTTTCAAAAAATTGTATCACCATCAGACACCAGATGGCTAGCTTTAATTTAATGCGTGAAAGTTGTCTTGAAATTGTTCCTCCCTTTAAAAGAGTACTTTAAACGTGCTGCCGCCGAGAAAAATGCCGATGAAAAAGTCAAGAGCATGTGTTTCATTATCCATGAACCAATAACAGAGTTGTATTTGGAGTTTATGACTTATGACCTCCAACTGTTATGCGATTTTAATTTGTTATTTCAAAGTGAAAGACCTCCTTTGCACGTTTTAAAAGCAGAAGTAACTTCCCTCATCCGTAAATTTTGTAGTTCTTACATGGATCAAGCTGAATTGAAGCTTTATGGGGTCCATATTAATCATGAGAAACCCTCTTTTTTCTGAAATTAGAGGATAAGTCCATAGGTTTTGATGTTAATGGTAAGTTGAAATCAATGAAAAAACCACTGTCTGCTGAGAAATTGAAAATTTTTCGACAAATCTGTCTTGAATTCTATAATAAAATCGTATCGAAGATAAAGGAAAAATTTTCATTCGTTTTAAGTGATTCTCTTTATGACCTTATTCTGATTGCTGACCCTACTTATGCCCAATCGTTTACTGTTAAATCATTAGACCTGCTTTTTGAAAGATTTCCCGTCTTGAAAGCAGTTGTGAATCCGGCTAGAGCTGACGATGAATGGCGAGACCATGGTCTCCTGGATTACAAAAAGTTTGGTCTAGATCCTTCCCTAAGTGCAACTGAATACTGGTTAAAAGTTTCCTCCCTCAGAAATGTCCTCGGACAGCCTAAATTTCCAAACCTGAAAATTGTGATGCATTTTCTATTTGTGTTACCACATTCGAATGCTAGTGTGGAAAGATTATTTAGCAAATTGAAACTTGTAAAAACACCTCTTAGATGCAGTCTATCCACAGATAACTTAAGAGCCATTCTTACTGTTAAAGATGGGGTTACCGTTAACGGCGGCATTTTAAAGTTCCACCCTACTGAAAAAATGATTGCAACTGACTTGACGTACGGAAACTCCTCCTCTGACGCAAATAAAGAAGATCAGAACTCTTCTGAAGTGACGAGCCTTCCTCTGACTTCTAGATAAATTACCGAAAATAGAAACCACCAGGACCAGCACCAGCAGGCTGATTCTCCCTATTTGGACGAGACGAGACGAGATAGCAAGTAACGATAAATCCCATTGGTTTAAACGGCGTCACGTGACAGATTTGAAGTCAATGATGATCCGCGATGGCAAGCTCCGAGTCATGATTTTGAAATTCATGACTCGGAGCTTGCCATCGCGGATCATCATTGACTTCAACTCTGTCACGTGACGCCGTTTAAACCAATGGGATTCATCGTTACTTGCTATCTCGTCTCGTCTCGTCCAAATAGGGAGAATCAGCCTGCAAGGGTGTCAAAGGGCTCAGTAGGTTTTGCAAGGGTTTCCTTGCCCCATCTTCTATAATATTTACTGTACTTTATGAGTCATTAGAAATAGATGTTTCCTATCCTTTATCAACTCGTTTTGTCAGTGACATGACTAGTCCTGCATTTTTATTTTTTTTAGAGTGACTTCATTCCCTCTTCGTTTCTTGTATTGTGTTCAGTCTACTTAGTTTTTCAAGTACAAATTTGTTCCCAAGAAGATACCAAATTCTTTAGTAAGCTCTTTTCACAATATTATAGTCATTAATTAAATTTGGTGAGCTCTCATTGCAACACGGTCATTAATTTAATTTAGTAAGCTCTCATTGTAGTATTATGGTTATGTTTAAAGGTTTTTGCCTAATTTTGTTTTTTGGTTTTCCCCCGCACTTTTCTGTGATCTACATTTTTAGTGAAGTATGTGATTCTGAAATGCCAGCCATTCGGCTTGAAATGTTGCCGAGACTTCTTCTAGAAAAGCTCATAATTCCAATGGGCTTTTGTTTAATGTAAAGTTCTCTATAATTGTTTTGGATTATTATTATTTTGTGACTTTTTTCTTCATGTAAAACTGTACCTCCCCATTCATTTATTTGTTTACTTAAAATGTGTTGAAAAGATACCATTATTTTTCTCATCATTATTTTTGGCAAGGAAACTAACAGTGCCTAAGCCTCAAGAAATGTTGTTATCCAAATGGGTTATTGCGTAATTTAAAGATCGTAAAGGTGATTCTATGGCAAACTCCCGAACATTTTAATCCGATAGATGGCGTTACTTGTCGCTGGCTCCAAAAATAGTCGTTTCTTGACAGTTGTCGGCTATTTTCTCTGAACAGACGATTAAGAGACAAAAAATCGGAATGTCAGCACCTGCTTCATTATTTGCTTGATTATTTGAGCCATAAACGCAGGCCAAATTGGTTCTAAAATAAAGGCGAAACTATGCAAAGAAAAAATCAAGTGTAATTTGGAGTTGTATCAGCAAAGATTACAGGTGAAACCGAAACTTGTAATCTTTGCTGATACAACTCCAAATTACACTTGATTTTTTCTTTGCATAGTTTCGCCTTTATTTTAGAACCAATTTGGCCTGCGTTTATGGCTCAAAAAATCAAGCAAAAAATGAAGCAGGTGCTGACATTCCGATTTTTTGTCTCTTAATCGTCTGTTCAGAGAAAACAGCCGACAACTGTCAAGAAACGGCTATTTTTGGAGCCAGCGACAAGTTGCCATAGAATCACAATAAAGGGGTTCATTCAAAATCGGCATTTTTCGCCCACTGCTTGTTTTTGAAGAAACTTTGGGTATCGATTGGGTTTACTGTTAGCAGTGGTTCCTGAAATTTTCGCGACCTAAAACCAATTTTTAGAGGGGGGTGGGGGGTCAAAGTTGAAACCTTCAAACTCGAATATCTCGCTAACGAATAAAGATTTTGAAATGTGGTTTGTGCGAAAAAACGCAAAATAAAATTTCCTTTCTTTTGATTACCCACATGTTCCACAAAATTTTGAAATTACACTTGCAATTTGCAATTTTTTGATTTTCAGGCTCAAAATTTTTTACAAATTTTGAAATTCTGAAAAAACGCATTCTTCGATTTTGATCTATACAAGATATGTTATTTTCTAAAAAATTTGCTACAATTTAGTCTAAACCGCATGTTGGGGAAACTTTTCGTTTCTGAGTTATGAATTTTTAAAGTGTCAAAAATCGCTATTTCAGCGTTCTCAGCGACAGCGACGAAACTTAAAAAAAGAATTTCTCCGCTTCTAATCAACAAAACTTGATGAAAATTGAGATTTGGGGGTTTCGAATGTCGTAGAATTCAATTCTGCTATCAGATTTGAAGAATTTTGAAATCCAAGATGGCTGCCTACCCATCTACTTGGTAGCCATCTTGGATTTCAAAATTCTTCAAATCTGATAGCAGAATTGAATTCTACGACATTCGAAACCCCCAAATCTCAATTTTCATCAAGTTTTGTTGATTAGAAGCGGAGAAATTCTTTTTTTAAGTTTCGTCGCTGTCGCTGAGAACGCTGAAATAGCGATTTTTGACACTTTAAAAATTCATAACTCAGAAACGAAAAGTTTCCCCAACATGCGGTTTAGACTAAATTGTAGCAAATTTTTTAGAAAATAACATATCTTGTATAGATCAAAATCGAAGAATGCGTTTTTTCAGAATTTCAAAATTTGTAAAAAATTTTGAGCCTGAAAATCAAAAAATTGCAAATTGCAAGTGTAATTTCAAAATTTTGTGGAACATGTGGGTAATCAAAAGAAAGGAAATTTTATTTTGCGTTTTTTCGCACAAACCACATTTCAAAATCTTTATTCGTTAGCGAGATATTCGAGTTTGAAGGTTTCAACTTTGACCCCCCACCCCCCTCTAAAAATTGGTTTTAGGTCGCGAAAATTTCAGGAACCACTGCTAACAGTAAACCCAATCGATACCCAAAGTTTCTTCAAAAACAAGCAGTGGGCGAAAAATGCCGATTTTGAATGAACCCCTTTGCTGTTTTGTAATTTTGGTGATTTATTTCTCTATTTTAACTTATTTCTTTGTTCAAAGGTTTATTATTCTTTCATTTTTTTATTTTATTTCTTTTACTATATCAGGAAGAGGTTTATACTCAACATTATAACGAAAAGACTAAGAGAAGAGAGTTTTTAGTACAAAGATAAATATTAGTGTTTAAACTTCAAGAAAGGCTAGTATCATAATGAGATAAATTTGTCTTACTTATAAATTCTCGAGAATTTTTCTTATTTGTCGAGGTTTCATTAACTTGTCATTCCTGTTTTCTATCCTGACGTTCGATTATTATTTTATCATAAACATTTTTATTTATTTATTTCTCAAGCCATAGTTCCATTTTCTGTTTAGAATTTTTTAAATAAAATTTGTTCCTTTTGTTTGTTCTGATAACGCTGGAGTTTTAATATTCTCTTTTATTCCTTTCATGACTTTAAGAACAGTAAATTCAGTTCAAAAATGGTTTGTTAGAACTTAAAAGCAAATTAACAGTGTCCACTGTGGGCACTGTAAGTTGCGCGAAACTGTTCAGGTTCAGGCCATCAAATTTTGTTTTATTTTGAATGTGTAACGACCATTGGGCACTTGCTTCTAAAGCACATTTAAAAATGTGACTCAAGTTTTGAATAATTGATCATCCTCAAAAATTATTTTTTAATTTTTTTAGGCAATTTTAGGTAAGTATTAGAATTAGGAGTGTGGAATAAAGAATAAAACATGAAGATGCAATTTAGCAGAACTTTGCATTAGCGGTAGGTTGATGGTGTATGTAAGTGCTTAAGTATCTAAGGAGTTAAGATTCCTTCTGAACTGAATTGAATTTTTCGAGTCCTTAAATTACTAATTTTAAAATCCAATACTACATTAAATGCCTTGGATTCTCCTGGATGGCAAGAATTTTTGAATTCTAGATACTATCTTTTGAGAAAACATTAAAAAAGTGGCGGGGATTCTGCGGGATTTCTGAATTTTCGCGGGGAAAAACGGGAAAAATGGCGGGGAATTTTTCGGGGATTTTTGTAAGTTGGTGCGGGGATTTGCGGGGAGAGGTCGGGGAAAATCGTCATTCTCTTCTGGCAGCCCTGGTTAATACACATGTTGATAGAAACGTTAAAGCATGGTGATCAGTCAACAGCATTGTTGGAAATCCCAGAATGTACGGTCGAAATTTGGCACAACATACAACCACAACGAGTAACTCCAGCTCTGTGCATAAAGGAAGAATAGGTAGAGTGGTCACTCAATGTTATAAAACGAAACGGTGTTTGAGAGCGCAGCGGCACCAGCGCTATGAGAGCGTCGGTGAGTGTGTACATCCCTAGCTCTCTCGATTGTTCCAATGCGTACAAAATACGCACACAGCGGCGCTCCGACAGTGTCGGACTCACTCACACCATCATTTCTCCGGCTGTGTACACGATACGCACACGACGCGCTCTGGCGTTGTGTACATGAAGCTCTTGATTCTACTCCAAACCGGCTCCAAACGCAGTTTCGGAGCTCCCATTACAGTGACCACTCTACCTTTTCTTCCTTTATGGCTCTGTGATGACATAATACTTTTCGGCTTGGGAAAGAACTCTGGAATGTCCATTCGAACCTATGCGCGGCGAGGGGGAGGGGGGTTTAGAACCACTACGGACAATCTTATAGAACAAACCCTTCGAATTTTCCACCATTTCAAGAAAAAATTGCCTAGCAAAAGTTCGGGTGCGAACCTATGTGCGGTGAGGGGGGAGGACCACTACGAGCAATATTAGAACAGACCATTCAAATTTTCCACCATCTCAAAAAAATTGTCCAGCAAATTTTCGGGTCTAAACCTGTGTGCGGCGATAGAGGGGGCGGCATGACCACTACGGATCTTAAAACAAACTCTTCGAATTTCCCACAATCTAAAAAAAAAACTGTCCAGAAAAGATAAATTTTGAACCTGTGTGCGGCGAGTTAGGAGGGAGGTAGGACCACTACGGACAATCTTTGAACAACCCCTTCGAATTTTCCACCATCTCAAAAACTTTTGTCCAGGAAATGTTTGGGTCCGAACCTGCGAGCGGCGATTTGGAGGGGGTGGGGGTTAAGAACACTACGAACAATCTTAAAACAAACCCTTAAAATTTTCCACCATCTTAAAAAAATCTGTCCAGCAAAAGTTTGGTTCCGAACCTGTGGACGGCGAGTGGGGGGGGGGGGAGTAGAACCACTACGGACAATCTTAAAATAAACTCCTCGAATTTCCTACCATAGCACACTGGGCCACAGACTACCGTTTCACGCGAATAATGTCATTTTTCGAAGTCGTTATGTTTGGTATTTTAAGGTTATAATATCAAAGTAGACTCATAATAGCGTCCGAAAACGGTAACATCTTTGACAATAGGTCATGCACGGTGAGTAAGCGAGAATGTGAACATGCGTCCCTCGTCCAACTTTTGTACTGCTATCTGACGATGCGTCTCTCGTCCAACTTTTGTAATGCTATCTGACGAGCTTGCTGTTCTCACCGCGACACTCAAATGTTCAGCCGTTGTTATCTCGGTTCAAAAAACTTTGGAATAAAACAAACGACACCATGCCAGATTCAGAAAAAGACAAGGATTCGTTTAAGTACTATAGCTTTTAATTTTAACTCATCAGTCAAGATTTAAGAAGCAATATAGTCAAGCAGATCAAACATCTATTTTTCCTGAAATTAGCATCTTCAAAATGAGAGAGAACCGTTCAGATCCTTTTACGAATGTCTTAGAATGTAATTCTGATGCCACAGACGTGTTCCTCAAATCTTGCTGAACAAAATCGATATGAGTTTGGCTGCAGCGGTTTGCAGCTGTGGCCGTAGGGTTGAATTAACGAAGTCAAGTTGGGTGAAAAATGGAACAATTAACAAACAAAAAAGTAACAAAAAAAAATGCGAATCACATATTATTTGTCTCTCACGAAATTGTAACCTGCAAATTGGGATACAATGGTACTATGTTTATTGTTCATCCATTTTCTTGGTGTGTCGTGCATATTTTTCGATTACGTGTTTTTCCATTGTTGCCATATCGCTCAAAACGTTAGAATCATAAGTGGCGGTAGCCACCAGGCCAAGTCCAAAACCCCCGAGCTAGAAGGTGGCGTCCGCGGACACTTATTATACACCGATCAGTTCGTTTTTGTCGATTTAAGCGTTATATGATCTGTTGCCTAGGATTCCAAGAAAACCGCTCATTAAAACCCCTTAACACCTGGTACTGTTCGATTCGTCTTGAGGTGTACATGTGCCGCTCACTAATTAGATTTTCAATCGGATGAGTAACAACGGAGATATTTCCAAGAAACATCGATTTATTCGCGTTTTCTTTGCCTCTTGCCGATTCACTTTTGCGTTTCGCACCCTCGTTTTTGCGCACAGATAGCGGAATAACAGTAGATGAAACCCCCATATAACCTGGTATAGAAAGATTCGTTAGGCTTTTCTGAAGGTTTTAGGCCAGGTCTCGTTGAATTTTGAGCAATATCAAGGAAGATAGCTTTAATTGAAATTAGCGTAAATTCAGAATTTTTGCGTTTCGGCCGCTCGTTTTTTGCGCTCAGATTGCGGAATAACGGTAGATGAAACCCCCATATAACCTGGTATAGAAAGATTCGTTAGGCTTTTCTGAAGGTTTTAGGCCAGGTTTCGTTGAATTTTGAGCAATATCAAGGAAGATAGCTTTAATTGAAATTAGCGTAAATTCAGAATTTTTGCGTTTCGGCCGCTCGTTTTTTGCGCTCAGATTGCGGAATAACGGTAGCTGGGACCCCCATATAACCTGGTATAGAAAGATTCGTTATGCTTTTCTGAAGGTTTTAGGCTAGGTCTCATTGAATTTCGAACTGTATTAAGGGAGATATCAATGATTGAAATTAGCGTAAAATCGCCATTTCTCCACATACCGCTATGGTGGAACGGAGGAGCATCGTCGCGAGGACGAATGAAAGATTGGAAGAGAGCGAAGAATTGCGAGCTGCGCAGCAAATGTGCGCGTCGCGACTCGTGATTCGTGAAGTGAACTGAGTGAGTGAACGCGTGATCTGTTTCGTTGTTGCTCGTTTTATTATTAGTGGTTTTCAATCAACATTATTATTTTATATGGATTGTCTGTATATAAAATTCCTTCTATTTTGAATACTCTTCGATCGATTAGTTTATTCCTTAGTTCTTATTTTCTCGGCAAATCTTGGCAGATCAGAGGGCAACAGCACAATTTGACATTTGAGGTTATTCACGCAGTTCTGTTTCATAATTTAAAAATATTATTGTTCAATCGTGGTTCAATACTTTAATGAAAGTGCAGTGATGTTTGTTAAAAATCCGCTCTTTGTAAGCATGCCATCCCCGGGTAACTTTCTTGGAAGCCTCTGAAGTTTCCAAAGTGTATTTTCAAAGAATTGGTATTGTTGTCTTGTGCTGTGCTTGTGCGCTTGTATAGCTTGTCCCAGAAAAGATTGGATTTGACACTTCTATGGTTTTCATGAAAACATCAGCTTCTTATGGCTCCTAACCAATCAGGTTGCTCTATCTGAGGATGGAAGCTGATGTTTTCATTTAAAGCTACAGTTGTCAAGTCCAATCATTCTTGGGACAACCTATAGAAGTGTTGACAAATGCTGTCCATACGATTATATATGATTTTATCTGTCGCTTCTGTTAGCAATGTATATTCTGAGATCAGGCAACTCCAATGAGCTCCTAGTCTTAGAATCCCTATTATTAGCAGATTGCTGTTTCTACATTGATCATCAATTCCTTCAAAGAGATTGCAAGAAGTGCTAGTTTGCTCACTGTTACAAATCAATCAAGTGTTAAACAAGTAAGTCTCTTTTCCACCTCCAACCCTTCTCTAACTCTCTTAGTGTCAAATAAAGGATACTATATAATTCTTACAGAAGAGCTCACATTATCTGAGTACATACCGGGTTCTGACAAGTAGCGTTGCTCGCTATACTGAAGAACACGGAGACAAACTTATTTGTTGACAACGGGTCAAAACCTGTTTCGACGCATTAGCGGATATAGGGGGGAAGGGGGCGGTCGCCATTCCCCCCTTCGTTCGGCCCAAAAAAATAGGGGAAAAGGAAGGGGAAAACAATGAGGAAAAAAAGGAAAAGGAGGTCTCCGGGGGGTGAAAATCTCAGGTTAGCCCCCCCCCCCCGTTCGCTACGGCTGGATCCACCAATGTGCTGACTAGCTGCAAAACAATGCCCGTTGAAGCAATTTTGCAGGCTACTTGCCACATTGCTACTTTCCAGAACACCTCTCTCATAATATGTGAGCTCTTGTGATGGTGTTTGTCAAGACCTGTGATAATTTTTTGTAGAAGATTAGAATTTTGGAAGCACTCTGATGGGAGATACTGTATATGTTAGGAACCAGAGCTGTTGCGTGCACTTTGGCAACAACGTAATACATCCATTTAAACCCTCGTAAAGGGTCAAACTTTTGAGGATGCACAGTGCACTCCCTCGAGTCAGTACTTTACATTAGTTGGAATGGATGGAATACAGTGTTGCCAGATTTTTACTGTTCTTGTCGCACAAACCAGTTCTTGTAAAACCTGATGAAATATACCGTCACAACTCAAACGTTATTTTGCAATTTTACTTGAGTGTGTCTTTAAAACTGGGAGACCCAAGAGGAAGACCGTATTGAAATCTTTGGTTTAAGCTCACCAATGACTTCCAAATAACAATTAAAACCACTTGTAAAGAATGATTAAATACATAGACTCGAGCTCTATTCCTTGGCGTAAAGACATCCGTGTTCTCAGCTCGCTGAGTACTAAGTAACTTACATTTTTTTAATTTTTAAAATCACGCATTACTGATCCTTGATCTTTTCAGGGTACCAAAAACAATTTAAACTTTAAGCTCTATACCTGCTGAATTTCAAGTATTGTTGCTTTAATAATATTAATAGTGCAAAAATATTATTAGTAAAGTATCAGAAACAGTTTAGTATTTTGAAATTCTTAAAGGGAATTTTTTCCTCGTGTAGAATTGACTTAGCTTTTCATCAGTGACATTCAAATTAAAGGGTTAGGTAAAGCTTAAAGAAGAAAATCATTGCAACTTAGCTTTTTTTTCTACTATTGCTTGTAATAAGAAAAATAAAATGAAAAGAGGGGGGAGGGATTGCGCTTGCTATTTCATTCTGCTCTATTGATGTGCCTTATGATGGACTCAACTTTATTATAATCATTGCTTTAGAAACACATCTTTGTCAAAATATCTCTTTTTGACTGACCCACCTAAACCTCAACCCCTTAACATAGGAATAAATCGCAAAACCGGCCTGATATCTTTGACCAAAACTATCAGTAAACCTCAAGTAAACTCGTGGCGGCCAAGGTCCAAAAATTTCTCCAAACCTCTCCCTTTTACTACCTTCCTCTTTCCTACCTCAATCTCCTCTCTTTAAAAACTTTTCTTTCAAAATCTGTTATTTTAACCTTACCTGAGAGATGCATGATTGTGCGTGAGGTCTCTCAGATTCAACTTACAAACTAGCTGATATCAAAGCGACCAAGTCCCCTCCCCTCTTCCCACCCTTTCTACTCCTGTGTTTCTTCTAGCCCCCTACCCCTTCAGATTTCAGCCTGAGATTTGATCTCTGATCTTCATTATTCAGAATAATTATTACAGTCTGTTGGCTGCGCTCAACGCAAACCATTGCATAACTCATAAATTGCAGGCGCATGAAAGTGCAAAGGATTTAATGCCCAAAGGCGCTGATATCCGAAGAACCAAGTCTAATTTTTTGTACCTACCGCACCTTTCTTCTGCTTCCTCTTCTACTTCATCCTCTTGCTATAGTTCACCCACCAAAAAAAAAAAATGATAAAAAAAATAGAAAAAAACTTGGCGTTGACCTGCAAAAGCTGATATGCGGTGTTAGTACACTCTATGTTGGCAGGTAACGCCAAGTTTTTTTCTATTTTTTTTTATCATTTTTTTTTTTTTGGTGGGTGAACTATAGCAAGAGGATGAAGTAGAAGAGGAAGCAGAAGAAAGTTGCGGTAGGTACAAAAAATTAGACTTGGTTCTTCGGATATCAGCGCCTTTGGGCATTAAATCCTTTGCACTTTCATGCGCCTGCAATTTATGAGTTATGCAATGGTTTGCGTTGAGCGCAGCCAACAGACTGTAATAATTATTCTGAATAATGAAGATCAGAGATCAAATCTCAGGCTGAAATCTGAAGGGGTAGGGGGCTAGAAGAAACACAGGAGTAGAAAGGGTGGGAAGAGGGGAGGGGACTTGGTCGCTTTGATATCAGCTAGTTTGTAAGTTGAATCTGAGAGACCTCACGCACAATCATGCATCTCTCAGGTAAGGTTAAAATAACAGATTTTGAAAGAAAAGTTTTTAAAGAGAGGAGATTGAGGTAGGAAAGAGGAAGGTAGTAAAAGGGAGAGGTTTGGAGAAATTTTTGGACCTTGGCCGCCACGAGTTTACTTGAGGTTTACTGATACTTTTGGTCAAATATTTCTTACCATGAGAACGGAACGATTTCCGATAAATCAAAGACATATCGTTGTCATACACCTAATTTTAGCTATTGTAGTCGTAGCGTACTTACAATTAGTGGTGGATACAGAGAGGGCAAGCCCCCCCCCCCCCCCGAAGCCTGATATGTTGCCTTTTTTCGGCAGAAAGAAGCCCGAAATTGCTTCCACCGACGCTTCAACTTTTCAAAATTTCACAGGCGTGCCACCCTCCCCAGAAAAATGTTCTGAAATCCACCACTGAGTGAACTTACATATAGCTCAGTTAGTTGAGGCGTCAGCAACTCCGACCATGACAATGCACATGAATGCACGTCATGAATTCGAATCCAAGTGCTTTTTTTTTCTCTTTTTTCCGCTTTCTTTCTCTCTTTTATGGATCTTATACAGCTAAACGTCATGCTTTACAATTATTTTTTTATTTTCTACTAGCTCCTCCTTTAAAGTAGGGACTAATCTGAAGCACAAATGTTCCAAAGTTAAAGAAACTGAAGAAAGTGTTTTTTTTTATGAACGACCCTATGGGGAGTGCATATTGGTCCGGTCTGGTTTTTAGTTTGCGCTGTTGTACAATGTACTCAGCATTTCGGAGCATTGGTATCCTGTGTGTTAATTGGTTGTTTAGGAACTATTTGGCACCATTTCGTTCCTCAGCTATTTTGTAGCCAATCAAATTCCTCTATTCGTCCGGCGGATTGATATTTCGTCGAAAGTATCACCTTTTATACTGATTTTCAAGCGCGTTTTAAAGTAGGTTTTAGATGTTTTTCACAAAGGACGTGGCACAATCCTTATGGGAAATGGCCTACGGTCAAACTTAATAAATGTGGCATCATTTTTTTCGTCTCGTCGTCCTGATCAAAAAGTCTCACGGGCCCAAAAAAATTTTCATCGCCCGTTTTCGAGATAATCGAGCTTAAAGTTTGAGCAAATCTCGGCACTCAGGGACGAATTCGCTCGGTAATTGAGCGTGCGTCTTACCCTGGAAGCGGCTTACCGCAAACTGGCGATGGCTGCCGCCGGCCGCCCCTTTTGCTCACACTCTGTCCGGAGAGCGTGTTGAAGCGTTTGGAGTGGGAGAAAAAGGGGCATCACCTCCGGACGGAGTGTGAGCAAAAGGAGCGGCAGCCATTGCCAGTTTGCGGTAAGCCGCTTCCAGGGTAGGACGTACGCTCAATTGCCGAGCGAATTCGTCCCTGAGTGCCGAGATTTGCCCAAACTTTAAGCTCGATTATCTCGAAAACGGGCGATGATAATTTTTTGGGCCCGTGAGACTTTTTGATCAGGACGACGAGACGAAAAAAATGATGCCACATTTATTAAGTTTGACCGTAGGCCATTTCCCATAAGGATTGTGCCACGTCCTTTGAGCACGTATGTTTGAAGTCCTATATTTTTAATTCCTGTTTATTTTTTGGTTCATTAGTGCTTGGTTTAAGATTTTTTTTTTTTTTTTTTTTTTTTTTTTTTTAAACCTAAGTATATTTTGTTGATTCTTTTTCTTAACTGTGCTCTTTTTGTTCCTTAATTGTTTTGCTTATTGATTAATATCGATAGTTTTTAGTTGTTGCCACAAACGCCTACTTTGCATTTTTTCTTCATTTCCTCGCGTCAAAACGTCGCGTTTAGGACGACGTCACGCAACTTTTGATCTGAATTTCAGTTGGACCTATTGGTAACCATAGGCCGAGCCAGCAATTAATTGGCAACTGTGAATTCTTTCCATTTTAATGCATGAGAAACAATCGATTCTTGAGGGAGTCATGGCCCCATTCCTAATCGATCGTTTCTCAAACATTAAAATCAGAAGAATCCACAGTTGCCAAATTGTTGTCTCCGCTCATGTTAGTAACAAGTGCGGAGTGTAAAATATGTACTACATTAAATACGAGGCTATATTTGAAACAAAATTACAAAAGATACTAAGTAATCAAGCAAGTTTGGAATTTTACGTAATTTAAAGTGATATAGTATCATATTAACTCATCGAACCGTTTGAAAAATGTTTTAAGGCTTTAAACATTTTTATTCTGAAAAGTATAGATTTTTGACAGCAAATTTCAAATCTATGTAAAACTTGAAGTTTTTGACATTTTTCGGGGTTTTTTGCACCAAAATTCTCGTCAAAACATCCTTTTTTCTTCACACGGAGAAAAATCCATTAATTTGTTCGACAATTTAGGATAGTAAATTTTAGTTCAGTGGAGATAACTAGAGTTCTACTTCTAGCAGATATGCTAAAATTAAAGGTGGCAATGGTGAAATGTGATGACCACGATATCAATATAGTTGTTTCTGAGATAGGTTGCTAGTTCTGTAGGAATATTTGGAAGCGCCATATTAGTCCAGTCAAATGGTAGTTTTACCTGGAAAAAAATGGTGGAAAGCGGGAGTTGACGTTTTTCGGCTCAGTATAGTGTCCTAATTTTTCACGCCTGTGCGGGCTGTGCTAACGCCGCCATCTTGAAAAATGTGAGCCTAAAAACGGTTTTTAGCAAATATCTCGCTTTGTATGCTTTCTACGATAAAAATACCTCAGTAATGAAATGTTCTACAAAAAATTTCCCATAAAAATGATTCTGTACAATTTTTGCGTGCGACGCGTCGTTTAAGCGCTAGCGAGCGGAAATAGTTTAACCCTTTTTCTCGCAACCCCCGCAAGCTGCGAAACGCACCTCACAAGGGGAAGGCAAAGGTGGGCCCGCTTCAAATGGAACGGGACTTGCGCGAAAACATAGTCCTTGGGGTCCTAATGAAGGGACTTACAGCACTTTTTGTGAATGGGCCCCTGAATTTGCAAAATTTTGATTTTAAAGTGAGCCCCAGGGACGGCGGATTGTTATGTAGCCGAGAATCAGACCCATCCTGTCAACCGAAGTCGTGGCGCAACGACAACGTAGTGGACTCCGATTTGCATGGTCCCGAGTTCGATTCATGCTGGCGGCTTTAAATTTTTTTCACGACAGTTGTGCTCATATTTCTTTGCCATGTTGTTATATGTATTTCTTTCTTGTTGCTTGTTTGTATTTTAGTTGTTTTGCTTTTTGTTTTGTTTTGTTCTTTTTTTTGTAAGACCGTTTGAATCGAATTATTCCCCCTTTTTTTCATCCTGCATGCATCAGGTACTACACTGTGCTTCTATATAAAAGTTAAGAAAATATTGGAAAAGAAGAACAACAGCACTTGAAAAAACAGACGAAAAAGAAAAAGTTTCGTTGATCAATTTCCATTCGTCTTTTTGATTTTCTACTATTTTCTTAACTTTTACATACAAGCACAGTGAAGTAGGTAACTGCGTATACAGCACGAAAAGATGTGGATTAATTCGATTCAAACAGTATTAAAAAAACAAAATCAAAACAAAAACAAAACAAGACCAAAACAAAACCAAATAGCAAACAAGCAACAAGAAAGAAACATAAAAACATGGCAAAGAAAGATGAGCACAACTGTCGTAAAAAAATTTAACGCCGCCAGCATGAATCGAACTCGGGACCATGCAAACCGGAGTCCACTACGCTGTCGTTGCGCCACGACTTTGGATATTAGAATGTGTCTGATTCTCGGCTACATAACTATCCGCCATCCCTGGGGCTCACTTTAAAATCAAAATTTTGCAAATTCAGGGGCCCATTCACAAAAAGTGCTGTAAGTCCCTTCATTAGGACCCCAAGGACTATGTTTTCGCGCAAGTCCCGTTCCATTTGGAGCGGGCCCACCTTTGCCTTCCCCCTTTTCAGTCACTTGGCGCATCACACCGCGCGCGTCTCCTCTCTATCTCAACGTATCACGTGCTTTTTTCAGAGGAGTGGCGATAACATAGACACCCCCAGGTATCCGTAAAATACCCATCAGCACCCTTCTACGACCCCTCCCCCCTTTTAAGATGTAAAACAGCATATGTGCGCACGGCAAGTGATTGGTTTTCTTATCCAGGTTCCCACTCAAAATTCAACCGAATTGTTCACTTTTACGCTAATAATATCTATATAAATGTCACAGATGCATCTATGGACCAATGTAATTACCCCTGCCACCCTTCTCTCATTTCCCTCAACACAAACTCTCCCTCCTAAACACCATTTTCCCTTTATATTCCTCATTATTAACATGCAGTAAGTACCGCATGTTTTTGTTATGGTTTCGTATCGATTTCGACCATAAACTTCCTGCATAATAATCGACAATTTTCGGCTTGGTCGCAAACGTGCGTTGTCAGATTTCCGCACGTAATGATCGCGTCTCGTTTTACGGTGGATTCCCTTCGTTCGATATATTGCGGAGCGGCAACGCCAAAAGTCTCCCTATCCTTTAACGTGGAAAAAAACGTATCGCGCGCCATATCGGATTTTCGATATTCTTCGGTTCGTCGCACAATGGACAGAAATCAAATCTTTGGCGGTCCAAATTCGATCCTTTCAAAGTTGGAAATTAGTATTTTAGCTGGGTACTATAGTTGATTTTAAGGGGTTTATTTGGCTCGGTTTTTCTATCCTGGCTTGTCCCATATTTATCGGAGAATATCATTTGATGGATCGACAGTTCTTGTGATATCTCATGTCTTTGTATTTTTGACCACTTAGGACTCGATTTGGATCCATCGTGCGCCGATTGAAATGTTTGAATGTTTGAGTGAGGATTTGACTGAGAACTGACCCGAAGTTTTCATAAGGATTTGTCTCCGTTATGAATAAATTTGGTAGTTTCATTATTTTGTCTGTGATTACCAACGAGCTATATCTAGTTCGGAAGCTTTGGTAAACATGCGTAACCGCCTCGGAGATTTTAAGGTTAGCGATTTGTGAAAACAAACCGAAGTTCCCTAAGTATCTCCGCATTGTATTTTCGCGTGTTTTCGAATTCTATCAGAGACTTTAAAATCTGAATTTCTTTATGAACTGTGCGTGTTTTCTGTCAATCACAGCCTTAATTTCAGTTTCTACTAATTGAAACACTCAAGTTCTTCATAGCTTTCATTTAATTTGACAGATTCTACAGTGCGTGTGATTGCCTCGTAATGCCGTAACTCATAGCCTTTCTTGGCATTTCGACGAGTGAAAGTGGTACTTATGTTTCTGGTAATTTATTCAAAAATTTTGTAATTTGACCTCTCTCAGCAAACACTCTCTTCCTGAGACAGATTTGCTAATTTTTATCTCCTCAAGTTGAGTGATCTGAAGTAGATAACTTCGTTAACCGATGAGCGTGGTCTAGAGTAAAGTTACCGAAAGGGGAAAAAAAGCAAAGGGTGGACCTTTACATTTCAGACCAATTGTACCTATGCTTGCATGACAGTCATGGAGAGCAGAACTATTTAAATGGCAACACCAACACCAAGTTGTGTGATGCATTCATTCAATGATAAATGATGTCGACTGAAATAGTGGGCTGAGGTCGATCGGAGAGCATCCATTTCACTCGACTCATCTCTTTTGCCCAAGTTGATTGAGCCACTCGTGAAGTGGATTTTACTACGAGGTTTGGTTGGAGTTTGGTAACAACTTTTTTATGTATTTATTTACCTAAGTACTACTGTCCGACAAGATGAAAGAGTTACAATCACATTGTTCTACAATGGAATGTCAGGTGAATACAGCCTGAGGGGTGTTCCACTAAAGAAGTCGACAATTGAATCGTAACTAATTAGACCTAAGGATTCATGATTTTGTATTACTTTTTAGTAATACCTACCAAATATTTATTTAGAACTAAAGCATTTTAACTATCAGGCTTAGACAAGTGGCAGGACTTGCTTTTGCATTGCATTGCACCAGCACACATCCGTGAGTGGTTGTTTAGTACAGAGTTTTGCCTAATGGATAATCACCTGCTCAAGGTTGCACTTTGATGCAATGCAGAAGCAGGCACCACTACTTGATAGAACCTGATACTCAAAATGCTTCTGCTGTAGCACATTCATATCTAAATTATGATAACTTATGGTTTAAACAATATTAAAGTTGAAATCCGCGCATGAATACTGATTCTTCTTATGAAGAGCAGTGCATTGATTGAGGAGATGAGCGGAGGAGATTATTTAGTAAAGCAGGGCCATTTTGAGTATCGAGTCCTGTCAGGAAGCGGTGCTTGCTTCTGAACTGCATCAGAGGGCATGGAAGAGCGGTTGGTTTGCGCAGAGTTTCAACTCGTGTTTCTAATGAAGCGCTTATCAATGCGCTTTGATGCGGCTTGGAAACAGGCACCACTGTTTGTCAGAACCCTATACTCAAAATGGTCCCCCTCTAATAGAATGGTTACAGTGACTCATCTTTCATTGAAACTGCTGAAGATGATTCGACATGTTTTACTTGCAAACGGATAGTTTTGCGAGGATGAAAAAAAGCTTCATTATGAAGCTATCTGAAACTACACTGAAAAAGTGCAAGAAGTGTGTTCGACACTGAACAGCACAGTTTATGATGCCAGGCTTTGGCTCTGGGCATGAGGGAAAATAGTCATAATCTTGTCAATAATCTTACAAAGTCTGAAGAGAGACCTAGAAGCCAAGTACAAATGATAGTGTTAATTTGGACACATTAGATCTAATCGGGGAAAGCCAACTCGATTTGTCTAATTCTACTCGATGTAACCTAAGTCGAAACAAATCTTGACCTGGACCAATCAAATCAGCTTTTCTAAAATGTTGTGAGTAAATCATGAATCCTTGGGTCCAATGGGTTGCGATAAAATTGTCGACTACTTTAGCGGCATATCCACCTAAGATTCTTAAGTAGGATAAAGTAACTTTCCCCTCTTCTTTGAAAGCAGTCGATAAATAAGTGGTTACGAAGTTGTGACTGATCTTCACTCGAATCTCATGCTAACATTCACTCAAGTGGCTCAATTGACTAGGATGAATCGAATTGACTTGGGCAAAATAGATGAGTGGAGCAAGATGGATGCTCTCCGATCAACCTTACAGCAAAATTTTAGTATGGCACCGTTTTACAGCCTTCTTGTCCACACCTATATCCTTGGTAAAAGAACATAACATTATAATGAATTGGTGGCCCGTTTCGTGCATCGCACGACGTGGTGTTGTCTTCACTTTTAAAGAAAGTTAGGTTGGTTTTCTTTCATAACAAGGTGTCTGTGAATTACTGTATTTTGGTCACTTCAGAGTTCTACGGAGTACGTAACCTTAAACCTAATACCGGCAATTCTAAGTCAGTGTTGTGATTGATTTCTTGCACCATTATTGCCATAATGATGACAGTAGTTTCTTATTTCTGCTAAGTGGGTACTTTAGTCTTTCAATTCAACTATAAACGCTCTCTTATTGAAGAATACTCTTAATTTCTCAATGAAATGAAAGTCTTCCGGTCGGTCCGTGCAAACTTCAGAACCACGAATGAGTCAGTCATCCTGTTATTTGCTTCTTCATGTCCAAACTGACTGAAGTTCAATTTTGAAATCAGATTTGCTGCAAATTTTAATTTCAAATACATTATTATAATTTGCTAAAGTCAGTTCAAAGTACAATCAGCGATGGAACTCAACAACCAGTCAACGCGCAGATTAACTTGAATCGCAGGTAGGTGTGACCTCAGGTGTAGATTTTGTGGTTGAATTTTATTTTCTCCTAGTCTCTGATTTTTGATGCACTTCTGTACCAACTTTACTCACACCAGTAAAATGGTAAATAGAGGAACCTAAAGACAAGTTCAAGCTTTATCCGAGATTACCTGGGATCTGAACGTTAAACGTTAAGGCAAATTACACTAACAGTCACAGTTGTCATGAAGCAAAGCACCTCACGAAGAGTACAAAATTCTATATACAGTTCAAGTTTGTTTGAAAAAAAATTACTTTTTTATTCAAATAAAATTTCAATTTAAAGGAGTAAATTGCAATTTATTTAACTAAAACTGCACTTTATTCAAACAAAATTGCAATTTATTCAAAATAAATTGCTATTTATTCAAATAAAATATAAGAAAATGTCAACCTAACTAAGATTTATCTGAGATTTATTCAAGTAAAATTACTTTGAAATATCAATAACATTTCAAATAAAATTGCCATTTTATTCGAACAAAATAGGAGTCGATGCTACTAGGGCTTGGTCGCTCTTGTATCAGATGATTTGCAAGTTGAATCAGAGCTACCATGTTTTTCGGTTGTATGCGGCTATTCAGACGAAAGTGTTTACAGGAGAAGTATCAAATATTTTGAAGGAGCTTCATACGGAAGATCTGTTACCAGGAGAAGTATCAAATTATTGAAGGCGCTTTATACGAAAAATAGAAAATGTGATCAGGAGAAGTATCAAATTATTTGAAGGAGCTCTGAAGCCACCTAATCGAGGAAACTTCAGACTTGGTCGCTCTGACATCACATGACTTGCAAGTTGAATCAGAACGACACGTCCACCGGGTGTAGGGAAATAAATATAGGAAGATATTTGAAAGAAAAGTTTTTACGAGCAAGTTTTCACGAAGAAGTGTTTGGGGCAGGTGAAGTAAAATGGAGCTGGTTTGGGGGAAAGATTTTGGATCTTGGCCGCAATCACTTGAGGTTTAGCTGAAAGTTTTGGTGAAATTTTTGTGACATGAAATTAATAGAAATTAAAACAGAAAATGAACAAAAGCACTTGCTCTCAGAAGTTTCACGTTTCACGTCGAAAATAAATCTCCTCCACCACTCTCACTTACTCTGCATACCCATTGAAATTATACAGAACATGATGCAGCGATGATAACTATAGAAAGGAACCAGCACACTGCACAGAGTTTTAAGAGAAAAACCAAATGAAAGAGAACTTTCAATATGGACACTCACAAATGACGAAATAAGAGACAGTGGCCTAGAGTTCAAGATGAGTGGAACCATACCACCAGGGATTTTTCTCGAGAACGACTGATCGAAGTGTTTTGAATCAAAAAAATCGGTAACGGAATGGACACAAAATTTTTCATTTTTGATATTTTCAAAAGCCCTCATCAGCTCCTCGTTCATATTAGGAGAAGCTCACACACTTTTATCAAGTTTTTTGCAAAAAAACATCTTCTGAAAGTACGAAAAAAATTCATATCCTCATAGCAGAGGCAATTGCCAACATTTTTGCTCCCATAGACATTTACCAAAACACCCAGATTTTTTTTATAGCTACAGGGACTTGGAAGATTTTTGAATCAACCCTTTTGCTTATCCAGTTGAGAATTTCTCACAAATCTTGACAGATTCTGAAAAATATATCGAAACCTTCTGATCGATGTGCAACATGTTTCCTTGAGGAGAAAAAATAAGTGTATTTTTTCAAATCAAAAATTTGGGACTTCAATGGCAGAATCGGATCGATTCCATGGTCTGAGACATGGACTGCCCAAATTTTAATTTAACGAAATACACCTAATTTTTTCACTTTCAGGTACCAAACTAGTTCACATGAATCAAAATGGTTCCAACCATTTGATCAGAATCTGTTATTTTTTTGGAGAATTCTCAACAGGGTGGCCACAAAAGCCAATTCAAATTTTTTCCAAAAATCCGCCATAACTCAAAAAATTGAGGTTTTTTGGTAAATGTCCTTGGGAGCAAAAATGTAGGAAATAGCCTGAACTTCAATGACACGAGCTTTTCTCATAACTTTAAAAGAGCTTTTTTGAAAAAAAACTTGAGATATAGATGTGATTGAGCCTCCCCTTTCAAATATGCCCCAAAGGGCTAAGTATTGGAAGCTATCGATAATATGATAAATGAAAAATTTAGGGTTGATTCCCTATGCGACTTTCATGTTTCAAAACATTTCAATCAGCCATTCTCAAGAAAAATGCCTGGTACAGGTGCTCTGGATCACCATGTATACAGGGTGTCAATTAAAAAAGGAGCGAGGCCGAATATCTCGAGAACGGCTCCGGATTCCGAAAAACGCTGAAACACGTGTTAAATTATTTTGAGCAGGACATCTTTTTAGGGGGACGCCGATTTGGGGTCTCTCTCTGGGGGTCCCCAAGGGGCTACCACCTCTCTAAATCCAATACTTCAATGGGGCCCCCAATTTTCTTTATTTAATAATCAAAATAGGGTAACATTTTAAGACTTTTGGTACAAGTTAAACGTCAACATCGTTTTTCGTTTTCGATTATATCGAAGGTCCACGTTCGATTTGGGCCCATTTTCAAGAGGCATTACTTACTCCTCTTTGAAGAGTCGGAATTCACAAATCAAGGACACAAAAATACTCTGAAAAGCAAGCCCTTTTCAGAAAAAAATTCAATTATAACAAACATTTATTCAAATTTTGGTTTTGAAGCTCAAAAAACTTTTAGACGTTTTTGGGCCCCAAGGAGGGCCATCTGAAAAATTCCGAATTACAACCCCTATTGAGTGATACATCAATCGAAAAGACATAACAAACTGAGCATTTTGGCGAAAACCGGGGTGGATATCGTTTTTACATTCGAGATATCGAATGTCAATTTACAGATTGCGATATTTCGATTGTGAAAAACGATATCGAACTCCGGTTAGCACCGAAATGCTCAGTTTGTTACGCCTTTTCTATTTATGTATCAATCAATAGGGGTTGTACCTCGGAATTTTTCAGATGGCCCTCTTGGGGGCCAAAAACGTCTAAAAGTTTTGGGAGCTTCAAAACCAAAATTTGACTAAATGTTTGTCATAATTAAATTTTTTTCTGAAAAGGGCTTACTTATAAGAGTATTTTGTGTCCTTTATTTTAAATTCCGACTCTTTAAAAAGGAGTAATGATTTTTTGAAAATTAGTCCAAATCGAACTTTGACCTTCGATGTTTCAAAAACGAAAACCGATGTTGAACTTCGATTCGCACCAAAAGTCTGATAATTTCACCCTCTTTTCGATTAATAAATAAAATATGGGGGTCCCCGTTTGAAGTATTGAATTTAGGGACGTGGTATCCGCCCTGCGGGCCCCCTGGAGATGGCCTCGAAATCGGAAACCCCCTATAAAGATGTCCCCCTCAAGCATTTGAACACGTGTTTCAGTGTTTTTCAAAATTCAGAGCCGTTCTCGAGATATTTGGCCTAGCTCCTTTTTTAATTGACACCCTATATGCTATGAAACTTAATGAAAAGCGGTATTACAAGAATAACAACGCAGTCAAAGCAGCTTACACTGATTGATAGCATGTTATCTTTGTATCACTAGACTGCGATACAAAATCTGCTGGCTGCTTGTTTTCTTTTTTAATAGCATTTAAATTGTATACGAAACGGTTTATTATTTTTCGTGGAAAATGAAAAGCATAGAGGATAATCCAAGTAAAAACAATAAAAATTATAGTTTTTCTAATGAGGCAAGACATTATAAATATTTCTATGTCAACATGGGCGGAAGGAGGGTCAGTTGTATTTATCAAGTAAGTATAAGAAAAGTCGCCCCGGGGAATTCTTCGCACGGTATTCCTCCACGAACACTATCATTATAAAAAAAACATTGCGAAGGGTCCGTCTGCCTTTCAACTTGATAAAAAATCAAAATGTTTATGATATCTGAGATGGAGAGCGGCCTGGTTAAGTTTTGCCGCGTTCATGCTCCGAATCGTCCGACTATGATATGAAGTCCGGCGCGTCCGTCGCGCCCTCATGGTGTTAAGAAATCAGCTAAAATACAATACCGAGTGTTTCAAGACTAAAATCCATCGTAGTTTGACTACCCGCTTTTTCACGATCATCGATGGGGCCCGGGGGGTCATCATACATCACTACTTCAGATCATCTCTCATGAAGATGTTTTCATTGTTATTGTCAAATTACCGTTAGTTTGCGGCTTTCAACAGAGAAAGAAACTGCTCCAGCGGAGCTAATATACTATTCGTATTGTTTCACATAAAAAAAACACGCTTGTGGTAGGTAATGTTTGTGTTTTTGTGCAGTTGCAAAATAATCGGTTTGCATTTCTCCGCAATGGGCTCTCGCAAAAATTTTTCTGCACGTGATTGACAATATGTTTATTCTTACATGAAAACCTGTGAAAATGATGCGATGAGTACACTAAGGCACAAAAATTCACTTTTACCATCATTGGACGTAAAGGCGGATCATTTGCAGGTATCATGGGGGATTCCCATCTAATTTTAGCCGTACCTCTGTTTTCCATGGGAAAAGTAACAAATTAGACGGGATTCTCCCATGATACCTGGCGACCTGCATTGAATCGCCATGATGATCTTGCAGTTTGCCGTGATCATGATGATGTTTGCCGTTAGCTGTTTTGAGAGTTTACTACTGAATTTGAGATATTTTTAGTGTGATTTTCGCTGGTTTATACGCAGATATGACTTTTCACTTGTTTATTGAAAAATTTTGCAAGATCTCTTTTGTGGACATTGCAAAGGCACCTCTTGCTCGAATGCTGATTTAAGTTTGCGGAAGGAGAGCATGAACACGAGTAACACGACAATATTAACCATGACCAAGCCGCTCTCTTTTCCTGACATAAACATTTTGATTTTATATCAAGTTGAAAGGCAGACGGACCCTTCGCGATGTTTATTTTTATAATGATAGTGTTCGTGGAAGAATACCGTGCGAAGAATTCCTCGAGACGACTTTTCTTATACTTACTTGATAAATACAACTGACCCTCCTTCCGTCTATGTTGACATAGAAATATATATAAATGTCTTGCCTCATTAGAAAAACTATACAGCTTTATTGTTTTTACTTGGATTGTCCTCTATGCTTTGCTTTTTCCACGAATAAATAATAAACCGTTTCGTATACAATTTAAATGCTATTAAAAAAGAAAATAATGAGGATTATGAAGGGAAAATGGTGTTTTGGAGGGATAGTTTATTTTTTTTTTTCTGATTTAAAGTAACAAGTTTTATTCAGTAATAGGAGTTTCATTTTGGATTTATGTTCAGTGAAATTCTAGTAATCTGTTGTGTATTTTACCGGTTTAATAAGTGAATGAATAGCCATCGGCATTTGTCTTTTCCCTTTTTTTCGTGGCGATTTTGTGTTCTTTCCACCAATAATGTTCGTTTTTCATTTTTGTGCTACAATAAAGTGATGAATAAAAGTGAAGTGGCAGTTGGATACTAACTACTCATAAGTTTTCAAGGTTTCTCCTTTTATGAAACCTATTGAATAGCCCTTCAAATGCAATGAATCCAGTCAATTTTGAGATTGATTCCATCAAAAGATAGTCCTCTGAAGGAATGTCTTTTGTGAAACCAACTCAAAATAATAGCAACGCCATCTTCACCAATGTTTCATGAATACAACATATTGCGACCTCGTAATAGTGAAAATAATATACCTAAGGTATTTATTGATTACTTTGAATGATTTTATCCGGTTTTGTAAACACGACATAGCTCAACTTAGCTCGCAAATACTGCGCGTTCGTAAAAAAAAAAAAAAAGTGGTACCTATCTGTAATTTAAATTCGACCGTAAATAAGTTATATCGGTGCACTCGTAGATTTTAAAACTTTATATATTTCACAATGAAAATTGAAGTTAATAATTGCCTCTTTTTGTCAAGCAATGATAACTTCAACAATTTCGTCAAGTATTTTTTTATTAACTTAGGACGGAATTATAATTCATTAATCAATTTAACTATAGAGAGCATGATGCTCCATTTAAACGCAACGGAAATATACAGGGTGTAACAGATGTATCCCCCCCCCTCCTGTCTAACTTTTGAACGAGTTGAGATAAATAAAGTTGCGGTTTGGACCATTCTTCATAATTTTAGTTGAACTTAATTTTTTTGGGGGTCAAAACCCCCCACCCCCCCTAGGAGGCCCCCCAGGGGGGCTATCTCAAAAATTTCAAATGGCAACCCCTATTTTGTGATACATCGTTTGGAAGGGCGTAATATTCTAAGACTTTCGGCGCAAACCAAGGGTCGATATCGTTTTTCGTTTTCGATATATCGAAAGTCAAATTTCGACTTTGACCCATTTTCAAAAAATCAGAACTCCCATTTAAAAAGTCGGAATTTAAAAAACTAGGGGTCTAAAATACTCTAAAAAATAAGTACTTTTTAGAAAAAAATACGGTTCTGCCATCAATTTGGTCAAAATTTGATTTTAGAGCCCCCAACAGTTGTCAAAAAAATTGCCCCTCAAGGGGTCTATCTCAGAAATTCCGAGGCAAGACCCCTATCGAGTGATACATTAGTCAAATGGCGAAGTTGAGTTTTCACCCAGTGTCAAATTTCGATATATCGAAAACTAAAAACGATATCGACCTGCGGTTTGCGCCAAAATGCTCAGTTTAATGCGCTCTTTTGAGTAATATATCACTCGATAGGGGTCGTGCCTCGGAATTTCTGAGATAGACCCCTTGAGGGGCAATTTTTTTGACAACTGTTTGGGGGGCTCTAAAATCAAATTTTGACCAAATTTATGGCAGAACCGTATTTTTTTCTGAATTGTACTTATTTTTTAGAGTATTTTAGTTAGACCCCTAGTTTTTTAAATTCCGACTTTTTAAGTGGGAGTTCTGATTTTTTGAAAATGGGTCAAAGTCGAACTTTGACTTTCGATTTATCGAAAACGAAAAACGATATCGACCTTTGGTTTGCGCCAAAAGTCTTAGAATTTTACGCCCTTTCAAACGATGTATCACAAGATAGGGGTTGCCATTTGAAATTTTCGAGATAGCCCCCCTGGGGGGCCCCCTAGGGGGGTGGGGGGTTTTGAACCCCAAAAAAATTAAGTTCAACTAAAATTATGAAGAATGGTCCAAACTGCAACTTTATTTATCTCAACTCGTTCAAAAGTTAGACGGGGGGGGGATACATCTGTTACACCCTGTATACTAGGTTATTTTTATTTTCTAGACTATCGAGCAAAGAGCATGGAACTAGAGCAGACTAGCGGCAGTTACTATACTCGATTGCTGCGTTTGATAGACGGTCGAGTATGACTCAAGGTCAAGCGGGGAATAAGTGTAGGGGTTCACTTCACTGCCTTGCGAGCGCAACCTCGTGGTGGAGAAGCTGCAACTCGACTAGATATTGGGAATTACTATACTGAGAACGTAGCAACCAGTTGAGTTATAGTTGTGCCTGTTTTTAGGTTGACAGTTTAGTAAATGCCGCTATGTGCCAAGTCTTGTCCACTGATTATTTTTCTCCGTGCAAAATTATTATCAAAATCATCGTCTCAGTGGGTTTAGGACCCAGAGTCGTCTGACGCATAAAACTGCTTCCGTCCGAAAATTTACGTTTCTCAGAAACCTATCGTAGAGTCAGTTTTGAATATGTTTGACATCAGAAATAAAAAGAGCGACCCAAAAAACCCCTCTGCCCCAATTTTCATTCAGATCCGTCGAATATTAACAGAGATATGAATTATTCCCGTCAATCGGTAGTCTGTGGCCCAGTGTGCATAGGTTCGGACCCGAACTTTTGCTACACATTTTTTTTTTTAGAGATGGTGGAATATTCGGAGGGTTTGTCCTTAGATCGTGTGTATAGTGATCCTAACCCTTACCCACTCGCCGCACCCGGGTTTAAAAAAAAATAAAAATGAACTGTAGGGAACACCCTACGAACACTTTCTCCCTCCATTTTTATCTGGGGGGGTCAAAGGACCCCCAGAATCCCTTAAGAATTCGGGGGGAGACCCCCAGACCCCCTCTGGTATTCTGGGGGAGACCCCCAGACCCCCCTTTGTAATTCTGGGGGAGACCCCCAGAGCCCCCTTCAGAATTCGGGGGGAGACCCCCAGACCCCCCTTTAGATATCTGGGGAAGACCCCCAACCCCCTTTAGAATTCTGGGAGAGACTCCTAGACTCCCATCAAATTTAAAATATTTTTACCTCTGAACATAATTCCGCCTTCAATTCGAAGTGTTTGCGATTTTGCAGAGAAGCTGTACGAATAGTTGCCTACTTCATCCTTTGAAGGAGGGGTTTTGAACTGTGGATCTTCAAAATAATTTTTAGTTATTATTTATTTTTATTAAACCCGCCTTTAAAGATGTTCTTTGTTTGTAGATTGTGCACACCAAAAGTCAACAAAATTCATCCAACTATTTTCTTTATAAGTTTAATTTTCTTTGGATATTCTGTTTTTTGGGTTTATTGATGGAACAGCTATTTTACCTTTAAACAGTCTCAGACTTACGGGTTGTATATTATAGTTTTACATTGAAAAGAAATCCCTGCCTAGGTTGGTTGCAAACTTTTGTTGCAATTTTCATCAAACATAATTGAGTCATAATTGAATTTCTTATTCCAAGTATTACGATTGTTTTTTTATTTGCTTGGTTTCAAAGAGTTTTACTCTATCGCACCTATATTGGCCCTTGAAACGGTCTTAAAGGTTTTTGATGATGACTGTATGATAGGAATATTTTTGTGGGTCAGTAACATAATATGTTTGTGCAAAGTTTCATCAAAATTCATCCCATGAATGATTGACTCCAAGTTTTAACATTAATTCCCCGCTTTAATTCATGTTTTTGGGTCGAACACCCTATTTTGATTTTTAAACTCTCTTAAGTGTTGTATATTGTATCTGTAAGGAATACTTTCTTTTATAGACTAATTGTAGATTGTATTTGTCAGTTTTTATAAAAATTCATTGGACCAAACCTGAATTATCCCAATTAATAGGATTATGTTTTTATTTGCTTATATTCCCATATTTTTTTCTAAATCCCACCTATATTGCCTCTTGAAAAGGTTTTATCAGTTGGGCATGGTGACTAAAAAAGGGAAAATATCTTAGTATTTTGATAGTGGATTGTGTGTACAAAAGTTTTTATCAAAATTCATCGACCCAAACTTATTGACTCCACGTTTAAAGATAAATTTCTCATGATAATTCCATTTTTTGGCTCGAGCGCACTGATTTTGATTTTTTTGACAGTCTTAAGAGCTGTATATTATAATGATAAGAAATTCTATATAAAGTAGAGTAAATGTAGGTAGGTAGATTGTTTGTGCCGGATTTAACTAAAATTAATTGGACCAAACCCGAATTATCTCAATATGTAGGATTATGTTTTATTTGCTTAATTGGTCTTATTTTTTCTCAATCGCACCTATATGGTCCCTTGAAACGGTTCAAAGGATTTATTATGATGATAGTGAGAAAAAAATATTTTAGTACTGTGGTAGTACATTGTGTATACAAAGTTTCATCAAAATTCATCCAGCTTTAAGTAATTGGCACTGATATACAAGTTTAAATTTTCTCACTTTTATTCCATTTTTTGGCTCGAACGCCCTAAATTTTTTTTTTAAACGGTCTTAAGGGTTATTTTACTGAACTATAAGGGGTTAATTTTACTTTGGGCTGGTTGTAGAATATTTTTATTAATTTTCATTCAAATCCAAAGATTCAATTTTGAAATATTTGAATTTTTCTTTTTTTGACCCATTTTTCCCCTTGATTTTAATGGAAACCATTTTTCTTCCATAACTAACCTAAAAATTAAAATTTTAAAAAAACAAAAAAAATCCCTCTGGGGAATGTTAAAAGCAACATCTCTGCAAAAATTTTGGGTGCATATAGATCAATAGTTGAAAAGTTATGCTGGATTTCACGTTCATGACTACAGACAGACGGACAGACAGACGGACAGACAGACGCCACAGAAATTTTGTGCATTTACTCCTCCCTACCACATATGGTTCAGAAATATTGAAATATCATGGATGGATGTTCTTTAGGATAGTATTAGGCATGATAAAAGCCAATTATTTTATCATTATCATGATTGACTTAGTCGCAGCGGGCCAAGTATCGAAACAAAATTCATCAAAAATCTCTGCGCCATCGCAATACTTTCTCAATTTTTCTAATTTCATTAGAGTGAGAAAGTAAAAAAGGGAAAAAACTTGGAATTACTAACGTTTTGATTTCATGCAACTACAGTCTTATGTTTTTGCATTTTAACACCGGCAAAGTGGAATTTCCCATGCACGAAAGATATTTAATTTTTCGTTTAAAGTGACTTGGCTCCTTTTTTTTTTTTATTTTTTTTTTTCTTTTTTTTCATAATCACGAAAAACGAATCTCTAAAAGAAACCAATAGGCAGTTGCTTCACACTGTTGATTATTTTAAGTCCGTTCTAAATTCTATAAAAGGAATTAGGTTGGAGTTGGTTCCTTATGTGACTCGGATTAAAGGGTTTAAAAATAATCGGAAAGGAACCAAGTTCTCATTTGATTGCATCAGACTAGGGCAAAAATGAGTTGAAAATAAATCGTCAAGAAACAACTAAGTCGTGAATTCAGTTGCTGCCGAGCAACTAAATTAGTCGGTCAATGCTCAGTAGGCAACTAAGGAACTAAGTTAGTTTTCGGGGGGAATGGTCGATTGAAAACTGAATTAGTTGTTAGTTGCTCGGTAGGAACTAACAACTAATTTAGTTGTCGATCAAGCGGGTTGATCGATTGAAAAATAAGTAGGGATCCATCCGAACTAAATATTATAAATAAACTGAAGAAAAAGTTGTTTTGAATAAGAATCACAAAACCCGGCTTACTTCCGGGTTTTTCGCTTACTCTACCCGGCTCAACTTCCTCCACTTAGTCTTCGACAATTTCTGAGAAATTGAGTGAGGTCGATTCGATCTCGATCAATCCAATCTCAATCAATCTCAATCAATCTCATGCAACCTCCATCAATTAATTGACCGACCGTCAAGTAATCGACCGACCGTCAATTAATTGACCATCGCTCAATTAATTGAGATATTGTCAATTATTTGAGAAATCGGTAACGCACAACATTCCTCATCATTTGCCTGTTTGTCGCTACAGCTCAAGTCTTGACCTGTCTCGTCGCAAGCCGCGTCGCGTCTCCGTCCCCTTCTACTGCAACACCTATACAGGGTGTGTAATAAAAAAGGATCAGGGGCGAATATTTCGGAAACAGCTTCGATTTTCGAAAAACGCTCAAACACATTTTCGCATATTTGGAGGGGGGCATCTTTTTGGGGGGTTTTCACTTTCGGCGTCCCGAAGGGGAGCGGGGGTTACCACCCCCCTAAATTGCATATTTCAAATAGGGAATCCACATTTTTATTACAGATTTGGAAAGAATATAAAATTCTAAGATTTTTAACGCAAACCGCATGTCAATATCGATTTTCATCTTCGATACATCGAACTTCAAAGTTCGATATCGACCAATATTCAAAAAATCAGAACTTCTCCAAAAAAGGTCGGATTTTTAAAAACTAAGTGCGTAAAGTACTTTCCAGAACGAGTACTTTTCAAATAAAAATACACCTTTTGCATAAAATGTACATTGTTGCCATTTTGGAGCCCCGAAATATTTATCAAAATTATCGAACATTTTTAATTCGCTATTTTCTTGAAAAACGATCCAAATTCACAACATTGGCTCCGAAATTGTCCGATGAGGGTTGATGTATGCTAAAATACGCTATTAAATTGTCAAAAGACTCAAAAGCCTAAAAAAATGATGTGATCAAATTCTGAAATTGAGCCAAAAATTTGTTGTTTTAATTAATGATGCGAGACTTTTAAGAGCTTTTGAGCGTATTTCAGCACACACTACCCCTTATTGGATAATTTCGGAGCCAATATTGTAAACTTGGATCGTTTCTCAAGAAAAAAGCGAATTAAAAATGTTCGATAATTTTGACGAATATTTCGGAGCCCCGAAATGGCAACAGTGTAAATTTTATCCAAAAGGTGTTTTTTTATTTGAAAAGTAATCGTTCTGGAAAGTACTTTACGCACTTAGTTTTTAAAAATCCAACCTTTTTTGGAGAAGTTCTGATTTTTTGAATATTGGTCGATATCGAACTTTGAAGTTCGTGTATCGAAGATGAAAATCGATATTGACATGCGGTTTGCGTTAAAAATCTTAGAATTTTATATTCTTCCCGAATCTGTAATAAAAATGTGGGGTCCCCATTTGATATATGCAATTTAGGAGGGTGGTGCCCCCCGCCCCCGGCCTCCCTTGGGGGTTCAGAAAGTGAACCCCCCCCCCCCCAAAAAAGATGTCCTCCTCCATATAAGCGAAAACGTGTTTGAGCGTTTTTCGAAAATCGAAGCGGTTTCCGAAATATTTGCCCCTGATCCTTTTTGTTACACACCCTGTATTTTCGTCCATGCTGTTCTCCATCGGACTTACAGATAACAGACCCCAAACTAGGCCTGTGCGATCGATCGAACATACGATCGATCGAAACCAAAATTTTTGATCGAACCGAATTTTCCGAAATATCGATCGATCGAAAAAATGTTGCATTACGAGCGATCGAACTTCGGTAAAAATCCGATCGATCGAAACTATCCGAACTTTCGATCGGTCGAAACTATCCGAACTTTTGATCGAACAAATTTAGCACTTCGAGCGATCGGAATTCGGCAAAAATTCGATCGATCGAAATTATACGAAATTTCGGTCGATCGAAATTCCTCGAAGTTCCGATCGATCGAAACTTTCCGAATTTTCGACCGATCGAAAAAATTCGGAATTCCGATCGATCAAAATTTTTCTAGGTTTCAATCGATCAACAAGTGGTGCAATTACGATCGATCGGAATTTGCCGATCGATCGAAATTTTCCGGAATCCCGATCGATTATAAGTGGCGATAGCCACCCCGGTCAAGTTTAAAAACCCCAGAAGCAGTTGGCTAGCGGGACCACTTATATTTTTTACGAACATCGCGAAAAAGGCTCTGAGCAGGATTTCTCGCATGTTCGGTTAAATACCGCTTATACCGTCGCTCAAAACCCCATAACCCCCTATATGGCCAGAACGGGCCCAAAAAGATCTATCAGATGGTATGAATTGATTTTTGATTCGTGGTTCAAGCAAAAATAAATCTTTAGAAAACCGTCTTTTTTACGGTTCAATTTTGAATCGACCGCCAAAACCAATTATTCAATAAGTCACTCCACAGAGTAAACGCCTACAAAAAACCCCTAGATAACCATATATTGATAGATTCAGAATGTCTGGGAGATGATACTTCCGAAGAGTTTAACTTATTTCATTCACTTGTAAGGAAATAAACTCGAAAATAAGCATGGGCCAATCAGACCACCCTTCAGTGTTGCCACAGACCGAAGCCTGAAACAAGTTTATTCTGTGTCCACACCACTTGACACCAGGGGGGTGATCACGGAGGATCGTTTCGTTTCGGTATCGTTATCGTTATCGTTTGCATTAAATCAAATGGGCTTGCTTCTGCGCAACTCGATCGCGCAGGTGATCCCCTCCTCACCTCTTCCTACTTCAAACGATCGAGTAAACGACAGCCTCCAACTCATCGCTTCCTTTCGACCGTTTCAATCGTTACGAGAGGCTCAAAACGATTCGATCAGTTGAGCCACTTATAAGGTTACACGTAAACGATAACGATAACGAAAACGAAACGAAACGATCCTCCGTGATCACCCCCCAGTGACCAGAGACAAATCACACAACAACAACAACGGCGGCTATCTTTATTTTGATTTTTGACTTTTGACCCACGGTTTTCGTTCGAGTTACAACAATTAATGACTGTCAAACGGGCCAAAGTAACTTAAATGGCTAAAACACGTTTCTACTTTTCGTGCGAAAATGCGTAGATACTATATGACTCTTGTGTGTTCGTTTCATTTGAATCATTTTCCAGCTCAATTACTGATAATCATGCATGCTTCTCCCAACATTCGACGGAAATTGAACTATTTAGGAAGCTCACATCAGCATTCCTGCGGTTAAAAAAAGTGTCCATAATTTAGATGGTTTTAGACGGATTCTGTGCTAGTTGTGTCAGTGCTCACATCATGTAATATTTTAAAGTCTCCACTTTTCTGTGATTTTCGTGCAATCTGTGGCTCTTCTTACAAGTATTTTTTCACACCCCTACAGTGTATAGTTGGGTCTTAAAGTATACTCTAGTCTCATCCTCATTGCATCCTTAACATGTTTACCTTTGATTTAATTGTTCTGAGACAAAGTTTGTGTAGGTAGTGTTGTCTGCAGTAATGCCAGTGAAACCTAAAATGACAGAAACATTTTCAGTTCCCATTTCAATCTGTGGCTGGTTGTGAGTCTTTTCTTACTTCTCAAGTGTGTTGTCCTAATGTTTATTAGTCGCTCGAGTCTAAGAAAAGTTTTTCAGCAGTCGCAGCATCCATCGGTAACACTTCTATCTGAATTAGCAGAGCGTTTGTAAGGATTGTGAAGGTAAGTGAGAGGTAAGTATCTCTCTTTGGTGTCCTCATTAGCTTATAACTATGTACTTTGCCTGCAAATCATCTCTCAAACCTCTTTTAACAAGCAGACCATTTTCAAAGCATCAGCGGTGGGAGTTTATCGGACCAAAATTAAATCGGTTAGGCAGGTACATTTAACGCGATGCCAGACTCAAAGCAATTTTGGTTTCCAAATACTGATAATTTCTTTGATTAATCTGTAATCTCTTCACATTCCACTCAACCTACTCTCATTTACTTGAATACTGACCTGCCTCCTTGAGAAAGCTGTGTAACTATGTTTTTTTAGGCGGTAGGTACTTACCTACCTTTGAATTTTAATAACTTAAGCTCAAAGTACATTTAAAGACATGATGAAATGTTTCATTGGCAGAGGTTTTTCCTTCACCCACTTGCAAGTATTTTTTACTGTGTTCTTTGCTGAATAAATTACACTTTATAGCTTTCAAGATTCAAGTAGATGTTCCTTGAAAAACACAAATATAGCTAAGGCTGGCTGTGGTAAACTGTATTTATTTTTCATTGATGTTTTGAGTTTTTACAATTTTAATTTTGAAGGAATAAGCTAAGAGCAATAGTTTTTCATTAATACTTATGGAAGAAAGCAAGAATTCAGTAACGCCTTGGATAAGTGGAGAATGACTGGAAGAATTGTCATAATAATTGTAAGGCAAAAGTAGACAGACTGTAAAAGGTGTCGCGACAAATGTAACGCCTAAAATATTCTGACATATTATAAGTGAGGCAGTGGCGGATCCAGCCCTCGCGGACGGGGGGGGGGGGCGATTATGGGATTTTCGCCCGTATAGGACCCCCTACTCTTGCTTTCGCTCTTGCTTTTCCCCTTCCTCTCCCCTCTTTTCCCACTTTTTGAGCCAAAGGGGGGGGCGACCGCCCCCCCCCGTATCCGGCAATGAAGTGAGGTGAAATGGAGTAGACTGCAGAATAGAGCTTCATCTTAATTCTTGCTTCTGCAATGATTGATCTCCTTTTTGCAGATTTAAATTTTTTTCTCAATCTGCAGGTACCATTTTGTCTCTAGCAAGTAAGTAAATATCTGCAGAAGACTCTTTTTCGCTCTAGACTTCCTTAGAAATTATAAGTTTGAAAAACAAGAATGGTCCCTAGGAGACTTCTTACCTTATGAAAATTTTAAGGGATGCATAAAGAAATGCTATGAGGCTTTCACTTACAACCAAAAAACCCAGTCAAGATAGCCGGTCAGTCTGTTAGATAATAGAACCAACCGAAAAAAACATTTTGTCATTTCAAGAGATCACAAAAGAATGAAATAAGAAAAGCTTAATTTTACACCATCTCTGAAAGAGAAAAGGATTGAGAGGAAGAAAGTAAGGAAGCAAAAAGTATTGCTTCTTTCAGAACATTCTCTGAGAGCCATATAAGATACCTTCATGATAAGTGATGCACCGGCACCGAACAAATCACAGATCCAACTTTTATAGGAAGGCAGGAGACAACTTGAGTCACTTAGAGTAAAATTGAGATTGTAGAGTTTAGATGTGAGCTGTATCAGTATTTGATAACAATAGAATCAAGATTTTGAAGCCTCCTGAGACTTCAACTGACAATGAGATTCAAGTATTCATTTGACTGCACAGAGGAACCAGTTTGGAGCTATCCTTTCAGAGCCTAACACTACTAAAAAGCAGGCAATAGGACGTTTGTTTAAGCTATTGTGACAGAAAAGTAGGTTGATGACATGTCATTCTTCACTTATCCAAAGCGTTACTGAATTCTTGCTTTCTTCCATTAGTATTAATGAAAAACTATTGCTCTTAGCTTATTCCTTCAAAATTAAAATTGTAAAAACTCAAAACATCAATGAAAAATAAATACAGTTTACCACAGCCAGCCTTAGCTATATTTGTTTTTTTCAAGGAACATCTACTTGAATCTTGAAAGCTATAAAGTGTAATTTATTCAGCAAAGAACACAGTAAAAAATACTTGCAAGTGGGTGAAGGAAAAACCTCTGCCGATGAAACATTTCATCATGTCTTTAAATGTACTTTGAGCTTAAGTTATTAAAATTCAAAGGTAGGTAAGTACCTACCGCCTAAAAAATCATAGTTACACAGCTTTCTCAAGGAGGCAGGTCAGTATTCAAGTAAATGAGAGTAGGTTGAGTGGAATGTGAAGAGATTACAGATTAATCAAAGAAATTATCAGTATTTGGAAACCAAAATTGCTTTGAGTCTGGCATCGCGTTAAATGTACCTGCCTAACCGATTTAATTTTGGTCCGATAAACTCCCACCGCTGATGCTTTGAAAATGGTCTGCTTGTTAAAAGAGGTTTGAGAGATGATTTGCAGGTAAAGTACACAGTTATAAGCTAATGAGGACACCAAAGAGAGATACTTACCTCTCACTTACCTTCACAATCCTTACAAACGCTCTGCTAATTCAGATAGAAGTGTTACCGATGGATGCTGCGACTGCTGAAAAACTTTTCTTAGACTCGAGCGACTAATAAACATTAGGACAACACACTTGAGAAGTAAGAAAAGACTCACAACCAGCCACAGATTGAAATGGGAACTGAAAATGTTTCTGTCATTTTAGGTTTCACTGGCATTACTGCAGACAACACTACCTACACAAACTTTGTCTCAGAACAATTAAATCAAAGGTAAACATGTTAAGGATGCAATGAGGATGAGACTAGAGTATACTTTAAGACCCAACTATACACTGTAGGGGTGTGAAAAAATACTTGTAAGAAGAGCCACAGATTGCACGAAAATCACTGAAAAGTGGAGACTTTAAAATATTACATGATGTGAGCACTGACACAACTAGCACAGAATCCGTCTAAAAACCCTCTAAATTACGGACACTTTTTCTAACCGCAGGAATGCTGATGTGAGCTTCCTAAATAGTTCAATTTCCGTCGAATGTTGGGAGAAGCATGAGAAAAAGTATTTAGGGTAACGAACACGCCGAGGCACTTCGGCAAATTCGCACGAATTAAGTATTGAAATCAACACAGAAGTTGGTGGCCCGGGGATAAACTAATAGCGGAGGGACTGAAATAAAAACACGGATGTTATTCCACACATATTATAATTTGAAATGAATTACTTCTCTGAAGAACGCAGAAAGAAAAGAATTATTTGTCACTTGAAGTCCGGTTGTTTACTCAGTTCTCTGTTTACGCGGTCAGCTGAGAACTCTGCCGGCCCCCTCTGCTCGCCGATGCGACTGGATTAGTTGATCCCAGCGCCATCTCTGAATAAACAACGCAAACTAATTGTGCAGTGGAAAAGCGGGAATATTAAAAAATACTCAAATGTATTTAGTGGCATCAGAAACTGACTTCTTATTCTTTAGGTGCATTGCGCGAGTTCATGAGTGGATTTCGTGATGTTTTGCCGCTTGCTTCCTGTCAGTTTTTTCGATCGATAACTTATAAAGGTAGCTCAAGAGCTACCTTTATAGAACGATCGATTTGAGGCGGTATAACGATGCTCAAATAGGTAAATGATCAGTCGATAAGAAGTTAACGATCGAATCGTTTAAAACGGTATAGCGATGGGATTGCAAAGTAAATGATCAATCGATATCGTTATATTGCAATTCGCTCGATAAAAAGGGCTATAACGATGGCTCTTGAAAGTAATTGATCGGCCCGCTGGACAGTTGCACTAGAATTATGTGTCCAGATAACCACTCTGAAACACTTGCTTTTTTGTTTAAACCAATTTCCTCTGAATTAATCATAATTTTGGATGTGAGGTTGAAACAAACGAGGGCTTGATCAATACATTTTATTTTGCATGTGCGCTGGCAGAAAAGGGGCAAACCGGAACCCCCCCCCCCCCCCCCCAAGAATTTGGAAAATTCAATGGACAGACATAACCAGGACAGAGTGTCCTACAAAAAAAGAAAGGGTTGAACTGACATTGCTGTGTAGAGGGATGATTACTTAGTCACTCATTCGTAATTTGTTGCATATTCATAATATAATAATAATAAATAAATGAATTTATATTCGAGCTATTGTCAGCTTCAAAAGACCCACAGCGAATAAACGGCGAGGATAAGGTGCAACTACTAAGTATGCAAATGGAGGATGGGCTGCGCTCAAAGTAGAACACTGCTAGTTGAAAGCACGTGAAAAAAGAATCTATTAGAGCACGAACACATTGGTTTCTGTTTCTGCATACCTTTACTTTCACATTCAGCATACCTATGTTTTATTTCCTTCTCATAATGAGGCATGGTAAATTATTATCATATTCATTGGTTTCTCTCTGGGAATTATTAGATTAGACCAGCAGTACTGAAACTAGCGGTTTTCTAAGAGCAGAAATCAGTCACTCTGCGCTCACTTCAGAGGCGGCTGTTGCAATCTGGCAACACTTCATTCAGTCCCTTTAAAGTCATGAAAAGGGTAGAAATATAGGGGCTGCACAGCGCACTCCCTCAAATCAATATTTCACTAGGGGTTAAATGAACAAAATGCATTGATGACAAGTTGCACGCGCCGCCTCTGACTCTGTCGTTGCTCAAAGGGTGCCATGAAAGAAAAAACAAAACAAAACAAAACCTTTGACTACAAAATCAGCTTGATATGTCACAAAAAAACCAAAACCCTCTGGGTTTCAAAAAAAAACGCCGGTCTAGTTTAAAAGAACAGTTCCTTCGGGATTGAAAAAAAAAAAAAAAAAAAAAAAAAAATGCTAATGATATGTGCTGCGATCAAGTCTCAGGTTCTGTTTAATCTTTCTTCAAGATTTCTTGTGACCACAGGTGTCATTTTGGGCTTTACATTGCGTTTTACCGTCCAAACATTGAAGATCAGTCGTGTGGGGGGGGGGCTGCCAATATTAATCGCTGAAATACGTTTGATATCCGATGCGATCAAGTCCCAAGTGCACACTCTTCCTACCACTTTAATCTAAGGTGCCCTTTAATAATGGGGGGGAAAAAAAATTGAGCCGGCAATTTTTTTTCTTCCTTCGTCTATCCCGTTTCAATTTCACATCGTATCGTCGACCCGTAATTCATTAAATGGAAAGGTGGACAAAGATTTTACCAGTCTACTCTACAATTTTAATAATTGTAACATATTATGGCTTTAAAGAAAACGAATGTAAGATGGCTTGCCTATACGAAACCGTTGATGAACAGAGGATATGCTATCCCCAGTATAAATGGTCCATACTGGTCCACAACCAATTCTCCATGTAGTATGGATGTATGGCTATATCGGAGTGACGCTTACTGGAGTATGTATTGGTCATGGATCATTTAAACATCACGGTTATGACTCAAAATGGTACAATGAATATCCTCGAGTACTATAAATTCTTGTTATAAACTTAATTAAGAGCACCTTGAAACAAAAATGAACATTTTGATACCGTAAATGGTCCTACTTCTCTCGTGAACCGAAAAATGTTATATGGTCAACGATCATACTAGCATTCACTTGAATCCACATTTACTTAACTTGCATCGGGAATACGCAGTTTAACTTTCCTCCGTGGATCAGCGCTGGTATCAGCAAAGGAATAGGAGCAAAAAAATTGCCGGCTCAAGTTTTTTTCCCCCCCATTATTAAAAGGGGACCTTAGATTAAAGTGGTAGGAAGAGTGTGCACTTGGGACTTGATCGCATCAGATATCAAACGTATTTCAGCGATTAATATTGGCAGACCCCCCCCCCCCCCCCCACGACTGATCTTCAATGTTTGGACGGTAAAACGCAATGTAAAGCCCAAAATGACACCTGTGGTCACAAGAAATCTTGAAGAAAGATTAAACAGAACCTGAGACTTGATCGCAGCACATATCATTAGCTATTTTTTTTTTTTTTTTTTTTTTTTTTTTTTTTTTTTTTTTTTTTTTAATCAATCCCGAAGGAACTGTTCTTTTAAACTAGACCGGCGTTTTTTTTTGAAACCCAGAGGGTTTTGGATTTTTTGTGACATTGAAATTTTCAGAAGTTTCGATCGGAAAAAGTTGAAATTATTCCGACGTTTTGAAAGATCGCAATTCGATGGATTCTTACCCACTATTCGATTTCGCAGAAAGTGACTAAAACGGGATACCCACACGCGGCTCTGAAGGCACTTATAGTATTGAAGAATTTTTTTAGAATTTGTATT